>CM068368.1:775008091-775733091 GCA_034769895.1 Magicicada septendecula
TGTTTGCGAACATAATGGTAATGTTAAAACAAAATGCAGTACTGCAGCATAAATTAATTTTGATATGAAACCTATAAAGAAAGAATCAATCTTGGAAACACAAATTATATATAAAGAGCGGAAGTAAAATGGCCGCCAGGTTGGGTGTGGTGTAAGCCGCCATTTGTAATTTGACTAATTATACAAACTGAATTAATTAAACACGTTTTATACATTTCAATGAAAATCCGTATTATTATTTCATATAACCCAAATGTTTCCCTGCGCTTTCACTTAGAGAACTCTGGACCCTGGGCATAAAAAGTAGTATACATGTGGGTAGCATGTGCCTACCGGAAGTGTTACAAGCACGTGGTAAGTAAATGAAAATATGTATTTACATTTATGTATTTATATTTATATTTATATATGAGTGGGGGTAAGTCAATAATGGCGACCGAACGTGACTTTGTATCAAATCAAAAAATTATATAAATAAGCCAAAGAGCAGAAACAAACGCGTACCGAAATAATAAAACATAGCACGTAACATTACAATGAGAGGTTGTGTTATTGTTTAATTAAAATAGAAAGCAACAGTTCATTAAAATTTTTTAACAATGGCAAACAATAGTGAAATAAGGGTAACAGAATCAGAAATAATGGGTGAAAGTATTCACTCGACACCAGTCCCAACAAAAAGAGTTGAGAAGAATGATGTGATAAAAATGATGAGATTACTTTTTGATGAGCAAAACACAAGATTAGACAATTTTAATGATAAGTTTAAACAATTTGATGAGAAATTAGATGAGATGAAAAATGAAATCGAAGAACGAAACGATAATTTTGATAAACATTTTGAGGAGTTAAACATGAAAATGAGTAAAGTAGATGACAATTCTAAGAGTAAAGTAATAGACAATTTGAACATAAATAAAGACAAGGTAAGTAGGGGAGAGAATTGTAGTAATAAAAATAAAAATATGATATTAGAAAATGATTATGTGAACATTGGTAGTGATGATGAGAGTTTAATGGGAATTGAATATGATAATGATGAAATGTTAATGTATAGTAATAAATCAGAGAGAAAGTATAGGGGTAGATTTTTCCCTTAATGGTGTAGTTGGGGGTGAAGTACATGCGTTTAGGAAGGACGAGAGTGCCTTCAATATATATTTGGGAGACGATAGGTCGGAAAATAAAGTTGTCCCTGGGTTTTTTAGTGCACTTCACAGGTGGTGCAGTAGTTGTGAGTTAGTGTCCTCTGCAGGTGTAGAAAGAGCTTAGTGTGATAGAGAGCTTGGTGTGATAGAGAGAGATATATTGAGAGAGAGAGAGAAGTATTGTGAGAGTTATTGTGAGAGAAGGAGGGAGATAGAGATTTTTAAGATAAGTAGAACTTATGAAGAGTTTATCGAAAGATTAGGTGGAGAGAGAAATAATAAAAATAAGAACTTACCTTGTAATGAAACTGATATAGCAGTAGGAGAAGATGATAATGAAAATAATGACTTGGTAACTTACCTAATTATGACTAATAATACTAAAGGTGACAGGACAATAACCAATTGTGACAAGTTGTATGATGAATTGATAGGGAATAACCCTATTAATGATGACAGTTTTGTAGAATATAAGAATTTAAATGTGTATTATATTAATGATGTTAATATAATGTATTTAATAAAAAATAAATTGTACAGACCGAAGATAAGATTATTGTTTGACGATGGAGGATAATTATTCTATTGTGTTAAGGAACATTTAATTATGTGGACAGTGTTTTTGAAATGGACTGTTTATGAACTGATTTATGGTAAATGGTTAAATGATAATTCGGATTGTATATTTTTGTGTGTTGATGTCAATGTATTTGTGTATTCTTGATGTTGTGTATTTTATGTATTTTTATGTAAACCATGTACTGTAGAATTTTAAATAATTGAAGAAAGTTTGATAAGGAATTGAAATAATTATGAGATTTAGATTCTAATGGATAATAAATGATTAAACACATGTAATATATTTGGATATGGAGATGTATTGTTATTAGTAGGTGAGGGATGAATTTTCTAATGCAATTGTCAATGATCACAGTAATGTAAAGTGTTAAAGAGGGATAGAGCCTGGGTGATAATTATTAAAATAAAGGCATTTGAGTTAGTTAAGCAGAGTTATTGGGAGTTAGATGAATAAGAAGTTGAGATACAGATAATAAACAAAGAGGGTGTTAGATATTTTAGGGACACAGTAGTAGTGATTATATGTAGAGAGATGAGTAATGTGAATGGTAGATATATTTATTGATGATGATATTTTGTAGTAAGGGTAGTGGTGTAAGGAGTGATCAGCGTGCGGCATTGTGGCAAGTGTTAAGAGTAGTTTAAGGGAGTGTTTGCCGATATTTGGTGGGGGGCAAATGGTTAGGTATGTATATGGCCAGGTAGGGAACACACATCCTAGTACAAAGACGAGCGGTGCCAGAGGAATTGGATAAAATGTGAAGGAGTTTATAATTGAGATATTGGTGTCATAATATGTAAATCTGCTTGTTAGTAGCGGTTGTTAGTGGAAAAAAGAGAGGTGAGTAAGGTTAGATAGATAAATGCCAAAATAAGATATAGAGAATAGTGAATAACGGTGTCACGTCACCCAAATGAATTGATGAAAAGGTTAGAAAAAGAAAATTCATGGTAGAAAGATTAATGATAAATTTGAAATTTTTTATAGAATCAAATGATATAACAAATGTTAACTAATTAAAAGTTGAAAAGAGAATTGATAATAGTAATGCCATAAAGTTTGATACAAATTATTTAAATTTGTAATTAAATATGTAATTAAATTGTAATTAATAATTTGTAATTGAATTATGTAATGTAAATGTAACAATGTTAATGGTTAGTGTTAATGTTTTACTATGTTTTATTGTTATTAGTAGCGGCGGTAACAAAGGTTAACATGTTGAAAAGATAAGGTTAGAAATGGTTTTGAATAAAAAATATAGTTTGATTCTGTTGCAAAGAAATATGGGTATCATTAAAAATGAGTAAAGAAAATTCAAATATTTGAAGTGTTTGCCATAATACAGTAAAAGCCCGATATAGCGCGGTCCGATATACCGCGGATTCGGATATAACGCAGTGAAGAGTATGTCGCCCGTTATTAGCGAAAATTCTTACTTGTAGAGAGTGAGTAAATTATGAATTGTTTATCGTGACTTCCGTAGCCACGACATTAGAATGTGTTGCGTTTATTGTAAACAAAGGCTTGTTGTTGGAAACGGCGTTGTAAACAACAGCCAGAATTGCCAGTTCAAGTGTACCTGTAGACATAAACAATTGCCCGAGCTATTTACAGTCTCTACGTTTCTAAGAATTCATGCCAAGGCAAGCAGCCAACTAAATCCCTTCTCTCCCTCATATTACAGTACAGTATAAGATCATACTCTGATATTATCTTATCAAAGTGTATAGTCTTTGTCATAAATTCGCATAGTGTAGAGTTTTGTGATGTCGCAGAAAAGAAAAGCATATTCTGTGAGTGATAAACTCAAAATAATTGATCGTGTGAAGAACGGAGAGTCAAAGGCAAGTTTATCATGTGAGTGTGGCATCCCAGAAGGAACAATTAGAGGGTGGATGAAGGAAGAAGATAAACTTAAAAGTTTTGTGAACACAGTTGAAAGTGAAGTGGGGTTGCAAAGAAAAAAGACTAAAGTAGGTAAGGATAATGAACTAGATGAGTGTCTGTACAGGTGGTTTTTAATAAAACGAAGTGAAGGTGTGCCACTGTCAGGACCAGTTATTAGAGCTCAAGCTGTGAAATTCCATAGTGATTTATATGGCAACAGTGACTTTAATGCATCTGATGGGTGGTTTTCGCGATGGAAATCTCGTCATGGTATAAGCCAGATAAGCATTGAAGGGGAAGCACGATCATGTGACAGTGAAGCTGCAGCACTTTTTCCTCAGGCATTAAACAAAGTAATGATCGATAATGATTTAAATGACCATCAAGTGTATAACTGTGATGAAACTGCTCTGTATTTTCGAATGCTTCCTACCAGAACTGTGGATGTGAATAATTCAATAAATAAATCTGGATTAAAAATAAATAAGGATAGAGTTACCCTCCTGTCTGCCACAAATAAATCAGGCAGCCACAAAGTTAAACCTCTCTGTATAGGGAAAAGCCGAAATCCTAGATGCTTTCAACATGTTAACATGACGTCATTACCCATCACATATCGTAATACAAAAAAATGCTTGGATGACAAGTGATATTTTCAGTAAATGGTTCCATGAAGAATTTGTTCCATCTGTGAGAAGCCACCTGCGGTCACTCAACCTCGAAGAAAAAGCTGTACTGACCCTTGACCACTGTCCAGCACATCCACCTGCTGATATGCTACAGTCAAGAGATGGGAAGATCGGAGTCATGTTCTTGCCGAAAAACACTACAGCACTGATCCAGCCATTAGATCAAGGCATCATAAAAGCATTTAAAGCGCATTACCGCTGTGAACTTCTGAGTGCTATAGTGAATTCTGATGAGGAAATGGAAATTTACCTTAAGTCAATAAACCTGAAAACAGTTGCGTATTCAATAGGTCTTGCATGGGAAAGTATTAGTACGGTTACGATTCAGAATTGCTGGAAGAACTGATCCTATGAACAAAACATCGCCGATGGAAATTGCTCTGTTGCCGGATTCACTAATAGTGATGTACAGTCTGCGAGTAGTGCTCTGCATTGCAACGTCACTCTAGATGACTTGAATGACTGGGCAGAAGTTGACAACGGTCAGCCTGTTACAGAATGTATAGGAGATAAAGATACTGCTACGACAGCACAGAACAATCTACGCGTTTATCGAATGTGCCAGAAAGATCTCGATGTAAGCGTGTGGTGTACGTGCTACTAGACGCATTTTGCGAGAATTTTCTCGACTGTGCCGGGCTTCGATCAGGCGCTCGGACTGTGTCAAGGCCGTAGTAATTACGTAGTTCACGAGAGATAAGACGCAGTTTGGAAGCTTCTGGTGTGTGTGCGTGACTATAAATACATCGGGTAGCGGCCTTAGTTTTCAGTTCCATGCGAGATATTTGATAGTGCGGTTCGAGAGTATTAGTGCGATATATTTCCAGAGCGGTTCGAGTTATTACAGTGTACGTTCAAGTAGTTATTACTGAAGTGTTGCGTTTTATAATCAGACGGTATAATTGTAATACAATTGAGTTTTAATATTTGTGGACATTTTATTGCGTGTGTACAATTTTCATTTGATTTGTTGTAGAGACTGTGTTGTTAATTACGAACTGTTTTACTGTAACAATTAAAGGTGTGATTAGTGACTTAACTGGTGTCTTGTACTTATTTTGTTTCCACTGTACCTATGACGATCGAACAGACCGTCGTAACAATATCATCGATGCAGTCCGAAATGCAAATTGCGAAGAAAAAGAAGACGATGACGATGATGGAAATGAAAATGGGGTGGAAGTGAAAGAAGTTATTCCAAATGTTAGTGAAGTGATAATACACATAAACAAAGTAATTTCGTGGATGGAGAGGCAAAGTGAATCTAATAATGTTCATCTGCTGCACCTCGCGTTTATAAAACAATACGCGGAAAAGAAACGCTGTGCATTATCCCGTCAAACAACAATTACGGACTTTTTTAAGACCAACAATTAGGCCTACAGTAGGTCGAGTGAGCAATGTATAAATAGTGTATTTTATATTCCATTGGATTAAAATAGATTAAAATACGTATTGGATTAAAATACAGTTTTCTTATTTTTTATTTCTACATTTGGTGATGTAATTTACGTACAGTATATAGTAGTGCATTATGCTGTAGCCTTTTTCCCGGTCCTCCCTCCCCATCATTTGTCACTGTACAGGTCACCTTCCGATATACCGCGGTTACGCCTATAACGCGGGGGAAAGTATGTCACCCGACAACCGCGCTATATCGGGCTTCTACTGTAGTTATATTTTTTTTTTGTTTATGTAATAAAGATGATTAGTAGTTGTTGCGTTTGAAAATTAAAAATTTGTTTTATGTGTTATGTTTAGGATAAAAATATATTTTCTTGGGGCAAAGAGGATAAATAAGATTGACTGGAGTCAGAAAATTTTGATAAATGTAAGAATGTTGAAAAGAAGTGGGTTTTCTGTTTTAAATCTTGTTTGTTTTATTAGTGGAGAATTTTAAGTTAAGCAAACCAACGCCTCAAAAACACAAACCAATGCATCTAAGGGGAGACATATCAGTTGTGGATACGGAAATAGATAAGGCCACTATATTAAATTTTGTATTTCATGTTTCAGAGTTTGGTGGTGTTGTGACAGCGGTCCTGAGCTGGCCTACGCGTCAGAGCAGGAGCGTTAAGTGCCTAATGGCCTTATGGTGTTGGGATCTCTCCTGAGAAGTCCAGTAAGGTCAGAGGGTACGATCATCATCATTGGACCAAGGGTAAGTGATTATAATTTTTTTTCTTTCTCTATATAAAAACTACAGGGGGTTGTGGCGACATATCTGGGCTGATCCCTTTAGAATGTGTGAATGGGTCAATGAGAGTTTTTATGCTTCGGCATTACATCTACTTTGTTTTGAACAATAAGGCTTTCAATTCCATGCTGTCTTAAGGTGTAACCAATGAAACTCAGAATTTGCCATCATATAGTTGGTAGCAGCTGGTCTGTATAAACAATTTTCGGTTCATATAAAAGTGAAACAAACATTAGTTCCATGGGCAGTCCACAGTATTCTTAACATCCTTCTGAAGCTGGTCATTACAAAATCATCACTTATACCCTGGCATGCAAGAGTCCACGACTCTGATCCATGCAAGGCAAACAGAAACACAAATCACCTGAACAGCATCATTATCAGTTCTTATCTGAGGGGACTCTCCATATTCCAATTAATTTTACTACTGATGTCTTCCCAGTCTGATCTGTCCTTCACTTCCTCCTCACTCCCTCGTTTATTCACAATGCAGCCACCTACATAAATTATTTTTTCTTGTCTATCAATGTCCAATTCAGTAAAAATCTCTAAGGCAGAACCGCTGGTCTGTCAATGACTATAAGTGGCAGTTTCTTTTATTGAGCTGAATACGAGGGCTATCCAGAAAGTAACAGACGTTTTGACCGACCGCGGCGGTGGGCGGGGATAGAGCCGCCATCTTGGTGTCAGAACGTTCCTACACTCAGTACGCATCCAGCTGTGGTAGCGTGCGGTCTGTGCCCCTCTTACTTTGCTCTCTGTGACGTGTTAAAATGTGCGCTGCAATAGAAAATCCCGCCACTTGTGAGGTGCGTTCTGTGATTAGGTTTTTGTTGGCAAAAAATCACAAACCAATTGAAATTTATCGCCAACTTTGTGATGTGTACAGAAAAGGAATAATGAATGAAAGCCGAGTGAGGCAATGGTGCATTGATTTTAAAAATGGCCGTACCAATGTTCACGATGAGGACCGCAGTGGTAGACCTAGCCTTGTGACTGATGAACTGGTGATGAAAATCAACGACAAAATTCGTGAAGATCGTCGTTTCACGATTACGGAACTTTCGAAACATTTTCCCCAAATTTCACGGAGTTTGGTGCATGAAATTGTGGCGGAAAAGCTTGGTTACCACAAATTTTGTGCTAGGTGGATTCCGAAAATCCTAACGGAAGACCACAAAAAACAGAGACTGGCTGCAGCACTAACTTTCCTCGAAGATTACGACAAAAATGGTAACAAAGTTATTGATCGTATCGTAACTGGGGACGAGACTTGGGTGAAGCATGTCAATAGTGAAACAAAAAGGCAGTCGATGGAATGGGGACACACAAATTCTCCCAAGAAACCAAGGAAGTGTTTGCAAACGCTGTCAGAAAGAAAGATCATGGCTACTGTGTTTTGGGACTCTGAAGGAGTGATTCTCGTTGATTTTCTTGAACGTGGCACAACAATTAACTCAGAGAGGTATTGTGAAACACTGAGAAAGTTAAGGCGCGCGATACAAAACAAGCGTCGGGGAAAACTTAGTGCGAAGGTTTTGTTTTTTCACGACAACGCACGTCCACGCACGGCCAATCGTACCAGAGAGCTCTTCGATGGTTTTGGATGGGAGGTGTTCGATCATCCACCATACAGCCCGGATTTGGCGCTGAGCGACTATCACCTCTTCCCAGCGATGAAGACATGGCTCGCTACACAACGCTTTGATACTGACGCCGAACTGCATGCTGGTGTAAACCAGTGGTTGAAATCGCAGGCGGCAGATTTCTACAGAGACGGTATTGAAAAACTTGTGCCACAGTATGATAAGTGCCTTAATTTGAATGGCGATTATGTAGAAAAATAGCTTAAGAGTGTAAGAATATATATATTCAAATGTATATAATAAAATTTTGTTTTTTCATTTTGTAAATTTTTTATTTCAAAACGTCTGTTACTTTCTGGATAGCCCTCGTATTTTGCTACTACTACTGTTTAAATCAAACAAAACGCTCAATACAATTCAATTAATTTTTATATTTTTTAACTTGCTATAACAGTTTACTAACGTTCAGTTGTATCTCTGTTGTATGTGGGTAATTATATTTTGTCTTGTAAATTATTTCCTTCACATGTTGTTAATTATATTTTTCTCGTAAATTATTTTCTCTAGGCCTTATCAAAACTATTATTATTCAATACAACTGTTCTTCTTTACTTCTGATTATGAGATTTACAATAATTATACAGATTATTTAATATTTCTTTCACTAATATACAACACTCCTCTGCTTAGATGTTCCTCTGATCAAATGTTTAAACAAGAGTGAGGCAGAGTAGAATATCCTATTGTTAGACAACCACCTTCTTCGTCTCACTTTGACTTAGTGTTATACTATAATGTTTTTAAATTCTTATTTTGTCTGTCACATGCCTTTTTATGTTCACAACATGTTTTAAATACACTTATGTTTATATTATTTACACTCTGTTGATATTGTACACTAGTTTATAATTTATAAAATTTAAACATTATTATTTATACGGTCCAAGTCACTTTATATAGTAAATCAGATCACATACACTATTTGATACATTGATCCAAACACAAAATTTGAACCTCAGCGCCAATTCCCTCCCATCATCAATTCCCACCACACACACCTATAGTCCATAATCGTTATTCTGCAACAATGACTTTCAGTATTTACTCACACTGAGGAAGAGGCACAACACCTTGAAACGTTTGTGAAAGTGAGAACAAAAGTAAATTCATTTGTGAAAGTGTGACAGTACAAAAAGTCTGATATAAAAAGTATGGTATGCAAGGTAGTAAATTATGGTATTTCGATGTTTTTAAAGTCATTTCTATGGGTAATACAATTTCCCTTGTTTTTTGCCTACAACGACGCAGTTCCGAGACAACAAAATAATTTCAAGGACAGCAGTGTACATGCAGATAAAAAGACTTATAATGGTTACAGCCACTAATAACGGCGCTTCATGCTCCCGTTTCATTGGCCAACAACGCCAAACGTCATTAAAACAACAATGACGTGATTAAAATACGTAACTAACAAGGCGATTATATGACAAGAGACAAAGAACGATGACGTTTACTCACACACACATACGTAAAATCTGCATAATTTTCGCCCCAGTCTCCAGAACATCACAATGGCAGTAACACGTTAGATTTGTGCTGGCCGAAAATAGTCAGCTAGTGTTTTATTTCAATTAACAAGATGTAACTAAAAGTAAATAGTGAACAATAACAATAACCACCATGTAAATTCAGTGTAAAAGACAGACGAAAACTAGATATATAACGTCTGACCCAGTCTGCAGAAATTCATCATGGCGATAACACGCTAACAATTGTGCTGGCCTGAATTAGTCAGTTAAAGTGATTTAAAATATTAATAATGTAATCAAAATGTAAACCAGTGTTAACTACAAAAAATCTAGACAGTGTGAAGTAATATTTTCAAAAGTAAATGTAGAATCAGTGTATTCAGAAAGATGTAACCTCTCCGTTTTGGAATCAACATGTCACGCTACTAGAACTTCCAGACTATTTAACCAGGGAAGTGACAAACCCAAAATTTAATTAAAGAGCTCTTTTATTCGAAATTGCCGATATTATGTGTACACAAATGAAAGTAAATTAAAAATTGTATGTATGGATGAGAGAGCGAGAGAAGTGCGTGAACGTTAGATGTCGACTTCTAAATGGGGGTTGGTTTGCGGTAGTGATAAGTAAATAGCATACAGGTCAATTAACCATGAAACTAATGCATATTACATAATTAGAATTTGATGAATTAATGTTTGATAGAACATAAAGAAGTTTTATAACAAAGAGCCAGTATAAGTAATGGCCGCCATGTTAAAATGTTATTATGTGTACACGCTTAACCAAAATTACTGAATAAATTAGGACTGATGGTAACTGTTTTCAATAAACGTATTCTCATTTCTGTGACCATCTCTGTCAGCAATCTCGCTGAGTCGAATCCTTGGACCCTAGGTAAAAATAAGAGTAACAAGATTGAAACAACCAGATTCACAAATTATGGTAAGTACAATAATTATGGTGTACGTGACCCACGTGCTTCATTCAAGTAAGGTAAATAGAGATGAATATAGGTTACTGGATATTTCTTATTACAAATATATTTATATTTATCATTCAAATAGAGTGATCAGTCACAAAAGTTTTTTATATATAATAATATTAGTAAAAGTGAACAAAGAGGATGAATCAACAAGATATTTAAATAAGTTACCTTACTGAAACCGTCCAGTGACTTCAAGTTGTATATTTATGACGCGTTTCGAGTCATATGACCCTTCATCAGATAGTTATCACTCACAAGGAGATCATCAAATATTAAAATTCACAAAAAACACACATATGTATAATTGTAAAACTTATACGAGCGTCCGACACAGTGCACTGCGCGAGGCCCACTGGACACTGAGCAAAGGCGTGTCTCGCCATGTGTTATCTCATCATAATCGACTGTAGCGCGGTATCATATAACGGGTTTGATTTGAAATTTAATTTATCGTTAAGTATGCCATCATGAGTAACTGGGTTTGATTTGAAATTTAATTTATCGTTAAGTATGCCATCAGCAAACCCAGTTACTCATGATGGCATACTTAACGATAAATTAAATTCCAAATCAAACCCGTTATATGACACCGCACTACAATCGATTATGAGATAACACAGCGAGACACGCGTTTGCTCAGTGTCCGGTGGGCCTCGCGCAGTGCACTGTGTCGGACGATCGTATAAGTTTTACAATTATACATATGTGTTTTTTGTGAATTTTAATATTTGATGATCTCCTTGTGAGTGATAACTATCTGATGAAGGGTCATATGACTCGAAACGCGTCATAAATATACAACTTGAAGTCACTGGATGGTTTCAATAAGGAAAATTATTTAATTTATAAAAGTTATTAGTACCTACCTTCACATAATTTCGTGATTCTTTGATTAGGTCTATGTATGATTTTAGTTTCTCTTTCTTACAAACTATTTCAACATTTTATACATATAATTGAGTTTCACTTATTTGCACTAATACATACATAATTTTAGGTTAATTATTTACAATCTTTTACACACATTGGTTAATATTACATTATTTTTATTTTAACTCATTTACTATATTTCCTAACCATGCTACAAGTCAACATTTCACCTGATCCAATATGGTTGAAAGCCTTCTTGCTTTTCTCTAATCTAAACTTTTTCTCAAACTTTAAAATTTTCAACTAGTTTATCAATGTTTATGTACTGTAACAATTTACAGTTGTATAATATCTGCCTCTGCCTTTTAACATTCCATTCACTGAAGAAACAGTATATTTCTTTTTCAATATCTCTCAGCAAAACTGCGTCACCGCCAGAGCAAGACTTGAATATTTTTTTACCCCCTATTTGTAAAATTATATTACAGTCTTATACTAAAACGATCTTGTAATCAAGATTTTAATTATTTATGATTTACACTATCATTGCACACCTGTAGACCCATGTACTTCAGAAAAAATAAATACCTACAGTACATACAAATATTATTTATCATTTCAATTATTTTTTTAATCAATAATGCATACATAATGCTTTGTTACAATGTAATATAAATAAGGAACTTAATATAAAATTATCTGAAATAGGACAACATGTGTCCTCCAAATATACAATCTTATGAATACACATTTCAAAGGATACATTTTTTCAGCTTACTATATTTGATGTCTGAGAGAATTTCAATTGATATATCCACAAATATACCAATGAATGCGGTGAACACTCCAATTCCAAGGAATATGAACCATCTTGCTATACTCTTCTTCACCAAAAAAGGATAACCATTCTTTCGCACTTCATCAAGAAATAAATGATTCTCACAGGTATCGTAGTCTAAACTCTTGACAACATAAACAGAATTTCTGATCATAATATTTATTTATAGGTACAATAAGGCAAAAAAGTAAAATAAAATTAGTCTCTATTAATTCATAAGTCAATACATTAACTCAGTTTCAGGTTTCATGCCAAAAGTGTTAAGGCTATGGCAACGTTTTTAATGGAGCCTTTTCCTATAGAAATTAATGTAACGTTTTAAACCCCTGTGTGTTAAATGAAATAGGTTTTGCAATGTGCTGGCTGATCTATTTTTAAAGTCATGACAGAACTGAATATAACATCACAAGCCACTGTTTGTTAGAAGACGACATCGTAAACAGAAACGACAGAGGAAGTGGTGGATACGTCCAATAATTTGTGATCAACCTTATAAAGGGAAGTTCAGAAATATATCAGAAAAATTTCAAAATTACCCGATATTTTTTTATTATTATCATATGTCTACAAATTCATTGCAGTATCTTCTTTCTAAAGTACATGACAAAGTTACACACAGATATACCAATATGCGAGGTAGTACAGAAGCTGAGGAAAAATTATCAGTTACATTAAGGTAACAGTGATGGTGTATGTGATGGTCAGTCATACACTGTGTTAATTAATGTATGTGTAGCCAGTAACACTCCATCATTCAATGCAAGTCGAATAGGCCAAGATCCGTTTGTCTGCGTTATGACCTTGAAGTGTTTGTGCTATGACCTGCGTACTTGTGTTTCAACATTGTGCGAGAAATTCATTAGCCTCTAGCCATTTCTTATTTCACACCACTATGTGCATATTTCTTGCAAAAATGTTACGCTAAAAAACATCCATATAGCCATAGCCTTATAATTTAATTATTCCATTAACAAAAGGTACCATTTATCCTGCTAAACATATAAGTACAAGGTCTGACACAAAAATAACGAGACTGTTAGCATTACTAAGGAACTACTTATCGTGTTGTATTGGGCGTGCACTGTGTTCGACCTTGAACTGTATTCTTACGCGGTGACAAGTTACAAGGTGCTCAGTTGACTCAGTCACAGTGAGAGAGCAGTTGAATACAGTCGTGTTTTTACGCTTCGCCAGAAAATGTCGGATACGAAAAGTGATCAGCGAGTTAACATCAGGTTTCTCGTGAAACTTAAAAAGTCGGCAACAGAGACTTACCAAATGCTGTTGGAAGCTTATGGCGATAAATGTTTGTCGCGTGCACGTGTCTTTGAATGGCATAAGAGATTTTTAGAAGGCAGGGACTCCGTGAAAGATGACGACCGTCCAGGCCAACCACCCACATCAACAATCGACGAAAACATTGTAAAAGTTTGAGACACAATACGAAAAGACCGAAGATTGAGTGTCCGTGCTGTTGCTGAAATGTTGCATATGAACAGCAAAAATACTCGACGCATTTTAACAGAAGAGCTGAACATGGGAAAGGTGTGTGCAAAAATGGTGCCGAAAGTTTTGTCAGATGAACAGAATAAATGGAGAACAGAACTTTGTTGTGACCCTTTGGAACGGATTGATGGAGAGCCCAGTTTTTTAAAGAGTGTTATTACAGCTGATGAGATGTGGATATTTATGTACGATCCAGAAACAAAGCGGCAATCAATGCATTGGAAAACATCATCTTCCTCAAAAGCAAAAAAAGCACGCATGAGTCGTTTGAAGTACAAGGCAATGCTTACCGTTTTCTTCGATATCCAGGGCATCGTTATGGCAGAATGGGTACCCAGTGGTCAAACAGTTAACCAACAATATTATAAACAAGTTTTGGAAAAATTGTGTGAACGTGTTACAAAGAAGCGCCCTGAATTGTGGAAGAATGGGTGGATCTTGCACCAGGACAATGCGCCTGTCCACAATGCGTTATCAGTCAAACAATTTTTGGCCAGTAAAAACATCACAGTCCTTGAACATCCTCCATATTCCCTCGATTTAGCACCGTGCACTTTTTTCCTATTCCCCAAAATCAAGTCGGCACTAAAAGAGACCCATTTTTCAACGGTGGAAGAGGTACAGGCGAAAACGGCGGAGCTCCTGTGCAGCCTGACGGAAAGCGCAGAAATGTTTTGAGCAGTAGAAGGAACATATGCAAAAGTGTGTGGACTCAATGGGGTCCTACTTTGAAGGCGACCACCAGTAATTGTACATATCAGGTAAATAAAAAAAATTACAGCATCAGTCTTGTTATTTTTGTGTCAGACCTCATACATGTAGTGTGTGTGTGTGTGTGTGTGTGTGTGTGTGTGTGCGCACGCGCGCGCGCGCATGAGTGAAAAACAGACTGACCGACAGGGACAGGCAGACAGAGAGGAAGGGAAGAGTACACATTCTAGAATGATACTGTTACTAAATTTTACTTCTCAATGTCTATAGCTATTCCTTTTCATAGACAACTCCAGTAGTTGTAAATGTTAGATTTTCTTACCTCCTGCTAAAATGCCAGTGGCAACAATATGAGACTTGATATATTGGTCATTAGATTGTTTTTTTTTTCTTTTGCTTGCACCACGTTTGCTTTCCTCAGTGCATTATTTGACAGCACAATAATTTTAATATAGAAATAATTTTTATTTACAAATAAATCATGAAAGCATGTAAAAAAATGATATGTTACTTTTATATGATTAGTTGATTTTACTTTAGTTTTTATTTTGATAGTTATATTATACTAACAGTGTTGTGACACACATAATTTAAGTAATCTGAAATAGAATATTTTTCATACAGAATGCCTTACTCATTCATGCCTGTTTTGTTGAGACTGATGACATCAACTTAATGTGATTTTCACAGAAATGGTCAAGACGCTAAAAATGGAGAAGAATATACAATGTTTTAAGTTTCTAAATACAAGGGTCAGTCAAATACAAACTAGAAATTCGTTGCAACAGTGGAACATGCAAACATGTGATGTCAAAAGCAGTGGTGCAAGCAGTGGGCATGTCTTAGGCCCATTTTTGCAGTTCATAAGTCTTTTTACAGTAATCAAAATATTGTGCAAATTTGACTCATCCACATCAGCTAAAAACCAGCATAACGCTTGAAAAAATTAATGAAGTTCACAATATCATTAAAGGTGACCAATGCGTAACAGTAGTTCAAACTAGTGCAAACTTCAGAATAAGCTGTGTCAATTGCACATTAGCAAAAATGAGTTGAAATATCAAGTAATTTCTGCACGATGGTTCCCCGCATTTTGATAGCTGTTCAAAAAACTGAACAAGCTGAAATCTTTCAAGAGACTTTTGACCCAATATGAACCTCAATATTTTTGATTTCTTTTGTCATTTTTGAAGCACACTCTTACTTGTGATGAGACAAAGGTACACTACTATATCCCTGAAACAAAGCAGCCAAATATGGAATGGCGGTCGCAAAACTAAACGGTTACGAAACATTGCCCATAACGGCAATAATGAGATTGATAGCAGGCAAGGTTCTTGCCAGTGTTTCTTGGGACTACAGAGGAGTTGTATATATTAGATTTTCTTCTCGGTCATAAAACAATTAATGCAGAATACTAATGCAAACCGGTACAAAAAGTGAAATCAACATATCTGAAAAAGACATGATGTCCTGATATGAAGTGTGTTGCTTTTACACAATAATGCTACAGCTCATACTGTCACCATAACTCAAGAGAAACTGCAGCAATTCCACTGGGCTGCTATTGAACATCCTCCTTACAGTCCTGATTTATCACCAAGTAACTATCACACAGCAAAGTGGGTTCAATAATTAAGGCAACGAATCTGTCAAATATTGCACTTATTACAGGTAACTGAATCACAGAGATTAAGTCTACTGGAATCAAGGTACCCAAAATTGCAAAGTCAATATAGAAAGAGAAAAGTAGTGTAGCAGAATTTCCAAGTTTCTCTAAACATGCATGCACACTTCAGCAGTTGATTAAGGGAAACAATCATGGGAAGCATTAGTAAACAATGTAGTACCAGTACACTAAACCACGTAAAAAGATCAAAGAAGGAATTTCTCTGGTTCATACTCGGGTACCACAAAGTTCATCTCTAAGTTTTCTACCATGACCAATGACCAGAAATCATTTTCTTTTCTTACTTTTTTAATAGCTACTTTATTGTTCATTTCCACAATCCGATCAAAACAAAAATAAAATAATTTTTTTTTGTTTTATGTTTTCTTTTTAAAGCTGCACAGATTAAAACACTTTAGTTTGCATACATAACCTAAAAAATAAATAAGTAAAAGCCACCAAATACAGTAACATTTCAAAAATCTAGATATGAAAACACATCTATCAATTTCATAATTTTAAGAAATTTGTGCAAAATACACAATAGCAACAAATATAATCAGGCTAAAGTATTACCTAGAAAGTAACAAAATACATTGATTTCAAAAATGATCATAGAGTTATTACTGTTGCACACCACTATAGAAAAATTATTCCGATTAGCGCTTTCAAGCTTCATCGTCAGATCAGAATAATTTTTCTATAGTGGTGTGCAACAGTAATAACTCTGTTTGTGATTATAACCACTAACACAACTTTCTTCATCAAAAATGATCAGTCGATTAATCTTTTATTCACTATGTAGGGAATACTTTTTTCTACATACAGGGTTTTTTTATGAACTTTAAGGTCATTTAAACAGAAACTACAACTAATTTGTTTACATTTTTTACTTCCATGTTCCATAAGGAAATGGAAGTATGGTGATAGCGAAAAAAAATCGTGTTCGAGATAAGAGCTGATTCTGATTGTACTACCCTCAAACCATGAAGAAAAGTCATTTTCTGAAAAGTGTCTGTGTGTCTGTCTGTCTATGTTCTTTTGGTGAAAGATAACTGCTGTAAATTCAAACAGATTCAAATAATTTTTTTGCATATTTGCCTAAATTGTAGAGGACTCGAGGCCTATTGATTTTGGTGAAGATCGGTTACAGGGAAGGGGTAGTTTACCAGCATCGTTTTATGTTTTAACAAATGTAAAGTACTTGAATTTGATAAATAAAGTATCCTGAAAAGAAGGCCATAACCATCCACTGTAGAAAGGTAGATGAAATATCTATAAATAAAAAGGGTAGTTGAAAGGGGAGGGGGTAATTTTCTATAAATGAAAATGATAGTTGAAGGGGGAGGGGATATTTTTTATATGTGTACTACATTATCCGCAACAAAGAAGTAGTTTGTTGTTAAAATGCCTTCCTGGGCTGTTTGTCCGTGGTCCAATGTTTTCTGCAAAACCAGACGTTTCGCCAGTGCCATCGACTGCCATCATCAGTGAAAATCAAGTGTGCTAATGTGAGGTGGTATACATTAGTGACCATAGTACTGTGGTTAAGGCTGAATAAAGAATTAGTTTCTATGGAAATATTTCATTTCTAAAATGATTTTAAATATAAATCTTAGAACATGGAAGTAATGTATGGTTCTCCATAGCGATATTTTAATTGCACATATGGACTTGACTCAAGCAAAGCAGTGTGTGTGTGTGTGTGTGTGTGTGTGTGTGTGTGTGTGTGTGTGTGTGTGTGTGTGTGTGTGTGTGTGTGTGTGTGTGTGTGTGTGTGTGTGTGTGTGTGTGTGTGTGTGTGTGTGTGTGTGTGTGTGTGTGTGTGTGTGTGTGTGTGTGTGTGTGTGTGTGTGTGTGTGTGTGTGTGTGTGTGTGTGTGTGTACGCGCGGGCACGCATAATATTACCTACATTACATAATAGGTAATACTATGTGCCAGTATCTATTATCTAGTATCTATTACCTCGATAATAGATAATACTGTGTGTTACAGTGTGTTACTGTTGTGTTATATAATATTGTTCATTATGATGTTACTACAATTTTCAGATTAACCTTCTAACATGTAGTTACAATATCCTAACCACTTAAAATGTTTATATAAAGCGGTATACACATAAGAAATACCTCATATTTTGAGCTGAGAACATTCATGCTACCAATTTCTACAGTTTCCACATGTCTATCCTGTTTCCTTGGTGGCCACAAGGCATCAGTCTCTTCAGTATCACTGGTTGTTCTGCCATCACTGTTATTTACTGATGTGGTTCTCTGTACAAATAAACAAGTTAAATTAGTAATTATGAATATGCCTCAAAAAAAGAATTAGAATCTAACCATCATACCAATTTCACACTAAATACTAACAGAGTTCAAAAAAATAATTAATATGAATTTGGTCCATATTAAAATTGTCACCACTGAATTCCAACTTCTATTCAAATATTCTAGAACACTATTTTTAAAGAAATATTTTCTTTTCTTTTTCTCTAAAGCACAATCTTAATACACGAGTTGCACTTATTAATCCTTTCACAGCTCCAGTTGAGTAAACCTGATATCCATAAATCAAGCTACTATTGCTGTGGTTGAATATACTCGATTAGAAATTTGTGCCATTACTGCTGTTATCGTACGAACTCGCTTTCTCTGATTGGTGCTGTATTCTGTATCTACTATCTGTACTATGTTGAACACTTGCTTCGGTATTGAAAAGTAACTAACATCAATATTGTCTGGTGTTTACTATTCATTTGCACATTCGTAACCTATAGTTCGGTGCATGGCTTTGTTGTCATTGTGACTCTTACTGTTATCTTTATTTTAGATTCATTTTCATCGGTTTTTTTCTTCACTTTATATTTGTGAAGTATTAGCCAATTAGTTACTTCACCCTATTTAATGTGTAGTGTGGTCTTTATTTTTTTTTTTACTGTATAAATATGTATAACAGTACTTTTACAATTGTTTTAGGCGTAAACTTGAAACTGTCGAATACATCTGACCATATTTTCTTTCCTTTATAAAAATTTTAGATATTTATCAAGCAGGCGATGACGTACTTCTGAACGATTATTTTTCAGATGATGGAAAGAGTGTGTGCAAAATGTAATGTTGCCCTCTGTGTGAGGAATATCATTCAATAAACAATTATTAAAATTACAGATTTAAGCAAAATTATAAATGCATTTATTATTCATAATAAACAATACAATTTTAATTTAGTTATGTGAATAAGTAAAGATTTAAAATATGGTATAAATATAGTGTAGTGACATTTCATATTTTATAAATTAAGTAAAAAAGTGAAAAATATGATCACTGATAAACACAGATCATTATGGATTCATTGTTCATTAGCGTGAACTGGTAACTGGTGGGTACAAATGTTTTAATTAAAAATAGTTTAGGAAGTATAGATGGAAAGTACATGTAAACGCAAAATTTGCTCAGTACGGTCATCCAGTAATGTCAGTACCACCAAAAGGGTTAATACTAAATGAGAGAACCGAATTCCCAGTTTTAACTCAATCAATTGGCATTTGCCTGTTTATCTAGCCAACTGTCTGTCTATTTGGGGCAACCAATTTTCATAAGACTTGGCATGCCTGTCCACATTTTTTACCCTTCACATCCTATTGATTTTGAGACTAATCTCCCAAAAACTGAGGGAAAGGAGTGAAAATGTGAGGAGGGAATCGCATTATTTTTTATAAATCACAAAAATCTATGTGGATATAAAATTAGATAGAAACCAAAATCTGAATGCAGTGTTAAGTGTACAAATTTCTAAATTTTGGGACAGCAGAGCCCACAAAGTGGACCAAAATTCTGATAAAATTGCAAAATTCAAGTACAGTACTAAATTAAAGAATTTTTAACTGACATCTCATTACAGTGTTCAGTTTTAGAAGTTTCAAAATATTAAGGACAGCAGGGCTCTAAAAAGAGATCAAAAATTTCAAAAAAAAAAAGATAAAATCCATCCAAATATCAAGCTAATGGGAACCATCATTAGCTTGATGATATTCAAGGAATATCATTCCTTGGAGAACCATCTTTTTTAGCACTGTTTCAGAAAATTGTAATAAATACAGTGTACAGCAGAAAGAACTCACCAATTTGGGAGTGGCATAGCTACTGGTGACTAGGTGGTACAGTGGTGGAGAGCGTTTCCTTGAACAGTCGTTTAGTGAACACCATGGCTTGGTTGGGAGACCATCGCGTTTTTGTTGTTGAGGAGTTTATTGACAATGGTGGGTCACCGATAGCAACGCACCATGCCTTTCACATTCACTTCGCACTCGGTCGATGAGATCCCGTTCCCGATTAAAAACGACTTACACTTGGGTTTCAAACTTCAGAAAAACAATTTCTGCATTGAAACAGGCATCTCCTGCCCGACCTTGAACCGCAACAGGACCGGAAATGTGGCCGCCGTGAGAGCTTCGAATGAGAAATCCCCACGGCGTTCTGCACAGAAACACCCGGCTGTCCTACGGTTATCTGACCGAAGTGTTCGAAGGATTCTACACTGAGATCTGAAAATGCATCCCTACAAAATTGTGACTGCACAAGAACTGAGTGAAAGGGATTCTGAAACCAGTATAATGTTGTGTCAAGACCTCCTTTGTAATGTTCACTCCACACCGGTGTCACTGTTACGGTGAACAGTGATCAGTATTGTGCAATGCTACAGAACTTTCTCCGGCCTAAATTGAGGAAATTTTTAATGAACATGGTGCAGAGAATGTGGTTTCAACAAGATGGCGCAACAGCCCACATATCATGTCGTTCACTTGGGGGATTCTCAGAGAAATGTTTCCTGGATATGTTGTCTCCTAGCATGGTGATATCGGGTGGCCTCCACATTCGCCAGATTTGACACCCTGCGATTTTTTCTCTGGGGCTACCTTAAAGCCAACATCCTCCCTAAACTTTGGAAGCTCTTAAGGAGGCGATGATCCAGGAAGTTGCTGCCATTCTGCCCGAAATGACTCGCAACGTCATGGATAACTACCGAGAGAGGCTCAAGCAGTGTATCAACAATGGAGGCCGCCACTTGATTAATGTTTTATTTAAAACATGTTGATTTAAAACTACATTATGTGTACTTTCCAAGAATAAAATAAAATTGTTTGTATCTTATTTGGTTTGGTTTTCATTAGCTTCCCAAATCGTGGAGTTCTTTCTGCCGCACCCTGTATTTTAAAGAAACACTATTTACATTATATCACTTTTACGCTCCTTCTATGCATATCTGACGTATATTCTTAGTATTTTGATCAAATTTATAAAAGTTTTAACAAAACTGTCTTAATCGTACTCTTTCATCACCAAAAAAAATTGTTTAATCTACATTATTTAAAATTATGGACCTTATATTTAGACTCTAATAGCTAATTTAATTAGTATCTATCAAAAAACAATGAATGACAGTGAAATTCTGAACAAATTTCATCAATTGGCACTATTATAACAGATTCTCATTCAAACACAGGAAGAGTGGCTGGATATCATTATCAGTCCAATCAGTATCAACGTCACTGTCACTACTGCCTCTCCTTTTTGCAGCAATGGTTCTTTTTGTGATGTAGTTGCATACAAAGAAAACCAATATAACTATTACAGGACAATATAGATGAAAAGACACATAACTCATATAAGTCTGTGTATTGTTATGACGGTCTACTGATCGTCGTATGGTACAGTGGAAAACAAAATACAAGACACCAATTAAATCACTCAGCACCAGCTTTAATTATCACACTTAAACAGTTTGTAATCAACAAGATAGCCTCTTATAACAAATCAAATAAAAAATTGTTCACACACTAAAAAATGTCAACTAATATAAAACACAATTGTATTAGAATTGTCCCCCAAAATTATAAAACACATAACACTTCATCACAATACTTCGAACCGCACTGAAATAAATCTCCACTAAAACTGAACTAAGTGCCACTGAATGCCTATATTTATAAAAAAGTCTTGCTAACGCATGTTGAGATCACGTACGCACACAACAACAGCCAGATTCCACTGGAACATCTGAGAAACACGTAGAATGTTTTGTAAAGGTGTAACACTTTTTCCGCATTATGTAACAGTATGAAGTTATATTTCTGTTTCATCGTCAGAAGATTCATCAGGTTCATAAGTACTTCTTATCCCATATATAATCAATTTCTGAATTAAACTGATAGGAATTTTCATCGTAAATTGGTTTACCAAGTACAAAGTCACGTGTATCTGACATTTTGTTTACGTTTTAATAATGTGCCTAGAACATGTAACAGCTGAATCTGAACACTGATTACTTCAATGGTTTGTAGGCGACATCTACTGATAAAATATTGAACTAAATTATAACAGCAGGCTATGCAACAAATGAACACGCTACAGACTCTGATCGGACAGTACACGGATAAATGCATCCACACACACAAAAACCGAGTGCCCATATGACATACAGGCATGGTCCGCTGCAGCATTTAGCACTGCCTGTATTGAGTACAGGCATGGTCTTGAAAGTGTTAAGAGCAAAAATGTAACCAAAATTAAACAAAATTTTTTTAAAGTGTATGTGGAGCATCAGTCATGAGGAATTTTATTAAAATTGGAATACTGGTATCTTTAATAACTTGACAAAATTAATTTTTCTCAACACCACTTACAATTTTGGGCCACCACTTTCAAAACGTGTGTACGTTATGTTTGGAAAAAAATTCATATATTGTTATCCATTTACCATACCTGGGAAAAGTTAAGATATAGGCCTATAGATAACTATGGAAACATACATACTTAAAAGCTAGGACTAAATTATTTATTTAGGTATTGTGGTTATAAATTTAACTTAAAAACCAACACAGCAATTCAGAATTTTTAGAGTTTGTTGAATGATCGTCTATTATTTTACTCAAGAAAAAATGGTAGTAATGCTAGTAATTGGGGTTTCCATAATTTTTTGTAATAATTTAAAAATTATCTAATATAGTGGAACCTTGGATTGCGAGCATAATTCGTTCCGGGAACGTGCTTGTAATCCAAAGCGCTCGTATATCAAAGCAAATTTTCCCATAAGAAACAATTGAAACGCGGATGATTCGTTCCACAACACAAAAATATTTATTCGCATAACATTTCTAATACAAAATACAGTATAACGTAAAACAAATTAAACTGCACTTTACCTTACAATAGAGTCATTGTTGGTGTGAGGGAGACGAGAGAGATGACATGAGAAGGGTTATTGTGTAGCACGAATTTCACTAACGGAATCACTGCTATCTGTTGGCTCACTAGAATTGTTTTCTTTTCGTGCAACTTTAACAAGGAACCTGTCCAATGACTGTTGCTTTTGCCTCTTTTTGAGGATTTCACGAAAATGTGACATTGCATTGTCATTGAACAGATTCATCGCTCGCATTGCTACAGCCTTATTCGGGTGGTGTTTTTCTATAAAATTTTGCACCATTTCCCACATTTTGCACTTCTCCCGAATCTCATTTGAAGTGAGAGCTTCCTCTGACTTTTCCTCCTCCTCTTCACCGGACGAGATCTCCTCCATAACCTCCTCCTGTTGTTCGCGATGCAGGTCTATCAGTTCGTTGATGGTCAGTTCCTGGCTATGTTCTTCCACCAGCTCTTGAATGTCGGCGTCATTCACCTCCAGCCACAATCTCTTCCCTAAGAACACAATTTCATCGACAATCGGCGGCTCATTTTCACCAGCAATCCCCTCAAAGTCACGTCCAAGAACGCAGTCAGGCCACAGTTTTCCCCAAGCAGAAGTGAGAGTTCTCTTGGTGACCCCATCCCATGCTTTATCGATGATCTTCAGGCAGTTCACGATGTGGAAATGATTTCTCCAAAACTCTCGGAGGGTAAGGTCTGTTCCTTCGGTCACTTCGAAGCATCGCTGAAATAGTGCTTTGGTGTATAGCTTCTTGAAGTTCAAAATGACTTGCTGATCCATAGGCTGGAGTAGTGGAGTAGTGTTGGGAGGAAGGAACTTAACCTTAATGAACTTGAATTCCTCCAGTAAGTCGTCCTCAAGGCCTGGAGGATGAGCAGGAGCATTGTCCATAACCAGCAAGACTTTGAGCGGCAGATTATTATCTAAAACGTATTTCTTCACTAGACCAAAGACCTCGTTCATCCATTCAACAAAGAACATACGAGTGACCCAAGCCTTAGTGTTGGACCTCCACATAACATTTAACTGGCTCTTCTGCACCTTGCATTTCTTGAAGGCTCGTGGATTCTCCGAATGATACACAAGCAGGGGCTTTACTTTTAAATCCCCGCTGGCATTAGCACACAATAACAGGGTTAAACGGTCTTTCATGGGCTTGTGACCGGGCATTGCATTCTCTTCTGCTGTAATGTAGGTCCTCTTCAGCATCTTTTTCCAAAAAAGTCCTGTTTCATCGCAGTTAAAAACTTGCTGCGGCAGGTAACACTCGGTAACAATGAGCTTCTGGAACTCTGCAGTGAATGCCTCAGCTGCCTTAGCATCCGAACTTGCAGCCTCCCCGTGCCTCGCAACACTATGGATGCCACTTCTCCTCTTAAAAGTTATCAAACCATCCCTTGCTGGCCTTGAAGCTTTCTTCGATTTCTGTTGACGTACGTGTACTACATGGCAGTTTACTTACGAGGTTGGCGTACAACGTCTTTGCCTTCTCGCAAATTAAATTCTCAGTCACAGTATCACCTGCTAGTTGCTTATCATTTATCCAAACGAGAAGCAACTTTTCTACATCTTCCAGAACACGTGGCCGTTGCTTTGATACTCTTGTGACTCCTTTTGCTGCATCTAGCCCTTTTATTTCTTCTTTCTTCTTTAATATTGTGCAAATCGTTGACGTAGACTTGTTATAAAATCTCGCGATATCAGCCACTTGCATACCTCGTTCATGCTTTTCGATCATTTCCTTTTTAACTTCCATCGTAATCATCTCCTTCTTCCGACCGAATTCCTTTTCAGCCTTCTTTTCCTTCACTGGGCCCATTGTTGCAGTACAGTTATAACACTAATTATGACACTAATAACACTAATGAAAGAAACAAAACATGTATACGCTCATACGGTGTTGACTATGCGAGCGAGGCACGCCAACTGAAGTCCAGCACGGAAGAATATTACACACAATCGCCCAGGAAAGAGCGGCAGAGGGGAGGGGAAAACGTAGGCTCTGGGGAGGGAAAAACGTAGGCACACGTGATGCTCGTATTGTGGAACCTCGCTCGCTTATCAAGTTACAATTTATTTAAAATTTTTGCTTGTCTTGCAAAACACTCGTAGACCACGTTACTCGCATTCCGAGGTTTCACTGTATTGAAATTTACCTAAAAATAAGTGCATTTTCTTCAAAATAGTGAGCAAGTTCTGCAGCTCAAGGAGCTCACTTGTTATTATGCTCACTATGTATAGTAATATAATAAAAGTGACAACTATAAAAATACTCATTATTATTAATATGCTAATGACTAAGTTTTGTTCTTTAACAAATAATAAAGAATTTTTTATATGAATTATATCTTAAAAACTTTTTTTGTGACTTACAACTGTTTTTTCATTAGTTTAATTAAGAGATTTGTGTTAGTGGTTATAATCACAAACAGAATTATCACTGTTGCACCACTATAGAAAAATTATTCCAATTAGCGCTTTCAAACTTCTCAGCTCATCATCAGATCGAAAATAACAACAACAGAATAAAACAAACTCTTCACACCCCCACCCACCCCACTGTCCACACATACCCCCGCAAACAAGCTATAAGTCAAATGTCCCTTCCCAACCTTCGAGCCCTGTCACACCTCTCTGTACAGTTACATATTTTTCTAGCACATTCTGCGCACACGCGCGCGTGTGTGTGTGCATTCTTTTCAAAACCTAACGTTGTAAAGCCTTTCTCATTCACACTTTTGGATGCGGTCACTCACCCTTATTTCAAAAACATCCATATATGCAATTTAATTCTTAATGTTATCTATCCGTCCTCTACCTTACTTCTGAATTATATTATAAAATATTTCTTCATTATCAAATTTAGTTTTAGTATTAATTAAATTGTCTAACTCTTTCTCTCTTTCTTTCAATATTTCTAACTCCTCCCTAAGATTTCCTTCAACTGTGTTATTTACTACTTTTAAAATTTCATAGTCTTCCAAAGGATTAACAAACTTATGGTTCTCTTCTATGACATGTCTTGCATATAACGAATTCGTTGTTCTATTACCTTCTCCACATTTGTGGTCAGACAACCTGCATACGAATTTCCGTCCTGTCTTACCTAGGTACACTTTGTTGCATTCTTTACATTTTAATTTATAAACTCCGCTTCTCTGTAATACTAGGATTTTTCTATATATTTATTCCTTATCTTATCAAATACCGTTTCCCATTTTTTAATTGCTATATTCCGTATTTATTAAAACATTGTATAATTTTTCTGGTATGTGATCCTATGTATGTCAATGACCCTGCATAATTCTTTTGTTTTGGTTCTTTTTTAGCTTTTTGTATGTTAATAATTTTTATAACTTTATCCACTACGTTGATCTTATAGTGTAGCGGGTCAATTTTTGGGTGTTTTTATTTTTACCGTATGGGGCAAGTACAATTTTATTTCTTTCATTTTGGACGGGCTTGTAAAAAAGAAGTTGTGAAAATTATTGTGTAACGAAATTCAGTCCCAAGGCTTCAGTCCCATACACACATACAATATAGGACCTTTAGTCCTAGTTCTTGACCTTTTAATAATCCTTATCCCTTTTATCTTCCCGATTTCCCTAACCCTCCTCTTAGATTAAACACATAAACAATAGTTACACAAATTGGCACACTTTTTTGGAACCATTTGATTGCTTTAATTCTAAATAATACATTAGGGTGATCCTCAAAATCAAATAAACCGGCGTTATTTATGAATTGTAAACTCATCCCTTAATTAGGTAGCTAGTGGAGAAGTTTTGTGGCTGAGTAGACAAACTAAATAATAAATTTTGTATAGTTTAACCGGATTGTTGTATGTAGAGATGGGGCTGTGGATTAATGGTTGTGGTTTGTTATTATCCTGGAAAAAGGAGCCAGGGATAGAAGTCAGTACCGTCATAAGGGTAGATATTCACTGCCAAAGAAGTGGGGTTCTGTTCGTCTTCAATCGCATCTCTATATACAATAATACGGTACATGTAACATATAACCTATTTACAGGTAGTTAAGAAAAAATAATAAGTATAAATATTATAATAAGTAAATAATTTTGGAAAATATTTCACCGTAAAAGTTGTAACCAAAGGGTTTAATTATTATTTGGTGGTACCTGCTATGTTAGGTTATGAGTACGGTATAATGGTATTAAGCATGTGATTGTGGAGGAATTTAAAGTGAGACCAGAACCAATGATGTCATGTTTGTAAAACTTATTGAAATATTAAGAAAACTGAAACATTTAATCACGTAGAATCACTTTGAAAATGGTAATTAAAGTCATGGAAATTGTTTTGAATGTATTAAGAGATGAAATTAAAGTATAACCGCCCCTGGAGTAACTTAATATTGTCAATGTTAGTGCTGGGTAAATTCCAACTGCAAATGGAAATTGTAATTTTACATATTTTATACAGTAACTTCATACAGCTGTAATTAAAATCAAACTGTTTTGAGTGGAGATTGTTAAAGAATTTTCAAGTTAAACAAATAATTTAAAAGGGTCAATTTTATGAATGAATCAAAAAATACATCTGATCTGAATGGGAATGAAAAATGTAAGAGACAAATATGTTATCTAAAAGATTTATAAAACTTGAAAAGTGTAGCAAGCAGGTATGGCAGTATATGATGTAACATAAGTGTTTAGTCTATGAATGCTGAAACTGAGAATATTTATAACTGTTGTTTATGAAAACAAGTCTGGCACACAACTGTGTTCATCTAAACAGTAAACAGGTGTGTTGTAGTGGTATGTTGTGACTCAAGCCTGTGGCCATGCTTGGTGGCCACAACAAGAAATGTTGTAGTCTGTTGAATCAGTATCTTGCACAAAACCCTATTGTGACATAAAAGAATTGAAATTAAATTTTCACAGAAAAATAAAATAATGAGGTAATTATTGTAACCCAAGAAATTAAATACCATTAAATTAATTGGGTATTCAAATTAATAGGAACAATGATTTTAACAAGGAACTTAAATTGTTTGAATTGTAATTTTTTTGGAAAAAAAAAAAAAAAAAAGATGTATATAATTTCAAATTTCAATAAATCCTAGAATTAAGTGATCAAAAACAATTGTCAAGTTTAGTATCAGTGAGTATGGGAACATTTTGAAGAGATGTGTAATAAAATAAAAACTTGTTGTCAATACAAGAAGTGGGGATGATTTTGGGGGGTAGATTGGTGCTCAATGAAGTGACAGAACAATGGAGTGTGGAACTGCAAATGTAGAAAGATTAATTTTCAATTGTTAAGTAATTAGTTAGTTATTAAGTGGCTATTGAGGGGGTGGCCTGTGCTCTCTTAGATAGCGAAATGGGTTGGGGGTAACAGTGAGTGTTACCTCCATCGGAGGCCAAAATGGCGATAAATGTGCGGCACACCTTATCAGTGTAAATTAAAGTGTACACACTGCCAAACTACAGTGTCGCACATAGTAGTGATGTGTAACAGGCAATTAAATTAAAGTTAGATTTCCTCGACTTTTCGGGCGGTTACTGTCTTACCAGCACTAACCGTGGTTTTGGCTAGCGGCCAGCTATGATCATATCAAGTCCCTTGACCATAGCTGACTTGAAATTGGTATATATTTGAAATTCAATGGGGGGACAATTAGAGGAAATCCTTCCGGCACTATGGAACAGCAGCTGCCACTCTGCCCGCTTGGGGGTAGCAAGACCGGTGGCAGATCCGTTTTAAGGGTGTATGATTATATAACAAGAACATGATGATGTTCACTACTTTAAAACTTAATAGCGGAAGCAGAGACACGGAGAGGTAAAACCCTGCTCCAAAATATACAGTCTCTGTGGAAGCGAATGGGCGCCACAGTCCACCATAACAGGAAATAGTGTGTGTGGCTAGGAGGTGACGCAAAGGAGTCACGAATGTAAATTTTATAACATAACATTTTTTTATTCAAAGTTTGATCAAATAAAACTGCTTGTGCTCTGTTCAGGTAACTAGCTGCTTAGATATTTAAAAATAAGGTGTTCATGCTATAATTTTAAGTGTATTGTTTTATTGTTGTCTGTTAAATAAGCATTGATAAGAATATGTATTTTTATTATGTGTGTATTTTTTCAAGCCAATAAGTAAATCGTCTGGCAGGCTAACATAAATAACCAGAATCAGAGAAATGGGAAACAATGAGGTGAGAAGTGAGAATAAATAAAAATAAA
The DNA here is from genome assembly GCA_034769895.1 of Magicicada septendecula. NCBI lineage: Eukaryota > Metazoa > Arthropoda > Insecta > Hemiptera > Cicadidae > Magicicada > Magicicada septendecula. The sequence continues at coordinate 775,037,709 of CM068368.1, forward strand.
TATGTATATTCCATGTAATTTGTTCAATTTTAAGATGTATTTTCATTGTGTTAGGAGGATCAGCTGATCAGCAATAATATGTCACTGGTATATTGGTTTGTAAATGTTACAAGTAATTACAGTTCAATGTAATGTTTTTGATGTATTACAGATATTACAAATAATTTGATAAGATGAGAAATAAAGTAACAATTTATGCCAGCTAATAAGAGATAATTTTTGGGTGATGCATAATTTTATGGGACACATATATCTGTTCAAGTTGAAATCAAAGTTGAAGTTGAAATAGTAGAGATGAATATGATGTAATGTTGTTTCTGAGTTAATGTAATATAACAGAATTTTGTGAAACATAGATGTTGACACAGTAGTAATGGTGAATTTATGTAGAGTTTTGAATGATATATATTTATGTTTATAATTAATGAGGTTATTTTGTGTATTTGTAGTGAGGTAATGAGATTGAGATTTTTGGGGATGGCAATTTTGTATTAGAGGGTAGTGTAATGTAGGAGTCCGCAACAAGGGTTGGGACGGGATAGGGATAGATTTTAGTGGGGAAGGGGCCGCCTTAGGTAAAATCCAGGGGCCAAATAAGGGAATTGAGTTTTGGGCAGGGGAAACACGTATCCTATGTACAAAGGGTTAGAGAGTATTTTTTTTATATGTAGAGAAGGTGGCGTTTTGAGTTAAATGATAAGTGGGGCTTAGAGTGTCTTGATTAGTAGATATTTTGGTAGAGATGGGTGTCATGATAATTGAAGTGATGAATATTAGAGTCAGAGAGTAAAGTTTATATATGCATACAGATCTAATACGGTCAATGAGAATAAATAATTTAAATCACCCACAGTAGACTAAAGTAAGATTGTCAAACAAAAAGAGATTTATGATAAAGAATATAAAATTTTCATTATTTTAAACCAGTGACAGAATTTTGATAAAATTTGGAAATAATGTAAAATTAAGAATTGCTTATTTTAAATAATTTAAATGTCAAGTTAACGATTATTTATATTAATATTTTGTTTATTTTAAATATTTTGTTTTATTATGTTGGTATTTCAAGTTAGTATATTACAAATGTTCAATGTGTTTTCAGAACTGATATATAACATATGTAGGTCAAGGATCTTGGACTTGACCTAGTTTCGATCAGCTGATGGGGTCATACACAGACTAAGCTTGTATAATAGGAAGTCAGTTTAATTTGTTTAGTTAATCTATTTAAACCAAATTTTAAATAATTTTAAATATGAGGGAAACATTTAAATAAATTTAAATTTTTTTTGAATTTTAAAATTTTTTGGGAATTTGAATTTTTTTGATTTTTCGCCTGCCAGCGAATGAATATTTTAGATAATGATTCTTTTATTATGTGTGCATTAACCATGTTTATTTTATTGTATTGCATTGTATTGGTAGACTATAAGTGGTTCTCATGTTAGAGTAAGGATGTGTTTAGATTAGTAGAAATGTCTAGGTTAAGTCATTTGAAACAAAAATTTAGAAAAACAAGGAAGAGAATTTTTTGATAAAATATTTTTTTTGAATTTTGAATTTTTTTAAATTTATAATAAATTTTAAAAGAAATTTTTTTTATTTTTAGTGTGTTATGGCATCATGTAATGTGAGTATGTGTGAGCCCAGTATTTGCTAAAGGCAGCCCAGCTTTCATACAAGGGGAACCATATCGGCTGAGGACCTGGAATAGTCTGAGCCAGGGATTGAGGATTATTGGGGGGTAGCATGTTAAAAGGCGAGGTGCGCTGTGGTGCGAGTCTGTTCGATTTCTCGGTGTTGGGATCTCTTACGGAGAAGTCCAGTGATCTCGTTCAGATGAGTCCATGGTCGCTGAGCCAGGGGGGTCGTGTACCCAGGAGATTAAGAACCAGGGGGTTGTTGGCACCAGTTCCTCACCGGTCCTCTTCGGGGTTTGTCGATGAGATTTCTTCTGTCGTGAACAGCAGAATTCTCGAGGGGGTATTGTAGCGGGTGAATTTTTGGGTGTTTTTATTTTTACCGTATGGGGCAAGTACAATTTTATTTCTTTCATTTTGGACGGGCTTGTAAAAAAGAAGTTGTGAAAATTATTGTGTAACGAAATTCAGTCCAGTATAACAGAACGCATTGCAACATTATTTTCCATGCAACAGCACGATGTTGAGAAACAGTGAGACAAAAGCGATACGTAGGTGTTATTGTGTAAGCCGGCAAGCGAAGCATTTACCCCCTTCAAACTTCTCAGAAATCTGTACTTGTGTAAACAGCACACAGACGCAACTGTATCACCACAAATTTGAGTGACGCATCCAGCCACAAAACAGGATGCCCTGGGACGAGCAAAATCTAGCAATGTGTTTTTTTTTTGAGCAGCAGGAAGTCATGGCTAAATCCGGCTTTTCCAATGACGTCAGCGGAGCCAAGTACAATATCGGCCTTGGGTCACACACACATACCAGTTTTATTCCACACATAAAATGGTTAGCTCACAGCAAATGAGCAATGAGCGACGAAAACTTGGTGGCATTGAATCGCCACTTCCGCCAGCTCGATCAAGCACATTACGCAGTTCCACTACTGAAGCCTGCCGGCTAGGAACGAATTAGGCTACACGCAAAAGTTTCTCTATTATTTTCACTTTAAATTCAAATATCAGCGGAGAAAAGTTTGTGACGATAATACATCCGTGCGGTAGAAACTAACCGAGTGTTATTTCGGACATCAACATTATAACATTACATATAAAGATGACTGTGCGTGAAGACCGCGTGGCTGCCATGGGGGAAGTTTTATTAATAATAAAATGTTAAGGGTATTTTAAATTATAAATTCTGTGTGAGTGTGAGTGTGTGCAAAGCTGGGCAGCTTTTGTGTATATTTGTGTTTGTATTTGATATTTGTATTTGTGTCCTGTGAAATAATAAGGTAAGCTGTAGTTCCTAAGTGTTATGCTAGTGTTGCACAACTTTGCAGAAATGTATCTAAATGAATCTTCATGAGTTTAAAAGCAGTCAAGATTAAATAATAATAAATATTAATTCTCTTCCAGAATGAGTTGTGTCAGTACTTTGCGTAACCCATAGACCATGTTTGTATCTAGGTACATGTGATCGAATCCTGTGACCCTGTAAGAATTATCGTAACGGTAAGTAACAACTAATCTGGTAATAATAATAAATGTGATCGATCAGTACGTCACAATTTGCGCCCGAATTACAGGGACTAGTACGTCACAATTGGCGCCACGGAACAGGCACGAATTGAATTAATTATAATTAATTAATTGGATTCCGCATCGACAGGGATACAAACATGTTCTAGGTTAGCTTAGCAACCTAACAGTATATTACAAAATTTAAATAATTACTGTATTTATTTAATTAATTATTCTATTTAAGCAATTTATATAATTTAATTTATATCAATAATACAAAATGTCAGATAACGAGAATAAAATAAATGAAAATAGCGTCGAAAATTTCGACGACTCAAACGTTAGTAACTATGAAACACACTCGACTCCAAGTGTGAGTCAGAGTGAAGCAGAAATAAGTATAACAGATCGAAGTAAAGTAAATGAAGATTCAGGGATTCAAATAACCCCGAAATTAGATAGGGAAAGTAGAATTGAGAGTAAAGAAGTCGGCTTCACTGACGGAAATATAGCAGCGCAATCTACTCCGTCGACAACACGAACCAAAGGGTTGTCGATGGATGATATGTTTAACTTGATAAAAACAATGTCCGAAAACATAAATAGCAACTTAAATGCAAAATTTGAAGAACAACAAATTGATTCCAATGTCAAATACAATAAAATGAACGATAAATTCGATAGACAAAGTAGCGATTTTAATGCAAAGTTTGAAGTTCAGAACAGAAAATTCGATGTTCAAAAGAATAGTTTGGATGAATTAAAGAACCAAATTAACGAAATAAAGAGTGATTCTGACGTTAAATTTAATATCCAGAATGACAAATTCGATAGACAAAGCAGGGAGATTAATGAATTAAAGAATGACATTCAAGAAATTAATAAACGTTGTAAAAATACCCATGAAACGATAAGAACTAGTCTGAATAAGTTAGAACAGAGTGTTGAGCGAATGGGAGTACATGTGATGAGTACCGAGAAAAATAAAACAAATGAAAATCGTAATGACAAGTACAAAAATGTAATGCCAGGTAAAGAGTTAACAAATAATAACAATAATGTCGAAAATAATGAATTTAATACTGAGAATGTTAATGTGTTTGAAGAGTTAGTATCAGAGACTGATACGGAAAAAATAAATAATGAGATTATTAATGAAAGTGTAGATAGTAGTGATAATGAGAGTTTAATGGGATTAGAGGTTAATGAGGAGGTAATAGTTGTTGATGAGATGGAGAGTGTGTGTAAGGAGAGTTTAAGCGAATGTGTAGAGCAGAGGGTAAAATTTCCCCTTATTTATGATGAACCAGAGTGTTCAAAAGTGTTATTTTTGGGCAAGAGACCCTTATTAATGAAAGATTTGAGTTGTTTAATTTTGTTGAATAATTTTGTACCCTCTGCATGGAATGAGAGAGATTTAAATGGAGAGATAGAATTATATAAACTAATGAGAGATTATAATGAGTTGAAAGAGATGTTAGTTGACATGAAACACTTACCTGTTAAAATAGAGAGTGAAGATTATTTTGATAATACATGTTTAAATAATAATAATTTACTTTATGAAGAAAAAATAACTGACTTGATAACGAATATTACTGATGGGGACTTAACCAATGTACTTAATGTTGACCTGTTTAATGATTATGTGGATAAAATAAATGAGTTTAGTTTGTATGGTCACAACACACAAAACAGTCATTTGTGTGGTAATAAAATTGAACGATGTTATGTGAAACCCCGTCTAATTTTTGACGATGGAGGGTGAGCCTTAAATTCACAATTGGACAATTTCAAATATGATAATATATGGTAATGACCTAGCTGATTTTAGATATTGAAGTGTGATATAACTGAATAATTAGGGATGAAGGATTGTAAATACATGTTTAGTAAATTTATTTGTGTTGTAAAACGTTAGATAAATAATGTATGTATGTAGCAAAACTTGTTGTGATATTAATAATAATATTAATATTTTGCAGCTTAAACAAATAACAAAAATAATTCGGAGGAAGATAGTGAATGAGTTGTAACTATTATACTTTAGGAAAGTAATCAAAAATGTTGTTTTCAATAATTGAAATAATTAAAATAATACATTGAATCCTGTAATTAAATATAACTAAACCACTATAATAAACCTATAGTTAAATAATTATAAATAATTATGAATAATATAAAACAGTAAGTGGTAGCGGATAGGTGTTCCCCACTTGTCCCAGTGGGGTTCGTCTATTTCAGGGACGCGCCCCTGCCCACGCGAGCCTTGGTTTTCTCCATGTACCCTTATTTCCGGAGGAAGCTTTGTCCCTACCTTTAGTCCTAGTTCTTGACCTTTTAATAATCCTTATCCCTTTTATCTTCCCGATTTCCCTAACCCTCCTCTTAGATTAAACACATAAACAATAGTTACACAAATTGGCACACTTTTTTGGAACCATTTGATTGCTTTAATTCTAAATAATACATTAGGGTGATCCTCAAAATCAAATAAACCGGCGTTATTTATGAATTGTAAACTCATCCCTTAATTAGGTAGCTAGTGGAGAAGTTTTGTGGCTGAGTAGACAAACTAAATAATAAATTTTGTATAGTTTAACCGGATTGTTGTATGTAGAGATGGGGCTGTGGATTAATGGTTGTGGTTTGTTATTATCCTGGAAAAAGGAGCCAGGGATAGAAGTCAGTACCGTCATAAGGGTAGATATTCACTGCCAAAGAAGTGGGGTTCTGTTCGTCTTCAATCGCATCTCTATATACAATAATACGGTACATGTAACATATAACCTATTTACAGGTAGTTAAGAAAAAATAATAAGTATAAATATTATAATAAGTAAATAATTTTGGAAAATATTTCACCGTAAAAGTTGTAACCAAAGGGTTTAATTATTATTTGGTGGTACCTGCTATGTTAGGTTATGAGTACGGTATAATGGTATTAAGCATGTGATTGTGGAGGAATTTAAAGTGAGACCAGAACCAATGATGTCATGTTTGTAAAACTTATTGAAATATTAAGAAAACTGAAACATTTAATCACGTAGAATCACTTTGAAAATGGTAATTAAAGTCATGGAAATTGTTTTGAATGTATTAAGAGATGAAATTAAAGTATAACCGCCCCTGGAGTAACTTAATATTGTCAATGTTAGTGCTGGGTAAATTCCAACTGCAAATGGAAATTGTAATTTTACATATTTTATACAGTAACTTCATACAGCTGTAATTAAAATCAAACTGTTTTGAGTGGAGATTGTTAAAGAATTTTCAAGTTAAACAAATAATTTAAAAGGGTCAATTTTATGAATGAATCAAAAAATACATCTGATCTGAATGGGAATGAAAAATGTAAGAGACAAATATGTTATCTAAAAGATTTATAAAACTTGAAAAGTGTAGCAAGCAGGTATGGCAGTATATGATGTAACATAAGTGTTTAGTCTATGAATGCTGAAACTGAGAATATTTATAACTGTTGTTTATGAAAACAAGTCTGGCACACAACTGTGTTCATCTAAACAGTAAACAGGTGTGTTGTAGTGGTATGTTGTGACTCAAGCCTGTGGCCATGCTTGGTGGCCACAACAAGAAATGTTGTAGTCTGTTGAATCAGTATCTTGCACAAAACCCTATTGTGACATAAAAGAATTGAAATTAAATTTTCACAGAAAAATAAAATAATGAGGTAATTATTGTAACCCAAGAAATTAAATACCATTAAATTAATTGGGTATTCAAATTAATAGGAACAATGATTTTAACAAGGAACTTAAATTGTTTGAATTGTAATTTTTTTGGAAAAAAAAAAAAAAAAAAGATGTATATAATTTCAAATTTCAATAAATCCTAGAATTAAGTGATCAAAAACAATTGTCAAGTTTAGTATCAGTGAGTATGGGAACATTTTGAAGAGATGTGTAATAAAATAAAAACTTGTTGTCAATACAAGAAGTGGGGATGATTTTGGGGGGTAGATTGGTGCTCAATGAAGTGACAGAACAATGGAGTGTGGAACTGCAAATGTAGAAAGATTAATTTTCAATTGTTAAGTAATTAGTTAGTTATTAAGTGGCTATTGAGGGGGTGGCCTGTGCTCTCTTAGATAGCGAAATGGGTTGGGGGTAACAGTGAGTGTTACCTCCATCGGAGGCCAAAATGGCGATAAATGTGCGGCACACCTTATCAGTGTAAATTAAAGTGTACACACTGCCAAACTACAGTGTCGCACATAGTAGTGATGTGTAACAGGCAATTAAATTAAAGTTAGATTTCCTCGACTTTTCGGGCGGTTACTGTCTTACCAGCACTAACCGTGGTTTTGGCTAGCGGCCAGCTATGATCATATCAAGTCCCTTGACCATAGCTGACTTGAAATTGGTATATATTTGAAATTCAATGGGGGGACAATTAGAGGAAATCCTTCCGGCACTATGGAACAGCAGCTGCCACTCTGCCCGCTTGGGGGTAGCAAGACCGGTGGCAGATCCGTTTTAAGGGTGTATGATTATATAACAAGAACATGATGATGTTCACTACTTTAAAACTTAATAGCGGAAGCAGAGACACGGAGAGGTAAAACCCTGCTCCAAAATATACAGTCTCTGTGGAAGCGAATGGGCGCCACAGTCCACCATAACAGGAAATAGTGTGTGTGGCTAGGAGGTGACGCAAAGGAGTCACGAATGTAAATTTTATAACATAACATTTTTTTATTCAAAGTTTGATCAAATAAAACTGCTTGTGCTCTGTTCAGGTAACTAGCTGCTTAGATATTTAAAAATAAGGTGTTCATGCTATAATTTTAAGTGTATTGTTTTATTGTTGTCTGTTAAATAAGCATTGATAAGAATATGTATTTTTATTATGTGTGTATTTTTTCAAGCCAATAAGTAAATCGTCTGGCAGGCTAACATAAATAACCAGAATCAGAGAAATGGGAAACAATGAGGTGAGAAGTGAGAATAAATAAAAATAAATATGTATATTCCATGTAATTTGTTCAATTTTAAGATGTATTTTCATTGTGTTAGGAGGATCAGCTGATCAGCAATAATATGTCACTGGTATATTGGTTTGTAAATGTTACAAGTAATTACAGTTCAATGTAATGTTTTTGATGTATTACAGATATTACAAATAATTTGATAAGATGAGAAATAAAGTAACAATTTATGCCAGCTAATAAGAGATAATTTTTGGGTGATGCATAATTTTATGGGACACATATATCTGTTCAAGTTGAAATCAAAGTTGAAGTTGAAATAGTAGAGATGAATATGATGTAATGTTGTTTCTGAGTTAATGTAATATAACAGAATTTTGTGAAACATAGATGTTGACACAGTAGTAATGGTGAATTTATGTAGAGTTTTGAATGATATATATTTATGTTTATAATTAATGAGGTTATTTTGTGTATTTGTAGTGAGGTAATGAGATTGAGATTTTTGGGGATGGCAATTTTGTATTAGAGGGTAGTGTAATGTAGGAGTCCGCAACAAGGGTTGGGACGGGATAGGGATAGATTTTAGTGGGGAAGGGGCCGCCTTAGGTAAAATCCAGGGGCCAAATAAGGGAATTGAGTTTTGGGCAGGGGAAACACGTATCCTATGTACAAAGGGTTAGAGAGTATTTTTTTTATATGTAGAGAAGGTGGCGTTTTGAGTTAAATGATAAGTGGGGCTTAGAGTGTCTTGATTAGTAGATATTTTGGTAGAGATGGGTGTCATGATAATTGAAGTGATGAATATTAGAGTCAGAGAGTAAAGTTTATATATGCATACAGATCTAATACGGTCAATGAGAATAAATAATTTAAATCACCCACAGTAGACTAAAGTAAGATTGTCAAACAAAAAGAGATTTATGATAAAGAATATAAAATTTTCATTATTTTAAACCAGTGACAGAATTTTGATAAAATTTGGAAATAATGTAAAATTAAGAATTGCTTATTTTAAATAATTTAAATGTCAAGTTAACGATTATTTATATTAATATTTTGTTTATTTTAAATATTTTGTTTTATTATGTTGGTATTTCAAGTTAGTATATTACAAATGTTCAATGTGTTTTCAGAACTGATATATAACATATGTAGGTCAAGGATCTTGGACTTGACCTAGTTTCGATCAGCTGATGGGGTCATACACAGACTAAGCTTGTATAATAGGAAGTCAGTTTAATTTGTTTAGTTAATCTATTTAAACCAAATTTTAAATAATTTTAAATATGAGGGAAACATTTAAATAAATTTAAATTTTTTTTGAATTTTAAAATTTTTTGGGAATTTGAATTTTTTTGATTTTTCGCCTGCCAGCGAATGAATATTTTAGATAATGATTCTTTTATTATGTGTGCATTAACCATGTTTATTTTATTGTATTGCATTGTATTGGTAGACTATAAGTGGTTCTCATGTTAGAGTAAGGATGTGTTTAGATTAGTAGAAATGTCTAGGTTAAGTCATTTGAAACAAAAATTTAGAAAAACAAGGAAGAGAATTTTTTGATAAAATATTTTTTTTGAATTTTGAATTTTTTTAAATTTATAATAAATTTTAAAAGAAATTTTTTTTATTTTTAGTGTGTTATGGCATCATGTAATGTGAGTATGTGTGAGCCCAGTATTTGCTAAAGGCAGCCCAGCTTTCATACAAGGGGAACCATATCGGCTGAGGACCTGGAATAGTCTGAGCCAGGGATTGAGGATTATTGGGGGGTAGCATGTTAAAAGGCGAGGTGCGCTGTGGTGCGAGTCTGTTCGATTTCTCGGTGTTGGGATCTCTTACGGAGAAGTCCAGTGATCTCGTTCAGATGAGTCCATGGTCGCTGAGCCAGGGGGGTCGTGTACCCAGGAGATTAAGAACCAGGGGGTTGTTGGCACCAGTTCCTCACCGGTCCTCTTCGGGGTTTGTCGATGAGATTTCTTCTGTCGTGAACAGCAGAATTCTCGAGGGGGTATTGTAGCGGGTGAATTTTTGGGTGTTTTTATTTTTACCGTATGGGGCAAGTACAATTTTATTTCTTTCATTTTGGACGGGCTTGTAAAAAAGAAGTTGTGAAAATTATTGTGTAACGAAATTCAGTCCAGTATAACAGAACGCATTGCAACATTATTTTCCATGCAACAGCACGATGTTGAGAAACAGTGAGACAAAAGCGATACGTAGGTGTTATTGTGTAAGCCGGCAAGCGAAGCATTTACCCCCTTCAAAATTCTCAGAAATCTGTACTTGTGTAAACAGCACACAGACGCAACTGTATCACCACAAATTTGAGTGACGCATCCAGCCACAAAACAGGATGCCCTGGGACGAGCAAAATCTAGCAATGTGTTTTTTTTTGAGCAGCAGGAAGTCATGGCTAAATCCGGCTTTTCCAATGACGTCAGCGGAGCCAAGTACAATATCGGCCTTGGGTCACACACACATACCAGTTTTATTCCACACATAAAATGGTTAGCTCACAGCAAATGAGCAATGAGCGACGAAAACTTGGTGGCATTGAATCGCCGCTTCCGCCAGCTCGATCAAGCACATTACGCAGTTCCACTACTGAAGCCTGCCGGCTAGGAACGAATTAGGCTACACGCAAAAGTTTCTCTATTATTTTCACTTTAAATTCAAATATCAGCGGAGAAAAGTTTGTGAAGATAATACATCCGTGCGGTAGAAACTAACCAAGTGTTATTTCGGACATCAACATTATAACATTACATATAAAGATGACTGTGCGTGAAGACCGCGTGGCTGCCGTGGGGGAAGTTTTATTAATAATAAAATGTTAAGGGTATTTTAAATTATAAATTCTGTGTGAGTGTGAGTGTGTGCAAAGCTGGGCAGCTTTTGTGTATATTTGTGTTTGTATTTGATATTTGTATTTGTGTCCTGTGAAATAATAAGGTAAGCTGTAGTTCCTAAGTGTTATGCTAGTGTTGCACAACTTTGCAGAAATGTATCTAAATGAATCTTCATGAGTTTAAAAGCAGTCAAGATTAAATAATAATAAATATTAATTCTCTTCCAAAATGAGTTGTGTCAGTACTTTGCGTAACCCATAGACCATGTTTGTATCTAGGTACATGTGATCGAATCCTGTGACCCTGTAAGAATTATCGTAACGGTAAGTAACAACTAATCTGGTAATAATAATAAATGTGATCGATCAGTACGTCACAATAGTTATTATTCCTTACAATTCCCTTTATCTTTTTTATCTCCCTATCTTTTGTTTCTGTCTCGTTTAAACATTTAAACACTTCTGAGCTCTATAACAAAATGAATTGATTGCCGCCATTTTATATCTATAAGGGTGGTAAGATTCTTTCGGTATAATTATATCAGAATACGATTCTTTCCTAAAAAATCCCAAATTGTAGTTTTTCATTATTCTTAATTTCTATGTTTAAATCTAAGTAATTTATTTTCTTACCTCCTATCTCTTCTTTAAACTGTAAGTTAAATAAGGATAAAAACTTCTATAGTGGTGTGCAACAGTGATAATTCTGTTTGTTTTTTCATTAGTTCTTAAAATATTTTTCACTTTACTGGAATGTTCTGCATACAGTTCAGCATACTGTCACTTGAAATACTACCAATGAACCTAAAGCTATGTCCAAATAACCCGAAAGTCATTAACAATTGAAAGTTCAGACTACAGTTCTCATGTCTACAAAAAAAAGTAAGTATAATCAGTGTAAGCTTATACAGACACTTAACCTTTCACATACACTGAAGGACTGTGCTGTCAAAATTAAATATAAAATCAGTGGCGACTACATTTTTCAGTAAACAATATGAAAATGATGGAAGTGTACACAAATGCTCTAGCCATAAATCTGCTAGATAACATCCTGCAGACAAGAAGATTAAAATCAACATTTATTCTGGACTGTATTACATGTAAAATTAATATAACTTTACGTTTTTGTCAAATTTATAACACAGCAGATATATTACTTGCAACAAATTCAAATTTCATGTTTAGTTTCTTATTTAATCTAAAAGCTTAAAAAAAAAAGTTAAGTAATACTACACGCTTTCAAATCAACTGTTAAAAACACACATTTATGTTTAACGTCAGTTTAATAGATAGTTTTTATATAAGATACAAAAATAAAAATGTTACTCCTAATACTGCGTGTGCGCGTGTGTGAGTGTGTGTGTGTTGTACGAACGATGCAAAAATTGTATGCAAAGATTAGGAAGTGTCATTTTTATTCTGTGGGAGGGGGAATATATATATATGAACTTCAGCAAACAATTAATCTACAAAACCTAACGATAACAATATAATAATAAAATGTAAAAATTACTTAATATAGCAAATTAACTGTTTCCTGTATATCATACTTTTACATGAACGAGGTAATTATATTTTTACTTGTCTAACAAGAAACACTAATCATAAACTATTCGAACTGACAATAATCACTTATTGCCTAAACCAAGCAATGAAATATTAATGTTATTGGAATCATTATTTGCCAGGCTGTTAGCCTGTGTTCTATTGTTTGTATGGACAGACATTTCACCACCACCATCAGAGGCCATCTTCAGTGTTGGAAACAATTGGCATGGTGTCCACCAATTCACCCCAGTGATGGGGTAGAGACTAAGAAGGCCCACTTATATAAACTTCTTAGCCAAAAATACATAGTATCCACCTCATCACTGGGGTGAATTGGCACACACCATGCCAATTGTTTCCAACACTGAAGATGGCCTCCGATGGTTTGTGTCTGTCCACACAAACAACAGACCATGGCCTAACAGCCCGGGAAATAATGTTTCCAACTATATTGACACTGGACGTGAAAGCCTTAGCAACTCTATTCATGTTATTGTTCTGTTAATCTTACAGAAATTTGAACACATAAAAGGTAACATTGTACATCTATAAAATACTGATAGTACCCACACTCCTAAAAAATTGCATGTGTATTGGTGAAATTTTTGTTACAACGAAAGAATAAGAAATAAGTATCCTGTGACAAGAAATGGGATTTCAAAGAAGAGTTACACGACACAATCTAAAAGAAACGATACGAAATGAAGTAATAACACCTGAGTTATCCAACATGAACAGGGAAACTAAATCAAACCACATAAAATGTCAATGAGCACCTGGGTTGCCACTGAAGTATAGAAAATACAAGTCAGAAGAAGAAACAAGCCGAGACAGACCAAGATAACTGTAACAGGTGAGGTGTCTCATACACAAAGACAAGATAATGATGAAAAAGGGAAAATGGGTGTATACAATTGGTGTTATTAGACTTAATTATTTAATAAGGAAATAAGCAAAACATGGAAGGAAAAATGACAATTTTACAGTTCAGGTCACACTTACAACAAAAAAAACATATAAACATGAAAGGGGGGGAGAATTGTCATAATCAATCGCTCTACACACATTATCGTTATGTAAACATAAATAAGCCCAAAGTCCAAAAACAAACAACACTCTCCACTCATATCAAAGAACAAAGAATCTCTGTTTAGAAATGATGCTCAACAGTGGTGACAGTCACTGATATTTTAAGTCTTTGTTTTTTAAATTTGTAAATGTGGTAAAAACTTGTCTAAGTAGAAAATGGTAACAACAGATTTACTTTTCCACCATAACTACAACTATATTCAATTCGATTAAACAAGCATTCTCTCATACCATGGACTATTTATTAGCAACACAACCACTCAAGTTATACAAACAAATGATGACACACATTTGTCTATTATCTCTGGTGCCTGTCACTCTAGCTGAAGCAGTACAACACTTAGTATCACATTTCTAAATACATTTGTTTTTCAGTTGCTCTATCAAACTCTTAGTACTTTTCTCTTTCAGTTACAAAACACTGTGGTTCCAACGGACAGCACATCAATATTTTGTACTGTTTCTTACGAATATTTACCTACTGGTGAATCCACTATTATGGCAATCTACTAATTAGGCTAATCTACGTATTAAATGATGTACTGGAAACAATATATCAAACTTATAATTGGGATGGACACGAAATTAATACAGACTTCATTAGATTATTACATAATCAACAATTTGCAGATGACTTAATAATATTCTCTTCTTCCATGATCATAGGCGGGTCCAGAATTGTTCAAAGGGGGAAGGGCTAAATTTTCTAACATTTCGATGAGTCTGGCAGAAGCATGTGCGCGCACACACACACACCAGTGGCGGCTGGTGGTTCCAAATTTTGGTGGTTGCAGTAGTTGGTTGGGTGGATGGAAGAGGGGTTAAAAGACATTGAACTATCATAATCACAGTTTGATAATAAATTATTACTATAATTTTATAACCTCAAACAACAGATAACATTCATCTTGAACCAACGTAAACATTAAACCTGACACAACTTATATACCTAAATCAAGAAGGCTGTGCTGATTTCATACATAAAGTTGCACTACAGCACTACTAGTAGAGCGTTGCAGAAACTTCGCAACCGCCTAGCTAACATTCGGAACATAGGACAATTATTGTGAAGAGTAGCACATGTCCTCCCATATGTTTGTGTAGTTAGCTACACATTTACTGTTGAAGTTGCATGCGCCCTACAACCACCAGCCTGCGCGCCACTTTTGAATTCAACGCGAACATTACCGCGCTGGATCTAATATGCTCTCCATTGAAATGTATGACACTTTTAGCTGCTTAATGTTTGCGTATATTATTTTATAGTTTAGCTATTCTATATTGGTGGTTGTGCAACGCTGCAACCATAACACCAGCTGCCACCGAGGTGTGCGTGTGTGTGTGTGCGTGTGTGTGTGTGTGTGTGTGTGTGTGTGTGTGTGTGTGTGTGTGTGTGTGTGTGTGTGTGTGTGTGTGTGTGTGTGTGTGTGTGTGTGTGTGTGTGTGTGTGTGTGTGTGTGTGTGTGTGTGTGTGTGTGTGTGTTCATTTATAAACTACAGACCACATTTGATAGAAAGAACTGAGAGGAAAAATTTATATCAATAGAAAAATCAGTACTTACTTTAGTTTAAGTCAATAAAATAATTTTGGAAGTAAAAATAAGCATGGTGCACATATTTTTGCTTCATAATTAAATTTAAACATGATCAATTAAAATCAGACAAAAATGTTAAAAATAACATATACAATATGTTAAAAAAAACACAAATTACTTTGAAAGTTTTGGACGATTTTATTGTTGTTAAAGTCAATAACAGCATTAGAATTCAGTGATTATAAAACTGATCAATTTAAATTTAATTATGGATTTTCTTTGTTTACTATTATGGCAATCATAAAATCCGTAAACTAAATAAGTATTAAACCCATATTATTTGATGGTATTCTTTTAAAACTTCTAATTTATATTCTAACAGCCAAGAAAATACTATATTATTCAGTACATATTTGCAGCTCTTTTGGCCCTCCTGGAACTGCCTACGTCAATGATATAACTTTATTGCTGGAACAACTTAATGAAACAAAATAGAAACAAAATCTGTGTCAATGTAAACTGGAAGACAACAAAAGTCGTGACAAATAACAGCTTACTATAATATTACTAAGTCTATTACGGACCATAACTATTTATGGTGGATCATCTATGTTAATAATTCATCAAGCACAAAAGTAGCATAATATTATGTTATAGTGTGGTGGATATTCTGGCACTAAAACATTTTATTGAAGATAAAGGTGCCATTGATTTTAAAGGTAAGTTAATAGATAATGCATTTTCTCCTCTTCTTATTTTACAAAATTTAAACACAGCCCTCCTCAAGAAAAAAAGGAAACTGGTCACGCGTAGATGAGTACAGAAAGAAGCTCTTAGGATAGGACATCAGAAGCTCCACTTGGGCTTCACTATGATATAAGCGAGAAGACACAGTAAAACATGTGTCTTAGCTGCAAGAAGATAACAATGTTGCACAGTGTTGAAACTGTGTCACACATATAAAGTAGGATAACTAGGCATTTTAAAAAATTATAGTTATTACACCATATATAACAAAGAAAACAATAGGGGTAAGTCGGTAGCTCTTTTTAAAAGAAACACAACACTGTAGACTACAACAAACAAGTATATAGCCTATTTACATAAAATTAACTTATAACTTATATTTTTTAATTACTTTATGTCATACATTATCTATACTTCCATAGTTGTGATGTCTCCGCCGTGCGGAAATTAGTGCATCTAAAGTTCCCATTGTAGTGAGTATGCAGCATTAATCTGAAACACAAGGACATACCATAAATTAAATAAAAATATTTTAAGCAAATAATACAAAAACTGTCCTGTTAAATTATATTAATTCAGATATGTACTGTTAACATTCTCCGTCTTAACATCAATTAGTATTGCCAGTCTGCTAAGCACTTTGTTCTGGATGAACCTTTTCACTGTCTCCACCACTATGCAACTCCTTTCCTGCTACAGTCTGTCACTGGTGCACTTGTAAACATATGCTGCTTCCTATCCAATTTGGGTATGATCGTCAAGGACCAGTAGCATCTGTAGATCACGAACTTGACATTGTTCAAAACAAGTTAGTAGTCAATAAATAAAATATTGTTTACGTCTGAATACAAATAGGCCCATACAGTAAAGCACATTAAAGTATGGAATATTTTGGAAAGGAAACTAATTAGATTTAATAGACAATATAACTAATATAATACTACAGCATCAATTATAAGTTGAGTTTATATAAATCTAAGATGGTGGCACAATTAGGGCTACATGGTTAGTCAAGATGGGCAAAAATAATTTTTGTTTTTGAAGTCTTCTTCCGGTATGAACAGTATCAAAAATGTCTTCGCATGACATTTCACTCATATTACAATGAGTATTTTCAGTCTATGTGACCTGAGGATACAGACATAGACCTGAGTGTACCCATTGTAATATGAGTGAAACATTGACATTCTGCCATAGTCCATACCAGAAGAAGACTTCAAAAACATCATGAACACCAGCCATGGAAGCCTCCATGAGATAAAAATAATTTTATTTAACTTCAAAAATGTGGCAACATCTGACTTACCTACCTGAGTAACCAAGTCCGCATTAATAAAGTATGCATATCCAAATATGTATATGAATAAATTGAGTGGTCTTCTTATCGTATTATTTTAAATTCAGACTCTCTCTTTCTTGAATCTTATTTCACAGTCAGGATGTCAATTATCACTCCAAACCCTTCAAGGTCTTACAACTTAATATATAATATACCAGTCATTTGTCACTTAACTACCAATTCCAACTTTGCCAATGTGTGAGATTATGTTTGCACAGTCTGTACAGGCATACTGGGAATTCATATTTTAGCCATGCAAATTGCACTCAAAAAATATAGAGTATAAAGAGATCTAACAAACTAAATGAAAAACTGGTCCCTATATCCTCTACCAGACTGTTCATCTTCTATTTATCGAATGCTCTTTAATAATGTTGGGTAAGGTTGTTTGTCTGCATTTAGTAAAATGTAAAAGGCTTAACACCATGTTACAAGGCCAGAATTAAAAATCAGCAATGACATTGACCAATGTTGATAATATTTAACATTAGCCACAAAGCAAATAAAAAAATCCTTCCAAATTTTCCTGTCGCTAGTCATAACATTATTTATCTGCATTTCAAATTCAGCAGGTCCTATTTTACAAAACCTTCTGCAATAGGTACTGATCTTCACACATTACCTTCCTAAGAAAAATCAAATAATTTCTAAAAATATTGTTCGAACAATGACCACAACATTGGCATCACATTTACTTCAGGCAAAAGTTCTTTTGAAATTTTTATGTTTTTTATAGAAGTTAAAAATCTATCAAACCAAAAATTAATCAAGTTATGTTAAGCACGTCAACGACAGAAAATTTTAGATGACTCCGCTCGCAAAAATACTAGCAAGTTGTCTATAATCATACCAGAACTATCAAACCTCCACAGTAGGCTACGTGCAAATACTCCTTACCTAATGTAAATCAATTACAAACACTAGCATATACCGATACAAAACAGCAACGACTTTTTTGTATCGCTCGTGACGTACGTCCTTTGTTTAGGCATATCATTCAAATTAAAACATTCTCAAACTAAAATTTACTTACATGTCTTTATTCCTGTCCGTAGGCCTCAAATTTAAGGAAATTAAACGTTAACCATAAAATTCACCATATCTACTTATAATAATTACACAGAAAAGCTATAATAAAGTACGTATTTCAAAATCTGGATTTCACGAGACATTAACCTTAACTGAAGTTACAATGCTAACGGAGAAATTTAGAATGCGTTATTTCTTGTAACCTAACAGCACAGTCACTAAAGTTCAATTAAAACTTATCAACTATTAACCCATTTTCCTCGTTTTTTATCGACAGTCACGTTCAACGCTGTAAGTCACAAAGTGTGAATCACACCACGGTTCACAGCTGTTTGACATAAACATTCTCATTCCTTGCTAGCGAATAGAATTCGTGGAGCTGACAGTCATAACATAACCAATTGTGACATACGATTGTCACTAACTCAAATTCAAAATACAAAATGAACGTAGATAACGTATTTTATTACAATACGCTTTGTATTGTTTGTGAGCACTGTCTACTTCTTTAAATAGACGCTCTTATTTACGAATATTCTACTTCACTGAGTAGCGTGAATCGTTGTCGTGTACTTGAAAAAAAAGCCGTAACCTTGACGTCTGTCTGCGTCTATCACGTGTGAAAACAAAAGCGTATTGTTCATTTAATAGACCTACTGACAAATTGCTCTAAGTGGAAATTCTGTAGATGATGTCACAGGCCCCTTAAAAACTGTTAGAAAAATGATTTTCCACACATGAAGATTTTAATTTGTGCCTATATCACTAATACTGGTACGGTACTCATAAAATCCGAATTTTCGTTAAATATCGAAATTATTCATTTTAACTCTGTGGAGTTCTTATCCGATACAATACAATATTTATAACTGATATTAAAAATGCTTACTTAAATTGAAATTCCAGTAATCTGTTTAAAAAGCAAAACAACGTCAGATTTTTATGAAACAGCAGATTATAGGCCTACCTGTACATTTGTATTAAACCTTATGAATAGTTAACTTTGTAGGAATCAAAAGAATCCATTTGCTCTTAGCCACTTTCGGTATACCATACTTTCTCTGAAATACTTCCTTAGAAATTTCTAGTTAAACTATAGCATCTAAACAAACTGCTTTACTAGTCTCAAAGCCTTGACAACATGATTGTTAACTGAAGACATCCCTGTGATTGCACAATGTAGGCTTACCAGTTCACATTGAATTTGCTCTACTAAGCAGTCGGTATGCTTTAAATACTTTCTTCATTACTAAATCTTTGTGTGGTTAATGATGCAAATAATTTCATTAAAAAGCAGTATCTTCAATTTCGCTGGACTTAAAATTTATATCATTTTACAACTACTACCACTATTTTAGATAAATTACATCAGTGATACTGTGTGATATCAATCACTGTGTATAAACAAGGCTAAAACAAGTATAGTGCAGCTAGGGTTCGCAGAGATCTGGTTTTTACTAGACATGATCGACTTTTTATATATTAATCTAGCATCTGCCAGGAATTCCAAAAAAAAAAAATTAAAAATAAGAAATGTCTGACATTATTGTATCCTGGTAGTTAGTGATTAAATTAACGAATAATCTGCAAAACATGAAAAGAAAACATATTTTTGAAGGGTAAAAAGTCATTCTTCAGTAAATTAATTATAGTAAAAAGTACTTAAGTAGACAAACTTTAATGTTGTATTTAGAATTAATATTAGGCAATTACCTGTATTAACTTCCGTCTTGTGACTTATTTGGGTTTTTCTTAAAACGACGCGTTTCGAGAATAAATTCTCATCATCTGGTTTTAATACTATAAAAACATCAAATTCACCCAAAAGGGGTCGTCAACTAGTTAAAACACACAAACACAAAACACCACACATAATTTAACACCGACACAGTCACGGCACAGTCCGATGCGCATCGTCTCGTTGCCAACGACCAACTGTTGCACTTTGTCTTATATGACCGTTATCATTGCCCGCTGACCCATCGATATCGATGGCCGTGTTGTACAGCAGATTCGATCGGAACGAAACTTTGTCATTAAGTAGCTGGTCCGTTTGTAACTTAGAAGCCCTGTATATCTCATATTCCTCCACAGCGTTCATGTATGCACCCTTTTTACACTTATGAAGCAGTTTAAAGTTTGTGTGGAAGTCTGAGTACTTATGATTATACAGCATTAAATGCTGAGCGTAACTGGATCTAGTTTTCGAGATATCACTTTTGGGCAGGTGTTCTTTAAAACGTTCGGCTGACGGCCTGCCCGTTTGTCCTATATAGAATTTGTCACAGTCATCGCATTCAAGCTTGTACACTCCAGTTTTCTCTTCAGCCGGGATATGAGTTCTTTGTCCCAAACGGTTTTTGATGTTATTTGTGGTTTTAAAGGCCACTGTTATTTTACGTTTTTTTCAGTTCATACAATGACTCTGACAGACGTCTCAGACGTGTACGTGTTCATACGTCTTTACAATGACTGGTAGTACATTCGTGTACTCAGTTACTACAAACTTAGTATCTTCTTTAGATGGGCCAGTTAATCTGCTTTTACTATTGATTTTTACCGAGTGTTTTCTTATAAGCTTTCCTACGATTCCACTGTTATACCCATTAGCGATAGCTATACTTTTGATTATATTAGTCTCTTCCACTCTGTCTTTTTGCTCAAGGGGAATAGCAAGCATTCTATGAACGAACGCGTTGAAGGCTGCCATTTTTTGGGAATATGGATGGTACGAATCAGCATGAATAGTAATATTCGTGGTGGTGGGCTTTCTATAAATTTTGAATCTAAAACGGTCATTATATTTGCTGATAGTGAGATCAAGAAAGTTCAGGCAGCTATTATTCTCCATTTCTAGGGTAAATTGGATTTTCATGTTTATGATGTTCATATATCCTTTCAAATTTTCTATTTGTCTTCTCGTTCCATTGAATATCATAAAAGTGTCGTCAACGTAGCGTACGTAAAATTTAATTTTGTCTCGCTGTTTATTAAGACTAGACATTAAAAATGTATTCTCAAAGTGGTTCAAGTATAGGTCCACTAAAATTCCCGATAAAGGTGACCCCATTGCCAGACCATCCCCCTGCATGAAATATTCATTATCATAAGAGAAATAATTTTGTTTGAGTATTGTTTTTAGCAATTGCATAAGTTCATCAATTTCATTCCTACCTAACCTATTTGTATTAATTAAGCTATTTCTGAGAATTGTCATTGTCTCATCTACCGGCACATTGGTGTACAGATTAGTTACGTCAAATGAAGCCAACCTATAATGTGGTGCTGATTTAATAGTTTTAATTTTTCAACGAGATCGTAGCTGTTTTTTATGCTGTAGTTATTTACTATGTCAATGTTCCCTTTTATGATTTTTACTAATCTTTTAGCCGTCCTATAACCAGGGGCAGTCGTGTAATTTACAACCGGGCGTATTGGGATATCTTCTTTATGTATTTTGGGTAAACCCGTAAGTTCTGGGGCCCCGGCATTTATGGGTTTTAAATAACGTCTAGTGCTTTCATTGAGGAGATTGGGGCATTTATTTATAGCGTTGTTTAATTCCTTGACATAGGCGCTGGTAGGACCTTGTGTAGCTTTTTAATATTATTGTTTTTTATGAATTCCTGTACCTTATTGGTATATATATTTTTGTTAATAATAACTACCGTATTACCCTTATCAGCTGTCGTGACGATAGCGTTATCATGTCGAAGTTTTTCGTAAACATTCCGTGCAATATGCGCGTCACGTTTGTACTTATTTTGCAGGTTAGCGATGTGGGTATCCTTCTTAATAACTTGGTTTATTTTGTTATTTATGATGGCACGCGTTAATAGTTTTTATGGCAGCTTCCGCCCATATTATTTCACGGATCATAAAGTTCTTATTAAACGAAGGAATGTTATACATCAAACCTTTGTTCAATAATGTCATTTCGTTATGTTCAAATTTAATTCCGGTGTAATTTGCAACCCGCTGATGAAATACGTGGCTATGTTCTACTGTATTATTATCGTCATTGTGTTGTTTTGTATACAGGTTTTGAAACTTTCTTAACTGTTTACGTTTAAGAGAACTGACGACTTTGTTTATCTGTCTATTGACAATGTCGAGAATGCCGTTTATTACTGCCGGGTGAAACTCGTTTAAAATTTCCAAGTGGGCTAGATAAAGCTTAGTATTTAGACCACTTTTTAAAATATAAAGTCGTTTGATATCTTCCTTAATCCAGATTGATTTTATTTTTTCGGAACAATGTCTGCTGTTGATGTTCGAATTTATGTACTTCAGTGTGATGTTGTAGTGAAGGCATCTTTTGTTATACTTGATGTTCTGCGATGCCTTAATCAATTTTAATTTGATGTTTTTAAATTTATAGACAATACGTGCATGACCTATTGTCTCCAAGTCACGTTACTAAATATTTAGAATTAATATTAGGCAATTACCTGTATTAACTTCCGTCTTGTGACTTATTTGGGTTTTTCTTAAAACGAAGCGTTTCGAGAATAAATTTTCATCATCTAGTTTCAATACTATAAAAACATCAAATTCACCCAAAAGGGGTCGTCAACTAGTTAAAACACACAAACACAAAAACACCACACATAATTTAACACCGACACAGTCACGGCACAGTCCGATGCGCATCGTCTCGTTGCCAACGACCAACTGTTGCACTTTGTCTTATATGACCGTTATCATTGCCCGCTGACCCATCGATATCGATGGCCGTGTTGTACAGCAGATTCGATCGGAACGAAACTTTGTCATTAAGTAGCTGGTCCGTTTGTAACTTAGAAGCCCTGTATATCTCATATTCCTCCACAGCGTTCATGTATGCACCCTTTTTACACTTATGAAGCAGTTTAAAGTTTGTGTGGAAGTCTGAGTACTTATGATTATACAGCATTAAATGCTGAGCGTAACTGGATCTAGTTTTCGAGATATCACTTTTGGGCAGGTGTTCTTTAAAACGTTCGGCTGACGGCCTGCCCGTTTGTCCTATATAGAATTTGTCACAGTCATCGCATTCAAGCTTGTACACTCCAGTTTTCTCTTCAGCCGGGATATGAGTTCTTTGTCCCAAACGTTTTTTGATGTTATTTGTGGTTTTAAAGGCCACTGTTATTTTACGTTTTTTTCAGTTCATTCTTTACAATGACTGGTAGTACATTCGTGTACTCAGTTACTACAAACTTAGTATCTTCTTTAGATGGGCCAGTTAATCTGCTTTTACTATTGATTTTTACCGAGTGTTTTCTTATAAGCTTTCCTACGATTCCACTGTTATACCCATTAGCGATAGCTATACTTTTGATTATATTAGTCTCTTCCACTCTGTCTTTTTGCTCAAGGGGAATAGCAAGCATTCTATGAACGAACGCGTTGAAGGCTGCCATAGATACTTTATGATCCGTGAAATAATATGGGCGGAAGCTGCCATAAAAACTATTGATAATATTTCGCATCAGGAGGAAACGCGTGCCATCATAAATAACAAAATAAACCAAGTTATTAAGAAGGATACCCACATCGCTAACCTGCAAAATAAGTACAAACGTGACGCGCGTATTGCACGGAATGTTTACGAAAAACTTCGACATGATAACGCTATCGTCACGACAGCTGATAAGGGTAATACGGTAGTTATTATTAACAAAAATATATATACCAATAAGGTACAGGAATTCATAAAAAACAATAATATTAAAAAGCTACACAAGGTCCTACCAGCGCCTATGTCAAGGAATTAAACAACGCTATAAATAAATGCCCCAATCTCCTCAATGAAAGCACTAGACGTTATTTAAAACCCATAAATGCCGGGGCCCCAGAACTTACGGGTTTACCCAAAATACATAAAGAAGATATCCCAATACGCCCGGTTGTAAATTACACGACTGCCCCTGGTTATAGGACGGCTAAAAGATTAGTAAAAATCATAAAAGGGAACATTGACATAGTAAATAACTACAGCATAAAAAACAGCTACGATCTCGTTGAAAAATTAAAACTATTAAATCAGCACCACATTATAGGTTGGCTTCATTTGACGTAACTAATCTGTACACCAATGTGCCGGTAGATGAGACAATGACAATTCTCAGAAATAGCTTAATTAATACAAATAGGTTAGGTAGGAATGAAATTGATGAACTTATGCAATTGCTAAAAACAATACTCAAACAAAATTATTTCTCTTATGATAATGAATATTTCATGCAGGGGGATGGTCTGGCAATGGGGTCACCTTTATCGGGAATTTTAGTGGACCTATACTTGAACCACTTTGAGAATACATTTTTAATGTCTAGTCTTAATAAACAGCGAGACAAAATTAAATTTTACGTACGCTACGTTGACGACACTTTTATGATATTCAATGGAACGAGAAGACAAATAGAAAATTTGAAAGGATATATGAACATCATAAACATGAAAATCCAATTTACCCTAGAAATGGAGAATAATAGCTGCCTGAACTTTCTTGATCTCACTATCAGCAAATATAATGACCGTTTTAGATTCAAAATTTATAGAAAGCCCACCACCACGAATATTACTATTCATGCTGATTCGTACCATCCATATTCCCAAAAAATGGCAGCCTTCAACGCGTTCGTTCATAGAATGCTTGCTATTCCCCTTGAGCAAAAAGACAGAGTGGAAGAGACTAATATAATCAAAAGTATAGCTATCGCTAATGGGTATAACAGTGGAATCGTAGGAAAGCTTATAAGAAAACACTCGGTAAAAATCAATAGTAAAAGCAGATTAACTGGCCCATCTAAAGAAGATACTAAGTTTGTAGTAACTGAGTACACGAATGTACTACCAGTCATTGTAAAGAATGAACTGAAAAAAACGTAAAATAACAGTGGCCTTTAAAACCACAAATAACATCAAAAAACGTTTGGGACAAAGAACTCATATCCCGGCTGAAGAGAAAACTGGAGTGTACAAGCTTGAATGCGATGACTGTGACAAATTCTATATAGGACAAATGGGCAGGCCGTCAGCCGAACGTTTTAAAGAACACCTGCCCAAAAGTGATATCTCGAAAACTAGATCCAGTTACGCTCAGCATTTAATGCTGTATAATCATAAGTACTCAGACTTCCACACAAACTTTAAACTGCTTCATAAGTGTAAAAAGGGTGCATACATGAACGCTGTGGAGGAATATGAGATATACAGGGCTTCTAAGTTACAAACGGACCAGCTACTTAATGACAAAGTTTCGTTCCGATCGAATCTGCTGTACAACACGGCCATCGATATCGATGGGTCAGCGGGCAATGATAACGGTCATATAAGACAAAGTGCAACAGTTGGTCGTTGGCAACGAGACGATGCGCATCGGACTGTGCCGTGACTGTGTCGGTGTTAAATTATGTGCGGTGTTTTTGTGTTTGTGTGTTTTAACTAGTTGACGACCCCTTTTGGGTGAATTTGATGTTTTTATAGTATTGAAACTAGATGATGAAAATTTATTCTCGAAACGCTTCGTTTTAAGAAAAACCCAAATAAGTCACAAGACGGAAGTTAATACAGGTAATTGCCTAATATTAATTCTAAATATTTAGTAACGTGACTTGGAGACAATTAAAACAAAATGAATTTAATGTTGTAACCCGCCATGCTGATTTTTTTTGCTGTCACTCCCTCACTGTCATCATTGATTCAGAGGGCACAAAGTACAAAACACTACTCCATGTATAGAGACAGAGAAAGCCAAACTGTTTGATCAAGTTTGTAATAAAAAAAAAAAAAAATTATATCACAGCACTTGATTTGAAAAACAATGACAAAACCTGTGACAAACAGTAAAGAGATTTTTTAAAGAGAGATTCAAATCCAAACCTCAGCTCAGAACTGTTAAAGATATGCCAGTTTAAATTCACAATTCCAAGTCACAACAGAAATGCTGAAAGAGTATTTTCCCAAACAAACATCCAGTGGGCAAAAGAGAGAAGTTACCTGTAACTGGCAACTGTGTGAGAATTGTGTATGTGTGGTTATGGAAAAATACAACTTTTGCAAGACGCAATGTGATTCTTTTCATGATTACATCATGAACCATAAAACTGAACATCTACAAAATGTGAGTTCTTCAGAGAAATATAAGTACAGTATGATGAACCAGATTCTTAAAAAAAAAAACAGTAACCAAGTGAAATTAATGTATATTTTTTAAATGAAAAAAGACTAAATTTTTCAATGATTTTATCTAAAAGTATTATAACTTTTGTATATTATTACGATAGTCTCACTTATCTTCGTATGGTACAGTGAAAAACAAAGTGCAAGACACCAATGAAGTCACTAAAAACCAGCTTTAATTGTCACAATTAACAGTTTGTAATCAACAAGATTATACTCATACAATAATTCAAATTAAATTTGTCCACACACAATAATAAAGTCAACTAACAGAGTCCCACACAATAATCACTTTTCACTAATAGCCACTTGAAATGCACTGAGTAATCATCCGATGTAAAATGTAAACTAACCGGCAGGTGTGGGTATTTATAGTCTGCAGGGTTTCATAATATGCGTCCTTAAAAGCACTCGAACATTCTAGAGGACACTTCAGCACGGCCTTGGCAGAAACATACACCGGCAGGGCTAGTCAAGAAGCTTGTAGAATGACACCATCAAACACACGCACCATCCGCATTACCTAACACTTTCCCCTCCTTAAGCCTGTCCATCCCGAACTGGCAAACCATCTCTGAAGTAATACTTGGCCAGGCATCTAGGTGGACGACCTTGAATTTTTGCTGTCCTTCCTGTTGAATCTGATAGACAACATCGTTGATTCTCTTTTTCACAGTATAAGGTCCTTCCCAGTTAGTCTAAAGTTTAGGTGAGCGACCACATCGGGGCTTTGGGTTGAACAACCAAACCTGATCTCCTTGAAAACCCTCACTATTGCTGCGAATGTCATACCGAGTTTTCGTTTTATTCATTTTATCATTAGCTATCTTCAGCCGTCCTCTTATCAAGTGATTCTTTTCTCACAGTTGGTTTTCAAATTGCAAAGAAGAGTTCTGTGGCCCTTGGGATTGAGTCTCAGGTGATCTGATCATCAGGTCCTCAGGAAGATGAATCTCCTCCTCAACCACTAGATTTGCTGGAATCACTCACATTGCGTCATGTACTGATGGCCTATACACTATTAGCTGGTCCAAGTCTATCCTCCTTCCAACCTTCCAAAAAACAAATTTCCTTGACAACCATAGTTGGCTTTCCAATCACTTCTTTTGCCGTTACACATATTTGTACTTTCACTGCTAGTTCTTCAGTTCTTCTTCCATTTCCACCTGCAATGGGAAAGGTTCCTCTTGACCAGACCTGTTGACTTCTTCTTTGGCCAATGCCACTTGCTTAATCGGATGGTTGGCAGACCCTGTCATTTTAAGCATACAAAGCTTTATGTTCTCTTGGCCAACCTTCAGTACATTGTCTCTTAAGTCCACAACAAATATGTAGGCATTCATAATATCTGTGCCAAGAATCACTTCATCGACAATGTCTGTAACGAGCATGTGGTGGCTAGACTCGAGGAGACCCAGGCGTACACGTATGTCTACTTGACCTAATACTTTGAGGGGGCTTCCAGTCACAGTCTGTATTGCACAAGAGCTAAATTGAGGCTGTCAGCTGCTGATTAAGTAAGGGCGCACAATGGACACTGTAGCACCCATGTCAACTCTAGATGATGTTGGTTTACCTTCCGAAAATCCATTAATGATCAAGTTTCCATTGATCTTATGTTTTATTTTGTTTTTATATAGTATCCAAGTCACTTTTTCACAATAATTTAATTACCTTGTATCCGTCAGTGACTTCGTTCTAGTGTTTTTTATATAGACGCGTTTCGTGACATGTGTCACATCATCAGTAATCCTCGTCAAATGTTAAAATTCACATAAAACACATAAAAACACATTTGCACATATTTACTAAATCACAATAACGACACACACATAACACGATGTAACTTCGGCTCCGTTGGACCAGTCCGACCATGCGTGTAGTTGCCGAGCCACTAATTAAACTAAGTCAATCCTTATCACCAGTCATTACCGTCATGCGCGATTATATTTAGGGCTGTATCATATAGTGGGAGCGGTCGTGGCGTAGTGGCTAGCATGTGGCGCTGCTACACTGTCGGCGCGTGTTCAATTCCCGCCGGGGGCCATCTGATTTAGATACGACTGTTCCCCCTCGCAAGGCAATGGCAAACCAGCGAGAGGTATCCTGCTTAGTATAAACCTTCCCCAACTATGCCGTTCGGATCCGGCGTTAAACTGTAGGTCCCATATACCTGTGAGAGAATCATTACCACACGCACCACGGGTATATGCAGGGGGGGGGTACAAACCAGTCGAAGACTGAAGGACTACGAAATCATATAGTGAGTGAGATTGAAACCTTAATTGTTCGTTTACTATACTGTTATTGTTGATATTCTTGTCTTTAAATGATTTATAAATCTCAAACTCCTCGAGAGCGTCCATTAACCTACCCTTACCGCATACATGGATTGCTTTGAAATTAGTATTGAAATCTCTGTAATTATGGTTATGCATCATTAGATGGTGCGCATAATTAGATTTGGTCTTGTCTAAATCATTCCTTGGTAGTTGTTCTTTGTATCTTTTCAAGAAAGACCTGCCAGTTTGACCCAGATAGAAACAATCACAATCATCACATGACATCCTGTAAACACCTGTTTTCTCTTCTAACGGTAATGGTTGTTTTATGCATAAAAAATTAGAAATATTATTATTTGTTTTAAACGCGACTTTTATATTAAATTTAGAAAACACATTGGATATAATGTTAGGTGATACTGCTATCTTCTGACTACAGTGTGATAGCACAAACCCATTAATGTAGCAGTACGCTGACTTGGCAGCTTTAAACTCTAGGGCATGAACAAGAGCTTCTGAGCTATTTCGGTGTCTTGCCATTCATTCACAATGCTGAAGTTCACAATCTCCGATGGTATCAATAAATGTCTGCACCCCAAACCTCATTCGAAAATCTTCTGGTGCTTTAGGATAGGCCAGTCTAATCAGTCTGTCAATACTTGCTTCAAATTCTTGAAAACTCTCCCCAGAACGTTGTAGCCTAGTTCTCAACTGAGTGTAGTACATATCGGACAATTGTTTATCACCATGCCATAATTCTAGAGCTTTTATCAATTTGGCATAGGTGTTCTGGCTATCAAATGGCACTTTCTGTAGTAGCTCTGCTACTGGTCCTTTTAAAGCGAGAACGAGTGAAACTGCCTTCTGTTTTTCTGTACAATTATTTGCACATGCGGTAGCATCAGATTACCTAAGGTACGTTGCCCAGTGTGTGCTTCCGTCAAAGGTTGGAGCCTTAACATGAACTGCCCCAACCACAGGCAAGGCGACTTTCTCTGTTGTCTTTTCTGTCTTTATCACTGGTACAGTCGGTTCAAAAATTTTTTTTGGTTGTATCTTCATGAACTGCTCAATTTCACTCTTAATCTGCTCTTTTATATTTACAATTGAGTCTTTTATAGTTGTTACAGTTTCCTCTACTTCAGATATTTTCTGACATTGTTTGTTCTATATTTGATACATCATCATCATCATCATTCATTCTTGGCCATTCAGATCACTCCATAATTCACCCAAGTCATCACGTAGGAGACCCACTCCTCAGTAGTGTGTTCTTGCAACTGTTTTTGCGTAGCTTCAAAAAGAGCTGCCGTTTTATCTGCTTGTCGTCATTCAGATTCCAAAATTAGTGCTTTCTGCTGTTCTTGTGTTTCCAGCAGGAGGGTTTTCAGTCCTCTTTCGCTTTCTCATCCTGTAATTTTTCTGCTTCTTCCACCTCTTGTCAGCATCTTGCCTCTGTCTGCAACAGCAGTGCCTGAAAATTTTCCATCACCTGACTGGCATCCATTGTTTACCGATTAATTACAAATTACACAAGTCATGTTCAAAGTGTCCACTGTTTCTACTGTTATCAGTTCTGTTGCACTTCTGACTCACTGTTATGACAGTCTCACTTATCATCGTATGATACAGTGGAAAACAAAATACATGACACTAATGAAGTCGCTAAAAACCAGCTTTAATTATCACAATTAACAGTTTGTAATCAACAAGTTATTTAACAAGTTTATACTCGTTCAATAATTCAAATTAAATTTGTCCACGCGCAATAATAACGTCAACTAATAGAGTCCCGGACAGTAATCATTTTTCACTATTAGCCACTTGAAATGCACTGAGTAATTGCCCGAAGTAAACTGAAAACTAAGCGGCAAGTGTGGGCTATTTATAATCTGCAGGGCTCCATAATATGTGTCCTTAACAAGCACTCGAAAATTCTAGAGGATACGTCAGCATAGAAAGAGACACTGGGAGGCCTAGTCAAGAAGCTTGTAGAACGACACCATCGAGCACACGAGAACGTTCCACATTATGTAACAATATTATTCTAATGTGTTAGTAAACCTTTGATTACATTTGATTTTAATCTATTTTTACCTTTATTTTCCAATGTTATGTATAATATTTGTGAATAATATTAATTGTATTTTTGTAGATATCCACTATACTACCTACTGATTTAAATATGTTTTTAATTAACATGATAATGTTTTTAGGCTGGGGGTCATTCCACAAAAATGTAACGTCATCGAAAAATGTAACGCTTCCACACTTTCGATTCCCCACAGTCTAGAAATCTTTGGTCTCTGTCGTTTCAACATGATGATGTTTGTTATATAGTAAATATATTTTTTATATAGTAAATATTTGTTATATGCACATTATACGTTTCAAAAGCCTAAAAACATTATCATGCTTCGATGTTTCGGTTTCGTCGAAATTTCTTTAATTTTTATTTTTCAATTTGTCTGGCACTTTTTGGAAAAGTATTTGGCTTTTACGGTTTGTATCTGGTAACCCTAAGTGCAGCCATAACATCTACTACCTTCCTCTGCACATTAAAATTTGTGTATCAAGGCCCTATTACTGATCATTCCTGTGAGGAGCAAAGAACACACCTATGCAGGATCATGGTACTCACCCTGAGGCACTCACATAGACTTTCTCCAGTTCACTAAACGAGCAAAGCAAGTTCTCAGTTTTAACTGAACCGTTTGCCATTTATCTGTCTATCTCTCTATTTGGGAATGAGGTCTCATAACTTATGAATGGGCTAACAAATTTATAACATATATAAATAACAAATCATAAAACTTAATATGCTTATACATACTTTCACCCAACAGAGCCTATTTTTTTTTCTGAGATTGATACCCCAAAAACAGGAGGTGGGAGATAAAACTATGTGAAGTCAAAAGTTCCATGTGGGGTATCAACTTAATGAGAATTATAACCATAACCTGATATAGCGTTCAGTTTTGGGAATTTAAAATTTTTGGGATATGAGGTCCCAAAAGTGAAGCAAAAGCTAGTAAAAGTTAAAAGCTACGTTAGTTTCAAATTCAATTAAATTTTAAGCAAAATCTGAATATAGGGTTCAGTTTTTTTAATTTCAGACATATTTTGTTCAAAGTAGAGAGTTATTTCTGTAAGTCAGGGAGCTTAGTACAATATAGACGCAGAAATTGTTCTTTGCAGCCTGTTTGTCCGAAATACAAGTTGCTTTGTTGTCTTTTGTCTATGTACGTAGGTTGTTTTTTAAACTAAAAAATTTTACCAGCATTATCTGTATTGTCTATTAAATTCTCTGTGATCACAATTCTCTTCCAATAATACTGAACAAATAATTGTAAATTACATACTCACTGCAGTAACAGCATAACCAGTAGGGAACTCGTATCAACACCATTTACGTATCATCTTCCAGTTTGTTTATTTGGACAAACTTACTTATTACTTCTCCCACGTTTTTCTTCTTTATTATCAAGACAATTCAACAGACTTTTAATCTTTATTACCTCTCAACCCATCAACATTTTTTATGCCATACCTTTAACCATATCATTCTCTTTTCTCATTAAAGATCCATTCTTCTGAAATCTTCTCCTTTCCCACTATGGACAATTGTTTTATTTGCTACTCCCTTGTATTGATTTTAACGATTTTATTAAATTCTGCTTGCAACATCTCCCCACTAAAGCCTTTCTGAATTATTATTTTTCAAACACTTGACACTTTCACCTTGTAATGGACCGAATGCTATTCGAGAAGTGCGTGTACTGTAAGTTAATTTGATTACTCGTGTAGTTTTTGGTAGATGTTCACAGATAACTCTTCCATTTGAGTGATAGATTAGTATTGTTATGACGGTCTACTTGATCGTCGTAGGTACAGTGGAAAACAACAAAATAAAGACACCAATTAAGTCACTAATCACCAGCTTTAATTTTTACAGTTAGCAGTTCGTAATTAACAACACAGTATCTTATAACAAATCAAATAAAAAAAATTGTTCACACGCAATAAAATGTCTACTAACATAAAACACAATTGTATTACAATTATACCGTCCTATTATAAAACACAACACTTAACTAATAACCACTTTGATCGCGCACAGTAATTTCGCCCGACAATAACTCTCGAACCTCACTGTAAATATATCGCCACTATACTGCACTGAGCATGCCTGAGTAATTGTATTTATAGCCACAGAAAATCTAGACAATTCCACATACTACGTATCACCTTTAAACTACAACGTAATTGCTTGCGGCCGTGACACAGTGAGGGCAGCCGCGAGAATTCTCGCACCGTCTAGTGCGTCGGCAAGTATGTACGCCACACGCGTTACATCGAGATTCTTCTGGCACATTCAACAAACACATACATTGTTCTGTGATGTTGTAATAGTATTTATGTTATACGATCATATGATGCACTCCTAAGCTAATAAATTGTTAAGGGATAAACCTAGGTGTGACAGATAGGACACAGGAGGTGTTAAGAAAAGATGGAGCAATTAGCTGGTGCGAAGAACAAACCAGTAATTGTTTGTACTGCAAAGATGATGACAATTTTTTGATTGCCAAATAATTATATTCTACTAACTATATAAAATAATAGTGATGTGGAACACAATTATTTTCAATAAAAATTATTAAATTTTTACCTTACTGCCATAATAAGTTTTCGCTCGTTATGGGTTTCATCAGATACTGCTGCTAGGAGCACTGTCCATCCTGCTTTTGGTGATGGCACCATTTTTCACAAGCTCACTGTTATGTGTGTGCTGTGTAGTATGTTAAAATAGTATGTGTGATTTAAATTGTGTCTGTTCGGTCAGGATGTTGTTTCTATGCAATTTTTGTGTGTTTGTATATTTCTAGTTAGAATAGCTTAGCAATTTTTTTCTGTGTCGGCTCACTGATGGGACATTTTAGAGTCTTTTTTGAATTCTGAAAATCATTCTCTTAAAACCCTTTCTACAACAAGGTGGTCAGGTTGAAAAAAAGACATGTAAAAGTCTAAACAAAGATTTTTAAGCCACCATCAAAGCCCTGCAGCACATCACAGAGGATGAGAATGCAAACAGAATCACAGAAACCATGCGAAATGAATTTTAAGAAAACTTATTTGCCCTGAAACAATATTCATGGCGGTAGTATGGGGTGATATTATTGAAAGATTTAACAATGTAAGTCACGAATCAGAAAGGATAAATGTTGAGACTGTTATTGAGCCTGATCTACTGAAGTTTTTAGTGGTAATTTTATTTTAACACTTCAGCGACCAGTTTTCTTGGTACCGGTAACTTGTAAAGTTCATTTTTCCTCCCAGGGGACCAAGTCTATTTTTCAACCGCATCAGCCTTATAATCAAGTAAAAATTGTAATCAGTCACTCATTTTCCTTTTTGAGTCTAATAATATAACAAAATGTGAAGTGGCCGTTTATGTCTGCCGTAGTCCCTTGTAGCGGGTTGAAATAGCTTTTGCCATGCATGGACCGCGGTGGGCAAATATGACTGCTTCCTTTGTGTCTAACGGCTCTCATCCTACCCAAGCTCTTACCCAGTCATGGGAACCTACTGAAGGAATATGCAATGAATAATATTTTATTAAGCATATAGCTTCCTGTATGTGTTTGTTTGCCTCACATATAGCCTTTTGAAAAACCATAAGTGACGGATGCCACCCGTTATCATTATGTAATATCAGTAACATTCAAGTCTATTGACAACAAACTCATTCATATTGCGGTTAAAAAAATATTACAGCCATTTACTCTTTCTCACATTCCTATTTCCTTTCAGTATACACACAATTACTAACGTGTTTTTTATTTCATTTTTTGAATGTTGCTGCGTTCACTTTGTTGTGCAAAAATAAAGTATTCACTTAGTTGTGAAATATGTAATACTGCAGTTATTAGATCACAGATTAAAATTTTTTTTATTATAATTTGTTGTTTCCCTAGTTTCATTTTTGTAAAACAAACCGACAAATTTATCTCCTTGTACTCAAAGGCTGGTATAGCTGGTGTTTGAGAAAAGCAAATCACCTTGAATTTCAAGCAAATCTATTAAGTAAGTAAGTCTTTTAAAAATTACAAAGATATAACTTGACCATTGTAAAGATATAAAGACATGACCATTTTTTTACTTAAAGGTATTTATAATGAGACAGAGAAAATAATATTCAGAAACAAAAAACAAAAATCTACAATAAAAATTTTATAAAGATCAAAAATATAAACCCAAATACATCTTTGTATTCACAGTGATTATACCAGTTCTATCATACAAAGGAATTGGCCAAAAAGAGGTCATCTGTCTATTTGGAATTAGGAATCATCTGAAAAGAGGTCATCTGTCTATTTGGAATTAGGAATCATCTGAAAAGAGGTCATCTGAATTAGGAATGGTATTAAATGTGTAACATGACATAAGGTAGTGAAGATCCAATGATAATTAACTATAAATTAAAGAAGCTGAAGACAAGAATAAAAGGCAAGAACTTATAAACTCAGAGATTAATAACCCAAATGACAAATGACTGATAAACTGACAATGACCTGACACAATAGATCGGATAAATACAAAAAGAACAACGGAACAAGGAAGAGGGAACCAAGAACTAAATGTAATCAAGACATTGAGAATGAACATTGTAAATCCCTAATAATGACCATTAAAATGTATGTTAACAAATGAACTAATGTAATTAGAGTATAGATGAGATTTACCTAGGGTAACAATGACAAATAAGAAAGATAGTAATGTTATGTATATTTTATTGATGAAGGAATGTGTTTATAAATATAAGTTAGGGAATTAATAATACACACACCCTAATAAATAGTGATAAATATAATCAAAATAGTAAACATACCCTAAGGCAAATAAAGGCCACAGTTAATTACCAAAAGTGATCATTAGTGAAGGGAAAATAAAATAAACACTTATAACCAGTAACCCCATGATGATATTAACATCAATAAACAACCCAGTGAATAATCAAGTGAGTGGAAGAAAGAGTATATTAATATAAAGTGGTGACATGTAGTGATAGCATGTTGCATATAGTAAGTGAAAGTGTATAAGTCAAAAACCTTCTATGAAGGAAAAAGTGTAGTTGGTGAACTTAAAAAAGTATTCTAGTTAGTAAACTGTAGTAGAATAACAGGAAGACCAGTGATAAACTTTGTACTGGTAAGTAAGAGGAACTCATTATAATGTGATTAAGGTAAGCCATAGGTAATAAGGATTATAGGATAAGATAGAAATTAAGTCATTGGAATGAAGGGCAAACAAGAACGATAGACACTTTTTTATAGTGAAGGAATGGGGGAATGGTATATATTGTGTAAAGTATAGTTTAATGTTAGTATAATAAGGATGTTATTATTGTTTAAAAAGAACCAATATAATGTAATGAATTATTAATTGAACCAGATAGTAGAAGGGAACAGAAAGGTAGTTAGAAGTTATTTCAGGCTTGAACCTATCAAGGAAACTGTTTATTGTTATAATAAGAGGTGTAGTTAGGAACACCAATGTTTATTACTTGTTTCTGTTAAAAAATTGTTATAAAATATCAAATATAAAGGTAAGAAGTTACGAAGAAATGTTAGATGGTAGTATAGGAAAATCTAGGCTCTAGGCCTAACTGTTAATAAAGAATTTTGTAAATTTGAGAACAAATAATAGTCCAATATCAAAGCAGAGTATACCAAATGTTTAAACAAGTTAAGTGGGTATTCCTAATACCAAAATGTATAAATAACAGTCAATTTTGAATAAAATATATATAAAATATAAATAAGAAAAATAACAAAAATGTAATTAGCTACTCAAAAGTGACCATGAGGGGTATCAAAATGACCCTTATCAAAAATTATGAACAATGGTATTCATGTAATAAACCTAGCTATTAACATAAGAAAGAAATCTTCATTTGAAGATATTTTGTAAAATTAAACTAAAATAAGACGTTAAAATATAACAATGACATAAATTAATGACCAATGAGAATTAGCATAATTTATTAGGTAACCATAGCAACCGAAATGTATTGCCAAAAAACCGTTGAATTTTCGTTAGTCCATTATTGACCGACGCCGAGGGCGGATTGATGTAGCTCTCACCCCAAATTTTATCCCAAATAAGTGAATTTTGACTAAAACCGAAGGAAAAGGAGATAGTAATAGCAGTCCAGGGAATATCTGATAATATATTTATTATTAAAATTTTTCACAAACCATAATTACCCGAGGAAATTAAGAAGACTTCTGGAAGAATAGCTGACGACTCATCCCGAAGGAAGACCATAGGGACCTACTTCAACCCAAGAAGACGGATGATCGCAGAACGAGTACGAAGCCGAAGTGTACGGAAAAAACCGTCTGGACGAGATTAATGAGATTCCGAAGAATAGAAGACGACTGGATCCATCCGGAAGAAGCAGACGGCATCGCGGAAGCTCCATCGAGAATTGATGAGTATAAGCAATAATCCCATTAAAACGAATTCCAAATTTTTCTATCAAAAATAACAAACCACAATTTTCACTTCACTGATCACTATTCTGATTTAGAACTGAAGGTATTTATAATATCACTATTTGAACTTTAATCAATTGATAATTATTTAACTGAGCTATAATAAATAGTTAACAAACATAACTAATTGACAAATCCTAACCAAAAATTTTACTAAATCTCATTGATGATTACTTACTCGAATGTATTAAAATATTAATTTTTGTGTACCTAGTTTAAGAATTATTATAAATTTATGCATTTTAGCCGTAGTCCATTACTCCTGTAGCCAAAAGGACTTATTAACACCCCTGAGTAAAACATTTTATTGTAAACCAACGGTAACCGCCAAGACCGTTGACAACGTGTACCTGACACATTGAAACTGAGCATGCCAACTGAGCAAATGTAAAAGCCGGTGCTAAGATAAAATAATGTACTACTAACTAATTGAAAACCATCAAAGTGTTAATAAATATTATTATTCTGCAACACTGTATGTTTGATTCGAGCAAATTAAGATAATACATAAAAATTTATTGAAGTGAAAACAACAAAACAAGACGTTAGCGAAGTCGACACTGAAGGATGGCGTGCGCCAATCAGGTGGCGAGGCGGCAATATTCAAACCAAACGCCGAGAGATACGGTTTACCCATAAATGGTAAGAGAAGGTACAATTCGACTCCCTACACGCAAATAACAGTGACAGAATTTATTGAACTTATTAATAACATCAGTTATACACCCATACTATACCACGAACCCAACGAGCGAATTAACAAACGCTCGTCACGCACACATTCACTATATGAATACAAGATCGAGTGACCATTATAAAATTCAACTACTAAATATTTTAAACACCCGGTAACAGATTACGTTACAAAGTGACGCATCCAACGTGTGGCAGAATAACAAGCATCATACAAATAAACAACCCGCGTAACAGAGGACGTTACAAATGGTCTATGAGTTTTCAGAGTTTTATTCTTAACAAACCTGAAATATGAAATCTGATGATATTAGCAATGTTGCAGAATGTCTCCAAATGGTTTATTCCAATGATGTTGAAAAGCAATATCATTTGCAGTTGAATGAATTCATTTGAAAACCTTCTTGATAGAAGAAAATATTGAGTGCATGTAACGGGACAAAATTTGGGTAACAAAATTTATATTACAAGTTAAAACATTTTATTGTAATGAAGCAAATCCGATTAAAACTGTAGAAGTAAAGTTCATCAGGTGATGTCCATACAAGGTCAAGATGT
The DNA here is from genome assembly GCA_034769895.1 of Magicicada septendecula. Lineage (NCBI taxonomy): Eukaryota > Metazoa > Arthropoda > Insecta > Hemiptera > Cicadidae > Magicicada > Magicicada septendecula. The sequence goes on from CM068368.1 coordinate 775,076,224, forward strand.
AGTGAGTTCTATTTTTAACCAGTGAATCACACCAAAGGCACGTTGTTGATGACAAAACCATCAGAGTATGTGGGCAGCTAGTTGAAGTGGTGATACAAAGAACAACGGAAAATTACATAAAGAAGATGGGACGGGAGCAGAAATCCGCCTAGAACTGGTTTCAACGGCGCGGCAAAACGGAATTGTAACAGAGATGCTAAGGAAGCGAAACCAGTCTCCAAGGAACAGTTGAACTATACGGTCATATTATAATAGTGCCAGCGGGTAATCGAGGTAGGCCTACCGAACTTTATTTAAAAAGTGTTAAAATTGAAAAGGAATGTGTAAGATCAGTCAACTAAGTCAAAACTAAAAATGGAAATGGAAATATGGACTTTTAGAACATATCGGTGGTTTTATAGTGAATTACATGTGATGGGGCAACCACTGGGAGACCACGTGCCAGATAAGTAACTGTAAAGAACAAAAATAATTGGCCAAAATTAATCAAAATTTGATTTCAATTTATAATTAACTTTTAAAATAAAATGTATCAAACTAAAAGTGAGATCTCATAAATATATGTAGAGAGAGAGAGAGAGAGAGAGAGAGAGAGAGAGAGAGAGAGAGAGAGAGAGAGAGAGAGAGAGAGAGAGAGAGAGAGCGAAAAGAGAGGGTATAAAGTAATGATTTCAATTTAAAACTTTTTGTCTTAAAACTATTTTGTCTTAAAACTATTTTGTTTTATAATTTTAGTTTTATAACATTAAAAAAGAGATTAATAATATGTCTATTAAAATAAAATAAGATTTTATCGTAATCATGTGTTAGTTAATTAATACGCCATTCTGCTCATAACCTTATCTCTGTATCAATAAGTTCACCTAGACGGCCCTGGATTTTGATTAAGTTGTTAATAAATTATTTACTAAATTATTTTTCTTCGGGGAGTGTAAATGGTTTCCACATTTACTCCTGAAAATGTGGTGGCGGCCCAGGGACTTTGGGAATCTTCTGTGTAAAGGTAAGTTGTAAAGTGTAATAAGCGGGGTGGAGTTTCTTCTGGTTTATTTTTATTTAATTATCCATACAGTTACAATCGGCAACCCTTCCAGGATGCTTATATAAATTTTTTTATATAAGTTAGGCCTACATAAGATACAGAGATAGGTTTGGGTACATGGCATTTGTTGTATTACCGTAGAGGTTATGTCATTTTATAGGTATGATTGGTAGTGTAAAACATTGTATCTAAAATTGTTTATATTTGTTTATACAATTTATGTAGGTTATATAATTCAAAAAGATGGCAGACGATGACAATGAAAGTATAACTGACTCTGCCATAATGAGCGATTCCGGAATACACTCTACTCCGGTGTCTACCGGTAGTAGTAGATCTAATGATGAAGTAATGAACTTTTTGTGTAACATGGTGAGTAATATTAATGAAAAAATGAAAGAAAATACCAGTTTAGTAAAACAGTTTGATAAGCTTTTAAATGATATAAGTGAGTCACAAAAACAAATGATCAAACGTTGTGATAATATTATTGAGAAAATGAAAGACTGGACTGAGAAGTGGAACAGAGATTCAGGTAAATTTAACGAGAACAAAGATGACCAGGTAATAGATAATAAGGTAAGTGATGGTGTTAGTGTAAATGATAACTATAATGATATAACGAATAATAATGGTGAGCTAATTGAAAATATGGTACCAGAGAGCTGTATATTGAATAATGGTAGTGATGATGAGAATGTAGAAATTAGTTTATCACATCATACAAGTTCTGTTTTATTATTAACTCCTTTCAATTTCTAAAACAGCAAGATATCTTAGACTCTTTTGAGTGATAGTTGCCATTAAATAGTTTTTCACCCTTGACAGGGTAGGAAATGATCTTTCTGCTAAGCAATTTGTATCAGGATGACACAGATATATTTTAAATGCAATTGCCACATTAAGGTATAAATCTTGTAGACTTTTTGATAACTAAAATTTTGTTAAGTCCACATAGTAACAGCGTATCGCATGTAACTTTATGGAAATATAAAAATAAACATAAAACAGAAGAAACTCCACCCCGCTTATTACACTTTACAACTTACCTTTACACAGAAGATTCCCAAAGTCCCCAGACCGCCACCACATTTTCAGGAGTAAATGTGGAAACCATTTACACTCCCCAAAGAAAAATAATTTATTAACAACTTAATCAAAATCCAGGGCCATCTAGGCAAACTTATTGATACAGAGATAAGGTTATGAGCAGAATGGTATATTAATTAACTAACACATGATTACGATAAAATCTTATTTTATTTTAATAGACATATTATTAATCTCTTTTTTAACGTTATAAAACAAAAATTATAAAACAAAAAAAAGTTTTAAATGCAAATCAGTACTTTATACCCCCCCAATGAAGCTTCCTCACACACGGGAACTTTTTCTAACAGCGATACAAACGCAGTGTTATCAGTTGCATTTTCCACATCACATTGCTGTTCTACCTCTTCCCACTTATCACTGGCTCTGTGATCCAGCAAAATTTTCCACGATCGCACAAGTGTTAAAGATGGAATTTCATCCCATGCCTCGGACACCCATCTGATGACGTCAAGCATGTCTACTGACTGTAGTGCCATCGCAACTTCTGTATTATCAATTGTCGCGATGATATAGCTTAGTAGCCTACGTTGATATTTCTTTTTAAAGCTTGGAGCACTCCCTGATCCATTGGCTGACATATAGATGTAACATTTGCAGGCAAGAACAAAGCTTTTATGTCTCCATCTTTTAATTGGTCATTTGCTGGAAGTGAAGGAGCGTTATCCAAAACTAGGATTGCTTTCCTTGTTAAATTGTTTTCAGCTAAATGTTTTTCAACTTGTGGCACAAATTCCTGTTCAAACCAATTTTTGAAAATTTCTCCATTCATCCACGCCTTTTTTTGATGGGTATAATGCAGGGGCAAAGAACTTAAATCTAAGATTTTTAAAAGTCCTAGGCTTGCGAGATTTTCCAATCAAGGTCAGTCTCAACTTGTGGTTTCCGGTTGCGTTACTACAAGCTAAAACTGTAACACGGTCCTTGCTCTTCTTGAACCCTGGTGTGGCCTTTTCCTGTTTAGACACTAGTGTTTTAGATGGCAACATACGGTAATTCAAACCCGTCTCATCACAGTTGTACACTTGTTCTCCGGAAATACCTTCCTTATCAAGCAGGTCAAAAAAGTGTTTTTTATAGTCAGGGACAGCGTCCTTATTAGCAGACAATGCTTCACCACTAATCGTCATCTGACGAACACCAAAACGTTTCTTCCAGCGATCAAGCCACCCGTCACTGGCAGTAAACTCACCATCGTCTCCTTCGATCTGTTTTTTAAACTGAATCGCTTTTTCTTGGAGCAAGGGGCCTGAAACCGTCAATCCTTTCCCCCTCACATTTTCATACCACAGATATAAAGCCTCTTCAACTTCCACATGTTTTCCTTTTTGCATAGTTTTTCTAACTTTCACGCCACTGCGACTTGCTTGCTTAGAACACCATTTTTCAATCTCTGCGCGATTTCTTCGCCAATCACTCACAGTAGTTTTTCCAACTCCTAACTCCAGTGCAATTTTGTTTACCGACTCACCAGAATCCATTCTTTTTATTGCTTGCAGGTTTTCTTCCAAAGTTACTACCACTTTCTTTCGTTTGTCACCCATATTTCACTTAAAAATAAAAGCCACCAACAATACTGTATACACACTTTATAACAAATTAACAATCCACGAACGACTGAACCGCACGGACTGACTTCTGGATACAGACTGACTGATGCACCTGTTACACACTCAAGAAGGAACACGAAACTTTCCTGTCACAACATGAATCAATTGGCGTACTGTATTGGTAACTGGTGATTCACGCGTAAGCGCCTTCACCCGCGTGGCGGGATTGTTCACATGACGTTTGAAGGCACTAGTAATCGGATCGGTACCGTACTCAAAAAATACTTTTTTTTTTTTTGAGTAGAGTGGGTCGGATAGGCCAGAGGTCGAATAGTCGGGAGTCAGATAGCCGAGAGTCTACTGTAACTGTAAAGAACAAAAATAATTGGCCAAAATTAATCAAAATTTGATTTCAATTTATAATTAAGTTTTAAAATAAGATGTATCAAACCAAAAGTGAGATCTCATAAATATATGTAGAGAGAGAGAGAGAGAGAGAGAGAGAGAGAGAGAGAGAGAGAGAGAGAGAGAGAGAGAGAGAGAGAGAGAGAGAGAGAGAGAGAGAGAGAGAAAAGGGGGGTATAAAGTACTGATTTGCATTTAAAACTTTTTTTTGTTTTATAATTTTTGTTTTATAACGTTAAAAAAGAGATTAATAATATGTCTATTAAAATAAAATAAGATTTTATCGTAATCATGTGTTAGTTAATTAATATACCATTCTGCTCATAACCTTATCTCTGTATCAATAAGTTTGCCTAGATGGCCCTGGATTTTGATTAAGTTGTTAATAAATTATTTTTCTTCGGGGAGTGTAAATGGTTTCCACATTTACTCCTGAAAATGTGGTGGCGGTCTGGGGACTTTGGGAATCTTCTGTGTAAAGGTAAGTTGTAAAGTGTAATAAGCGGGGTGGAGTTTCTTCTGTTTTATGTTTATTTTTATATTTCCATAAAGTTACATGCGATACGCTGTTACTATGTGGACTTAACAAAATTTTAGTTATCAAAAAGTCTACAAGATTTATACCTTAATGTGGCAATTGCATTTAAAATATATCTGTGTCATCCTGATACAAATTGCTTAGCAGAAAGATCATTTCCTACCCTGTCAAGGGTGAAAAACTATTTAATGGCAACTATCACTCAAAAGAGTCTAAGATATCTTGCTGTTTTAGAAATTGAAAGGAGTTAATAATAAAACAGAACTTTTATGATGTGATGAACTAATTTCCTCAAGTAAACGCCAGGCATAAGCACTTTCATTAATTAAAAATTTATATGATATGAAGACTTCTGTTTTCTTTGCAAAATTGTAATATAGTTAATACATCTTGCAAATAAAAGTACTTTGTAATAATGTACAGACGTGTTATTTTCTTAACTATTCTTAACCTGTAAAAGGGTGAATCTGACAAAGTCTGTGACTGTGTGCTTTTTTATTAGCAGTCTGTGCTGCCTTTCTACACCTGTGAAAGAAAAAGAGAAGGTGGCAGATTTGATTAGGCTGTATATGGGCACATAAAATTGAAATCCAGCTACAACATTAACAATAAACAACAAAAGTATAAAAGAATAGAGTCCAACAGAGAAATTTCATTTCATATTTTATTCAAATTATAAGGTACAATATAGTTAACAGGCTCAGTTGAAATATTACAATCTGTTATTATTTACACAATTTATTTACATTAGTTTACAATAGTGATTAAATAGGAAAACATAATAAACAAAACTCCTGTCCACAACAGTCTTACCTTGCACATTGACTATATTTAAACAAAACAAACAAAATTGCAAATATTAGTAAATTGCAAATTTTATTAATATTACTAGTTATGTAACACTTAGTGCAATTGTGTTTAATTTAACTGTAACAGAAACTAATAACAGGTTACTGCACTTCACTTTGTTGTATAGAAAGAAAAACTGTACACTACTTGTATGCAACAAACTTAATGTGATAACTTATGTACACAATAGAAAAATACAATTTACATCATAAACAATAATTTGCATCATAAACAATAACAGTTTTATACAAGTAAATTTATGAAACCAAAACAAATAAAATTCACATTTTTCTTCTTAATTTTGAGTATAAATTTACTATAGTGATGCTAACAGTTCTCGTATCAAGTTTATTTTACTGTCTATGCATTAACTGATTGTAAATAATCTTCAATTATCACAAATTTTGCAATCACCAAGTTCAAAACAATATTATCTACTACAAATTTTTATATATATTGAAAATGTGAAAGTTGAGTAAAATGTAAAAATTAAAATGTACCATTAGAATTAACTAGCCACATTTTGTGAAGTAGGGAGTAGTTTTTGGCTAATTTCTGCATTGACAATTATAACAATTTGTATGTAAAATAAAAACATTTTTCTGTTCTGTGACTCTGTCATTTCATTGGTTGAAACATTTGTGTGTTTTAAGACGTATCCTTCAGAAGCCAGTAAAATGCTTCACTGACATCCATTGAGGATTTAATTGGAGTTCTTCCATCTTGTAAAGCTCAAATACAGTTAATGGTGACTAGAATAGTTAACAAAGTAAATAGTAGGTTTTTAGACTTCAGATAACCACTGCTCTTCTACATTGTAACTACATGTGATCTTGGGCGAACAGAAGGTTTAACTCTGAAATAGGGTAAGACAGGAAACTGTACATGCCTGTCTGCTGACCACATAAACATACGATGTCTGCCACATACTTCCCTCTCTCTCTCTCTCATCTGTCCACAACATGGGCAGTTTAGTTTCCGGAGGATTGTATAGACCTGATGATTATTTTTTAAAATAAAATTACAATAACAGGCAGGTGGCATTAAATGCATGTAAGTGTCATTACAAAGTGATAGTGTGACAGAAATAGTGTGTGAGTGAGACACCAAACTGTTACTATGTACTCCTCTCTCTAGTTACTGTATACTATAGTTTTAAGAGAATGATGGTATTACTATGTAGTTAGAACACCTGAAGCAAAATCAACAATTATCAAGGTACATGTATACCCATGTATAACAAGTGTTACTAATGGAATGCACTGAATGACAGAAACCTATAATTCTAGTCAACAAATGGTCTATTAGGGAGGAAGTTAACAAAAGTTTGTGAAACAGGACATACAATAAATAAATATATATCTATACATGTATGCATATATTTACATGTATCTTGCAACATGTCTAGTATAACACAAATTCTGTGAGAATTTTTGCAAGGGATTGACAGGTGCGCGCCTTTTATCTTCCAACTCTCAGGGAGTTATACATTACACATATGTGTTGTGTAATAATAGTGTTTTCTTCACACTGTATTAAGTTTCAACAAAATAATATGAGTCTCATGATGAATGTATGTCTCAAGGAATACATAAATGCCAGCAATAAAACAACAAGACGTCACAGAATGAAAACTGTTAATTTAATTTTATACACAAAACGTGGCTTGAGTTCTGAAAAGCAATGGCTTTTAAAAGAAGAACTAAAAACTTTATTTAAACTGCAAGGTTAAACTCTCTTAATTTTAAAATAAAATGCTCTACATTTATTACCATTACTTGCAAGCTTACCTAAGTCTTCGTCTAATGCACTTAAATTTACATTTAAAATGAACATGTAAACAGGGCTTTTTCTGTACAGTGCAGATTAATATCAGTACCATTGTGTTCCACTTGTTTATTTTTCTGCGTCTACCATTAAATTAACAAAAAATCATTTAGGATAGTTTTTAATAACAAAATAGGTGTTATAACTTTATAATTAGGAGTGGTATTAACTGATTCCCATGCAAATGGTATTTTTGAAGGCTGCAGTCAATTGACTTTATCTCCTTAAATTACATTTTCCAGACTATCAAGGAATAATTGTAGTATTACAATATTCTTGAAATTTTCACTGTATCTTTGTTACTACTTAAATGGTATATTGGACACAAAACAGCATTATTAGACTTTAACACATATGATGTGAAATATTTGTCTCTTAAATATTTATGTGGAGAGAACCGCAATTAACATGTCTATGATAGGAAGAGGATATATGAAGTTCATCTAATGGTGATAATTCAATATATGTATTTTAGACTTACAAATTAAAAAAAGTCAATAATTAGGAAAATCAGATAATTTTGCAATATGAAACAAAATATGTTACTTTTACTTCTGCTAAAAGTAATATAATTCAGGGGCAAATCAAGAAGTAGGAACAAGGAAACTTTCTCCAAAATCTTAAAACATTTTTTGCAAACTTAGTTTCTTTTTGCAAATGTTCAAAAATGCTATTTAAGAACAATCAAAATATGTTTCTTAGGGTTTTTGAAAGACATATTTTTAACTTCCTATATTTGTAACACCTTTTTATAATCTGTTTTTACTATTCTTGGATTTCGTTGTCCATGACGTGTCCATATATATTAACTAAATATAAGTATATCACTACCTACTCGGAACACAAAGTTTTTTAGTGGTAAAATCGTAAAAGTTTTACCTTATAGCCTGTACCAGTTTTCGCTTATTATAAGGTAAAACTTTTACAATTTTACCACTAAAAAACTTTGTGTTCCGACTCAGTAGTGATATACTTATATTTATTTTTACTACTTCAGAATGTCATCCAGTCCCAAAATTCTTCTTTTAAGGCTCCTCCATCACTGTGTAATTTACCAAACACTGACAGTTTAAAAAAAAAAAGAAATAATTTTATTATAGCCTTAAAATCACCTTTTAAACATTTAAAACTTTGAAACTGAAAGTTTAGTGTTTCAAAGAGCACAAGCCATCTCTTGTTGGACAGAAAAAGCCCTGTATTAATACACATATATACATTTGTTATATATGTGTATATTATGATGCGTGTATGTTGGTGTTTGTGTACACATCTCTTACATGTGACTGTACGGTATGATATGATTGGTTCGTAGTACAGCTGTAGCCAAGTATCATTAACACCATATTATGTTCACCATAAAATATCTTATACAAGTATTATCCAAAGTAATAGGTTTCTTTGTAAGATGTATGTGTGCGTGTGTGTCCACTGTATATAGTATATTTAAAATATATTTAAAATTCCCTGCCACACAATACAAAATAAGTAAGTATAAACTATATATAGTAACGTGTTTATATATAATATGTAAACTTTAAATATATATATATATATATATATATATATATATATATATCGATAACTGTATGTAAAATAATATAAGTTCAAAAATACACACTGGCACTACAAATAAAAACTTACATACATAGCTCTTATACATAAATTTCACAGCCAAATTGCCCCAATGTAACAGGACGGAATATTGTAAAAACTCAAAACACACATGATTTTAAAATGCTCAATAAAATCTTTTTTTTTAACTTCACACTATGTGAGTAAATATTATACATAATCATTGTATTTAAAGATGTCATATACAACATCATGCATGAACGAATGTTTTCTTTCTTTTCTTTTTAGAAATTAACTGATATACTTATTAAAAGTAAACGGACAAATCACAATTGAAGGCAACAATTTCATCATTATTTTCTCAATATTTTTAGGCAAATCGCACATGTAATGTGTTTGACAATATGAACATATAAATCTGTGTCATCAGATATTCAACAGACAGGAATACAAATGTAAGTAAGCTCATATACATGTTTGCTATACCTTGAAAAACGAATTCAATATTTATTTACAGTTTTGGCACAAGTTTATTGTATTTCTAACAGTTCAACAATTAAAGTTCAATTAGAAGTAAAAAAAACTAATAACGAAGTGATAAAAAATTAAATATACAATTATTGCACTGTGAATATACAAAGCTTTTGTGTATAATAAACGTGTATATCTAAATATTAAAAACAGATATTTTTCATTTTTGAGTATAACTGTGTATAATCATCATTTAATTAATCTATACAAAGTATTTAGTAAATAAACTAACTTTATTTTTTCAGATTATGATAAAATATTATAATAAATCATAATAAATAATATAAGAATACATTATTATGCACTACTACTACTACTAACAGTAGTACATAATGGAACAGTATTACAGAAATTCTTTCTTATAATTCGTAACAAGCAAGTTACAAACAGAAAAAATAATTATATACGATGTTAATTCTGTATGATATGATAGAAATCTGCCCATTCCACACTGAAATATCCCTAAGTTGCTTTCATACTAGCAATCGATTACACCAACTGATTGTTGCAATTTTTCGTGATGCATTCTTTAAACAATACATTTCATATTAGATGACTGTACTTGCCTAGTTGGCCAAAAATTAAAAGGCCATATACATTTGCAACATTTACACAGAACACTGAGAGGATGCAATAGAATCGACCGCAGGTACGGAGATCCCTCGGAAGAACAAAAAAGAGGTGGAAAGATCAGGTTGCAACAGGCTATTAGCCTATGCTTGGCTGGAAGAAGAAGATGCTAGATGCTTGCTTCCACAATGCAGTCAGCCAGAATGCAGTCAGCTTGATGTGAAGATTGTTTTTAACTGAGCCCTTCGTAGTAGATGAGTAATTGAAATTGCTGACTGCCGCAACACTCAGTCAGCCTGACTTCAAACAGTACAGGAACCGGTTGGTTCATTTGTTGTTCTCTTGTGTTTTTGCTGTTTAATGTGTTACAAGTAAGTAGCAGAGAAGAAAAATTCGGTAGATATGGTAAGTATAGTTGACCTAATTTTCGAGATAAAAAAGAACTGTGTTCTGTAGATTATTCTTATGCAATAATATAGTAAAAAGGTAAAAAAGAGAAAAGCATGGCAAAATATCAATGAAAAGTAAGCTCAGTAATTGATACTCTGTTTTCTAATGATTAAAATTTTGGTTGCAAACTGACATATTATGAACTTGGAATGTGCAAAGTCTTGGTCAGCCACAAACGTAAATAGTGCAGGTTCATTAAATTCTGTGTACTACTCCTAATACACTAGATTGTTAGGCCTCCTAGGACTAATTATTGTTAGGCCTTTCTTATTTTTTTTTAACATGGAATTTTCAAACACAGTTGAATCAGATGACTTGCCTTGTGTACTAATGATGAATCACACAGAACTAAAAGTATGAGGAAAACCAAAATGGTCTGACCAGTTACATACCTAATTCCATTCACTTACTTAACCACTATAATCTGTTGGTGCAACTGATCACCTAGAATGAAAACAGCCTTAGCAGCATACTCAGCTGAGCAATCAGGAGTGCCACATTGTAGCATGAGCAAAACACTTAGTGTTAAAAAAAATCAGACTTGTTTTAAACCTAAAGTGTTTTTGTAAATAATCAAGTTTACTTTTCATGAAACAAAATAATGCTGACTGGTTTTATGTATGTATGTGTTTTATTTTATAAGTTAGAAAAATTTATATTTGAAATATGATTATATTTGTTATATTTGAAATATGAAAGTTTAAATATGATTAATTGTGTTTTTCTCATATTCACTTATGGGAGTGCTACCAACTGGATGTAACTGCATATTCTCTGATAATAATTACAAAAATTATATTTTTATAATCAAGAAATTAAAATAACCAAATCTTTATAAATATAAATTTTTTAAGCCACATGGTGTTCAAAAACTAAAGGTATCTATTAAACAAATTCTAAAATCATTTTTCATAATGATAACAATACATACTAATAAACATTTTATATATTAACAAGCATTCTTTGAAAAAGTTTACTTTGTACAATATTTTTTTTCATTTATGAGCGACGTATAGGTATGTCATTTTCTACATAAAATAAGTGTTTGATTTGAAACTCTTTTTTTTTAAAGATTTTCTCAACCTTACAGTATAACAAAAATTAATCTTTTATTATAATCTAAAAGATTAATGCAACTTCACTAATCTAAACGCATGCATAAAATATTTTTACTTTTTTTGAAATAACATTTTATAAAAAAAAAAAAAAAATGTCACCAAACTGGATCCACTATAAACAATAATTATTTTCAACTTGATTATATTAAGACTAGAGTATAATAAAGATTAAGGCGCAGAAGGTCTCTTCACTTCCAGCAGGCGTGGGCAGTTGTCTACAATGAGTAGCAGAATACCATCAATGTACGACCGCAGTTGAGCATTTACTTCCTGTGCCTCTTTTAACGCAGTTCGCACCTACAGAAACATGAACAATTCAAGAAATCATTAATGACATACAAGGTTGCAGTGAAATATGCGAAAAGCACAGTAGACCCATGTTTTTTTTTACTTTAGATATATTAGGCAATTTTAGATTCCTATAACTTATTTTTCATAACACTGAACATTAATTCCAAAGACATAATAACACTGAACACTAAAAAACAATTATTATGTGGTTGGTTTACTGCACACAAAAAGGTTGTGAATATAAAACACACATGTATGTAATACCGATCAATATTGGGAGATCACACACTACTGGGCCACCAAGAGAAGACAGACTAAGAGGATTCGTCAGTGAATACACACTCTCTTGTATGAGGAGATGTGGGATTTGACCCTTTCCTGGTATTACTTCTGGGTGCACAGATAAGTGGCTGAGATGTTCAAACATGCAAATAACTTTAAAATGAGATAAGCAAGTTAAAGATGGACAAAGCCTAGTGTCAGCATTGCAAAAACTAGGTGTATTTGTACCAGTGTAGTACTCAGAGAGGGGTAGGAATCTGATTGCCCCAGAGTTGTTGAAGAAGGCACCGACCAACAAATCAATGTAAGGTCAGTACTTTTGCCAGAGGACTGCTCGGATGACACAGACCAGATGTGGACACAGATACCTCACTGACACATGGAGGAGGTAGCCACAGTTGAAACATCTGTAATGACATTAAAAACTGGAATTCAGATCTACAACCTGGAAATCCAAGTTTTGATTAAATATTATTGACCTATTAATGTGACATCAAGTTGGGTTTTAACAGCAGTTAAACAGTAGATCTTTAGGTTAGTTACATTGTATCTAAGGTGATTAGAAATACTATAAGCCGTAATGCATAAAGGCAGATGAACTGAACTGGAAATACAGAGGTGAATATGATTGGCACACTTAAGTATGATGGCGGTTAACAAGAAGAATACAGCAAAGTTGAGACACCAAGAAATCAACAAAAACAAACCTGCATTTGAATATAGACCTCAGACGTATTAATCAAACTACATACACAAAATGTGGACTAAAAAGTGATGATGTGAATACAAAGGAGTACAAGATGCACTAACAAATGCACAATCGTCTCAGCAACTCTACACCATAATGTATGAAAAAATGTGTTTTGGACGGATTATAACACACAGTAACACAGCAGCTGTTGTTTATAAAAGGACTGAAGATAAAAAAGACCAAGTACAATCCTTACAAGATAGGTAGTTACAGCATCAAAAATCTTCATATAGAATACTAATTTTTGTATTCCATTTGTTTAGTGACACTTAGTATCTTTTATTTAGATCTGACAATGAGCTATATTGAGAGTCACTAATATAGCATAGTGTACACTAGTTGTGTCCTATTTTAAGAATCTATGGTATTTCTATGGTATCACCTAATATAAGGGAGAAATTTTGAAGTGTCAAAATACCAACCCAGACTGAAGCAAATAGAAAGATATAATATGAAGAGTATATTTCTGGAACGTTTTAGTTTATAAAATTATTATGAATACCTAAAAACAAAAAACAACAGCCATCATTATAGACATAACAGGGTGTCAAATCAGAGAACTTGGAAATTTGTAAACACTCACTATGCTTAAATATAAGAGGCTATGCATGCAAACACCTACGCCTAGGGAACATTCCAGCTGTACGCAATAGGATCACCTCAAGTGCAAATCGAAAGCATAGATTACACTGTACAAACCACAGTAATGGAGAGAAGGCCTACACTCCTGATGAAGTCATCAGAGGAAATGCCGAAAAGCTGAACACAAGACAAAACTGACACAGCAGCCAAAGCCACAAAAAGGTGAAAGAAAGACATGATATGTTCAGTCACATGTCCTTGCTTAAAACAATTAAAACAGAATTAAACCACATGTAATTATTGAAAGTCTTGATTTAGAGCCTTACAATTTTCATAAAATTAAGATAAACAAATTAATAAGAACATCACTAAATTTTTGATTCAATTTCTTTACGTATCAATATAATTTCATAAGTTTCATCATTTCCATATTGTTTTGCAATAGAAATCCGTTGATTTTTCTCTTTGTTCCACTGTAAGCATTGATTCTCTTAAATGACTGTGAATATCAAAAAAATATTTCTCAAAGAGTTTTTGTTCAGCCGTTCTCTTCATGAGTTCACCACATCTTCATGAGTTTGTATTAGAAAGTCTTCAACTGAAGAGAATGGACACACCTACATATCTGAGAGTGCATAACAATGCTACACCGAAAAGGAACTTATAGTTAAAAGTAATGAATGAGAGAAGTTTTAAAATGTTAGGTATAGAAAGGGATGTATACACATGTGCACGCACACGCATGCACGCACATACACACAGAATGTCCTAGAAATAAATCAGGGGTGCACTGGTACCGGAACGCGCCGGAACGCCGTTCTGGTACTGCTTTTTGAGAAAAAGAATTATTTTCTTTCACACGAAATGTGTTTTTACTAAAAAATCTGGTCCACGTATTATTTTAAGATTTAGTACTCACTGTTATTATACTTCTTATTGCAAGATAATGAAGAAATATTAACATATTCAACAAATAATTCCTTTTAGTTTTACTGTTAATTTTGTTTATACACATTATTCATCTCAATGACCAGCACCGAGACCGAAAATTAAAACTGACGAAAGAAAATAAAAAATAACATAATCATTTGGTAACTCTGCACTAGGCTCACCGAACGGCGCCGAACACAACGCACATGAGATCTATTTTGGATGCGGGATGACCTTGAAGTGTAGACCAGCGGGCAGTGCAGTGGAGGGGGTACCTTCCACCGATCGGCTCACTACTCAACTCGGTATTTACTGATGATGAGTCACTAGTGGTTCCCGCGTCTTGCTTGTCAGTTGTAAATCGCTGTTGTGAACCGTTACGTGTGTTTATTCAGTGCTACAACAGTCATGGAATCTGCCAATAAGAAACAAAAAACTCTAACGTTGTTCTTCAGTAGAGGGACTATACAGTCTTCGTGCGAGTCTTCAACATTTGCTGAATACTCTCCTTAAACCTGGTGAAAGCACGTTTGTGCAGCATACAAAAACCGAAGGTTTATTGATAATTCTCTGTCTGTACCGAGTTCATCAACTGAGGACTCATCTATTTCTCGTTGGCCTTCCATTTGGACAGAAGAAATGTGGGAACGTAAAAAGAATGCTTTTCCTTGGCTTGATTGTATCAACGGCAAACTTGGCTGTAATGTTTGTAAAGAATTTGCTCAACTTGGCACATTTAAAAAAGAGCGCATGAGCATATCAAAAGAATGGCGTTTGTTCCTAATTATGTTTAATGGATCAAGTAAAACTTCTCAACTTACATCGTTGAGAAAAAAAATATTTGAACATAAAAACTCTTTTGGTCACACAACAGCTGAAAGAATTGCTGCTGAAGCCAAAAAAGAGTCAATAGACAAGGTTTTTGATGAAATGAATGCAGCCCACTTAGTGACAACAAAAATTGTCTTTAGAACTGCTTACTTCATTGAGAAAAACAATAGGCCTTGCACTGACCATTTTGATCTGTTGCAGATGCAAAAATTGAATGGCTTGGATATAGGTGTGGGGCTACACTCTAAAAGAATTGCAATGAAAATAATTTGTCACGTTTCTGACGAAATGAAGAAAAGAGTCGTGAAACAAATTTTAGGTGTATCAGGCAAAATTTCAGTCCTGATAGACGAATCGACCACTCTCGGCAGCAAGTCTACTCTGATAGTATATTTGAAGTGTGAAGTTTGCAAAGAGGACTCTCCATATTTCTTATTCTTAGATCTCCTAGAACTATCCGACCAAACGTCTAAGAACGTAGCAGAAAATCTTCTTGATTGCTTAAGCAAATACGGTTTTGAAGATAACTACTTAAAAGAAAACTTTGTTGCATTTGCAAGTGACGGTACAAGTGTTATGCTGGGGAAAAAAATCAGGAGTCGCAGAAAGATTGCTTGAAAAATATCCAAGCCTTATTATTTGGCACTGCATGAACCACAGACTTGAGGTAGCTCTGAGTGATGCAATAAACGAAGTGGGAGCTGTAAACCATTTCCAATCCAAATTTTTCATGGACAAAGTGTACTCCGTTTATAGCAGGTCTCCAAAGAATCAAAGGGAGTTAGCAGAATGTGCTAGTGGCAATAAGTGGCCAATGTGGACCATAGTCTTGCCGGCTGCTAAAAAAAAAAAAGCGTTCCGGTACTGGAAAATTTACGAGAGCACCCCTGAAATAAATGTAAAAATACCAACAAGGGTGACTGAACCTGCCAGTAAGTTAACAGCCAGAAGGAAGGGCGTTTATCTCAAGGCTTGTTTAGAAAAATGTGTATGTTCTTTAGAGTAAGTAGAGGTATACAGGCATTTGCTTGTTTCATTACTGTACATTTCTGATCTGATGATAAGCTGTGAAGCTTGAAAGCGATAATCAAAAAAAGTTTTCTATAGTGGTGTGCAACAGAGTTATTTCTGTTTTAAGTAAATCTGTGTAGTGATTGTCAAAATGCCACAAAATTACAACAATAATTGAATAAAAAGAAAACAGAAAACATGATTTTGAAGTGAATCTGGAGTATCCCCTCCGGATGAAGGAACTTAGGATCCTTGACTGAACTTGATTGTCATGTTGTAATCAACAATATAAATTGACGATATGAGCTGCAGTGTAATGACACAAACATTTGATATTCAGTTTTTCGATTCAAGGTTAATATTACGTAGGAATATAAAATAATGTAGAAGTAATTTTATTAACTACAAAATTTTATAGTTAATGTTACGACAATGTGAAAACAAGTTACAAATTATTTTCGCAACATTAAATTACTGAAATAATTCTGTACTGTCTTTTTCCTAGAATATGGGTACAAAAATGGTCAAAAACCCCAAACAAAGAGAAAACAAAATCACACAATTATTAATTTAACGTATTCTACAGTCAGTTGTGTCTTAAATTTGGTAACTGAACAATGGAACAGTATTGTTTTTAACTTACTAAGGAACATGAATGTAGAATTTTTAAAATTGTTCCTTTTGAATGGCTTCAGGAGAGCGGGTCTCTGTATATGTCTGGGGCATCAGGCATTATCTCACTGGTACACTTCAACAGAAGCTCCAAATTGCTGCTTATGGTAAATATGCTTAAAAGTAGTAGAATTCTGTTTATCACAACAGTTCATGCAATGACTAACACAGAGCAACAAAGAGCATGCAACAACATGCTACGTGCTACCTGTCATGCAAGTTGCCAGCATACCTTAAGTTCATCCCGTGCTCTTTCCCCCATGGGCTGTGAAACAAAAACATCTACTGAAATGTCTATTTAACAGTAACAAATTAACATATCATGTCTCATATTGTACATCTTCATTCAACTCAATAAATGAAATGTGCTACTCAGAACCTTCTCCAAATTACTGAATCTGCTTGATCCCATTATATCTCCAGATAAAAATTATAAACTAAAATTTCACAATTCTAAAATCTTACTGTAGTGCTCTTTATATGTTATACAAACTTCGTAATTCATAATCAATTAAAACTGGCTTTATTCCTTACAATGTAGTTATTCCTGTAATCCTAAATATTACCACAATATAACAAAATATACAGTCGCAAAGTTTCCTATGTTTTATATTTAGTTAAAATGCATCCGAAAATATACTGGCAGTCCTGGTGGTTAACAAGTATCAAAGGATATGACAGAATATTAATGCACATATGTTTGTATTTCCTCACAAAAATGAACACCTTCCTACTATAAGTTAAAACTTTAAACTGAACCCTATGTTTATTTATTTGAGTACGAGGATTGCTCAATAGAAACATGTTGGATCTGCGCAGCCATGACTTTGTCACCATGGCAACGGAATTCATTTGTTTATATTGTCTGTTTAAGTATTAGCGACACATCTGTCAAAAATATTTGCAGTTTGCTATTTTCTAAGCTTTGTGACTGGGTTGAAAAATGGCATCTACGATAGAAATCCGTCCAAAGATAATTTGCGTGCCGTTATTCAGTTTTTAGCCGCTGAGGTGCATCAGCCAATAGAAATTTATACGAGAATGAAAGCTGTATATGGTGACTATAGTTATTCTCATACGGCAGTGGTTGAATGGTGCAATAAATTTCGACAAGAAAGAGAATCCACTAAAGATTTGGCCCGTCCTGAACCTGCACACGTTGCAGCATCAGATGAAAATGTGAGACACTGGAAACTGCTTTACACACAAATAGGCACATCAAAGTTAGAGAACTTTCTCAAATGTTGAGCATCAGCATGGGAACTAATCATTTCATCATTCATAGTCTTGGCTATCACAAAGTTGCTGCTCAGTGGATTCCACGACTGCTTACTGATAAGCAGCAAAATTTGGTGTTCGGCCTTATCATTACAGCATTTGATGCACTATCAACAACAAGGTAATGCCTTTCTACACCAAATTGTTGCTGGTGATGAGTCTTTGTGTTATCACTACGAACCAGAATCCAAACGTCAAAGTATGCAGTGGAAGCATGCACAATCTCTGAAGCGAAAAAATATTGGTCCCAACCTTCGGCAGGTAAAGTAATGTTGACTGTACCAGGGTGATTATCAGGGTGTGCTGCTCTTAGATTTTAAAGAGCCTGGTGTCAACATCAATGCTGAGTGATATGCAGACAGCTTAAAATGCTTACGGGTCAGCATCAAGAATAAACATCCTGGGAAGCTCACAAATGGTGTCAGTCTTCTGCATGATAATGTTCAACCCCATGTAGTCCAGATGATTCAATATCTGCTTGGTCTACAACGTGGGAAGTCTTACAACATCCACCTTACAGTCCCGACTTGTCCCTGTGTGATTATCATGTTTTTATCCCATTAAAGAAATCACTAAAAGGGCGGCAGTTCAAATTGGACGCTGGGGTAGAGTTTGCTGTTAGCGAATGGTTCCACAAACAGCCGCAAGAATTTTACCAGTAGGGAATCTACAGATTAGTGCAACAGTGGGACTCATGTCTTAATGTTAATGGAGACTTCTTTTAAAATCATTGAATAAAAAATACTTTACAGCTTCTAAACATGTTTCTATTGAACAATCCTCGTAATATTATTTTCATACAGTACGGAAAATAGTCACCCCAAGAAACAGTAGTTACTGGATTTTAATCAAGGTTCACAAAGTACCTTTGTATGATTAGCACCAAAAATAACAAGTTTTGATATAGGTAAATGAAATATTAATATATATTACTTATAACACAATAAAACAACAATGATCTTAAATAACTCTTTTAGCAGAATTTATAAACATATCATGGGGATAAGCAGACATGTATAATATCAGAACTGGAAATTAAATATGCTCAATCATATTTTAATATTGTCTATATTGAGTTAAATAAAAATATTCAGTTAACACACATAAAAAAACAAAAACAAAAGCAATTAAAACATATCCAAAGCATAAATCAAATAAAGTTCATTAATAATATCTAGGTTACACTTGTGGTATATGTAAGAATGTACTGGAATGTATTGGATATTAATTTCTTAAGTTATTCCTTGAAAACTTTTTTTTATTTTTTTTTTATTTCTACACATACTATATGCAGAAACATAAAAAATGTAAATTTGGAAGGTTTGTAGGTGTCAGTGATTAGTGAATTAGTGACAGTAACATATTATGCTTTTTTATTGTTACTATAATTTGCAGTACTACAAACGTATCCTTGCCACATTAAATTACATTATCCTTGTTGTAATTTAATAATATATTCATACAAATAAAAACAAATGCTTTACAGTAACTGCTATACATTCAAACAGTCTTGCCCTGCTTGCTGGCACAAGGAGCACTGCTATTCCAGTAGATGCGAAAAACTATCATGAGCTTCAAGACAGTATGTTTTTGTTGGACTGTGATATTCATTTGATTAAAATTTAATTAATGCTGTAGGGCTGCGGCTAACTTCGTTTTCTTGCTTCTGAATGAGGATGACTACCACAAATGCAGTCAAAACACTGAAGCAAGATAATCATTTTTATGGCAGCTTTCAAATTGATATTTAGAATTTTAATCAGCAAGACGCTGGCCATGAAGTCTGAGAAGATTATATTTTTAATTTGTTATAAATTCAAACTTTATAGACCAAATAAACACAGAACTCTTTATCTTCAAATAAAAAGTTAGGCATTACTTTTAACTTTTAGACAATATACCATACCAAATTTCTTACACAAAAGTTTCAAAAATATCTTTATTGTGAATAGTATGTCTACACTAATATATTACATAATACACTGTAATATATATATATATACTGTAATATATTACATAATATATTACACTGTATATACATAATAGTATAGTCACAGTATAATTGTTAGGAAGTAACTTTTACAACTGTTGCTCTGATAATATAAAACTTGAATTATCATTTTTAGTAACCAATAAAAGTTTTAGAAAGCATTATATGATTTCATGTTAAAATTACAATAGTTTAAGCATGAAATTACAATTCAAGTTACGAATCTCTGTGATATTATAATAACGTAATTCTAGTAAAACTGTGAAAACTCATTGATTAATTCAAATCAAAATCATTAATTTTCACACTCTATGATACTGGCATAGTTAACTTTATAGGTAATTCAGTGAAATGGTATTATTAATAACATAACTGTTCAGAGGACTACTGAGCACTTAACTAGTTACAAAGAAAGGAATTCAGCCAGACTTTGTTTGCTGTTATTAAATATATTTTACGCAGGCATTCTTTAATGGTATTGGTGAAGTTAACAGAAAAATAAATCAATATCTTATGTTTTACAGCTGTTGAAAAAATTGTGATGGCTATATTTAAAAAATGTAAACAGAATGAATAAAAAAACAATAACAGATGTACAGGTATAGCCTAAAACATCGAGCTGAAAAATATATCAAACACTGGACTATCACCTTTATACATAAAAAAAAAGGATAAAAAGTAGCTTATATTTTTTTACAAATAAAGTAATTGTTTACATTTCTTTCTTTGACAGAACAACACTAACTCATGCCTGTAATAAATTTAAATATATTTTCTGAAAAAGGTAAAGTACACATATACAAGTATAACAAAAAATATTAGATATACAAATGTAGAATACATGCTTGAAAACATTAAATATATATCCAGATTTCTTATATTTACATCAATAGATAATTTAATTATTTGATAACTACTACTACCGAACTGAAAAAAGTTCATGAAAATTGAACTAAGTTTACTAAAACCAATATTCAAGGTAAATAAGGATAGGAATAATATTATCAGAATGAAAAAAATACTGTACATAAATAATTTATTGAATGTTCCAGTTTTGTGTGCAAATTTACATTATGGTATATAAGAATAACATACATATTTCATCACAACTCCCACTGGGCTGAACAATTATGCATATCAAGATTTTCAATACAATCATACACACAAAGAAAAGTTTGCATACATCTCAAAAATTCTCCTACCACTTATTTCGTTTTTTGTTATTCCGTATAATTCTAACCCAAAAATGTGCAACAGAAGAAGACTAAACAATAACAGTCGGCCTATACTGATTGTTTTTGTGTGGGAATGAGAGACGCAAGAACTGGCTATTGTTTTTATGCATCATTGTTTTTGACATTTGCACAGGGCTAATGCTTCAGGGATTGTCATCAGACAGTATGCTGACAGCCTTGTCACATTTGTTGTTGAGCATGTTAGGTCTATAGGAATGCAATGATTGAAAATCATCACTGAAGATGTTTCGAGGCAAATCGTCTTGTATTCTACATAAGGCCATCTTAAGAGAATCATTAAGTAAATAAAGAACCAATAAAATGATTATCCAAGTGGCGGGGTGGGGTGGGGGTCAAATTAAAGGGCATTTAGACCACAGTCTGAATTTAGTATACATGTTTGAAAATCTAACAACTTTTGGATATCAGGGCCTAAAAAGTGAGTGAACATTTATATAAAATCAAAAGAATTCAAGGGGTTCAAATTAAAGAGAATTTTAACTAACATGCTGAATATAATGTCAATTTTTGGAAATTTAACAAATTTTGGGACCCCAGAACTGAAAAAAAAGGTTAAAAATTTGAAAAAATTATGTAAATCCAGCAGAGTTTCAGACCAAAATGAACTGTAACTAAAATCCAAATGTTTCAAATTTTTAGTGTTTATTGTATGATTGTGTGCTCTACAATTGTTATATTACTAAAGAAATACGGTAGTAGAGTAATCAGGATTTTTGTAATTTTTCCTATAATGTAAAAATTATGCCACCCAGTGCAGAGTTCTTTGAACAATACATATAAATTTAGATGAGTGAAGGGATAACTTACAAATCAAGGAAAGTTTCATGCATTTCTCGAACAACCCTTTACCATGTTTGTAGGCAAAGCACACAATCGAAAATGTTACCTACCCATTAATATTAATAACTACTTTCTCAAAGAATAATAAGAATAGTACTTTATATGTTTCTTAAAACTAGCTAACTAGTTTAATTTTAAAAGTACTTTAGTAGAACACTTCAATATCTGAAGACATACTGCAACATCAGCAACAGGGCTTACCAAGGCTTCTAGTGTATTGCAAATGGAGATTACTAACCACTAACCACAAACCACAAACACCAAACTCACTATTTATAGAATCTTCTGAAGACATAAACTGGCCTATGTTTCAAAGATCTAGGCGATATCAAGGAAGGAGAAGACCAATTTAATTTATCCAGAGATTTATGAAACTATCTGTGAGAACTGACAATGGAGAAGACATTTAAACAATGAACTTCTATATATATAAATGAATGTTTCTTTGTTTGTCCCGTATGCGTTCGTATACCATTCATCCGATTGCGATGAAACTTCGGTGAGTTGTTGTGCACACACCCGCGAAGGTTTCTGAATTAGTACAACCATTTTACAATAGGTGGTGCACAAGTGTACCACTTCTGAAACCCATTATTTAGTTTAAAAGGTAAATATTCATTTCAACAAATGAGTGTATTTCATATAGTTTAGCGGCAGTTCGTGTGTTTTCGGTGTATGAGTGCGCACGCTTGACAGAATTGAATTGAATCAAATACAAACAGCGACATTTCAGTTCGTGTGTAACATAACAAGTTGTGCTGATTGTGAAATTCCAATTGCCAGTCGACATTAGATAATAGATATCACACGCATTTTCTTTGCTTTTCCCAAGTGAATTTGTAATAGTCGTCACAAACAATTACTTTCGCTGTAAAATCAATTATGCCACCCAAACGACAAGTGATTGGTCGATCTACACCTCAAGCACGAAAGAAAAAGGCATCACGAGCTTCAGAAACAGACGAGCAATGGGAAGCAAGACTGGAAACCATTCGAGTACGCACTGCTCAAGCCCATTCGTCTGAAACAGATGACCAACGGGAAGCAAGAATGGAAACCGCTCGAGTACGCAATGCTCAAGCCTGTTCACCTGAAACAGTCGAGCAACGGAAAGCAAGACTGGAAACCGTTCGAGTACGCACTGCTCGATCCTACGAACACTGCACACTGATTTAAATCTTGGTGCATTCCGTTACGATGCTAATTATGATTACAGTCTTCATCCAAGTGTGGTTATTGGAAAAATGGATAAATTATGCGTGTATTGCAGTGCCCTCAAATTTAAGAATGAAACACCAGGAATGTGCTGCACGGGTGGAAAAGGGAAATTGCCAGAATTACATTCACCACCCGAACCATTATCAACGTTGGTATCAGGTGACACAAGCCAATCGAAACATTTCTTGGCAAACATACGCAAGTACAATTCATGTTTCCAAATGACATCGTTCGGTACAACAAATATCGTGCGTGAGAATTACATGCCAACATTCAAAGTGCAAGGGCAAATTTATCATCGTGCAGGATCACTACTACCACTGTCGAACGCAGATCACAAATTTCTTCAAGTTTATTTTATGGGAAACACTGATGAACAAATTGATCAACATTGTCGATTCAATACGGGCACTAAACGAGAAATTGTCGCTGCATTACAAACCTTATTCGATCAACACAACGAATTAATTCGATTGTTCAGAACTGCCCTTGAACAAATGCCAGCTGATGACTACAAAGTTGTAGTTAGAGCAGACAAAACACCTGTTGGCCAACACGAAAGACAGTACAATGCACCAACAATTGATGAAGTGACGATCATTATAGTTGGCGAAGAATTTAACTCGCGTGATATAATTCTTCATCGCAGAAATGGTGATGTTCAGCGAGTCTCAGAAACTCATCGCTCATATGACGGATTGCAATATCCGATTTTATTTTGGCAAGGAGAAGATGGATATCATTTCAACATCAAATTGAGAAATCCACAAACAGATGAGGAAACAAATAAGAAAGTCAGTGCCATGGATTACTATTCATATCGATTGATGATTCGTGAAAACGCTGAAAATCATATCTTGAAATGTCGACATTTGTTCCATCAATACATTGTCGATATGTATGCGAAAATCGAAACTGAACGACTCCTCTACATTCGATTAAATCAAACCAAGTTGCGTTCCGAAGAGTACATTCATTTACATGATGCAGTTGTTAATGATGACAATGTGAATCCCAATAAATCAGGAAAAATGGTCATACTACCGGCCACATTTACAGGGAGTCCACGGGACATGCATGAATACGCACAAGATGCAATGACATATGTTCGCGCATATGGCCGCCCAGATTTGTTTATTACATTCACGTGCAATCCTACGTGGGATGAAATAAAAGAACTTTTGTTAACTGGACAATCATCATCGGATCGTCATGATATTTCCGCACGTGTGTTCAAACAAAAATTGAAATCTTTAATGGATTTCATTGTCAAGCATCATGTTTTTGGAGAGACACGCTGTTGGATGTATTCCACTGAATGGCAAAAAAGAGGATTGCCACATGCACACATTTTGATTTGGTTGATAGAAAAAGTCACACCAGATCAAATTGATCAAGTCATCTCAGCAGAAATACCAGATGTCGACATTGATCCAGACTTATTTGAAGTCGTCACCAAAAACATGATTCATGGTCCATGTGGCTTACTCAACAACAATTCACGATGCATGTCTGATGGGAAATGCACGAAACGATACCCAAGAGACTTACTTCCCGAGACTATCACTGGCAATGACGGATATCCACTCTATCGTCGACAATCAAATGAAGATGGCGGCAAATCCATCACTTTAAAAGTATGAAACAATGATGTTGAAGTCGATAATCGTTGGGTTGTACCTTATTCACTGTTACTCTTGAAAACGTACAAAGCACACATCAATGTCGAGTATTGCAATTCGGTGAAATCGATTAAGTACATTTGCAAATATGTCAACAAAGGAAGCGATATGGCAGTTTTTGGAGTGGGAAATGCAACTGCATCTATCAATGAAATCGACCAATACCAACTGGGATGCTACATTAGTAGCAATGAAGCAGTATGGCGCATCCAATCCATGAATGACATCCAACAGTTGTTCATTTGGCAGTGCACCTTGAAAATGGACAGCGCGTGTACTTCACAACAGAAAATGCACGAGGAAGAGCATTGTCACCACTGCCAACAACGTTAACTGCATTTTTCTCATTGTGTGGGGATGATATGTTTGCAAAGACGCTACTTTACACTGAAGTGCCAACATACTACAAATGGAATGCATCAGCGAAAAAGTTTCAACGTCGCAAACAAGGTAAAGCAGTTGAAGGACATCCCAATTTATATTCGACTGACGCGTTAGGCCGTCTGTACACTGTTCACCCAAACAATGCAGAATGCTTTTACTTGTGATTACTGTTAATCAACGTATGTGGACCGACATCCTTCCAAGAATTGAGAACAGTAAACGGTCAAGTATGTGCCACTTATCGTGAAGCTTGCCAAGAATTAAATCTTCTTGAAAACGATGCACATTAGGACACTTCACTCGCTGATGCATCGAATACTGCTCAACCACAGCAAATACGCACGTTATTTGCAATCATATTGACAACGTGCTTCCCATCCAATCCAAAAGATCTTTGGGAAAAATACAAAGACTACATGAGTGAAGACATCCTACATCGTTTACGTGCAACAAATCAAAATCCGGACATTCAATTCACACCAAACGTGTATAATGAGGCATTGGTTTCGATTGAGGACATATGTTTGGCAATTGCTAACAAAGCACTGGTACAATTGGGAATCGCTGCGCCGAATCGATCTGCAAGCGACCTTTTTGATCATGATTTGCAAAGAGAAAAACACTTTGATGTTGACGAATTGGGTACATTTGTTCAAACAAATCTTCCGAAATTGGTTCCAGAACAACGCATAGCGTATGACAGAATTATGCATGCAATTACAAGCCAAAGCGGGGGATTGTATTTCCTAGATGCGCCCGGAGGCACAGGCAAAACTTTTCTCATTTCACTTATTTTGGCAACCATACGATCACGAAAAAATATTGCACTGGCAATCGCATCATCTGGAATTGCGGCAACTCTTTTGGATGGTGGCCGAACAGCGCATTCAGCACTGAAATTGCCGTTGAATATGCAAATCACCCACATGCAATATCAACAAAAATTCTGGAATGGGTAAAGTACTCCAATCATGTCAACTCATTATATGGGACGAATGTACTATGGCGCACAAAAAAGCATTGGAAGCGCTTCATCGTACACTAAAAGGTTTGAGAGGAAATGAACAGTTCTTCGGTGGTGCACTCATTTTATTGTCAGGTGATTTTCGACAAACTCTACCAGTTATACCACGTTCAACACCCACTGATGAACTTAATGCATGTCTCAAATCATCAGTTTTATGGCGACACGTACAGAAATTGACTTTGAACACCAATATGCGTGTACAGCTACAACATGATGCATCCGCTGAACGTTTCGCAAAACAATTGTTGGATATTGGGAATGGGAAAATGGCAATCGATGAATCCACACAATGTATCACATTGCCCACAAACTTCTGTAAAATCACAGCAACCACAGATGAATTGATTCACAAACTTTTCCCAAATATCGCACAGAATTATAAAAATCATCAGTGGCTCAATGCATGTGCTATATTAGCAGCCAAAAACAACGATGTCAATGCCATCAATTTCAGCATTCAAAACGAAATACCAGGTGAAGCGAAAACGTATAAGTCCATCGATACTGTAATGAATCAAGACAAAGTTGTCAATTATCCAACTGAATTCTTGAATTCACTTGATTTGCCAGGCATGCCGCCGCACGTTTTAACATTGAAAATTGGCGTGCCTATCATTCTTCTCCGAAACATCAATCCACCACGACTTTGCAATAGTACCAGGCTTTCAGTGAAAAAGATGATGAACAATATCATCGAAGCTACAATTTAAATGGAAAATTTAAAGGAGAACATGTACTGTTGCCATGCATCCCAATGATTCCGACAGATATGCCATTCGAATTCAAACGTTTGCAGTTTCCGGTGCGACTCGCATTTGCAATGACCATCAACAAAGCACAGGGACAATCGCTACAAGTGTGTGGACTAAATTTGAAAAATCCATGCTTCTCACATGGACAGCTGTATGTGGCCTGCTCATGCGTCGGAAAACCTTCTGATTTATTTGTGTATGCACCAGATGGAAAAACAAAAAATATTGTGTATCCAAAAGCACTTCAATAAACAGAATTAAAACACAAACACTTTCTTTTTTTGAGTGGCATTGCAACGCATGCCGGGTACTTGTACTAAATATATTATCGCATTAAATTGAAGACCACGCAAACGAAGTCGTGGGCAACAGCTATTTATTTATAAGAAACCTACTTTAATTGAACTTTATTAATTAAACTAACATTTTCATTACGTACAACGTGAAACGCTGTAGCGAGCACGGGTATTCCGCTAGTCATCTATACAAAGTACCTACATAAGTGAACTTATATTAAGTGCATATAATTGAACCAGCAAAAAAAGTGGTAATAGAAAACTCAGGTGCCAGAAAAAAGAGATAGTTCTAACTTGTATAAGATTAAAAGAGAAGTTATTTTAAGATGATATAAGAAGCTAGCAATTTTGAAATGATTAATGTCACTACAAAACTGTGACTGAACCAACCAGTCTCAGAGGAAGAAAAGAGTCATACAGAGCAAGTGTGAGTTTGTGAGAGGAGAGAGAGAGAGAGAGAGAGAGAGAGAGAGAGAGAGAGAGAGAGAGAGAGAGAGAGAGAGAGAGAGAGAGAGAGAGAGAGAGAGAGAGAGAGAGAGAGAGAGAGAGAGAGAGAGAGAGAGAGATTACTTAAATTCAAGCTGTCAAATTAGATGAACAATACTTTCAGAACAAAATTAGCAGACTTGTTAGACAGCTATTCAACAGTATGACAGAAATGTAAATCTTTATCTGTTTTTCAATAATAGCACATCAACAAAAAAAAAAGACAACAGCATTCAATGATCAGCTTCTTAGTTTGACAAAGTGCCACATCAGTACAAATTTATTTCTTGATTTATTAAAACAATATGGTAGTAACTGTACCAAATTTTAATATCTTATGACAACGTTAATAATACCGGTAGATCTTCTACAGTGCCCATGATAAGCATGTGAACTCCAGACTTTGAATAATGAATCAAAGCATTTAATCAAGGAAAACACAACGTCAACAACAAATGAAGAAAATGATAACCAATTTGTGTATTGTTATGTAGCTGATATAGAATATATGGATAATAAATGTTAAATTTACTGCTATGACAACAGATATACTATTACAACATCAAGACTTCTCATAAACTATAAGCAGTCATTTTTTTTTTTTAAATATAACTGAAAAATATGTTTCAGACAGTGGCGGCTCGTCAGGGAGGGCAAAAGGGCGCAGCCCTCCCACTAAATTGCAAATTAAACTTGTCAATAATATAATGATAATGTGTAGTATCCTTATTGAAAGATATTTTTGGGGCGACTAATAGCGATCACTCGATGTTTTCGGCATGGTCCTGCAGCCGGACGTTTTCGCTGTCGTCCTCCCTGCATAGGCCTGTCTTGCGGGGAGCGGGAAAAGAGACGTGTACACATGTCTATGCATTTAAATCAGCATCAGCCATTACAGGAGGGGCTCTGCCCGCTTTCTGATTTCACAGCTATTTTCATAGAGAACCGGAGCATTGTTCAAAACTTCTCTGTTGCTGTTTAAAGTGCATATATTTTCTCTTGTGTTTTATATAGTTTTGATTGTGTTCTTGTTGTACTTTTTGTGTAAACGTAATGTTCTAATAATTTATTCTTTATTAGGCAGTGTATTCTGTGTACGATAGTGTTTTTGTTGAACCTTGCGTAGGCCTACATAAACGTGTAACTTATTCTGTGTAGGCCTGAGCCTGTGTGTCCTGTGCATATTTGTTAGAAACGATTAAAATGGCTATGAATTCGGTAAGTAATATTAAACGTTTGATTACAGTGGAACTTGGTTATAACGTCATTGAAGGGACCAAAAAAATAATGACGTTATGTCCGAGTGACGTTATAAAAGAGTCGTTATAAAAGACCCTTTTTAATCACTAGTAAGGAAGGAGAAATAAAAAAAAAGATCTTTGCATTACTAACATTATTCGTGATATTTATTCTAAAGTTTACAAACTGCATTTCATTTATACAAACAGTATGAAGAATATTTTAAAATATCAAAAAGAAAGTACATGTAACTTACATTTAGGCTTACTGTCGAAAGTAATCCGTAATTTTCTTTTGAACGCTCCTTTCTGAAAAATAAATTCTTTCTGTTGTGCTGTGGAGATGCTGTGCTGCATTGAACGTGTCGTCAGATGAAAGCAGTAAAATTGTGAAAGAGTTTCGGCGACTCTCATTGCTTCCTGTACTGTCGGACAAACGATGTCGGCATCCTCCTCTTGCTCAGCATCTTCTTCAACACTATCTTCTGCTTCTATGTTTTTTACTTCCACGATAATTTCTGCGTCACTCAACACTTGGAATGTTTCTACTTGGTCATCCACTGATGCATAGGATCCAAGTTCATTTCCAAATTCATTTACATCGAATTTGTTAATCGACTCCGAGAGCGGCAAGTCGTCGTCTTCGTCATCATCGGGTAAATTTTCATGTACGAGTTGTGCTTTACTAAAGCATTTTGCTATCGTCTTCTGTGTTACACTCTTCCAAGAGTCGTCTAGGAATTGTATTGCATCTAAGAGTGAAATTGTGGCAGGTTGCGCCGTGTCCATACAGAACATTTTTTTTTTTAAAGTTGCTTGCGGTAGTGACACTTTAGGCTTCTAATGACGCCTTGGTCCATAGGTTGCAGGACACTCGTACAGTTGGCCGTTAAGAAGACCAGATTAATGTTTGTCAAATTTAACTTTGGATGGGCTGCACAGTTGTCAACTAGAAGTAGAATTTTTCTGTTTTTCGATGACAGTTCTTTATCTCACTTTCTTAGTTCATCTTCAAAAATACTAGAAGTCATCCACGCTTTTTTGTTGGCAGCGTAACTTACAGGAAGTTGTTTGATGTTTTTAAAACATCTAGGATGCAAACTTTTCCCGATAACTAAAAGTTTCCTTTTTTCGGTTCCCGTCATGTTCGCACAAACAAAAACGGTAACTCTTTGTTTAGAGAGCTTCCCACCAATGCACTTTTCATTTTTTAATTTGAAAGTCTTAATCTGGAGTTAATTTATAAAAAATTCCGGCTTCATCTCCATTAAAGATGTCTTCATCTTTATATGATCGTCTAATCTCTGGCCAAGTGTTACGCACCCAATCGCCTGTAACGTTCAGATCTACGCATTTTGCCTCACCACAAATTTTTGCAAAGGAAATCGAGTGTCGGGCCTTAAATCGATCTAGCCATCCGTTGGAGCATGTAAAATCAATACCAAACAATTTTCCGAATTCTGTAGCTTTCTCTTTCAGAATTGGTCCACTCACAGGAATATCTGAACATCGACACTGTTTGAACCATTTCAATAATGCTGCATCCACATCACCATGTTCGCATTTCCTAATTTTTTTAATTTTTTCACCATCTTCCTCAAATTTTTTAAAATTTTGTCCTTGTTTTTTAAAATTGAACCTACAGTAGAATTCACTAAACCAAATTCATGGCACACATCAGCTATTTTACGTCCGCTTTCATATTATCTAATTACACGTACTTTCTCTTGAATAGACGGAACCTTTCTTTTTGTACTAGAACTTGCCATGATTACTGTATAAAAATGTAGACCTACATATAAAATTCTATAAACAGTGGTTATAGTGCTGTTACAGTGCTTATCGCTTGCATACAATGTATGTCTGTAGCCATGGGCGTAGCATGCGCGCACATATATACGTTTATATGAAATTTAGAGTAAAATATCTGAGAAATTTTTGACGCTATAACAGAGTAGTACAATATTTAGTGACGTTAAAACCGGGAATTTTTATAATGTTAAAGATATCAGTTTGACCGGACTTATGACAAAATAACGCTACACCCGAGTTGACGTAACAGCCGAGGCCGTAATAACCAAGTTCCACTGTATTTCAAATTCACTTACTTACAAAAAGAAAATAGAACTAAAAAAATTAGGGCCACCAAAACCGAATTTAGATATTACACAACAAAATTATAAAACGGACAGACCAGCATCAAGTAAAAAAAACTGCACAAGAAAATTTAATAGAAACTGTTACTTGCATGCTGATTGGATATGTGGATGTGAGGTGATGAATTCCTTTTTTTGTTATGTATGTTTGGTGATGAACCTAAACAGTGATTCAGTCTGGACTGAAAATGGAATTAAGGACTTGAAACATTTGGGAGAAAAAATTAAAAAACATAAAATTAGTGAAACTCATATAAACAATTGTACTGAATATTCATTGTTAGGAAAAGTCAATATTAACTGCCAGTTAGACAGTGCATAGATTAAAAATTAAATAGCATAATGAAGAAGTCTCTAAGAACAGATACATCCTAAGTAAGTTAATTGATTGTGTAAAGTTTTGTGGAATATTTGAACTAGCTTTAAGGGGACATGATGAACCAAACACATCTGAGAATCCAGGTATTTTTAGGGGCTTAGTAAATTTAATGGCAGGCCTTGATAGCAGCTTAAGAGAGCATATTGAAAAAATAAACAATAGGGTTTTCGTTGGTCTTTCTAAAACAATTCAAAATGAAATTTTGGATTCTATTTATGCAGTGTGCATTGGACTAATAAAAAAAGAAATAAATGAAACTGACTACATTTCAATTGAAGCAGATGAAACCACGGATTGTGCCACTCTGTCACAAATTGTGTTAGTTGTAAGGTATGAATTGAACGGAAAATTACATGAGAGATTTATCAGTTTTGTCAGTCCACAAGATCACTCTGCTGAAGGTATTAGTAATACTATTTTTGAAGAATTAGCAAAATTAGAACTTGATAAGATGCCTAGTAAAATTATTGCACAAAGTTACGATGGGGCAGCAGTAATGAGTGGAAAACATAACGGTGTTCAAGCAAAAGTTAAAGCTGTGTACAAGAATGGCCGGTATATACACTGCTATGCCCATCAACTAAACTTAATTATTGAGCGCGCTGCATCACAAAACAAGCAAGTAAAAATATTTTTCTGTAATTTAGATGGCTTTACAACATTTTTTCAAGATCTTCCAAGCGAACTGCCATACTTGATGAAGTAGTAAAGAAACGTCTCCCAAAATCTTCTAACACCAGGTGGAATTTTAAATTCCGTTGTGTGACAGCAGTATATTCATAAAAATGACATTTCCGCTGTTCTTGAAAAAATCATAGATGATGACAAGAGTGACAAGTCCACTGTTCAGAAAGCACTAGGACTTAAAACACATTAAATAATGATGATCTTAATTTTTGGTTAACATTTTTCAACAAAATTATGCCAGCCTGTAACATTTTGTTTAATCAATTACAGCACATAGAAATTGACAGTATTAAAACACACCAGTATGTTGCCTCATTCAAGTCACACATTCAAAACGTCAGAGATTATTTGATTTTGATGCCAGTCTGTCTGCAACAAATGATTTTGGAGAATCATCACAAAATCCAAAAAGGTCACGTTTTGATGAAAACAAGAAGACTGCAGCTAAAGAAATTTGTGACACAATAGTTACCAACATAGACGACAGATTTTTATTTTCAGACCATTTAGCAGTAGCAGTTTTGTTGCAACCAACCCTGTTTTCTAAACATCAGCTTATCTTTCCAGAAACACAGTTACAAGTTGCTACTAAACAATTTAATTTAAATGAAACTGCATTAACACATGAACTAGTAGTTCTATACAGCAGGCCTGACTTCACAAAGGCAACTGGTGCATTGGTTCTACTCAATTTTGTATATGAAAACAATCTAGTCACTGTTTTTCCCGAACTGGTAAAACTATTAAAAATTATTTTTTAGCAGAGCAGAAAGCAGAAAGCGATTGAAATTTTTTAGCAGTAGCAGAAAGTGATTGAAATAAAAATTATCTGTACAATCCCTATGACTACAGCAGAAAGTGAATGATGTTTCTCAACTCTCAAACGCATTAAAACATTTACATGTAATACAATGAAAAAGGAGAGACTAAGTGCTCTGGGAATGTGTTCAATATAAAAAAAATGTTAGAAATAACTCCTAATTTAAATGAATTAGTTATTGACCATTTTGCCAAACAAAAGGAGAGGAGAATGGATTTCATGTTCAAGCAAATAAACTAATCCAAGGTAGGGAACAAATATATTTTATTTAGTAATGCATGCATTTAATAATATAATTTATTAAATATTTAAGTTTAGGAACGTGAACTGCTTAGGGTTATAAATAATTTCAGTTTCAAACACTGTTTAGATATTGGTAGTTTGCAAGGTACGTTTTTGATATTAACAATAATTTTAGTAGTGAAGCAAAAGATTCAATTTTACAATTATTTGGTGATACTAGCAATAATTTAGTTTCTACTGGTGACTTTTTTACATAATATATGGGTACATCTAAATTTTGCCCCCCCTCAGTCAAAAACATTACCAGCCACCACTGGTTTCAGATTATTCAATGTAATCATACAAGTGTGTGTAAAAGGGATGGATGCAAATGTTCATACTATAGGTATGTGCAGTGTTATTAAGAAATACTAAAACAGTTTACTTACATCATCTCCAGTCATGGCTTCAAGCTCTGCAGCTAAACTGTTGGTGCCTGCTGCTGAAGTAAGAAGACTACGTCCCTCTTCCACACCCTTGGTTAAAATCATTGCTTGTAACTCTTCATGAGCTTCCAGAAGACCTGGTCAACAATCGTATATTCAAATAAGTATTAACATTCCATTTGGTAATTAATTATTGTGTACATTACAAAATAATACACTGGATTTGCCTACTGAAAATAGTTACTTCTTGAAACAGTGTTTCTAAACATCAAGATACTAATGTAATTATAACTGTATATCACTATGGTATTGACGACTCGGAACACTAAGTTTTTTATAAGTAAAAACGTAAAGTTTTACCTTACAGCGAAGTTCATGGACAACGAAATCCAAGAATATAACTGTATATTAAATACTATACAATCGTATATTTGAAATGTGAACCAAAATATACAAAAGTTGTAGGAAGACAAATGACAGGCTCTGTGTGTGTGTGCGCGTGCACGCGCGCGTGTGTGTGTGAGAGAGAGAGAGAGAGAGAGAGAGATCAAAAAGTGGGGTGAGTGACTGGCTCTCTCGTGAGGGTTTAAAGGCCAGGGTCAGTGTGTGTATGGAACTGCTAGTGAACTGATGTGTGTGTGCTAATTTTCAATCTGTAGTGGTAGCAGTAATTAAACAATACAGTGGAACTTGGTTATTACGGCCTCAGCTGTTACGTCAACTCGGGTGTAGCGTTATTTTGTCATAAGTCCGGTCAAACTGATATCTTTAACATTATAAAAATTCCCGGTTTTAACGTCACTAAATATTGTACTACTCTGTTATAGCATCAAAAGGTTCTCAGATATTTTACTCTAAATTTCATATAAACGTATATATATGTGCGCGCGCTACGCCCATGGCTACAGACATACATTGTATGCAAGCGATAAGCACTCTAACAGGACCAACAGGATCCAAAAAAGCGTGGATGACTTCTAGTATTTTTGAAGATGAACTAAGAAAGTGGAATAAAGAACTGTCATCGAAAAACAGAAAAATTCTACTTCTAGTTGACAACTGTGCAGTACATCCAAAGTTAAATTTGACAAACATTAATCTGGTCTTCTTACCGGCCAACTGTACGAGTGTCCTGCAACCTATGGACCAAGGCGTCATTAGAAGCCTAAAGTGTCACTACCGCAAGCAACTTAAAAAAAAAATTATTTTCTGTATGGACACGGCGCAACCTGCCACAATTTCACTCTTAGATGCAATACAATTCCTAGACGACTCTTGGAAGAGTGTAACACAGAAGACGATAGCAAAATGCTTTAGTAAAGCACAACTCGTACATGAAAATTTACCCGATGATGATGAAGACGACGACTTGCAGCTCTCGGAGTGGATTAAGAAATTCGACGTAAATGAATTTGGAAATGAACTTGATTCCTATGCATCAGTGGATGAATAAGTAGAAACATTCCATGTGTTGAGTGATGCAGAAATTATCGCGGAAGTAAAAAACATAGAAGCAGAAGATAGTGTTGAAGAAGATGCTAAGCAAGAGGAGGATGCCGACATCGTTTGTACGACAGTACAGGAAGCAATGAGAGCCGCCGAAACTCTTTCACGATTTTACTGCTTTAGAGAGACGTCTGACGACACGTTCAATGCAGCGCAGCATCTCCACAGCACAACAGAAAGAATTTATTTTTCAGAAAGGAGCGTTCAAAAGAAAATTACGGATTACTTTCGACAGTAAGCCTAAATGTAAGTTACATGTACTTTCTTTTTTATCTTTTAAAATATTCTTCATGCTGTTTGTATAAATGAAATGCAGTTTGTAAACTTTAGAATAAATATCACGAATAATGTTAATAATGCAAAGATCTTTTTTTTTATTTCTCCTTCCTTACTAGTGATTAAAAAGGGTCTTTCTTTTATAACGACTCTTTTATAACGTCACTCGGACATAATGTCATTATTTTTTTGGTCCCTTCAATGACGTTATAACCAAGTTCCACTGTATTTAATTCAGTTTTTTTTTTTTTTTTTTAACACTCCACTATATTTTAAATACATCACATAACAACAATAGAATAGATGGCTTAAAATAGAGGCCAGAATAAATTATGCCATCTAATCCAGGCATAGTGGCAATATTACAAAAAATTTCACTAACAAAATATAGAGACAATGGGTTCATCATCTCACAAGACAGAACACTATTGAAGCATAATACAAAACAAAATACTTACTTCTGTGTTCCTGTCGTAAGGAGTCAAGCTGAGCTTGTAACTGAGTTTGAGGTTCGGAACTAGACTTGCTTAGTTCCGATATTGCACTGCTGCTTTCCTTACGCAACCTCTCTACTTCGGCAGTCAGCTCCTCAACCAGCTGAAATAAGATACACAGTGTTATGAGTAACATTTTTTGTTACTTTAATCAATATTTGAGCTGCAGATGTCTTTAACATGTTTAAAACACATTATCTTTTAAATTTTTCAGAACCAAAAGTTGATTGTCATTTGTTAAATATATTCTCCAGACAGATGTTTCAATTTTAACTGTAATCTGTAGTGTCAATTCTTCACTAATTGTCTTGAAGATTACAGTAGCAACAGTGAAAAGCAAGAGAGTTACTGAAGAATGTCTATGCGGATGTATCCAAAATATAGCTGCACACCCAATTCCCAATACTAGAAAGGACTGAATTATACACATTCTGACTGACAATGGGTTATTATTTTAGCCAAGTTGTAACTCGCCATGGCACAACTGGACATATAGAGAATGACACATGTCTACTGTGGAGGGAGTGATACTGTGGAGCATGTGGTGTTTCAATGAAGTAGGTTGAGAGGACTACAGGAAGTGTCATATGAAAAGCTGGGAAGTGAGGTAGATCCCGATTGAATCACTAAATAGTAGAAGACAGTAGAACTTCGATCACACGAATTTATTGGGATGAGAAATGCATCAGTAAAAATGGATTTTTTTAGGCGAGCTTCCCGAATTTTGTGTTCAGAACAAGTAACAAATTAAGAGATATGAGAACAAAGGATCAGGTAAGAAATGGTAATTCACAACATACAAAGGCAACAACTTTTGTGGTATCGGAATGTGATCAGCATGGAGGTGGAGTGAAAGAATACCTAACAGCATGCACAACTATAAATAAAGATGCAGAAGACAAAGAAATAGACCACTACCAAAGTCGAGAAGAAGGCAGAAGTCATGGGTTGTGACACAGAAGTTGCAGGACCCACACAAAATGATGATGAAAAACACTAATACTAATACTTTCCTGTACACTAATAGTGTATATTTAAGTGTGATTTTTTAAATAAATTTAGAAAATTAATGTTCTGTAACATTTTAGCAAACAGGAAGTTTGAAATTATGAATTTAAAAAATATACAATACAGTTCAGTATTGGAAAATGTAAATTTTGAAAAAGTTGTAAACAAATTTAAAATGATTGTATCCTTGACCAAACATAACAGAACATGAACAATTAGGCTTAAGCATAAAAGTCAAAAACATTCTTCTGTTCATCTTTTCTTACCATCCAATTATACTATTCAGTTATAACAGCTGAAGTGAATCATATTCATCTTGCTTTCCCTACTACCACAATGCCGTTTCTGAAGACTCAAATGCTATATTATGTGATGGAATAAAATGACTGCACTATATCATGTACAATGAACACATCTAATAAGAAAAGAATCGTTATGTAAGCAATGACTCTTAATACATGCAGGTGAGCCTATTATGTAATGGTAAAGGAAGTAAAAATGTCAGAATGATAACTGAGAAATGATATTGTTCTATTCTAACAGACAATATGTATAATTGGAAATCCAGATTATTGAAGCTGTACTGTTTGTGGTGCACACAAAACGAAATTGGATATAATACATAATAAGATCAAGTATAAGGAATAAGGGGGTAGAAGATTGTGGGTGGGCGTTAGTGTGGAGGTACAGAAGACTTCTGCCAGCATAAATGAAGATATGTTTTAATGGTTCCAGTTCATGTGTGTAAAAAGAAGAGAAGATTTTAGTAGGTAAGGGTCCCATACGCCAGTCAAGTTAAGTACTGGTGTCTGTAACGCAGATCCTCTCTTAAAAAAAAGTGTATCTAAAGGGTTGGTTCAATAATATATCCTCAAGGCTGGATAACCAAAACACAGTGAAAGTTAAGTCCCTTTGATATTGCATTTAATAGTAAAACAGATCTTATTGTACAAAGTACAAACCAAGTAACAAAAAATTAATATAATGAAACGATAGAACTTGGAAATTAAATATGATATTTTTTTTAAGTTTCCTCTCGAAAAGCCAAGAGTGTCCTCCACCTACACCCCCCCCCCACTAGCCGAGCAGGTGTACCCTCAGTCAAGGCCGCACAAAAGTACGTTCCAGTGTGATCAAGAACACTTGGAGATATGCATTAAGCTGGTGTGTGGTAAGAATGGATAGCCATTCTGGACCTCTGCGAGTCCTATAAAAGCAAGAGTGTCTGGGTTAGTTCAGTCAGTTCGTTGAGCGATATTCCTTAGTGTGGATCAAGTGGTGGTTGAAGTGTTATTGTGTTATAATTAGTGTGGAACTCTATTATGTGATATTATTATTGGGAGTGGACAAATTAACTTAAATTATTGTACGATTAAAAATTGTTATTTGTGATTAATTAAAGCTGGTTATTGGTGACTTCACTGGTGTCAATATTTGTTTCCACTGTACCATACGACGATCAGTGAGACCATCGTAACAATATGTTCAGAATAAATTAATAAAACCATAATCAGAATGATAAATGGTGAGTTACCAATTCCATTATTACCATAATAACTATGTGGTACAGATTTTATAAAGTATACAAAACATATACAGTAATACAATAACAAATTCTTGGATTTCATTGTCCATGACGTGTCCGTTACTTAACTAAATATCACTATAATATTGACGACTCGGAACACAAAGTTTTTTATAAGTAAAAACGTAAATTTTTACCTTACAAAAATTTAACCTTAAAGGTAAAAATTTACGTTTTTACTTATAAAAAACTTTGTGTTCCGAGTCGTCAATATTATAGTGATATTTAGTACAATAACAAAATAACTATTAAATAAGTAATCCAGGTTGAAATTAATGTATATAAAAGTACAAAAAAAAGTTCAAGTTTTACTATGTTTTTATATTTTAAATAACTGTACTTTCATTTATTCATGAGGTGACAAATTGCTCTCTCCATTAGTAAAGGGTAATATTTTTTGTTCTGTACTCCAATTCTGTTTTACCTTAAGTATACTCTACGCTTTTCACTTTGGACAAACACCTTACAGTAGAAAGGCTTTGTAAAAAAATAATTACTCTGCACTACTTAGTTAGCATTAAATTCAGCATTAAATTACTTTAAATATTATCATACTTGCTGTTATTTTAACTGTGCCAAAAATATACAGACATTAAGTTAAGATTATACAAGTTAGTAAAATGTTTTAAATTTGACCATATGTTACAGCACTTTTATAGTATTTGTTTCTGATAACTTTTTTTATTTGATTGAACAAGCAATTACTCATAATATGTGGCATGCATCTATCAGAAACTGTCAGCTGTTTCTTGAATGTTTTGAAAGTGTCATGACCTTCATTAAAAAAATCAAGAAATATCTATGGAGTAACAACAACAACTGACAACATGACACAGGCATTGAATGTGTGCTGTGTTTGAACTTTGTAGAGGTAAAAAACATGATAACCCAGAAAACCAAACAAAGCATACACACAATAATAATAACACAATTGATAATAACAATGTATTTTGGAATTCTTATTTTTCTGAATATATCAGTTTCTTCCTCAGAAGATCCCAACATCTTTTTTCTGATATCAGAAAAAGAAGGAGGCATTGGAGACACTGATACATCAAGAACACAAAGAGAGAAAACCTGAGACAGAAATAAGAACTTCTACTATTTGGGTACAAGATGGTGACAATACAAAAGTACATGTGTACACACACACACATGCATTCATACATACTTATAATCTCATGACCTTAAAAAACTATGGTAAAATGGATATTTAAAACTGTGTTTCAGAACAATACAAATGTTTAAAGTTGCTATTATCAAGTCTTCCATGCTGATTACAGAGAAACAACTTTCATCTTTTATTATCTTTTACTATATATTTTAATAAATCCATATATCAACTACTTTTTCACCATAATTGTGTTTGTGAATTTTCTTAGTATTTTAGTGAAGGCCTTAGTATAGACAGCCTCTAAAAATGAGAATGAACATAAATTATACATGGTAATAATTTACAAATTATCCCACATTTGTTAACATTTTAGACTTTCAAATATAAGTTGAAGAAAACAGAAAACTTGTATAGGAAAAGATTTATCTTATTCGGATAGATGTGTATAAAAAACATCATACATTTCAATGTGTTTGCAGCAGCATACAGAGAATACTTCAAAACAAAACTATTCATGCAACTAGGCACAAATTCTATGAAGCAATGGTTGTTCTAACTTTGAATACTTGGAACGCCAATGTATGTCTAATGTAGAACTTGGTTCTCACAAACCAAACCTGTTTAGAACCAAAATTGCTTAGACAGTAGCAAAAATTTAAGCAGCACGAACAAAGTTTTAAAGGTAGTTTAAGTAGTGACACTATGTGACTAACTATGAAATAAATACCTGTAAGACACCTAAACATTCTTATAGACAAAGCAGACACATTCTAGACACCTTAACAAAGTATCAAGATAAGTGGAATAAAGCATGGAATAAAGAGGAACAATATGCCAAAGTAATAGGAAGCTTAGGAATATAATTATTTTTTATTATAAATTCTAAAGGCTGAATGAAGTAAACATATGGGTAATCTGTTAAGATAATGGGTTAATGTAATTGTGTGAAGTTCGAACCATCCCTTATGTCTAAGCCATGAAGGAAATGAGCAGAAAATTACTGGCATGAGCACTTTTAGAGTTCAGGCTGTGGGCAGAGATTTCTCAGAAATATTTTTCAAAAATTATATAAAATAAGGACTCTAAACAGTATTTTAGGAGCTAAAATACTGACAGTTACTGATTCTAAACTTAATTATTTTCATTAAAATGACCTCTATCAATTATTTGTTGATCACTGTCAAGAAATTTGACTGATGATATTAAACAGCAATATATGGTCATCAGTGAAATGAATGGGCATCACTGAGGTCAGTGTATGACCTGGCATGTGCTGTCAACAGTGCAGTTTAATTAACACATGCAGTTCAATATTTCAACACAATCCAATGACGTTAGTTGCCACGTATTATTTACAACTACGTGTACAATGTTCTAGAAACCTTTAGTAATATTTGCTTTCCTGATGATATGTTTTGTCACTGATGCACATAACTAGCACATATCTATATTACCCTAATTATTAAGGAGCTCTCATTAGGTATTTAATTTAACTTTACCTCAAAACTCTTGAAACAATATATACCACTAACAACACATTTTTGAGATAGGTATTATATGCTGTATGCAACATATGTTCCATTTATTAAATAACTCTATATTACCTACAGTATATTACTTTTCATTTGCTCTGGGTACATAAATTTTGAGTTAAGCTAACAAGTGGGTAATAATGTCTTCATAGGACATAGGAGGACATAGGAGGGGTCTTCATGGTTTTTATCCACCAACACACTTTTTATAACAGCTTATAGTGCAGAGATTATACATCTAGAAGCAATATTAAATGTAAAGTTGTTACAACATTATGTTTTAACTGTTGAATAATTCAGTCATACTGTAGATTACGTATACAATGTAAACAGAAAAAGTAGTATTTATGATAATTTTAGAAGTTCGACAGAATTCTGACAGACTTTCCAACATACAGTTATGATCTATAACCAGTGGCGGCTGGTAATGTTTTTGACTGGGGGGGGGGGGGGCAAATTTGTTTGGACCCATATGTAACAAAAGTCATCAATACAAACTAAATTATTGCTATTATCATGAAATAATTGTAAAATTGAACCTTTTGCTTTACTACTAAAAGTATTGTTAATATCAAAAACCTACCTTGCAAACTACCAATATTTAAACAGTGTTTGAAACTGAAATTATTTATAACCCTAAGTGGTTCACGTTCCTAAACTTAAATACTTAATAAATTATGTTATTAAATGCATGCATTGCTAAATAAAATATATTTGTTCCCTACCCTATTTGTTTCTAACAAATATGCACAGAACACACAGGCTCAGGCCTACACAGAATAAGTTACACGTTTATGTACACAAGGTTCGACAAAAACACTATCTTAGACAGAATACACTGCCTAATAAAGAATAACTTATTAGGACATTACGTTTACACAAAAAGTACAACAAGAACACAATCAAAACTATATAAAAGAGAAAATATATGCACTTTAAACAGCAAGAGAGGAGTTTTGAACAACGTTCCGATTCTCTATAAAAATAGCTGCGAAATCAGAAAGCGGGCAGAGCCCCACTTGTAATGGCTGATGCTGATTTAAATGCATAGACATGTGTACATGTCTCTTTCCCCGCTCCCCACATGACCGGCCTATGCAGGGAGGACGACAGCGAAAACCTCCGGCTGCGGGTCCATGCCGAAAACATCGGGTGATCGCTATTAGTTGCCCCCAAAATATCTTTCAATAAGGATACTACACATTATAGTTATATTATTGACAAGTTTAATTTGCAAATTTAGTGGGAGGGCTGTGCCCTTTTGCCCTCCCTGTACGAGCCGCCACTGTATATAACATATTTAATGAGAGGGGGGGGTCTATTCAGGAAAATGGTGACATAATTATTGTTACCAGTTTTTATTCATTGTACTGATACTATAAATGTTCTGCAAAAGATAGTATAATACATTTGTTTATTATGTTTTTTTTAAATTGTTCAAAAAGTTAAAGTTGAATTGTGGCAACATTTACACAGTTTGCATGACTCAAACACTATACGTATAAAACTAGTAACATCCAAACAATATTTTTTATTGTCACTGTTTGAAAATAATGACTTGAAGGTTGAGAAACATGAATGTAGAAGAAAAAAGGAGTAAAGGAAGTCTGAACATATCGAACAGGAAAGTTTTAATAAGGACATAATTATAGTAGTATTTATAATAAACAGTGTTTTTTTTTTTTTTTTATTTATAAATTTTCCAATGTCAGACAAAGTATCAAGTCCAGATAATTCCATTTTATTCTTTAAATAAAATGCTTCAAAAAAATGTCCTCTAGAAATTGTAACAGGAGCTTGAATGAAGTACCTCTGAAACGTTTCCAAAACAATAACTAACTTTAACAAAACAGAAATTTTTAACGTGACTTAAATTGCCTGGTGGCATAAATTAATTGAAACGCTTACAACAATTTATCAGTTTTACAATTTAAAACCCTTTTTAACTATTTAAAAGTAATTTTTATCTCATAAAACTAAGGATTTCAGTGGAACAAAATTTTTGTGGGCCATCATTTTTTCCTTATCCTTTTTTTAGAAGATGTGCACAGTAAGAATTTTGTTTTCACGTATTATCTAATCTAAGAAGTAGGAGAATAAGGATAACAAAAAATTGATTTGTCATATATAATAAAAATAAATTATTTATGGCAGACTCCCCTCTTAAGAAACAAAAATAATAATAGTTGTTAAAAACAATTATAAACTGTATCACAGACATTTTTTTTGTCTTGCCACATCAGTAGACTGAAGGTACTCTTTTATCTACATTGAGGCAGTGGTGGCTGGTGGCTCCAAATTTTGGTGGTTGCAGTAGTTGGTTGAGTGGATGGGAGATCGGTTAAAAGACATTAAACTATCATCATCACAGTTATACAAAATTATTACTACAATTTTATAACCTCAAACAACAGATAATGTTTACCTTGAACCTATGTACACACTAAGCCTGACATAACTTATAAATCAAGAAGGCTGTGCTTATTTCATGATACAAATTTGCTCTACACCGCTACTAGTGGAACGTTGCAGAACGTTTCGCAACTGCCTAGCTAACATTGGGAACATAGGGCAGTTGTGAAGAGTAGAGTGCGTCCTCCCATATGTTTGTGTAGTAAACTCTGCCATATACTGTTCAAGTTGCAAATGGCCTACAACCACCAGCTTGTGCGCGACATTTGAATTGTACGCGAACATTACCGCACAGGATCTAATACACTCTCCGTTGAAATTTATGATACTTTTAGCTGCTTAATGTTTTAGTATATTACTTTGTAGTTTAGTTATTCTATATCGGTGGTTGTGCAACGCTGCAATCATAGCACCAGCCGCCACTGCATTGAGGTATGAAAACAATGCTGGTAAAAACCCATAGTGTGTAATACTGTATGCCACACGTTTCTTACCTGTTGATTGGCTGCTTCCCGTTCTTTATATTGCCTCTCCTGATCTCGTAATAATAATATTTCTTCTTTAAGTGCTGTCAGTGTGCTATCACTTTCCCCGAGCTGTTCTTCTAACTGAAGCTTTTCCGCTCTGAGTTTTTCAGCTTGAGTTCGACACCGTGCTGCTTCATCCCTCAAACTTTTGTTTTCTAGTTCTAGAGTCTGTAATCTATAGAGAAAAAATACATCTTATTTGAAGTTGATCTCCTTGACATAAAAAAAAAAACATTTAGCAAAGCTTTAGTTCTGCAGGAAATTCAGATCTAGCGATGGCAACAAAAAATTGTGCTCTAGAGATTAGTATTTCCTGAGCTTTAATGACATGGGATTAATACCATAGTTAAGAAAAAGTTGTTTATGATAATGTAAATTATGCTTATTTATAATGTAAACTATTTTGATATACAATAGT
Source organism: Magicicada septendecula (assembly GCA_034769895.1). Lineage (NCBI taxonomy): Eukaryota > Metazoa > Arthropoda > Insecta > Hemiptera > Cicadidae > Magicicada > Magicicada septendecula. Next base: position 775,121,165 of record CM068368.1, read on the forward strand.
TAATTTATATTTTAATGTTCAAAAACAAAGAATCAAACAGGTAAAATACTTTTTAACATATGCAACATAGTTTAAGAATGATATGCAGTAAAAATGAAAATTACTGTTGCAAATTCAAATCAAGACTAATGCACACCATGAGATTTTCTATATAGATATCAGAAAAATATCAATGTGAGTTATAAAAATCTTTGAATCTTAACAACACATCTGTGTCTAATCCAGTCTTAATATCTGGATTGTTATGTTTCAATTTTAAATTATCATATACAGAAAGATTAATCTTCATTTAATTTTTAAGAAAAATAATTACAAAATAGTATGTTCCCAAATATAAAATTTCATTTAATATTATTTTTTAGTTTTTAACTTGCACCCATTTCTGCCACCCTTGGAGCATTCCAACCTACACTTTGGAAACCACTGGTCTACATAACTACAGAACTATAATCTGTGATCTTTAAACTGTAAACACAAATTATTTTTCAAATGGTGTGTGTATGCATGTGCATGAAAACTCATGTTTGTAGCCTAAATAAAATCATTATCTAAATTTTAATAGGTTTTGAATTCCAATTGATTTATTATTATTTGTTTTGTACAATTTGTTTCCATTTTCAAACAAAATACAATCTTGTTAATTTCATTTTTGTGTGTTGAGCTTAGTTTATAAGATACAATCGGGTTTTCCAGTCTTTCATAATTGATAACCAGTTCAAATTGTTCAATTTAGTCTCTAGGTAATGCTTATTTATTGATTTTTAGATAAAAAGCCACTCAAGTATTAAGAAAATTTCCTAATAATTAAATATAACATTTAAACAAAATAACTTTTATGAAATATCTTGAAAAAATTTTAGATTCACATGGATGCAAAATTAATTCTGTTAATGAATGTCACAAAAACAGATTAGAATAACAGTGTTGCATATTTATCCAACAGTCGACATTAAATTATAGTCTTGGAAGTAGGCACTGTTTTATGAAGGGTGTTGGTCCCATGACAGAGCTTTTATCACCAAATTTAAAGTTCACAGTTGTATGGTTTTATAATAAAATTATTGTAGCACATGAAAAATATTAATAAATTGTATTTGATTTTTATGTATGTCTAAAATAAAATATCTTTCTTAAAATTAATGAAATATTTATTGGCATTTAATTGACCGAAATGGTAGTCTATCGATATTTGAAATGTATAGAATAACACTCTGCTTGGTAAAACTAAACAGTGAAGTGATAAGAGGATACGCAGAAAAAATCTAATAAACTGTCTAATATCATCACAGCATTTTTTGTTTTTTTTAACTATAAACATCAAAATAAACTACCATGTAACAATTATACATAGACATATGGTTACAAGCATATTATTATAAACTATTTATATCTTATAAAGGATATTATAAACAACTGATTTATACTTATTCTCGTACTAACCATCTCTCTCTCTCTCTCTCTCTCACAAAATCTACATTTTACATTATCACCATATTTTTCAAATATCTTAACGGTGGATTAAAAGCCAGAAAAAAAAGTTAGTAGATAATATGAAGTTTAATGCTAATTATGATGCAACATTTTACAAAGATGCAGTTTAAGTTTAGAGCTTAAAAAAAGAGCAGAATGATAAAAGGAGTTAAAATCTTGTTACAATAAAAAGTCATCACATTCTCACATGACTTTTTTATTTTCATAATCCTATTGTGAGAGAGAGAGAGAGAGAGAGAGAGAGAGAGAGAGAGAGAGAGAGAGAGAGAGAGAGAGAGAGAGAGAGGGGGGGGGAGAATACATGTGTGTGATGCATACACTGATATGAGAGAAAGAGGAGAGAGAGAGAGATAGATAGATATGAAATTCATCTGTGTAAAGAATGTAATTTTACCACAGTCATTCATAATTTATTAAGTTATACTTGGTACTGACACTCTGAAGGTTGTCTACTAGTCAACACATCAATTAACTTTACAATAGACACACTGTACATACTTATTTATTTGATGCAAATGAATATAACTAGCTGTATTGTTTTACTGCTTTTCATTGACTACTGAGAACTTAACAGCCTATACGTATGCTCCTCCCCCATATCAACACACATACAAAGAAAGGTCATAACTATAAATCAGCTGGTCTGCTTTTCTGGAAATACATTGTTTCAGTCTTGGCAGCATTCCTTCAACAATGGTGGTTGTTTTAGTTACAAAATAATAAACTTTATGATTTGATACACTCACTATCGAAATCATGAGCTGTCCTCACAGTCCATTATTAGTGTGTGCAGCTCAGGACCTTTTTTATGTAAATAAAAAGAACTAAGCACTTCCCAGTTCATGATGGAATAAAACTACAACGTTGTTCTAAAAGTATGATTTTCCATTATCTCATTCTTCTTCAGGTGTTTACAATTATTTGTTACCAAGTGCCCAATGAGTTGAACCATTTATGAAAACACAAACCTCAACTGTTTAATTTTGATATAAAGTTGGACTAACAACAATGAAAATACATAATTTTGAGTTTTTCATAGCTGGAATTTAATTTTAAATTTTTTTAGTTTTCTGAGTATTGAACTTATGATCAAGTCTTGGTTGTCTTCTTCGTCCAAGTGTTTCGATTATATCTATGATAATTCTTTATCAGCGGTGTCTTGACATTTCCAGTGACAATGGCAAGTGACTGACTGGTTTTAGGTAGGTACTATCATTATATCATCTCATAAAAATTAAGCTCAGTAATACACAAGAGAACTTTTTTTTGTGGAAAGAAAAAATAATTCTTGAACTGCAGTTTTTAAATCTAATTTTTTATTAGTAATCAGAATGTGTTACCCTTTATGAGGTAATCATTAAATCTACAAGACATAAACTTACATTAAACATGACTGAAGAGGAAGACATCCATTGATGTTACCTATTTATTATTTTGGAAAGTATTTTACTCTTTGATAGCAGCGTTCTTATTTCACAGGGTTTGCTGTTTCATTAGGAAGGCTTGCTAGAGTACTCTGGTACTTCAAGGCTTTCTGTTTTATCACTTCTTTCACTGATCATTAAAGTTTGTGTGAAGAGTTTGGTTATGAAGCATTAACCATTGCTGTTATAACATAATAACCAACTCAGACAGATAAGTCTTGTACAGGAATAATTCAGAGATGCGAAAGATATAATTTTTTGATCAAACAAAATTTAATGTAGTTAGAAAAAAGTGAGGCAGGTTGATAAAGTAAGGAATGATGAAGTTTTAAGAAGAATAGGGGAAGAGAGAAGAATCTTGAAGGTAATAGAAAATAGGAAAAGGAATTGGTTAGGTCATTGTTTAAGAAGAGACTGCTTGCTTACAGCTGCCATGGAAGGTGTCATAGAAGGAGGAAAAAGAAGAGGGCGTAGAAGAATGAAGCTATTAGATATCGTTAAAATCAAAGGGTGTTATGAAGAAATGAAAAGACTGGCATGTGATAGGACAGCTTGGAGAGCTTTTACCATTTGAAGACCTGCCTTAGGGCAGAACACCAAATAAAAAAAAAAAATGGATATAGAAGATATAATTTTTAGATCAAATGAAGCGCTCAACTGGACTTTACAAGTTTGTGTACTTTCAACAAAAAATATTAGTAAATTTATGTATACTGTAATTAGTATAAAATGCACTGCTTGTACATGTAATCTCTTTCATACACAATATCTATACATAAAGAAATTCATACAGAGTGCGTATCACAATTTGTTACCTTATGGCACAATTTTCAACTTGAAGTTGTTTTTCTCTGTCAACTCTAGCCACCAGTTCTCTGTGCCTCTTCTCTTCATCAGCTAGCCTCTCCTGAGAACGTAACTCGACTTCTCGCAACTGTTCTTCCAACATTAAAACCCTGCAACAGGAAACGTGTGGCAAGTTATTTAAGATTTTTGTTTCTCTTACAATCAAACAATTACTCAATATGTATGTTTCCGTAACTGATTTCTTACAATACGAAACATGTAGCTTAAACAATTTAAAAACAAACAAATTTTAACTTTGGAGACTGTTATGGTAGTATTTTTTAAGCACATACCCAAACACATAACACTCTCTCTCTCTTTCCCTATCTCTCATGCACGCACATGCGCATGCAAGCACGCACACACACACCCACTCACACACACACGCACACTCAGCCAAAAGTTTTTCAAAAATTGCAGTACTTCAAATTAATTTCTCTTTATTAGAAGATGATATGTGTGAAAATGCACTCCTATCATACCCTAATCATAGTGTGATTCAACAAAACACCCACTGTTATTTTGAAAACCATATATCAACGGACACTACAATAATACGTATATTCTACCAGACAGTTTAAGAATACAGTTTAGGTCTAATACAAGTTCTACTTTTAATTACACCAAATGTTTTGATCATTCTATGCTGAAGCATCTTCAGCACAGGTCAATGAGATACATAAAATGAGCCAATGTTCAGTGTGAATAAAAAAAATTGTTAAACACAAAACAGAGTTGTTCTTCATCATCATTATCATCACCTCTACTATAAGGTTTAAGTAATGTTCCTGTCCTACGTTCATTTATCCAACCGTTTTCCTTGGTCTTCCCACAGAATGCTTCCCACCTGTTTACTTAATTGTCCTTTGTCACATTCTTTCTAGACATTTTCACCATTTCTCTCTATTCATTTTTATTTTGTCATTCATACTATACATATTCTTTATATCCCTATTTTCTACATGATCAAGTCTTACACACCCTTGAACTTGTCAAAGAAACTTGAATTGTCCTTAATAACGAAAACTGTGAGAACTTACAGAGAGAAGTTACAACACCATATGGTCTAAATTACGACCCTGTCTGAATATAGTATTTGCACATGCATACAGTCTTACTATTCCAACCAAACCAACTGACAAGCACACAAGGTAATACACCCTCAGACAGAAACCTACGCACAAACAATGACAGCACAATGTTTATACCTCAGATGTGTTGGAGACTGAACAAATTTTTTAACCACAATAACTGATCATTTCTTAGGTCTACGCGTACATCTAGTTTCGGTTTTCCAAGGTTTCTTTGCTCTATGAGAGTCTTTTTGGAAGGTGAATACTTGACACTTGCTCACAAATCTCCAAAAGAAATGTGTTCAACATTTGTTCCTGAAATTTTCATCCCATTTGAAAATGTCTTCAGAATTTATGTCTTTCAGCTGCTATGAATATATGTCAAAACACTTTCATAGTATCTATATTGTTTTCTGATATACAGAAGTAAGATAATCTTAATCCCCTAAAAGGTTTAAAAACAGAAACACTTGGTAGTTTCACAATTTATTTAGAAAAAACTGATAATAGCCTAATAGGTTGAAACAACTGTCAGAGTTTAAGAATAAATTGTGAAACTACCTTCACCAAGTACCCAACAAGTCTTCAATCAATAGTGTTAATTCCATAATACATAACTGAAATACATTTCAAAAATATCATAAGATTTTAAACTGTGAATATTCTTTATGGTGAGAAATATGATACCACGTTTGTTATTTCATATTGTTTATACTGAAAAAACATCTAATAAGAAAATTATTCTAATAACTTTGGTTACTTTATATTTATAAGACAGTAAGAAACATACACAAATAAATATAAAAAATACTGAAATGAATGTTAATTTTCTGTAAAGTAATGAGTGTGACATTACACCTTGCAAGAATGTTATATTACCTTGAGGTTTGTTCTCTATATGTTCGTTTATCTTATCACAATTTTCAACTATGCAGTTTATCTACAACTGATACCACAGTACTGTAGTCACAATACAGTCATAAATACATAATAAACAAAACGTTTTCCTTTGGGTTTGTTTTTCACATGCAATGTTTTGCATAAACATTACACCACAGTACACTGGTTTTGAAATTTCTCCTATGTAGTTTTTTGAAGGACAAATGTCCTACAACTGTATAAAGCAAAATGAATGAAGCCCCCCCATATCTCTCTCTCTCTCCCCCCCCCCCACACACACACACTTTTTGCTACAGTCCGTTTCTTGATGTATATAATATATATTTTATAATGACTTTACCTCAAGATGTTTTCTCCCTATTTGGAACAATATATAATATGACACTAATAAAACACATACCACACAAAGGGACCATAACGAACATTTGGGAAAATTTACAAATATACAAACATAAAACACAAAACAAATACCTGAACAAATACAAACCAATACAAAACATGACACAATTTTCAAAGCACTCAACACAGAAAATACACAAAATACTAATATATACACCACCATCACACACATTAATACCAATTTAAAGCACCAGAGACCAACAGGAAACCAAAGCAATAACCAGCCAACATACAAATACCTCACAAGGTTCAAAATTAGGAAGGCTGAAGATGGGAACACAAGGCTTCCCGAAACATGTTCCAAATAGGGAGAAAACATCTTGAGGTAAAGTCATTATAAAATATATAATGTGTGTGTCTGTGTGACATATGTTTCAATAATTACACATTAAATTTTTAGTTTTTATAATATACAAAATTAACGACATACAATGAGTAAACGCAGTGAATGACATACACTGAACTTCCATTAATTTAGCACTCAGTGGTTTGGAATACATTATTATTGTCCAGCATGCACATGCTCATTACTTTACAAGACAATTCATTTTCAATTTATAGTGTCTTAAAAATACAAAGTAACCAAATTTATTACAATAGTTTCCTTATTAATTTTTTTTAATATAAATTATATGAAATAAGAAATGTGTTTTGTCTTCCTCACCAAAAACTGGACAGCTGACAGGCAGAAGAGGTAAATTAAGAAAAGTAAACAACATGGGAATTTCCAATTTTATCACTTGTCAATGCATTGAGTATTTTGTGAACTGTATTGAACGTAATAGTTCATTCAATGATACCAAATGACACATGTATATTATGTGTATGCAAGCATACTGTGTGAGAAGTGAGGTGAATCAAGAAAGCATGTTGATATTCAAAATTTTTGTAGGAATGGTTCGTTTCGACAAACCAAATATCAAGTCATTCCACGCTGTCAAGTTTGTAGCTAGAGATTCACTGCCATTTTGTTCCACTGCATCTGTGCTACCTACTGCTGATAAGGTTACTAATGAGATTTAATGAATGAAGAGTTTCATTGAAGAACTCTGTTACTGTTTTTGGAATTAGTTATTAAACAATTTAATATGCTATGAGTTGCCAACTATTTTTTTTTATAAGAATGAACATCAGTGGTTCTCTGTTTGGTTCCCTAACGTTTTTTCAAATTTTTAAAATTTATTTATATTAATGTCTGCTATCATTTTATATTTAATTGTTCAGCATCACTTTGTCTCAAACACGCTGGGTTTCAGAAATTTGCTGTACATATAAAAATATAATCAACATTTTAGAACATATTAAATTAATAACAACAAAATTAGCCAATCGCTGCACAGAAAAGTCAAGTTTTTGACAGTAAATTGCTTAAAAGGCTTTATAAACTATATGTAATGATTAGTATATACAGTACAGCAATAAGGTGTGTTACAATATAAATATATATAATGGAATGAAAACAGCAAACTGTTTGGAGCACTAAACATCTGTGTGCTAGCAAGTGGTAAATTAGATTAAACAGCAGTACATTTATACATCCCATGGTAGTACACAGTTTAAAATTATAAAGAACTCAACTCAACTGAGATCATTAAAGTAGATGTTGGACTTGATACCAGAAAAATGTCAGTTAAATGAAAACCAAAACAAAACTGTCACAAATGTTATTAATAATATGAAATTACTACCAAATTACCAACTCCATTAGTATAACTGATTGTACTAAAGTGAAGAAACACATAAAATGTGTACAGTTTGTAGACTACAATGTGTCATGGCTTTCGTATTCATCACCATTAAAGAATGAGAAGAATGTCTTTGTAGTAAATACTGAATGCCTTTTGTCAAAACTGTGACTCACTTTACTGTTTCATCTGCTGCTGCAGTATTTCATGTTTATCATTGCAGACATTCACAGTCATTGCTTCTGGAATGATTTAAAACATTTCATTATCACAATAAATGTGACAAGTTCTTTTACATGATTTGGTCTCAATCACTCAGCTTTCCTTGTTTTACAAAAAAAATTAACACTGCATTATATTTTTATGTTTTTTTTTGTAGTTGACTGTAAACTGTTGTTAGGTCAGTAGTTCACAACTTTTTTCTTGTATACCCCTTGACAGCCCTTGTTTGCATATAGAACCCCTCTTTTGAAAAACACAGTCAATCATCAATTCCATTCACACATTCATAATTTTTAAAAACGCAGCATCAAATACAGGGGTTGAAAAATTTAAGAAAACAACACAAAGACGTACGTCTCTTATTTTAAAATAAAAATAAATATCGGTATGGAGAACCATACATGACTTCCATATTCTAAGATTTATATTTAAAATCATTTTCAGCCAAACAGCCAGGCTGTGTCTTACCTGCCTTTTTATTGCTGTATTAAATGAAAAATATTATATTACATTAAAATGAAAAAATTATAATTTTATTGCCTGGCAACAAAATTATTTTATTTTTAACAATTACCATTGTTTCAAAAAGTTTAAATAAATTTTCAAGTACTTTACTCTTGTTAAAACGTAAAAGGTTGCAGGTAAACTAACCCTTCCCCTTAACCGATCTTCACCAAAATCGAAAGTCATTGAGACCTCTACAATTCAGGGACGTATGCAAAAAATTATTTGATTCTGTTTGAATTTGCGGCTGTTATCGTTTGCCATAGAAAATACGCTTGATAAAAAAACGTTGCAGGTAAACTACCCCTTCCCCTTAACCGATCTTCACCAAAAACAATAGGTCTTGAGTACTCTACAAATCAGGGCTGTATGCAAAACATTATTTGATTCTGTTTGAATTTGCGGCTGTTATCGTTTGCCATAGAAAATAAAACGTAAAAGGTTGCAGGTAAACTACCCCTTCCCCTTAACCGATCTTCACCAAAAACAATAGGTCTTGAGTACTCTACAAATCAGGACTGTATGCAAAACATTATTTGATTCTGTTTGAATTTGCGGCTGTTATCGTTTGCCATATAAAATACCCTTGTTAAAAAAACGTTGCAGGTAAACTACCCCTTTCCCTCAACCGATCTTCACCAAAAACAATAGGTCTTGAGAAATATACAATTCAGGGCTGTATGCGAAACATTATTTGATTCTGTTTGAATTTGCGGCTGTTATCGTTTGCCAAAAAAAAAAATTTCCCTTGATAAAAAAAACCGTTGCAGGTAAACTACCCCTTCCCCTCAACCGATCTTCACCAAAAACAATAGGCCGCGAGTACTCTACAAATCAGGGCTGTATGCAAAAAATTATTTGATTCTGTTTGAATTTGCGGCAGTTGTCGTTTGCCATAGAAAATACGCATGATAAAAAACGTTGCTGGTAAACTACCCCTTTCCCTCAACCGATCTTCACCAAAAACAATAGGTCTTGAGTACTCTACAAATCAGGGCTGTATGCAGAAAATTATTTGATTCTGTTTGAATTTGCGGCTGTTATCGTTTGCCATAGAAAATACCCTTGTTAAAAAAACGTTGTAGGTAAACTACCCCTTTCCCTTAACCGATCTTCACCAAAAACAAAAAGTATTGAGAACTCTACAATTTAGGGCTGTATGCAAATAATCTTTTCATTCTGTTTGAATTTGCGGCTGTTATCGTGTGCCATAGGAAATACCCTTGTTAAAACATAAAACGTTACAGGTAAACTACCCCTTTCCCTTAACCGATCTTCACCAAAAACAATAGGTCTTGAGAACTCTACAATTCAGGGCTGTATGCGAAACATTATTTGATTCTGTTTGAATTTGCGGCTGTTATCGTTTGCCAAACAAACAAAATTTCCCTTGCTAAAAAAAAACCGTTGCAGGTAAACTACCCCTTTCCCTCAACCGATCTTCACCAAAAACAATAGGTCGCGAGAACTCTGCAAAACCGGGCTGTATGCAAAAAATTATTTGATTCTGTTTGAATTTGCGGCAGTTATCGTTTGCCATAGAAAAAAAATCTACAGACAGACAGACAGACAGACAGACAGACAGACACACAGACACACAGACAGACACACAGACACTTTTCGGAAAACGACTTTTTTTCATGTTTTGAGTGTAGTAGAATCAGAATCTGCAATAATCTCGAACACGATTTTTTTTGCCATCACCATACTTCCATTCCTTAAGGAATATGGAAGTAAAAACAGGTAGCATATATGATTATTTATAATATGAGTCAGTAACCCTTAATTCCTTTAACAAAATAACAAAGGAAGGTATTGTTTTATATCCAGTATTCAGACCATCCAGTATCCAGCATCCACCAATCACCCTGTATAATGAAATTACTTTTAAAATTTTCTGACTTTGCTTTCTTTATAGCAAGTTTGCTTTATTATCTGTCTGACATTAGTAATTTATTTTTGCATGATTCTGAATTTTCAGCCTTTTATTGCTTCCCACTGGGTTGTGTAATCCACTGTATTAGAATGGTAATAATATTATTTAGTGTTGTATATTAAATACCATGTTCTACTGTATACAAATACAGTTCAGTTAATTATATACATGTGTGTGTAACTTACTACTGGATACTTCACTCTCAATTTTAAGTGATACAAAGCTAATCAAGATCCTACAGTGTGAGTAAATACATGATCATCAAAAGCAGTAGGTGGAGGCAATGCTTGTATATCTCATCAAAAGTGGGAAATACCTCTCCATTATCAGTTCACAAGCTTTGTGTAATCAGTCAATAAAACATAGTTATTATAATTATATAATCTGTGTGACTTAGCAATACAACAAAATAATAATTCGGCTGATTATGACAGACATATATACATACAACAATACATTTGTGACTTAACTTAATTCAAGATAAAAAATGAACAATAATAATGACTCATTATTGTACCGCCAAGTAGTTTTGGGGTTAGGCAGGCTAGGATTCAACCTATTCAACAACCAAAAAAGGTAGCGTGGCCAGCATTATGCTTCAATTGTCCATTATTATTTCAGAATGTTACCCCATGCACACATTTTCACAGACCAAGTTGACTTGGTGGCTGGAAAATAGACCCACTGGTTGACTAAAGCCCCCACAACCCCCACATGTACAATTTTTTTAAAATTTAATTTTAATTTGAAAACTACATAATTTTATTTATTATGGCATAATTATAATCTAGAAACACTAATTTGATCAGAAGTAAAAACAAAATTTTTGAAAGTTGTCATACATTTTTTTAAGTATTTCAATTTAAGCAATTTTTCCTAAATTAAGTATTCTGCAAGAAGTCTTTCTAAAATTTGTTAATTTACAAGTCCAAGTTTTTTTGAAAAGGATACTTTAAATTATTATATTAGAATTTAACAGAGGGTTTTCAAGCATTTTTGACCAACAGTGTACTTGATATGTGTATTTATTTCCAAACTAAAACCAACATTATTTTTTAAGCAATACCGGTATATGTTTCATTTTGATTATCACAAAGTGTTTTACCCATTCTATGATGTGGAATACACAATGGCTGGAGTGAAAATAAGTTGCACTGCGGAATGGGCAGAATGTTTGGAATTAATAAAAACAAATACAATTAAGAAGTACTGTACCGTATTCTCATGTTATGCTATAACAATAATATAATATACTTCTTCTCTGTGTCGCTCAAATGGTTAGGAGAAACTGAGAGGCTTCCAAGCTACAGCTGAACGCCTTATATGGAAGATACTATGACCAGTACTATGCATGTCATCTGCCATATGTTACCCATTTACCTGTACTCATTTCCAGAACCTGAGTTGGTCTGGGGACTAAAAATGCATGTTGATTTTACGGTAACTTTTGCTATTGCAAATTAAAACTGTCTGACACTAGATAATTAATTTTAAAATTGCCAACACAAATTTATAAAAGAAATAAGCAAATTACCCTTCTGAGTGAAGAACATGTAATTTAGTAAGAATAGTACTAACAGTTTCACTTACTTGCACTAAGCATTCAAAATTAGTTCACTTAACATTTATAATTTGTGTACATTTACAATTCTTAACTTTGATTTATATCACTAACATGTAAAAGTTGTAACCAGCTTTGTAGCTACTGTCTTCCAACAATAAAAGTATGTAGGTCGACACATTTTATGTCAGTGAAAGAGATGTTAAATGTGAGGCACCAAGGAGCAATGTTGGATTTCTATAACAATCAAATGGTTGTAGGTTTCTTGCCACACCAAATGGAATCTATGTTGTTAAAAATTGTTCTCCACAAAACTCATCTAATTTTTGGTACTTTTCCATTTGTGATCCTGTTTTGGTCCAGTGTTTTGTATCGTACACATTGCTAGAATATAAAATTGGGACATAAGATTGCAGTATCAAATAGATAATGTAGTCAAATTTGTCTGAATGCAAAAAAGAGAATGTTAACCATGTTGACAGAGTAAGTGACAACAGATTAATAAAAACAGTGTGAGATTCTAGACTGTTGGAAAAATGGAATCCTGCCTGAACACAGAAGAGATGGACAGGGGACTTGGAACCAACCTCCAGCAAATATCCTTGATGCATAAAAAAAAAACAGGTAATTAAGCCTATTTAAAAGACGAAAAAGAAAAAGAAGGTCAATTTACATGAGACTGGAACAGGCCTTTGGTTTATTTCTTGAAGCTGGTGCTGCTGATGATGATAATGACACTAAAATTCCTCTATATATAATCAATTTTTAATTTTGTTGTAGCGTGACAGATAAACACATAAAAATGAATGGCATTGATCATTAAAATAATATAATATAATAACATCAAATCCGAAGAAAGCATTATAATATAAAGAATTAATTCAGAACAACCGTGCAGAACAATCATTGATATTAAAAGTATAAGTTCATATAAAAGAAACGTTACTAGTGATGAATCATCAAAACCAGTTTAAAAACTCAAGGTGAAGAGATATAACCCAGGAAGGTAAGGAGTAGATAAGGAAGCAACCCAGAACATTACTAAACCCACAACGAAGATAAGGGATAAATAAAAAAGAAACCCAGAACAAGGCAAGATCCACCATAAAAGGTGATGCAGTTAAAGAAACCAGAAGAGTAGACGAAGAAGTAACCCCAAAAAACCCGATGACATCCAGAAGAAGATGAAGAACATACAATTCTAAGAAGCCAGAAGAAAAGAAAACATAATTGAAGAAACAAGAAGAAGACGGCATCCAGAAGAAGAAGGAATGCTCTTATAAAAAACACCCATATCCCAAAATAAATAAAAACAATAATAATAAAAAGTATAACGAAGTATTCATGAAAAAAAAACCACATGTACAATAGAAATAAGACTAAAAGTGTATAGAGTAAGAGTTGCCAGTGGACCAAGGTGAAACAATAATATAATACCAAAGAACAAATCTTCATTGTAACCCACAAACAGATCTCTTGATGTTAATAAGACTAAATAACAATTTAGAAATAGCATCAAGGAGTGTAAAGTGAACCAGTGCTAGTTTGTGTATTATAAAAAATAAACCTTATGTTTCATCATTGGCATCCACAAACTGTGTAAATAATGAAAAAATACAACTTTTGAGTGACTTATTATTTGTACAGAGGGAATATAATGCATATGTTAATATAGAGCTGTCAATCTGTTTAAAATGACATTTATTTAAAAAATGAATAAAAACAGAAGCAGACACAAAGTGACAGGGTACAATTACCCAAAAACCATGTTAAAAAACAGTTCAAAACTGCTAATTAAACTTAATATAAGGAATAGAGAATAAGAATGTAGGAAATAAGGTTTTGTTTATATAGAATAGGATATTTTAAAAATGTATTAGTAATAAGAACATTTAAACAAGTTTAGAACCACTAACATCTCAATTGTAAAAATATTTATTACTTGTATTAATGGTAATAATTAAATAAGATGTTAGCATGAAAAAAACATTCTTTATAAATAATATTTCTGTATTAGTATTAAGCTTTGATTATAAAAAAAAATGTCTAATTAGTTGAAGACAACCATTATTTAGAATTATTTCTTATCTGTTAATAGTATTGAAACAGATACTAATTGTTGTTTTGTTTAATAGAAAAAATGTTTAATTTATATTACAATGTTAAAAAGTCAGAGAGGGTATAATTCAATATGTATTGTTTATATAAAAATTTGTATGGAAAAATTGTTAGGAATCTAGGCAAAATGATGAAAACTAAACATCATCAAAACTGAGAAACTAAGTACTTAAATACATTTAAACTGAAGGGATTTAGATAAGGTAAACCAGAAACAAAGCCATATAACTAGAAATATAACTTAGAAAGATTTTGTAAAATTATAAACAGGATTATTAATAAAAATGGAAATGACAGAACTCAAAAATTTGGAGTGGGGAGTCATATATTCCAACATAATATTTTAAAACTTAACCAATTCATATAATTGCAAGAAATTAAGGGAATATAAACCTTTTATTACAATATGAGATTTAATAATCATAAATATAACTTGATAATGGCAGAATTTGCATAATGACAGGAAGCTGACTTTTAAAATTTACAATATACAAAATGAAGGTAAAATTACCAATTTTAGATAAAAAACTTAATAAAACGGCATTATTCGATATCAAAATACGCCGAATGAACTGAAGGATAAAATTAAGTAACAACTAGCTAATAAATTTGAATAATAACCAAAGTATAAGCAGTTATATAATGTAACTTTATTACATGCACAGGATGCAAAATAAAATTCGAACAATGTAAGGAATAATATTGCTTTGACTAAGGTTTTAGTCGGAGGTGAAGGAAGTGAGAGAGTTAATTATTGAACGTTGTACGGGACACTTGACACGAGCAATTAAAACGTATTAACCTAGTTTTGAATACCGTAATGGCGATTAATAGTGTGATCTGAGAGTGAAAATCACGAGTGGCGACAAAAAACACTTTACAACTTCAACACAGTGACATAAACACCTACAAACGCCTAAATAACATTGTATAGCACAAAACTACAGTGAAATAACATTTTAAACACAATAAAACAGTAATACAACTTAACCATCAAAAGTGCCTGATCGACAAAAGTGAAACTGACTTATAAATACACCACTTTTCCAAATACAACACCGAAACTTAACCAGAGACACTACACCAACATCAGAAGGAAGATTTGCAGACACCAGGACGTAAATTCGACAAGAAAACATCTTTATTGGGACGCCAAAACTACGAAGGGACGATTTACAACTTCGACGGTGGCCATTACTGTATCATCAACGCTCAACTGAACACTGCCATCTAGTGTTTGTCTGCGAAACGGTTCGCAACCTACTTATTTATTTTACTTTTTCAATTGAATATATGTACTTTTAGTATTAAGAATTATTTTGTAACGTTATACTTTTTAATCTTTGCCCGATTTCTCTGACTTTTCCCATAAATAGCTGTTCAAAGAACCTTTTGTATTTTATATAAAAATTTGTAATAAGATCGATACCCTGAGAATCGATTTAAAAATCGACAAGAGTCCAAATAAACAATTGTCAATAAAATAATTTATACCTTTCATATTAAAACAGTTCTTTCATTCATAAATATAGCAATTTAAATATACTTTAATTTAAACAAAATATACTACAAGAATTTCACCACCAGAAGGAAGATAACCTCCAAAACGAACGTAAACAAAGATCGATTGTAATTGGAGACAATCCTATAAGTGGTTGGAGTTTCTTCATAAATACACAAAAGCTTATAAAATTTTCTAAATAAGTGAGAAACGTTTCGGAACTTCACTAAACTCAATTAATTAACTGTTTCTAATTAATTGATTAATAAAAAAAAAAATTATTTTTTATTTTTTAACAAACAATTTTATTTTCTTACACGAACACATATTTATATATTTTTTAACACTACACCAAAACTTAAACACCATAACCACGTTAAGTTACATTGTTTATAGTAAAACCAATTTTCATTTTATTCACAAAGTTTGAATTTCTTGTCTTCACAGTCTCCTCTTATATGCTTCATATGATAGGTAGCGAGCCTGTTACAGCACTTCAGTGTATGGATCCAAAACTTCACTGACTATGTGGTCTGTAAACTTGGATTTTCAAAGTTAATCTGTCAATGATGTCCTTATATGTTTTAATTTATTTCATACTATAAATACCATAATATAAATACCCCTAGTTCCTGCTGTATTGGATTTTGCTTAATCTGGACAATACACTACAAACTGATTTTACATTTTTCTCCTACTTTATATAGTTTTTATCACATGTACATATTTTTCTTCATCTTGTAAACTGATAGTTTATAATTTAATTTATAGTACACAGAAACAAAATTATGTGAGAATGACGTTATTGACTTTGTATAAGAAAGTGAAAATGAAACGTTATTGTGACATTTGAGATATCTATGGCATATACTTACAGAAGAAATGAATACTAAGTACAAAACAAAATAAGCAACTTTTTCAAAGTGGCTACTCTGAAAATGCTGCTGCTCCAAAAAAAACACTGCTTGCTTCAGAACCTTTCTGAAACACTGCTTACTTCAGAACCTTTCTGAAACACTGCTTACTTCTTTATCAAACACTTTCTGTATTATTTGAATTTTGCATCACAATATGTAAATGTGCAAATTATACAATTTACTGTATTTACTACTGTAAATAGGCTTGTTAATAAAATACTTATTATTACTAAAATGTATTTTTCCTTTTTTTATTGTAAAATGTTGTTTAAAATATTACATATAAAATATTTGCACGAACATTAAAGAAAATTTATAACTAAAAACAAAACTGAAAAATTTATTTTATTTTTAGGGTATAGTGTGACTTCTTTATTTTCGTTTTTTTAATAAAACTTATGTGTTTGACAACTACCTGTAATAAATATACAATAAATACATATTTTTTAATTAACTACAGTTTTATTTGGACCTTACAAATTTTTAAAAATATTTCACTTAATTCTGATTTTGGGTAATCCTAACAAGTTCGAGTCCTGTGTGAAGCAATCTCATATTCAGTCTGTATACCATACTTGTGTGGTTTGTTCAGTGCACAAGATCACAACCATACATCAGTGACAACACATCCTTATTCTTAACCCTGGTGTACGAACACATCTGATTCCACAGGTAACTATTTACTACATCATACATATATATATGTGCAATTAATTATTAAATCTGTACCTTAATCACAGGAAGTTTAGACGTCTCACACAATGAAAGGTATAAGTTATCAAAGGTTAATCTTTGCTAATGTTAAGCCATCTTTTCTTTCCCCCTGACATATGCATGAGTACATGTATGTGTATATTTGTTCCCATAAACAATAAATTATAGACATAAAATCTACAGAATTTGTAATTCCATGATTATAAATACATTAAAAATAAGTAATTCAATATACCACCAAATCTGTTTTGAGAGAGAGGTCATATGCGCCAGAGTAGAACAAAGAAGGTAAAGGCACTTTAAAAAAATCTATAAACTAGAGTTCAACATGAAACTTGGCAGTGCTTCCTACTGGCAAATTTTTCAGTGTCAAGCTCAGTGTTGTTGGTAGTTGCAATTAAAACTTTGGTTGTTAAAATACGTTTTAATAACACAAATCTGAACTTCTGCCTAAAGTTTTTCTTATTAAATACACTTATTGATAAAGTGCCAAAGGTTTTTCATATACCAACTTTCCACTGCTCGAACTAGTCACTTCTTCAGAAAGCAAACACGATATATTTACTTCATTCTCTACTGAGAGAGATTGCTTTCATATGATTCAACTGAGTGAGGATGTTCTGAGGACATACAGTTCTTGTGAAACCAATTTCATTGCACCTCATTCCTTCCAAACTGTTAAGATATGCGTAGCTATGTTTTCTCTATTGAAAATGTGTTATGTGGTTCTGAAGCTTGGGTTTTAAAACACGGGGACAGAAACAAGTAATTTGAATAGATAGTTATCATCTTTTGTTCAGTAAAGTAGAGAAGACCGTGATGAGTACGCAAAAGAGGAACACAAAGTATTCAGTACAAGTGGAGAGAGGAAAATAATACTTTACATTAAGATTAAACATGGAGAGAAGAATACAAGTCACGAGAAGTACAAGAAAACAACAAATCCCTTATCTTAGGTTCCAGTCAACAATTCATAGATGCTACAAAACACACACACACACACACGGAGTTTCTACCGCACTTGCATGTGCGTGTGTTGTATTGAACTGCTATGATCTCCAACTTCACTGACAGAAGATGGTCTGTGAGAAGAAGAAAATATAAATTATAACCAATGAGCACTCAAACTGTTTTATAATCACTCAGACACAGCAAGTATGTTCACTTTGGATATGGCTCTCTAAACACATACTGAACTGTTTACAACAGTAAAAATAAATGAGGGCAGTGAAGTATAAGCAATATCAGACATCTCATTTGTATATTTACACTTTATTCACTTCAAACAAAGAGTAGATTACAATTAGAACGTAAAGTTATTGGAAGGCGAGGGTCAATAGAAATGCCACCTAGATCTCCAGACCTTACACCAATGGATTTTTTCTTTTGGGGCTACGTTAAAGATAAAGTCTATGCTACTAAACCACAAACAATTAAGGACTTAAAAGAAGCTATTCAAAATGCTTTCGAAGAAATCGATGCAAATACACGATTGTGCAAACACGTACGCCTAAGCGTCCCAGATCGGCTGCAGAAATGTATCGACAAAGATGGAAAACAATTTGAGATGTAGATGGAAAACTAATAAATAATCATGTAGCTTCAATAAAGTGTTAATTCAATTTGTACTGTGTTTTTTATTAACCGTTCCTACTCATTTTCAATAAACTTTACAATGGGTAGCGACTTTTGGTCCACTCTGTATATTTCTTGTATTTCTCAAAATAAAACTTTCATGGCTCGAGGCCCCCCTGAGCCTCCTCGGGGCCCAGGGCCCTCGGCGATGGCCGACCAGCTGACCAGACCAGTCCGCCCCTGT
This sequence comes from Magicicada septendecula, assembly GCA_034769895.1. Lineage (NCBI taxonomy): Eukaryota > Metazoa > Arthropoda > Insecta > Hemiptera > Cicadidae > Magicicada > Magicicada septendecula. The sequence continues at coordinate 775,140,275 of CM068368.1, forward strand.
TAACAAGAGTAAAGTGTACACCACAATGACTGAAGCTTGTACGAAAAGATCAAGGTATATTTAATAAACAATTTTATATTTACTAACTATAAACTAAATAAATGCTGTAATTAATTACACGAATTATGTGGAATACATAAAACAGTTAATTATTGAAGGAATATTGTTTAAAAATAAAACGTTAGCAGAAGTTCAAAGCCAAGTAGTTTCATTGTCAGGCTTACTTGTCAAAAACCTACTTGTTTTAATTTTGCATGGAATTTTGTCTTCTTGAATACGATTGATTCTTCTGATAAATGGAGACGATTAGGACATTTGGCTTTTGCCTTGTAGGGGAAGTAGGCCTAGCAGATGGCCGTAAAACTTACGTATTAGAATGGAGACGCAGTGAGCTTCATTGAATGTTTAGAAATCCAAATAATGCTGTTCTAGCTGCCTGAATGTGACACCTGATCCCTGACCCTGTACTGACTATTCAACAGTTTCCGCTAAACAACTGACAAAACTCTAATCTGAGTTGAAACACATTAGTTATATATTTAAGTGCTTTATAAATTTGCACTTTCTTTATGAGTTTACTGAAGCTGAACCTGATGAGTTGTCTGTGATGTCGTAAGCAATTCTGTAGAATATTCATAAGAAAGCATTCAGCAACATATGACTAATTACCAATTCTGAGTACACAGATTCACATACAAATCGTATATTCTACCAAAAATAGACAGAATGCAGTTCACACAGTGTATTTTTATTTTTCAATAAGTTTTAATTTACCATCCATTTTGTTATTGTAATTTTCGATAGGCCTATTTCATATTTGATTATTCAATTACATAAAGGAAAAGAAGTGTAATATTTAAATACATAAATATTACACACACACAATCATTTAATTTATATAATATTATTTATCAAAAAATTACTTTGTTTTAATTTTTCATTGGGATTTTGATGACTGGTTGTGTCTTCTTCAATACGATTGATGGTTGTAATACTATATTTTTTAATTACTGTTATATTATCTATTTAATGTCCCGCGTGTGGGAGCCAATGTAATACTAAATTTTAACAATTACTTTTTATTATCTATTTAATGTCCCGCGTGTGGACGCCAATGTAACTTTAAATTTTGCCCGACGTTGCGTGCGTCAATGTAATAATAAAATATGCCCCTCAGTTCCGGAGCGCCAATTTAATAATAAAATATTTTATATGCTCTTTATCTCAGGGTAAAATATAAATAAATGCTCAAATTTTCTTATAAATTGTTCTTCGATTTATTACAATTAGCTATGATTGATTATCATACTTTATCATTTATATATGAACTATATAAATTCTAATCAAAATATAAACATATTCATTTTCATAAATCTTATTTCATTACTCATATTCATAGCTCTAATAATTTAAATATTATAATTCTTATTCAAAGACAAAACTTTTAATAATAAATTTCTTAAATTTAATATACTACGACATTGTTAATTATTGATCTGGATTCATTTAAAATCGGTGCTCATGGATAAATTTAATTTCCACAATTTCCTAATATTATTTAATTTTGTTGTAAATAAAATTTTATCTTAATCCTTTAATTAAATCTTATGAGTTCTTTAAGTGAACAGACAGTGGACCTAATACTAATTATGGCATGAAAATTTTACTTGTGGTATGTATCCAAATCTGGTAGCAGTTCATATTGTGTGGTTGTCATGTTGATCGTCTGGCGTGTCTGCGATATTTCCCTCTGGATTAGCAGATTGTAACGTGGTCTCCTTGGAGTCACAAGACACTGCACAACACCAAACTTCACTCTCTCAAATTAGTTCGCGTTAATTGTTATTATAGTTATTCGCTTCTACAGCCATTATTAATTATTATTTATTAACTGCGTTATGGTTTGAATCACTGTTGTTACGGGTTTAGTTCGTTTCGAAATGTTACTCGATGATGAAGTTATTGTTGCGTATTTGCACAACTAAATTACAGCGTTATTTGATTATCATTTGTGTTGTATTAATTCACTTGTACGTCACTAGTAAAATTACAGTTTTTCTCTTTACCGAATTTCTCTAAGTCCAATAACTATGGGAATCTCGGTCGCGGACTTATACTCCCGTTTCCGTCAAAATTTTTAGTTAAACTCCCCGAGCGCGCCTTTCTCGCGTCCCTATATCGAATTCCATATTTCTCCCACTTACTTCTGATTTTTCTTACGCTGTTTTCTAATTGGTTCTACTTTACGACTCTTCAGATTTAGAGACCACCTATTTTTCCGAAAGAACTTCTCTGATAGGCCTTTGGATTCCCACCAGATTCCTTCCCTAGGTCACTACACTGAGGTTGTTGTCGCTGCTAGATACTGTAGCAATAATTCTTGCCTGTCACTTTTTTGGAGTAAACAAAACAACCCTTAACTTTCTCGTCAAGTATTGTTTTCGTGCACTAGGTTGTTCTAATGGCATCAACTATTGTTACTTACAGGCCTTACCAAACTTCCTTTCAACACTTCTTGCTTGTGTTCGGACATTGCTCCGAGCTTTCTCTCTTCTCAGTAAGGTCGAAGTCCTGTCGCTGACTGTTTGAGTCTTTCAATAACATATACCTTTTTTTTGTTTCGCTATATGCAGCTGGCGTGTATATGTATTCTGGTCTATTGTTAATACCTACAGCTGCTCTTCAAATGAGTTCGTTTACTTCTGTGCCCTTTTTTCTACGGATCTGAGGTAGTTGTCAAAGTTTAACGTTTCTTAGTATGGAGAGCGATGAACTCAGCCTATTTGCCGTGAGCGTGTTGGGGCTGATATATGATTTTATTGCCTGTCAGTCACCTCTGCGTTTCACACAACAATTCCCTGTTACGGCGCTTAAAGATACATCTCTACTCAAAATAAGAAATTTTCAAAATTTCTGATTTTGGCGTTATATCGTCCCCGAAATTTGTCGCTTTGGATGGATTTCATACATCTAAAAGAGATTCAAATTTCTGCGCCTTGTCATCGAGGTTTAACATGACGAAATGCATACATTTTATATTCCTAGTATTGGCTCATCATCCGTTGGACGTAGTGTAATGGATTTGCTACCTGTAGTGACCCACTGGGGGCTGTTTATTATGTAATGTAAACAGTACCCCAGGACCCTTTTCCAAAACACTTTCGCTTTCCGTTTTTAAATGAATCCGTTACACATATCTTTTAACTTTCTTTTCTTACAACCCTTACTTAACATATAATTATACTTACAAACTAATCTTTAGATATTAAATTTAAACTCGTCATTCTGCATCAATTTAAAACAACTCCTTACATCTCCCTTACAGGACCTATAATATTTACAAAATTAATTTAGCAAGTTTTATTCAATGCTAGCATCATTTATCATATCAATAAATTTTATATTTCTGTAAAATAATTTTTAGAATTCTCTATTTTCATTGTACAATTTTAACACATGTTAATCATTATGTTAACCTTTAATTTAACTATTCCTTATTATATTCACATTAATTTACTCTATATTACCTTACAGGATTTATAAAATACTAATTACTATCAAAATTGTTACTAATTCACCAATTACATCTTGCTATTCTAATAATATTATAGATTTTAATGCCATAAATTAATCAAGTTTTCTACAATAATTCGCTATTAATGTCCTTTGATAGTCCATCTTTTACTTATTGTAACTTTTCAATCATTTCATTATTTAATTGAATTTTAAGAGTCTTGCATCACATATATATGTATATATCACTATTCTAATTTTATTGATTGTTCTCATTCAATTGTTATATTAAACACATATATTAAACAATCTTATTCTAACCATATTAATTGTCCTTACACTTGCATTCGTTTAACATATCTATATATATATATATATATATATATATATATATTGTCTATGTACTTATGTTAACATAATGTAACGAGCAGAAAATTTTAAAAATTTTTTAAATTCTCACCTCGGCAGAGTACGTTCACACGAGGCAAGTGTCAACGACTTATGGTGGAGCAATAAATAAGGAGTAATGAGAAGGTGTCAGTGAAGCGTTGCTGACTTGACAATAGAAACGCATTAAGTTCTATCCAACTATAGAATTTGGTGGCGTAAGATGACAGGGAAAGTTTCGTCCAGAATTATTGCTCTGCGCAGCTGTAACAAAGTAAGGAGGACATTCACACCCGTACCAAGAATTGTAGCAGATGTGGCCGTATTACGTCAGTAGACGATAAGCGACAAAAACAAGTAATGTTCCATACTACAATGAAACGGATACGCTGCACCTTAAGTAACAATACTGGAAGATAGGCTGACAAAAACTAAAGTCATGTTACACAGCTGGAGGTATCGTCTAATTGACAGACAAGAATTTACGAAGGGAAAGTTGGAGTGACTTCAACGACCAGCAGATGTTCGACATTAGTAATAGCCAGAAAAAAGGGGTAAGAGCATAGAACAATACGCCAGGAAGACTGTAAGTACAGATAATGGGAATCTATAGAAACGCAGAGTTTACTCAGACAATAGGCTGTTAGACAAATTGTTTATAGCCCTAGTTTCTTCGAAGCGGGTCAACGATCGTCTAGCTGGAGAGCAGGGAGACCTACGGACCTATCAGAGACCTTCAGCCAGCGAGAAATTTGATGGTGAGGGATGTTTCCATAGCAACTGAGACGAAGAACCTATCGAAAGAACTATGACGTCGGATTTTGACAGAGTGGGACAGTATTTTCCGAGAAAATCAAAAACTGACCAATCTCGGAAAGAAGTGGGCGTGAAGCGCGCCAGAGACAAAATTTTGAGTAGGGACGAATTAATAAAACTAGCTGTCCAGGAAGACGGAGCGTCAGTTACACTCAATTTTTCGGCAGTTATACTCAAATTTTACGCAGTCATACTTAAATTTTAGTCAGTCATACAGAATTTTCAGACAGTTTACATTTCAATTATTAAGTAGTTTAACTTCAAGTGCGAGAGACGGTACATCATAAACTTTCCATTGTTTATTCAAATCATTCGGAAGGTAGATAATAACTAGGAACTTAAAACTTAATACATTCATTCGCGGTAGTGTACTTTGCCGGAGTGCGCATTAACGGACTTAGTGAAAATTACACCAAGTGAACAATCAGACCGTTACACTAACAGACAGCATCACTAAACGATATACAACTTATTGGAACTTAATATTGTGTCTCAACAACGTAATGAACACGTAACATTAAACAAACTAATCAATTATAGGATCGTTTGTGGAAGCAGCGACAAATGAAACTAGACATGTTTATTGACTTTAAAACGAACACACAGCAAACACAGTAAGATAGAACATTGATTGAACACTGAACTTCAATTACCCACACCTATACAACACCTACGCGAGTGACCGGAAGAATAAAGTGATAAGTGGCAGTGATAAAACAACTAACGACGGAATGGATCTACGAGCCATCTCCATCACCAGAACGAGACTACGTCAACAACTAATGGATATTCACTAACCAAGTAACCATTATTATAATTACTTCTAATTTGTAACTTCTACTGACCTGGTTTCTTTCAAAGAATTCACACCTGAGAATTTATTAAGAAAAGTAATGAGTAAAATTGAAATAAGTAGTTAATGAACGTATAAACAAAAGCTTATTTGGGATTTAATGAACGCATTAAATAAATAGAATATTGAATTGTAACATCATTTGATTTATATATGTATGTATGTTTTCTTTATTTCAGCATATATTGAGATATATCTTTGTTTATTATAAATATGTATGTATTTCAGGTACAGCGACGTATCCTATGTACTATTATAATATGTCATAAATGATAATTAAACTAGTATTTTAGTTAACCAGAAACATGCGTTCATTATTACCAATGCAACCCGAATATTGACTTAAAATTTGAAAGAATGCAAATAGATTTTAAGAGTTTCTTATGTTCAATTAAATAAATGATATCACGTATGTGTTGATGAACGTAGATAGTTAGAATCATCATTAAAATTAAATTATACACATACTTGTCAGTGATCGTTAAATTTATATATTTAATAATTAATTTATTGTGCTATCAATACGCATATTAAATATTATGTTATAAATGGCGTCCAACTTAAGGGCTAGGTAAATTTAAGAAATTATTAAATTAACACATTAAGTAACTCAATCGCGGTTAGCACAATAGATTTATAACTTATTCATGTTATAAATGGCGCCCATTCGCACGGCATGATACGTATTAACACAGATTGTTAACACGTACAGCTTAGGTAAAGAACAGGCAGTAGAAGTAGTAGAAAAAGTAGTGCCTTAGAAGTAGAAGTAAGATAAGGGTTATTAGTGTAAGTCAGTTTGAATGATTACACGCAGTAGGGCTAAAATGGCGAGCAATTCAGACAGTGTAGAATATGACATTAATAACCAATTAGGCGCAGTAAATACCGAGGACAATACTACGCCTAACGAACCAAGTAGTGTGGTGGAGAGTCCAGAAGATAGGGCGCGAGGACAGACTTCAAAACTAGAAGATGGAACTATACAAATGTTGATGGAGTTTATCCGTCAACAGAATGAAAAACAAGAAGAGAATCTTAACAGAAAACAAGAAGAACGAGACGAGAAACAAGAAGAACGAAGCAAGAAACTAGAAGAAAATATTAACAGAAAATTAGAAAAACAAGAAGAAAACAGTAGATTAATTAATGAAAAACTCGACCAGCATAAGGAAGAGATTACACAAATAAGGTCCGAGATACGTGACTACCAGCAGACTTGGGAAAGAAAGGTCGATGAATTACAGAAAAGGCAAGATGAGATCGTGAGAGAGTTGAGAGAAGAAGCTGACAAGAAGTACGTAGAAATACAAGAAAAACAAGATAATGAACGACAAGAATGGATGGCGGCGGTACACTCTACCCAGACGACCGTTAAAAAGATTAATCACAAGTTCGATGTTAACGTTAAGGATTACAATAAGAAGCACGAAGAACTCAAGGCCGAGATGCATAATACCATGCTGCAGAGACAACAGGAGCAAGAAGGAACAAATAGTAATATTATACAAAGATTAGAAGACGTAGACGGTAGACAACGTTCAACAGAACAGAAGTTGGACGAGACTACGAAAGAAAAGACAACTAGGATCGAAGAATTAAAAGGACATTTAAATAAGGTAAGAGAAAACCAAGAAAGGTTACAGCGACAACTGATGGAAGGTGATTGTGGAATGTTAAATCGAATTAACGGACCTAACCACAATGATCTCAAATATAATGGCACAGACAGATTCCCTATGGAATTCCTCAAAGAATTGTCCGAAGTTCAAGAGCTATATTATCCCGCTGACAATATCAAGTGGATTGGCAAACATCTGGAGTTAGACGCAGGAATTTGGTGGCGAGTGATACGTGACCAGATATCAAACTTCGCAGAATTCAAGGAAGCGTTCTCTCTAAAATATTGGGGCCAGGAACGACAGGACAGTATTCGGGACCATTTGGAGTTTGGCAGATTTGATTGGCGCGGACCAGTTACTGCTATTCAATATATTGAACGGATTTTATTGGAAAGTAAGCAGTTAACACCTACTTTATCTGATTATCAGTTAATACGTAAGATCTCTCGTCACTTTGGGCGTGACATCCAGCTTGCGGTGGTTACAAGAGGAATTGTGACGATATCAAACTTCGAATCTCTGATCATCGAGTATTCACAGATTCAACCAAGAATTAATAGAGAAGCGAACTATGCAGCGGCAAACGAGGGCAGAAATGCATATAAGGAAGGTGAAAGTAACTTGAACAAAGGAGGCGGTATACAGAAGAAGACATGGGGTGACAGACCCGCCATAAATAATCAGCCCCGTAACACGGACCGGCGCGCTGTCAACACAATAGAGTTTACAAACACGACAGCTGGTGCATCGGGCATTCAACCTAAGAGAAATCGTCAACAAGAAGAGGAAAAAAAAAATCCCTCCACCCATTAACGAAGATAGACGTCAAAACAAATGACTACCAGACGAATATTATCCTACCGGACTTACGAAGCGATTTGTTGTGTAATGATGATGAAGAAATTTCTCAACGAATAATCAGGTGTCCAGAGATAAATATCAAGTTCAATAATAATGTTAGTGTGCAAGCGTTAATCGATACTGGATCTGTAATAGCTGGGTTGTCTGAGTCGTGGTTTCACCAAAACAAACATGACATTACACCTTATGAAATATTACCGATGTCTAACACATTAATGGTTAGCGCAGTTGGTAATAAATCAAAGCTAATCAGAAAACAAATATTATGTGATATCTATATTGAAGAAATTAAATATGAATGTGTTTTCCTAATAATACCAGATTTGATAAAACCATGCATATTAGGAACCAATTTTCTTCAAGAAACAGGGTGTCTCATTGACATGGGAAGAAGAATCGTCGAGATAAGAAGAGAGGATAACGAAGCGACGTACACGGTGCCTATGATGCATATAGAAGTGGTGGACGTAGAAGAAGAAGAAGAGATCATCAGAAACATTAACAAGAAGATAGAAAGTATAGAATGCGGAGATAGAGGAACGTTGGAAAGATTAAGGGAGATTCTAATAAGAAATTGTAGTTTATTCAGAGAATGCCCCGGAAGAATCGATGGGTATGTCCACGAGTTCCGAGTCACCGACCAGACACCGTACTTCCAGAGAGGATGGCCTGTCCCATTAGCCTATAAAGGGAAGGTAGATGAGGAGATTCGGAAAATGTTACGGTATGGGGTCATTGAGAGATGCAACAGCGCATATATCAACCCATTAGTTACGGTAATCAAGAAGGATGGTAGCGTACGATTGTGTTTGGATGCGAGAAAGGTGAACAGTGTGACTATCCCGGACTACGAGGGTGCACCTCCAATAAACGACATTTTGGCGAGATGTGGAGAGATGAAGTACCTATCTACCGTAGATCTAACTAGCAGTTTCTGGCAAGTACCACTGAAGTCGGAATGCCGGGACTTCACCGCTTTTATGTACGACGGCAAGTGTTATCGTTTTACAGTTACACCATTTGGCCTGAGTACCAGTTCTGCTGCACTGACCAGGGGATTGGACACAGTATTGGACGAAGAAGTAAAAGAAAATACCATTATTTATGTCGACGATTGCCTGTGTTATTCAGAAGATTTAGAAACGCACTTGTTACATTTAGACTTATTATTATCTAATTTAAGAAGGGCAAATTTAACCATCAATTTGGAGAAGTCGCAGTTCTTCAGACAAGAAATCGCGTACCTCGGTTATCAACTAACAACGCAAGGAATACGAGCAACGGACGAGAAGATAGATGCCATTATGAAGTTTCCTGCACCTCGGAACCAAAAACAATTAAAAGGTTTCCTGGGGTTGACAAATTTCTATAATCGTTTTACAGACAAATACGCTGAAACTACTAAACCATTACTCGAGTTGCTACGGAAAGGACAGAAATTCACCTGGACACAGGAATTAAATGAGTGTTTTCAGCAGGTAAAAAGGTTATTCGTAGAAACAGTCATCTTAAAGTTTCCCCGAATAAACCAAAGATATTATATGCAATGTGACGCCAGCAACTTTGCATATGGCGGACAACTATATCAATTGGATGAAGAAGGAAGAATTGGAGTAATAGCTTTTACCAGCCGGACATTCAAGGGTGCGGAAATAAATTATTACACTACGGAGAAGGAGCTTTTGTGTATTGTAAGATGTCTTGAACGGTTCCGTATATACATACTAGGACAACCGTTAACCATCATTACTGATAATAAAGCACTGACTTTTATGAATAAATGTCATTTAAACAACTCGCGTATTACACGCTGGATCTTAAGTATTCAGGAGTACAAATTTGACATTGTCCATTGTAGAGGTAAGGACAATATTATTGCCGATCTTCTGAGCAGAAATCCAGAAGATGCCACACCAGAAGTAATTAGTGACAATATTTCCGAATATTTAATTAACCACCTGACAATCAAAATGGATAAGAAGGTAAGCAAGATCCTAATGGGTATTGGGAGGCACCAAATTCAAGATCATAAGCTTAAGTATATTATTGATAAGATTAGGGAAAATTGTATAGATAAGAAATTAAATAAATTTTATAGATTCGTCGATGAGAAATTGTACAGATTACGCAAAGGAGAGTGGAAACTATACGTACCGAACAGTGTGTCTGGCGAAATAATTGCTGAAATACACCGTATGTATGGGCATCCCGGTGCGAAGAGATGTATCAAATTATTGCAGGAGTACTTTACCATGGACGGAATGTTAAAGAGGGTGAAAAATTACGTACGGACTTGCGACACTTGTCAGAAAAAAAAGGATTCCGGCAACAGAAATTCGTTCGGAGGAACAAAAGCCATAATACCGTTACGCAAGGGTGACCTTGTGAGCGCGGACTTTTACGGACCGTTACCTGCTTCGTCTAGTGGGGTGAGGTATCTGTTTATAATGATTGACAACTTTACCAAATACGTACGACTTTTCACACTTCGAAGGGCAACGACCGTCGCTACACTGAGGAGAGTACACCAATATTGTGAAGAACTAGGATCTCCTAGAGTGATTATCACAGACAACGGAACGCAATTTTCATCTAAAAAATGGTTAGATGGATTAACTGAACTAAATATCCAACCACGATTTACCGCAATAAGGAACCCTTGTGCGAATCTGGCTGAAAGAATCAACAGACAGCTTGGGAACTTATTTAGGATCTTTGTTGGTGATCAACATACAAAGTGGTCGCGTTACGTACCAATCGTCGAGAGTTGTATTAACGAAACGTACCACGAGACGATAGAAGTAACACCGTACGAAGCTCAGCTCGGAAGAAAACCTCCCAGAGCGTGGGAAAAATACATCAACAAGGATATGCTCCTAGTTAAAGGGGTAGATCATAAACAAATATATATCAAAATGAAGGAGAAGAGAGAAAAACAAGCAAAATTATGTAATGAGACTAAAACCATTACAAGATTCAACATTGGTGAGAAAGTGTTAATCAGAACATATCATCAATCGGACGCGGTCCAGAAAAGAATTGAAAAATTTTGCGAACTGTACTGCGGACCATATAAAGTGCATCAAATTCTCGGAGAAGCTACTTATCTACTCGTTGATTGCGATGATGACAAGAAACTCCGTGGAAAATTTAATGCCAGACAATTGAAAAAATACTATGAACCAGAGAATTGAAGATGAAGGAAGAGGAAGAAATAGAAGAAGATGTCTTAAGAAGCTAGCCGATGCTGATGAATCAACTGCGTTAGGGTAATTGACGCGGTGATATCATTCAAGCTGGCTTATCCAAGAAAGTTATGTACTTTAATTGTTGTAACATAACATCAAAATGTATTTAGTCAATTAAGCACTAATTAAATGTTAGATAATAAGATAAATTAACATTTAGTGTGACATTTTATAAAATCATTGCAGTGAATGCAAAGGACATTTAATTGCTATTAATTGATTTATATGGTAATAAGTTAAAAGGACAAAGTGAGAAAAATGGACACTTAAATCAGATAAGTGATAATATTTAACGAACTAGATAGTGAATGAACTTTATTAATGTGAATGTATGTAATTAGTAGGTTAGGATTATAAATGATGTATTATGAAGTAGGTCAATCATTGAAACTAAATGTTATACGTGTATGTAAATTAGTAAGATAATTACAGTTAACGTAGCGATTGTGTCAATTAACAATCTAATTTTAAAATAATAGTTTAAAAGATTTTATTGGTAAGATCATTAATAGTGCACAAAGGTGTATATGTATAGGAGATTTTCTTTGATATCACGTAAAGGTTACATTGAACCGCTTAACTGTTTGATAATATCTTGTGAATATGATATTTTAGAAGGTAAGATCTTATTCAATTGATGAAATTATTTAATTGCTTATGGAATTTATGACTTATCTTATAAATTATAAAGATAAGGTATTTATATGTCAATTCGACAATGTGAAATGCGTTCAGCTATCCCAAATAGCTGGCAATAAATTCAGAGAACTAATTAAAACCAAAAGGGGGTGTACCACTGGTCATATAAGCTTTTGAAAGTAGGTTATTGTGTATACCTTCCCCGAAGAAGATGGACACGGCGAGGCGACGTACAGGGCGCAGAATTTAGATTTGAGTTGTTCCCAGAGGTCACATCGTCAAATCGAAATTGAGGACACTGTAACGAGCAGAAAATTTAAAAAATTTTTTAAATTCTCACCTCGGCAGAGTACGTTCACACGAGGCAAGTGTCAACGACTTATGGTGGAGCAATAAATAAGGAGTAATGAGAAGGTGTCAGTGAAGCGTTGCTGACTTGACAATAGAAACGCATTAAGTTCTATCCAACTATAGAATTTGGTGGCGTAAGATGACAGGGAAAGTTTCGTCCAGAATTATTGCTCTGCGCAGCTGTAACAAAGTAAGGAGGACATTCACACCCGTACCAAGAATTGTAGCAGATGTGGCCGTATTACGTCAGTAGACGATAAGCGACAAAAACAAGTAATGTTCCATACTACAATGAAACGGATACGCTGCACCTTAAGTAACAATACTGGAAGATAGGCTGACAAAAACTAAAGTCATGTTACACAGCTGGAGGTATCGTCTAATTGACAGACAAGAATTTACGAAGGGAAAGTTGGAGTGACTTCAACGACCAGCAGATGTTCGACATTAGTAATAGCCAGAAAAAAGGGGTAAGAGCATAGAACAATACGCCAGGAAGACTGTAAGTACAGATAATGGGAATCTATAGAAACGCAGAGTTTACTCAGACAATAGGCTGTTAGACAAATTGTTTATAGCCCTAGTTTCTTCGAAGCGGGTCAACGATCGTCTAGCTGGAGAGCAGGGAGACCTACGGACCTATCAGAGACCTTCAGCCAGCGAGAAATTTGATGGTGAGGGATGTTTCCATAGCAACTGAGACGAAGAACCTATCGAAAGAACTATGACGTCGGATTTTGACAGAGTGGGACAGTATTTTCCGAGAAAATCAAAAACTGACCAATCTCGGAAAGAAGTGGGCGTGAAGCGCGCCAGAGACAAAATTTTGAGTAGGGACGAATTAATAAAACTAGCTGTCCAGGAAGACGGAGCGTCAGTTACACTCAATTTTTCGGCAGTTATACTCAAATTTTACGCAGTCATACTTAAATTTTAGTCAGTCATACAGAATTTTCAGACAGTTTACATTTCAATTATTAAGTAGTATAACTTCAAGTGCGAGAGACGGTACATCATAAACTTTCCATTGTTTATTCAAATCATTCGGAAGGTAGATAATAACTAGGAACTTAAAACTTAATACATTCATTCGCGGTAGTGTACTTTGCCGGAGTGCGCATTAACGGACTTAGTGAAAATTACACCAAGTGAACAATCAGACCGTTACACTAACAGACAGCATCACTAAACGATATACAACTTATTGGAACTTAATATTGTGTCTCAACAACGTAATGAACACGTAACATTAAACAAACTAATCAATTATAGGATCGTTTGTGGAAGCAGCGACAAATGAAACTAGACATGTTTATTGACTTTAAAACGAACACACAGCAAACACAGTAAGATAGAACATTGATTGAACACTGAACTTCAATTACCCACACCTATACAACACCTACGCGAGTGACCGGAAGAATAAAGTGATAAGTGGCAGTGATAAAACAACTAACGACGGAATGGATCTACGAGCCATCTCCATCACCAGAACGAGACTACGTCAACAACTAATGGATATTCACTAACCAAGTAACCATTATTATAATTACTTCTAATTTGTAACTTCTACTGACCTGGTTTCTTTCAAAGAATTCACACCTGAGAATTTATTAAGAAAAGTAATGAGTAAAATTGAAATAAGTAGTTAATGAACGTATAAACAAAAGCTTATTTGGGATTTAATGAACGCATTAAATAAATAGAATATTGAATTGTAACATCATTTGATTTATATATGTATGTATGTTTTCTTTATTTCAGCATATATTGAGATATATCTTTGTTTATTATAAATATGTATGTATTTCAGGTACAGCGACGTATCCTATGTACTATTATAATATGTCATAAATGATAATTAAACTAGTATTTTAGTTAACCAGAAACATGCGTTCATTATTACCAATGCAACCCGAATATTGACTTAAAATTTGAAAGAATGCAAATAGATTTTAAGAGTTTCTTATGTTCAATTAAATAAATGATATCACGTATGTGTTGATGAACGTAGATAGTTAGAATCATCATTAAAATTAAATTATACACATACTTGTCAGTGATCGTTAAATTTATATATTTAATAATTAATTTATTGTGCTATCAATACGCATATTAAATATTATGTTATAAATGGCGTCCAACTTAAGGGCTAGGTAAATTTAAGAAATTATTAAATTAACACATTAAGTAACTCAATCGCGGTTAGCACAATAGATTTATAACTTATTCATGTTATAATAATTATCGCTAACATTTTCAGTTCACATTTCGTTATCATGAAGATTAAAAGTACTACTACACTTGTTAGTATTTTACTTCATCGTTTATACAATTATACAATTATCATTTTAGTTTAATTAATGTTAAAATTATTACAATTTATTTAATACTCTATTGCGTCTTACAATTGTTTTATAATTCATAACTTTTCACTGGCGTCAACTAAGAATCTGAACGATACTTTTTTCGCGATCATATCAGGATAGTAAACGTCAGGACTCGGTTTTCTTTCCTTTCTTCACATTCTTGTCTATGCCGTTTCATTTTACTGGCATTGGTTTTCATTTACCATTTACTTTATTTTATTCTTATGATATTCATATCTATTTATCTTCTTCGGTTAATGTATTCTTACACAACCAATTTTACCTAAGGTATTTCACCCAATATTATCTAACTTAATTATTAAATTTTCGGACATTCTGAAGATTGTTTTCTTTAATCCGTTACATTTAATTACTTTTAATTTCCTATTTGTGGAGACATAGTTGTACGTTTTAAGTCAGTGCCGTTATAACACATTTTGTTGGTAAATAGTAACACTTACCCTGCAGTCGGCCGTTGACATCTAAAGAATTTATGACCTCTCTCTCTCTCGCTCTCTCTCTCTCTCTCTCTCTCTCTCTCTCTCTCTCTCTCTCTCTCTCTCTCTCTCTCTCTCTCTCTCTCTCTCTCTCTCTCTCTCTCTTTTACGGTGTGTTGAAAGTGGATCTTCCCATCCCGTTCGACAACTTTCCCCGGTCATACTACCATTATTTATGTACGCGCTGAGTTTTTTTTTTGTCGTTTCTTCTTTTCAACCCTCTTACAAATACGTTTTTTGACAGCTTGTGGCGTTTTAATTATTTTCGTTTTCCTGTCCGCGTACTCACATAATAAGGTTTTATTTTCAAGACTTCTAGGAAATCTCATCTTCATCGCTTGAAATCTTCCTTTCGTTCTCGTACCAATCTTCACAATATTCTTGAATGGTCCAGCAAATTTCATCCTTTTCTTCTTTCGTGCTAATGCAGTTCGCCTTTGATAATCATCAGAACTGTTTTTCATCTTCTTACTCTCAGGTTTGATTCCAAAATTTTTACGCACCTCACCAGTCCTACTTCTAATTTTTCTATCAGTACTGGTAATATTAACTGTAGTATTCAAAATTTTCTTTTCAATTCTCTGCTTTTCTTCAGCTTCCGTGTTAGCTAACTCAATTCTCAGGTGGTAACCCTCATACACATTACCATTTGCTTCCAAAGCACGATATGCACTATTTTCATCAGTAAAACGTACATATGCATGGATATTTGTTCTGTCTTTATGAAACTCTTTCTTAATGATAGTACGTCTTTTGGGAAATCGTGGATCAGATATTGCAGCATATCACAATCTCGTATTTATAATCGTACCAAACTTTCTGAAATATTTGATAATTTTCTTTTTTGTAATTGTGTTTGGTAAGTTCCCAACAAACACAGTACAAGTATCTTTATCACCTTCATATCTACCATTAATAATTGTAGATCTTTCTTTTGATCTTGAGATATGATGTTCAGACAATGCTTTAGTTGTTAAACATTGATACTCGGTGTCAATTTGATCCATAGTATTTCCATTTAATTTGTTTTCTTCCATTTTTTCTGATTGTTTTTGTAAATCAGTACCCACCTGGTGGATTTGTCCTCGTACATCTCTTCTCATTAACTCTATTTCTTTGTCTGATTTCTCGACGAGTTGTTTACCTCTTTCTTCATTCTGTTTTTTCGTTTCTTCAATTTTTCTTATTGTCTCTTCATGTAGCCTTTTCATTTCTTCATTCTGTTGTCTTTGTTTTTCATCTCTCTTCCTTTCCGATTCTTCATTTTGTTTTTTCGATTCTTCAAATTGTTGTTTCATCAATGCCATTAACATTTGAAAATTTGCTTCAGATGACTGCGACTGTGATTGCGGTCCCCGGGCGCCATTCTCTTCACTCGTTGCAGAGCTCTCTTCATTCACCACATTTCTGTCCTCAGATTGCTCCATCCCCATCTGATTGTTAATTTCGAATACCTCGGAATTTTCTTTCCCTGTCGCCATTTTTGCCTTTCGTCGGGTTATCATTCAGATACTTATCGACAAATAACAATAATAACGTTCTTATTCTACAGTACTAACATTTACTTATTTAACTTAGTGTATCTCTAACCACTGTCTGTCACTGCCCTAGCCTAATTTCTTTAATTAAGCCGTGCGGTGCGGCGCCAATGTAATACTATATTTTTTAATTACTGTTATATTATCTATTTAATGTCCCGCGTGTGGGAGCCAATGTAATACTAAATTTTAACAATTACTTTTTATTATCTATTTAATGTCCCGCGTGTGGACGCCAATGTAACTTTAAATTTTGCCCGACGTTGCGTGCGTCAATGTAATAATAAAATATGCCCCTCAGTTCCGGAGCGCCAATTTAATGATAAAATATTTTATATGCTCTTTATCTCAGGGTAAAATATAAATAAATGCTCAAATTTTCTTATAAATTGTTCTTCGATTTATTACAATTAGCTATGATTGATTATCATACTTTATCATTTATATATGAACTATATAAATTCTAATCAAAATATAAACATATTCATTTTCATAAATCTTATTTCATTACTCATATTCATAGCTCTAATAATTTAAATATTATAATTCTTATTCAAAGACAAAACTTTTAATAATAAATTTCTTAAATTTAATATACTACGACATTGTTAATTATTGATCTGGATTCATTTAAAATCGGTGCTCATGGATAAATTTAATTTCCACAATTTCCTAATATTATTTAATTTTGTTGTAAATAAAATTTTATCTTAATCCTTTAATTAAATCTTATGAGTTCTTTAAGTGAACAGACAGTGGACCTAATACTAATTATGGCATGAAAATTTTACTTGTGGTATGTATCCAAATCTGGTAGCAGTTCATATTGTGTGGTTGTCATGTTGATCGTCTGGCGTGTCTGCGATATTTCCCTCTGGATTAGCAGATTGTAACGTGGTCTCCTTGGAGTCACAAGACACTGCACAACACCAAACTTCACTCTCTCAAATTAGTTCGCGTTAATTGTTATTATAGTTATTCGCTTCTACAGCCATTATTAATTATTATTTATTAACTGCGTTATGGTTTGAATCACTGTTGTTACGGGTTTAGTTCGTTTCGAAATGTTACTCGATGATGAAGTTATTGTTGCGTATTTGCACAACTAAATTACAGCGTTATTTGATTATCATTTGTGTTGTATTAATTCACTTGTACGTCACTAGTAAAATTACAGTTTTTCTCTTTACCGAATTTCTCTAAGTCCAATAACTATGGGAATCTCGGTCGCGGACTTATACTCCCGTTTCCGTCAAAATTTTTAGTTAAACTCCCCGAGCGCGCCTTTCTCGCGTCCCTATATCGAATTCCATATTTCTCCCACTTACTTCTGATTTTTCTTACGCTGTTTTCTAATTGGTTCTACTTTACGACTCTTCAGATTTAGGGACCACCTATTTTTCCGAAAGAACTTCTCTGATAGGCCTTTGGATTCCCACCAGATTCCTTCCCTAGGTCACTACACTGAGGTCGTTGTCGCTGCTAGATACTGTAGCAATAATTCTTGCCTGTCACTTTTTTGGAGTAAACAAAACAACCCTTAACTTTCTCGTCAAGTATTGTTTTCGTGCACTAGGTTGTTCTAATGGCATCAACTATTGTTACTTACAGGCCTTACCAAACTTCCTTTCAACACTTCTTGCTTGTGTTCGGACATTGCTCCGAGCTTTCTCTCTTCTCAGTAAGGTCGAAGTCCTGTCGCTGACCGTTTGAGTCTTTCAATAACATATACCTTTTTTTTGTTTCGCTATATGCAGCTGGCGTGTATATGTATTCTGGTCTATTGTTAATACCTACAGCTGCTCTTCAAATGAGTTCGTTTACTTCTGTGCCCTTTTTTCTACGGATCTGAGGTAGTTGTCAAAGTTTAACGTTTCTTAGTATGGAGAGCGATGAACTCAGCCTATTTGCCGTGAGCGTGTTGGGGCTGATATATGATTTTATTGCCTGTCAGTCACCTCTGCGTTTCACACAACAATTCCCTGTTACGGCGCTTAAAGATACATCTCTACTCAAAATAAGAAATTTTCAAAATTTCTGATTTTGGCGTTATATGGTCTTGATAAATGGAGATGATCAGGATATTTTTGCCTAGTTGAGAGGAAGTGGCTGAAAGCCATAAACGTTATTAGAATGGAGACCCGGTGAGATTCATTGACTCTTCTGACTTAATAATTTAACCACACACATTTATTAGACACTCTCTCTCTCTCTCTCTCTCTCTCTCTCTCTCTCTCTCTCAGACTACCTTCTCTCCATCGATTATCTACCTATCTATCTATATATCTTATAATAATTATGAAAAAAGTAAATAACAAAACTATAAGAAACTCACGACCTAAAATACACACGTGAGTGTAAGCTATACGTAGGCTATACTGACCTGGCCTGTAACGCTGCGTTGTCTTGTTTGGCTCTGGTGTAGCGTTCATCCGTGTGTGTCTGATTGTCGGCCAGCACACTCACCTGCTGCTGTAACATCTGTACCTGGAACAAATATCCCCAGTTGAAGCAATAACGTGCTATCAGAAGGCGTAATATCGAAACACATTTAAAAACTAAAAAAGAACAACATTATCTACTTAGGGCTCAACACGGGTTTCATTTCCGATTGACTAAACAACCATTTCGCCCATTGTTCAGCGACAAAACTGAAAACTGAATGTAGACTGACGCACGCGGTGCCTTTACTCTCAAATTGTTTTATACCGCTCCATTGAGTGCTTACTTCGTTCACTTGTGAGCGACCGTGTACGTTGTTCTCACCGACTATACAATACGGTCCGGAAGGAAGAGCACTATTTCCGAGGCGACGATTGTAAAGCTGAAATGTAACCTAAAATGTAGAGGTGTTGGAAGTGCTTCGTTTTCGAGTTCTGACCCAAAGTTATAATGTCACTATGGAAATTTTTGGAAAACCAATTAGTGGTTTCCATATGCTGAAACATGCGGAACCGCTAATTATTTTCCATATTTCGTGGTCCAGAAATTTTCTTATTGTATCATGTACACGGAGAACAGAATTATGGGAGACGTTTGACCTGTCCATAACTTGAAAACGGAGTTCACATGACATTTTTCGCCTCTGCAAATAATTTTTGAAGCACTCCGTAGGTTAGCGTGTAGAAGGGGAAGCATGTTATTGTCGGTTGCACCGCTATATCTGAGGCGATCGGTCCTGTAACGTTTATCTCAGCGTTTCAGAAATATTTTGATTTGCCCCCCTTCTTTTAAAGATAATATTACTTCCATGTTCCATAAGGAAATGGAAGTATGGTCATGGCGAAAAAAATCGTGTTCAAGATAACGGCAGATTCTGATTGTACTACCCTCAAAACATGAAAAAAGTCATTTTTCGAAAAGTGTCTCTGTGTGTAGAATTTTTTCTATGGCAAACGACAACAGCCGCAAAGTCAAACAGAATCAAATAATGTTTTGCATACAGTTCTGAATTGTAGAGGACTCAAGGCCTATTGTTTTTGGTGAAGATCGGTTAAGGGAAAGGGGTAGTTTACCTGCAACGTTTTACGTTTTAACAAGAGTAAATTGCTTAATTTTGATAAATAAAGTATCCTAAAAAGAAGGTCATATTAATCCACTGTAGAAAGGTAGATGAAATATCTATAAATGAAAGGGGTAGTTGAAGGGGGAGGGGTTAATTTTTAAAATAAATTAAAATGGTAGTTGATGATGGAGGAAGTAAATTTTATAAGTTTTATATGTGTAATACATTAATGACAACAAAGAAGTAGTTTATACGGAAACATTTCAATTCACTTTAACAAAATTCTATATTTTTCATTTTAATTTAAATCACGTATGAGTGAAAATATATCGTTCCTGGCAGGCAACCATATCTCAATTATGTAATGTTTCCTTTTTAAAGTTTTATTATTGTGTACTTTACCTGCAACGTTTTATGTTTTAACAAGAGTAATTTTAAGAAACCAGACGTTTCGGCAGTGCCATCGACTACCATCATCAGTGAAAATCAAGTGCACTAACGTGAGGTGGTATACGTTAGTGAACATAGTACTGTGGTTAAGGCTGAAGCAAGAACTAGAAAGAAGTATTTTCTATGGAAGAATTTCAATTAGAAAATGATTTTAAATATAAATCTTAGAACATGGAAGTCATGTATGGTTCTCCATACCGAATTGTTTTACGTCCTCTCAAGAAAAGTCTGTCTCAACAAATAATAAAATTTTAAGTGCATCTACGCTTGATATTTTTTAAATTCGCCAAAATATTTATGTCCCAGTGCGTAGTTCTAGAATTCCAAATAAGGTTAGATCGAAAACAAAACAAATAAGAGTTGACATTTTAAAGCTATTATTAAAACGAAATAATAAAGATCAAGTAGGCGTATTGTCTGTTTAGCAATCCAAAACGACGCTGTCAGCCAAAAATCTGTTTGATATGCGTCACAGGAAATAGACGAGTCACACGAGTTTTGCAAACATACGACAAAAAATGTAAAATGATACGAAACAAACGTTTATTATTAATTCGCCGTAAAATAGCTAACAGAGTTTGGGGAACAAAATATTTTCAGCGTCTTCTTTTTGCTCACTTCTTCCCGCAATAACTCTCCTATCCACCCTGGGTTACCAACAAAATGTGTCGCCTAGATTCCTCCAGCGCACATCGGTGGAAGTGGTAATGCCCACTTTTGAACCTACGTATAACCAGTAAAGTTAAATGTTTATCGCCTTCAAAACGAGAACTTTATTATTAAAATATCGTATGATATAAAGATCAATTTTGATTGTCAAGATTTACGATAAGTTTATCTACTGTGTATGATTGATCAGTACAGTTCTTACAGCGGTCCATTTTATCTCAAATTAGTTATTGCCACATAAGTCACACGTATACGATAAACGTCATTTTTTAATTATATGCATAGTTAGAAATAGTTGTATAATTATACCAGAAAGCTTGATAAAAGGTTACGTTTTGTCCTTGACTCAAATATTATTCGAAAAATGTCACTCCTCTCAGTTATCTGTTCGTGATTAATGAATAATTAGAAGGGTGAGTAACAGGAAGTTGGAGTCATGCAAGGGGGGGGCATCAGACGATAAGGCTGACACTATAGATCGCTCTGCGTTAAATCCAGCGATCTGTAGTGGTTACAAATTAAAACATCTCTTCCGCAGACGATAAAATGATTTAATTATGTCCCTGCTTTAATTTAACGAACATAATGATTAATAAAATAACATTCTCTAGAATTGAAAATAACTTTTTTAAATTGGCTGCAGATAGGTTTTTGACAAAAAAAGACATAACATAAACAAATACATATTATGCAACAACACGATATCAACCGTATCGCAATTGATATCACAAGGACAGTGATAAAATTAACCTTTTGTATACTATTTCTACTCTTTTAAGGTACAGACACAAATCGCGGGAAATACATGGAAACGGACGTGGGCTGTTTCAATCTCTTATCAAAGAAGACATTTCTGAGAAATTATTTAGTATAGGCTATGCCACACGAAAAACTGAAATCTTCTTGTTCTGAAATAGTGATTCTTTTATTAGATTACAATAATATTTGTTGGAAGTTTTCAATTTTGTATCCGGCAGTGCACCTGTATTTTAATGTTAAATTACATAGCCCGCTACCGTGTAAGGGTACGAACGGAGAGAGAGTTAGGGTTGAGTTTTGCGGTAACAGTTGCATGTAACAAATTTTTGTCAAAGACAGTTTTGTTCATAATTGTTTGCACTACGAAATACGCAGTACACTTATTTATTATATTTAGCTAGATATTCGAGAAAATATAAATCTGAATTTGATTAAATGTAATTTTTTTCCAAACTTCCGATATAGCTAGCGCGCTTAGAACGTTCACATGCGGAGCACTTTGACGTGACGTATTCTTAATTACTTGGTAGTTCCCGACACTGTCACTGTGCGCCAATCAGATTGTATCGTTAGTAAAACGAGATTACCGTTTTGGGTACAACATCGGTATATAATATAGGGTGAACAGTGTATTAATTTACTGATAAGAAATGACAATAACTAGAGCGTTTACACTCAATTTAGTGACTGTTTTCAAGCGCAAAAATAATTAAAGAGTTATGAGACGTTTTAAAGATCGTAAAACTTATGTATAATTTGCTAATTAGATCAGATAGTAAATTTAATACTAAAATAATGATTGTATGATTATATCAGCTTGTAAAAACTTGGCCGGCACAGTGTTTAAAAACATATTTCAAACAACGATTTTTCTGAAGACAGTCATGAAATGAAACTTGTTAAATTAATACGGACATTATTTAATAAAATCTCGTATTACCACATTGCAAAATAAATAATGTCTGCAGCTACATTCTTTAATCTTGGTGTCCGCCAAAAGAATAAATTTGTCTTCTTCAGTAATGTTAATATAAGCATGTTTATGCAATTAATATGTAGCTAATTAAGTAAAATTTCAAAATTAATGTAAATTAACATTGATATTTTAATATTCTGACTTTAGATGAGAAGATTAAACTCAGCTAAATGATAACAATAATTATTTAAAAATTTACGGCTCACGTCTTTTTTCCTTTATTTCCCCTATGTTTAATATTTATTCGTCTGAAATTGCATTAGTGGCTTCAACATTAAATATTCATAAATAACTATTTATGAACACAACAGAACTTGGCGATAAACTAAAATAACATGTCAAAATACTGAAATCTTACAGTTAAACAAATGTGTTTATTTTTGCAAAAGAACGTATTAAAAACCTTTGACTTTGGTGTCATTAATTAATGTCAAAATGTGACATAGTTATGTCATTTAACTTAAATATGCTCAGCTAAAGCAATAATAACAGCTGTAACAAAGCAGAAAAAGTCATACTTTGGACAGGTACAAAGTATGGCATACGCCGTGTTTTTGCCTTCCAGTAGTGGGGAGAGCGTCGAGTAGTAGTCGGACAGAATTTAGTGAACACAGCACGCGATCCAAAGGTCTTAAATTATACATCCATGGGGTACAAATTGCCCCTGCGTTGCCAAAATTAATATTCATCAACCGCGGCGTGTCAGCTTCAATGTAGCCGACCCGTCGTGTCGCCATTATTCTGCTGTCGGTGTAGTCGGCATTTATTGTTGAGTAGAAACATATTAACAACGTATAGTTTCGTCGGTCAGAAAGATAACAGTCGGCATCAAAGTAACTGTTATCAGTTGCTTTTTTAATTTTTTTTTTTTTTATTTCGCGTCTCTGTAGTTGCTATACATATTGTTGACATGTTTCTGCATATGAATGAGTCTCATCTTACTAACGATCCAATTTGATTGGTGCTCAGAGACAGTATCGGAAAGTGCCGCTCAATTAAGAAGATACTGTTGCATGAAAGGCTGCCGAATGCCACCCCTATGATCGATGCAGTATTAACTACACTGATGCGAGATAGCAAATTAATTACCACTGATAACAACTGCTTTGATGCCGACTGTTACCTTTCTGACCGAGGGAGATATACCGTTAACAGTGAAAACTTTATTCAGTTTGGAAGGACTGAGAGATTTTACTGGAATTCTTTTCTTTGGTAACTGGACGAATGTACGTATTAATACAGAATCATCGCGTTGATTTTAGTCAGCTTATTAAATTCTAACTTTGCACTTTGTTGACAAACTGTCACATGACAACATTAGTCTACGCGTTAAGACACATTTTAAGGCTGATCAATACAAGACCAATCTTCAGCGACTACACTGGAGACTTCCATTGATCACTGGCTACAAGATAGATACGAAGTCTAGTTCAGTCTAGCTACTGAAGATGACACACCGTAGATTAGGCGAAACGTCGTTTTCAATTATCAAAACCACGATAGCCTGTGAGTGTGAGATATTGTTACACAGTCCTTGCACAATTCTTCACGTGTTATTTACATTTTCATATGATGTCTGTAACAATTAATTATACAGCCACTTATCTGAGTATGCAATATGCTTGTATATAGATTAATTCTGCTGTTTAGTTATTAATATCTAATATTTGAAATATTTGATATTCCGTCTCTCTCTCTCTCTCTCTCTCTCTCTCCCCCTTTCTTTCTCGCACATACACACACATTAGCGTGAGTGATTATAAAGTTGAAAATTAAATTAGGACAAAAATTCTGCGTATATATAAAGCAAATTTATGTTATACTGTTATGTAACTTATTATTTTTAGCCGACTGAACGCACGCATATGTGGGCAACACTTTTCACAAGTTTATTTCTTTGTGTGCTCGCAATGAGTGAACAACCGAACCGATTTCAGTGAATTCGAAATCTAACAACTCACTTTCATCCTCCGAGTGCTACTGAACTACGTACGAACAAGGAAATAATGTTTTCGGTCTGGGGATGTTTGTTGCAACCTCTACGACTGCGGAATCGTTAGATGAATTTGAACGAAACAAACCTACAATTTTTGTTTTTATTTACAAAATTGCTACAATATTTTAAAAATAACAAAATCACGAATGCAGGAAGGTATTATTACATATACACGTGTAGGTTTTTGATAACTAATTAAAAATTTTAATTATTGGTCCGCCTTAGATTTTGAAATTGTTCGGATTTATTCATGCAAAGTAAATCTACGCATAAAACCGGATCAAGTAGCGTTTGTTTATTGTAAACTGATTAGCCATTGTGTTTCTACGGGAACACCATCGTATAGAATTTTCAGTAAAATATATTTAAAGCTCGACACCTTAAGAACCACTTAATCGATTCTAATGAAACAAATATTAAATTGTCAGATTTTAATCCACTAAAGCCGGATCAAGTAGCGTTTGTTTCTTCTAAACAGTTCAACAATTTGCTTTCTACGGGAACAGCATCGTATAATTTTCAGTGAAAATATGTTTAAACCTCTACGCGTTAGGAACCATTCAATAAATTTTAATAAAACAATTATTAAATTGTTAGTCTTTAATTTACAGACTAAATTTAATATATTGAATAATTGATACACTGTACTACTGTATTTAACATAATGTCTAATAGTAAATTTCCAATTGTCCTTGTTGAATGGGATTTCTCCTGTAGCAACGTACGATGTTTCTCTGTAAAGGAGGTTTTGTTTTAATAATAACGACTTATAAAATGTTATATAAATTGTAATTACTACAAAAGCAATGTTTCGCTTGCAGGAGAAACTGATTATTTTTGTGATGATTGTGATATGATTGTCCCTACTGAACTTTAGAATTGAGCGCATATAAAAATTGTGTTGACAGTATTATACAAAATACCGTAATTATTTTTTTATTAATTTATAACACAAATGGGGAAAACAATTACAAATACATTTCTACATATACGTTTTATAAAAGAAATTGAACGTTTTATGAGTGTTACTTCACATAAAATTTACGACTGTGTTGACAGAAGGAAGGACATTATTGCGACACTCGTCCTTGTACTTTACCATAGAGAAATAACTCACCCTCTCTGCGACTTCTTACTTCTCGAACACTATAACAGACACTTGGCGTCGATTCCTTCCACCACTGTGAGTCTTGAGGAAAACACTAGTGCGTGGACTTATCGCATGCATTGTACAACTTCACACAAAATTCAGTACAAGGTCGCAGCGAATCCCGTACAAGTGTGGGAGTCTTGTACACAGTTATATAACTAACTACCTCTCTAGCGTGAGTTATGCACACGCGCGCACAATTACAGACCAGTACGACTTCTCACGGTAGTACATAATGCGTACACGAGTTAATAATTAATGGGGTACCAAGGTCTCGGCGACGACCAATACGATCGTTACTCATTAGCCTACGAGAATTACCTAAATTGACGAGGTTCCGGAAATCAAAATGTCCGTGGGAGACTGACGATTACACTCCGGAGGCAAGACGACAATAGTTTGGCTTGTTTCTCGCAATATTGTAATTTCGAATAAATGTAGGAACAACAGAATGCAGGTATATTGGTGGGCAACAACAGCACTCAGTACACAAGAGCACATGAGCAATAATTAGTCAGAAATGACAATTGTGCAAGACGAAAGTTTACATAAAGAAGCACGCAAGGCAGAAAGAGAATAAGCGCACTGGACAAAATCCTACGCAACGAGAACACACAAAAAATACAATAAAAAACGGATACAAAACAAAATATTAATAAGCAACTTAACTCATAGCTTCGATAATGCAATTAAGGACTGGACAATTCTTAAATGCTACAGAAATGGAAACTTTATGAGGAGCCAGAAGGAGAATGATACAGGACTTCAACAGGAGATAACAGGGACTTCAACCCCAACACTGATTGACAAAGAGCAAAACAGCTGCTCCATTATGGGTTTGGAACGGAAATCAAAACAAATACTGCAATGAACACAAAGGGAGAAAGGTTGACAAGAAAAGTCCAGTCGGAGTTTGGTACAAGGTATTAACACGAACATTGTAGGAGCCAGACAGAGGATTGAAAGAAAGCAAATTGTTAGTCAGAAGTGGCTTGAGATTGGGAATCCGAAAAAAAATTATACATACGTGTGCATGTTGTAGGAGGTATCCGTGTACGAAATTTTCAAAGTGCCGACGTTTTGTTTCCTAATCCGTCGACATTCTTAAAATTCTATAATCCCGCAATTCTTGAAAATGTTAGGGATTACGGAACGAAATGTCGGCACTTTGAAAATTTCATACACGGATGTACCCAAAAACCTGCTAAAACAGATAGATCTATTCACCGTGAAATCCTTTGTAAGAACACATATAATATATATATATATATATATATATAGTGTGTGTGTGTGTGTGTGTGTGTGTGTGTGTGTGTGTGTGTGTGTGTGTGTGTGTGTGTGTGTGTGTGTGATTGACTGGGGATGGCAGCGGGACACAAAACCGGTTTATATAGCTCAATCAATCAGAAGAATGACAGTCGGCGTCAGTGTAGTTACGTTGTTAACACGTTTATGCACAGCGTAATAACGTCTGTACCGACCCGTCACTCGACAGGCTCCATTGAAGATGATAAGCCCCAATGTGAACTCAAAACGGCAGTCTCATCTTACTAAGGCTGCAACCCGATTGGTGCACAGAGACAGTGTCGAGAAGTGCTGCGCAATTACGAACACGTTATTAAATCAAAGGCTCTGATTATTATCCTTCTGGCCGAGGGAGCTGTATCATTTAGTTTTTCGGGTGACAACGTAATCCTAGGTCAAGATTATTACGATTTAGAATGCAGTCGTTCAACCTCTGACAGTGGTTGATAAAGACGATGGTTTCTACGAGTAAGTCTGACAAAGACCGAATATTTAGTTGTTAACTCTGACGCATGGTTCAATGTGTTATAATTGACAAGGTCAAGGTTCAACAAGTTGAAGAATTTTAATACTTCGGGGGCGTACACTGACGAGGATGGGTTGGAGAAATAAATGCAGTCGAAACGTCTGATTTATAACAAGAGGGCCACGGCCCAACAGCCCGGACAATAATTTTACTTAAGTTGACTCCGATCGTGAAAGCTTTAATGCTATGATTGTCGCTATTATGATTACACACACACACACAATTGTTTTGTAAGTTTCCTGTACATTTATTTTATGACTTCCCATATACTTTTTATTAGTTTAACACTTCGCATTGCCAGGAAATTGCGGTTTTTTTATATACTGTGTGGCTAAATTAGACCGATAGACGGCTTCACAAATGTATAGCGACGTGAAAGCACCTAGCATGAAGTTTTCGCTTCGTCTGTCCTACGTAAATTTACTGCAATCGGGACATTCTACGAGGGTTTTTCAAACATTAACACCTGACTGGTTGATACAGGCCTACATAAACTGTTTAGTACATAGTAACACGACGTATAAGCTACACTGTGAATAGTATGGTATCCTTTTACCTCGTTACAAGCAAATCGCAGTCCAGTTTTTTTTCTGTTCGAGTGACCGTGTCATTGGCTCTCCCACCAGCTGTAAGGTGCATGGTAGTATTAGTTGAAACGTTCCATCATCTGGTGGGTACACGTTCGGGACTACGCTCAAACTGCTCGACGGCGTCGAACAACAAGGCTTTCGGAGGCGAAAAGTAGGTCGCGAAATTGTCTTACTATTGCCGGAGTCAGGTGGATCGGTCCGATGGGTCGTATCACCAACACGATCGACTACCGTCGTATCAAAATTAGTAGGCATCAAAGGTGCCGAGTAATCGATGTGACTTTATCAGGAGGTCGAAACTGTTGTCTGGTGACCCGTCTTAAGTTTCACGCAGATCAAAAGACTCCCACTTCAAGGCAATCTGTAACCAGACTAGCCGAAAATTAAGCGCGAACCCTGTCGGCAAGACCCGAAACCGGGCAAGAGCGTCATCGACTAAGGTGTGGCCTGCTTCCTTACCAATTAATGATAAAGTTACTGACATTAACTCTTGGCTGAGTAGACCTATCTTTGTAACGGCGCTAGGCCGCTAGGAAAAATGTAAGACTAGGCTACACTTAACCTAGAGGCAGCGTTTGTCGAGGAGGGACTGCTAAGGCTAGTGCAATGATATACTGCGATATAGGCCCGCATGTGTATAGCGATTATGTGGGAAAGTAACATAGATAAGTGTGTAACTTTGGTATACAGTATAATAGAATATTTTCCTCGCTTTTTGTTTTTCTTTAACAACAAATCGGAGGTTAATTTTGGAATAGCCCTCGTATTTTATACATACACACACAATTGTACAAACAAACACATAGTAATCCCTCGTTATAACGGACTAATAGGGGCTCGGAGGTGTCCTTTATACTGAAAGTCCATTGTAACTGTAAATAACAAAGAGGGCTTATGATAAGGATATGACTCATTTAAATTAAGTGGATAAAAATATAAACTATTTATTTTACTATATTAATATAAAATAACTAGCTAAATAAACAAATAACTAAGCAGTACAGCAATGAAAACAGTTATATCTTATACATAATTATTGTAATAAAAACTTAGCCCATTGTATAGAACAGTTTATATATTACATAAAATATTTATAATTATAGTAAACACTTTGTTCAATGTCTATCTTCTTCAAAAACAAGATGGTTTTGTGTCAAAATCACTTTCCATATTACGGGTTTAAAAAATTAATAATTTTTGTTTGAGACTGATTATAGTTAATTTTTTTAGTTAGTAACTCACGAAGGTGTCGTGATCATAATAGGGCGACACGTTTCCAATTTTTGACTGCTGAACATACTCAGTTACAAAGTTCAAGTGGTCTTTTAATTCGTTCACTTTAAACGTTTGAGCCTGATTGTCTTTGATTTTTCAGCATTCCATGTTTCTCAGAGCTGTCCGTTAGAAGCGGGCCTACTGCTCTATTTCCAATGTGAAACAATTTTTATAAGTTACTGTAAGAAACTTGAAGGGTGACTAAAAAGAAAAATAACTAACACGATAGAGGCATAATAGGGCCTACTGTTAATAGTTTTTTAAAAAACTGGTTATTTAAAGCCAGAGTGGAGCTGTTACAGCTAAATACATATTGTTATACATATCCGTCCAAATTATGTAATTGGTGCAATAGTAAAGAAGAGGAGGATGTTATACATGTATTGTTAGAGGAGTATGTCTATTTTTGTTCAGTATTAAAAGAGTAGCGTTTAAAATATTAAAAAAAAATCTGTTATGCGTCGAAGAAGCGAAAGACTTGCTAAATGGTGAACATCTGATGTTACTGAGTAAATACGTACTGCAGATCATTATGGCCATATCGGTATAAACTAGTTAATGAATTCAATTAATAAGGTGCCAGGTGTAAACGTGTAGCGTTATTTATATAATGAGAACAGCCTCTGATGTGTTATCTTGGTCTTTAGGAATTATTCTGTTTATTTCATTTTTATACGAGGAGTGCATTAAGTCTTTAATAAAATTCATGCTTTCAGTATCCAAACCGCTTATACGTAGGCCTATATGAATAGAATAAAATTAACCTCTTTTATCAGTCTAGTGGTGTACAGTCGATTATAGTGTTACCGTGGAGCGCACCAACAACACCGCGTGTGTTCCGTGTTCATATATTTTATATTTATTTACGTGTGTGTAAATTACACGTAATTTATTTTAATTATCTGACGAAATTTACTGAAGGATTACATCTGAAGATGGGACACCAGAAATATAAAAAAAGGAAAAGCCACTAGACGGATAAAAGAGGTAAATTTTATTCTATTCATATACTTTAATAAAAGTTATACTTGATGTTTTTAAACAGAATCAGTTCATCATGCATTATAGTATTTCTTAAAGCTGTACAGTGCAAATATGCACCTTTATGATGCAATTTTGTTTCTTTTATAATCATTGTTCAGTCTACAAACGTATTAAACAGTATGTAACTCCTCGGCGGTCTTTTGACAAGGAGTATTATGTTGTAGTTTTAAAAACAATTTTGTATTCCGTTTGTATTTGCGAGTCAACAAAACACTTTTATTGTTATTATTAGTATTAAAACGATACAGATAAATCAATTGAGTCAACGGAAAGGTGACCACACAAAAAATTGTATTGAAAAAAAACAGGACGGCCAAGAAAACCACCAAACGGAAGAGGTTAGTGAGAGGGAAATTAGGACTAGGAAACAGGAAAGCCGGACGCTCCCGTATAGACCTATAGTGTATGCACACGAGTAAAGATACAATTTAGAATTATCATTCGTCAATATACGCTGACGCGTGATGCCAATTAAAGCTTGGAAATTTACCGACACAGCTAGTTGCTGCATGCATAACTGATAATTACTGTCAGATACCGCTCGCGTATACGTCGCTGATTGGTCGTCACTTCAAACAAAAACGTGTGCCTTTTTGTTGGGTCACGTTTTTTTTAATCCGCTACGGATTTTAAATCGCTGTTCGAACGAAAGTCCAAAGTACGTTGTGCGACTAAATTAATTAACACGTAATAAAAACAAAACTTTATAGTTTCTTATGGAGAAAACTCAACACTTCGACCGACAGAACACGTATAGCTGCGAATAATGTTTCTGAACAATGTTTCTGACGCATAGGAGATGTATAAGAAGGTGTGAAAGAAAAAGAATTAAAATATCCGCGGAGGGGGAGAAAAACGGAAGACGAATATTGTAACATAACAAGATGACATCTCAGAATAAAGACAAGTATACCATCAAAATTCACTGTGTAATATGCATAAACGCAATCTTTTTAGTAATAAAGTACAAAGAAGAATAAAATGAACATAATAAATAAAGAAATGAAGACACAACATATTATTTAAAGACAAATAATAAGGTCAAGAAATAAAAAGTAATTAAAACCAAAAGGAAAATATTATAATAAATAAATAATAGGAAATTAAGGAATAAAAACTCATGAAGTAAATAATTTAATGACAGTAACAAACAATGACTGACGATGACAATAATACCCAAAAGTGAAGATCAAGTGACAAACAAACATGTAAATAATGATTAATTAATAGAATTATAATGTACAAATGTTAAACTTAGAAAATAAGTAAAAAGACATTTGTTAGTTCATAAGCATTAGATTAAAACTATGAGGAAGTCTGTGTACCTCAGACAGTTATTTTGTATCATTGAACTACAAACGGTGAATGTTATAAATTTTACAAATATAATAATATCAAACTATAATTATATAAGTTAGGTTGTGTGATAGTGCTAGAAAGTGAGAATAACAGTGATAGACTTTAAAAAGGAAAAAATCATGTATAAGGAAAGTGATTAAACATTATTATAATATGAGCATTGAATGAAACATTATAATCTATATGAAACAGTTATGTAACCCACATAGTGAGATCAAACAAAGCGTAAATAATTAAAAAATAGAGAAATTTTCCGTTACAAACTTACACTATAATTTGACTATAATGTAGTGACGAAAAAAAAGATTCAACGGAATCATATTCATTATAAAAGATGAAATCGAACCTGTGACCCATAAACATATCATAGCCAAAGCCTTAACTGAAGGAATTAGTATTTTGGTAAAAAGGAAGGGATTGTTGAAAAAATATTGAAACGAGGCAGAACATGTTAATTTGACTGCTGGACTATTGTACAAATTAATTGCAGATAGAAGGCGATATGACAAAGAAAGACTAACTTATTGAAATATCTAGAAGACTAATATTTTAATCGAAACTACCAAAAACTTGAAGGCCAGAAGCGAAGAATCAAGCAAGACGTTCATAAGGAAAACTACCAGATTGGTGAGATTGCTCCAATAGGCTAAGCCAGATATTTGAACCAACATTACTACATTTTAACGATCGAGTTACAGTGAAATACTATAACCAAAACAATATAAACGTTATAATAGTGAATTTTATTTGTACACCATAACTATTAGTATTAAGAATTCCTTTTTAAATTGTTCTTTTGTATGATCCAAAGGACTCACTAGTCAACATACATCCACAACACACAATTACGAAACATTAATTATAAATATTATGTTTTATGTTATATTATGACTTGAACCATACTTTGACTTTAATTTTACGTTAACCCTGAGAATGAGATTTTCCATGTAATCTAACCGAAATGAGCTACCAATGTTAGAAATGGACACTGAATGTCGATACAATTAAAGAAATGTTAAAGAGAAATAATAAAATTTTATTGAAATTCAGTCAAGATAGAAAAGGAGTTTGATTATTTATTTAACATACAAGTTTAATTCTTACATAGAAGAAGGGTAAGTTTAAGAAGTTTAGGAGTTAAGAGCTTAAATAAAGATGAGATTACATTGTTACAAAATTGGCGACCAACTTCAGGGCTAAAAAAAAGGAAATAAACAAATATTGAAAAGAATTATAGTTGTCATTTCTAGCTGGCGATCATACAATTGAATCAATATCAAAACATAAAGAGAAATAATAAAAATAATTGAGTTTAAGACAAAAATAGATCAGGAGTTGGATTATTTATTATATAGCTTAGAATTACACGGAGAGAAAGGTTAGACAAAACGCACGGAGAAAGAGTTAAGTTATATAATTATATAATATGGCGACCAATCTGAGAGGCTCGAATTAGGTAAAATATATAAACCTAATTAATTATAAATAATAAAAATAGATCACCTAACTTCTAATAGCAGCTGCAATACGCGACGAATATGTCAGGACTAACAAAAACAGAGGAAAAATTCCTGGAAACGATGAGGATTATGATGGAAGAGATCTTAAATAAAAACAAGGAAATGTTAGAAGAGAACCAGAAACACTGGGTAACATCCATAAGAGTATAGATGAGGGTCACCGACGGCTGATGGAGAAACTAGAAGATCAGAGTAAGATAATAGACAATATGAATAAGAAAACTGAAGAAATACCAAACGATAAAGACATGGAACAAGTAAATCGAAAATAGAAAACAAAGAAGACACAAGGGCATCGTTATCTGAGAATGAAAATAACAGAAACAAAGAAAATATGAAGCAAATAGAAGTCAACATTAAGGGTATAAAGAACCAAATAATTAAGAAGAAGAAGGAAATAGGAATAATACGTCCTAACAAAATAAAAAATACACGGGAAGAACTAGATATGATTAAGAATGGGCTAGTTAATGTACTTAATCTCCCAATTATTGATCATAGAGAAATAATTAAGGTTAAGAATCATAGAAGGAACTTGATAAAAATTCTCGAAGGGACTCACCATAAAACAGTGAGAAAAAACTTCAACAAAACAATATTTAAATTAAATATACCAGAAAATGAAATGTATAATAAGAGGTCAGTGATACCATCAATAAATGATATACCATTGACATATTTGTTCAATAAACTAGATGATAAAGTGAGTGATGGAGGCCTTGATACCAGTGAACATGTGGTATTAGAGAAATTGAATTATAAGGTAATAGAGAGCCATATCACCAGAACAGAAATAATTCTGAACAACAGAATAATCCGGACAAGTGCAGATGAAGTAATTGACCACGGTTAACCTAAGCACAAAAACAACATCGAAAAAAGGGACTGATTTTAAGGAAATCGACAAGAGCAAATAAACTAGGGGAAAAGAAAAATAATATATTAAACTAATGATTAAATGACAAAACAATTAAGGGTAATTAACTGAGACAAGACGGTAAAAATAAGAACGACAATGACTAATTCAATAACCATAATTACAATAAAAACCAATTAGAATAATAACAATTAGTACAGCTACGATTTAGAACTTTTTAGAATTTAAAGTGATAAAAGGAAAAAAGAGATACGAAAAACATCTGTCACAAGAAGGACGATAAAAATGGTCTTACAGACTATACCTGTCAGAAACGTTGTCTCGTACAGAGCTACAGAACATTAGAATAAATCGATAAAGAAGGAAAGTATTCCCAGATCTGATCAACAACCGAGTGATTAAGCCCAGAATGTTTTTATTAGTCGCAAAGATACTACTTTTTAAGGTTTTATAAAATGATCGTTTGTAGAGATAAGCTCCAACAATCATTGACCTGAGCAGACGGTACGTCCCTCTGAACTCAGAAGATGTAGTATGGCCGGCGGAGTAATGGAAGCCGAAAGTGCCCCTCCGATCCGTACCAGCTCACATATTAGGGAAAATAGTTTGGGAAATTAAATATTCCAGGGATGACACACCATGCGAGAAGATTATATCAGATTAACTATAATGGTTTATGAAAGAATAAAATAGACGAAATAAGAAATAGAAGACAGAAGCTCAAGTAAGAAATAAACAGGTATAGAAGTGGATAGAAAAAATGAGAGGCATCGACATGTTTTTTCGGAACATAAGTCATTATTTCCTCAAACACAAGGAAGTGTATTCCGAAATAATCACTTTTGATGTGGGGGCTTATGTAACACAAGATTACATCTCAGAATAAAGACAAGTACAGTATACCATCAAAATTCACTGTGAAATATGCATAAATGCAATCTTTTTAGTAATAAAGTACAAAGAAGAATAAACTGAACACAATAAATAAAGAAATGAAGACACAACATATTATTTAAAGATAAATAATAAGGTTAAGAAATAAAAAGTAATTAAAACAAAAATGAAAATAAATAAATAATAGGAAATCATGAATAAAAACTCATGAAGTAAATAATTTAATGACAGTAACAAACAATGACTGACGATGACAATAATACCCAGAAGTGAAGATTAAGTGACAAACAAACATGTAAATAATGAGTAATTAATAGAATTATAATGTACAAATGTTAAACTTAGAAAATACAGTAAGTAAAAAGACATTTGTTAGTTCATAAGCATTAGATTAAAACTATGAGGAGGTCTGCGTACCTCAGACAGTTATTTTGTATCATTGAACTACAAACGGTGAATGATATAAATTTTACAAATATAATAACATCAAACTATAATTATATAAGTTAGGTTGTGTGATAGTGCTAGAAAGTGAGAATAACAGTGATAGACTTTAAAAAGGAAAAACTCATGTATAAGGAAAGTGATTAAACATAATTATAATATGAGCATTGAATGAAACATATAATCTATATGAAACAGTTATGTAGCCCATGTAGTGAGATCAAACCAAGTGTAAATAATTAAAAAATAGAGAAATCTTCCGTTACAAACTTACAATATAATGTAGTAACGAAAAAAAAGATTCAACGGAATCATATTCATTATAAAAGATGAAACCGAACCTGTGACCCATAAACATATCATAGCCAAAGCATTAACTGAAGGAATTAGTATTTTGGTAAAAAGGAAGGGATTGTTGGAAAAATACTGAAACGAGGCAGAACATGTTAATTTGACTGCTGGACTTTTATACAAATTAATTGCAGATAGAAGGCCAGATGACAAAGAAAGACTAACTTATTGAAATATCTAGAAGACTAATATTTTAATCGAAAGTACCAAAAACCTGAAGGCCAAAAGGGAAGAATCAAGCAAGACGTTCATAAAGAAAACTACCAGATTGGTGAGATTGCTCCAATAGGCTAAGCCAGATATTTGAACCAACATTACTACATTTTAACGATCGAGTTACAGTGAAATACTATAACCAAAACAATATAAACGTTATAATAGTGAATTTTATTTGTACACCATAACTATTAGTATTAAGAATTCTTTTTTAAATTGTTCTTTTGTATGATCCAAAGGACTCACTAGTCCTTTAGATACATCCACAACACACAATTACGAAACATTAATTATAAATATTACGTTTTATGTTATATTATGACTTGAACAATACTTTGACTTTAATTTTACGTTAACCCTGAGAATGAGATTTTTCATGTAATCCAACCGAAATGAGCTACCAATGTTAGAAAGGGACACTGAATGTCGATACAATTAAAGAAATGTTAAAGAGAAATAATAAAATTTTATTGAAATTCAGTCAAGATAGAAAAGGAGTTTGATTATTTATTTAACATACAAGTTTAATTCTTACATAGAAGAAGGGTAAGTTTAAGAAGTTTAGGAGTTAAGATAAGGATTAAAGATTCAAATAAGACAAAACATCGCGTACGACAGTACGTTACAAAATGAAAGAACAAAAGATGAAATACACATGTACGCAATATCTACAATTAAACAGACATATGGTAAATTCAAGAAAATTGTACTGGCTAAATCACATGGGTAGCTGAGTGGAGGGGAGTGAATAATAGCTGGAAGGAAACCAGAATACAAGGAAAGTCGATGAAGAGCATGTAACAGGCGGTGGGACACTGTCATGACAGATCTATAAACAAAGGACGTCAAGAAGTTTAAAATTACGCCAAAACAGACAAGTACGTATGCCAAAGGCATCTGCCTGAAAATCCTGCCAGAAAGTTTTTTGTATATACATTTGTATATAATTAAAAAAACAGAAACCAAATAGACAGCCACACAGATACTTCATCCTTTACACGTCAATGTAACCTGTAAGAAGGTGAGGTCACAGAACGGAGTAAAGAAATTACCCTGCATACTAGAGGACTTTTTATTATGTCCAAAATGTTTAATATTGTAACTACAAGTTATTGTTAGTGATACTATTAAAGTGCTCCTAACAGCTGTATCTATTCCAACATAACTTATGCAGTATAACAAAGCTTTACACGATTAACAAATATTATTATTATTATTATTATTATTATTATTTACCACGAGCGGCGCGAGTTCTCCGTTTTGACTCGATCGTTTGACATTTGGCTGTCTGTCTGTCTATCTGTTTGGGACACGCCTTATGATAACTTTGAAAGCAACAACTGATTTTCGTAAAACGTCTAAAGATCCTTATTGTTTTGAGATTAATCCTTTCAAAAATAGGGGTGAGGGAGGCAAAAATGAGGGAGGTCAAAATTGTGAAAAAATCGGAAAAAACCTTGTTGGGTACAAATTAAATTGAATTTAAACCACAATCTGATTAGTGTTCATTTTTGAAATTCAAAATTTTTAGAGGCTAGGTCCCCAAAAAAGTGGATGAAATTTTGATAAAATCGCAAAAATTCATGTGAGATATGAAATGAAGAGAATTTAATTAACATCTGAATGTAGTGTCAAGTTTTGGAAATTTCAAAATTTTGGGAACCCAGGGCACAGAAAAGAGACCAATAATTTGAAAAAAAAATTGTGAAAATCTAGCAGGGTATCAGACTAAAAGGGATTATATCCTGAATCCGAATGTATCAAATTTTTAGTATATAATTAGTAAAATAGTTTACCTTTTTCTTGTCCGTCTGGTGGCCTTTTCTCTCTATTTAATTCTACGCGTTTCGGGACATATGCCCCATCATCAGAATATCCCTTGGTGAAGTTTGTCGATCATTAAATTATTAAAAACACTTTATATACAATTTTACACATAACAATAAATATAATATAAACATAAACACAGATAAAATCCCCAAACTTGAGACACACGCGATAACAGTGGTGCGCACCACGACATGCTATAGTCGACATAGCATGTCGTGGTGCGCACCACCGATATCGCGTGTGTCTCAAGTTTGGGGATTTTATCTGTGTTTATGTTTATATTATATTTATTGTTATGTGTAAAATTGTATATAAAGTGTTTTTAATAATTTAATGATCGACAAACTTCACCAAGGGATATTCTGATGATGGGGCATATGTCCCGAAACGCGTAGAATTAAATATAGAGAAAAGGCCACCAGACGGACAAGAAAAAGGTAAACTATTTTACTAATTATATACTATAAGTGGCCTGGATCCGAAAAACATGGATCCAAATTTTTAGGTTTTATTCTACAATTGTTATGTTGGTAAAGAAATAACAGAGAAATCGGAATTTTTGTACTTTTCCCATAATTTAAAAATTATGTAATGTAGAAGTTTAGCCAATAATAAATCTACATTGTTCCAAATAGTATGCGAGTTCTGCAGATCAGGGAGCTTACTAGTATAATTTTCTTATGTAAATGGGATTATATTTTATACTTCACGTTTTTTAAAAAATATCTCATTTCACTTTCTCCTACATCTCTCTCTACTTGTCAAGATCTTCCAGATCAAAACGGAAAAGTAATATGTTTAACAAATATTATTTTTCTAAGAATTTATTATTAATCCAAACAATGTCAAAACTTCAGTTCTAACAACATAAACGTTTATTAGGGTAGTCTGAATTGCGCTACGGTCACCGTGAATACTAATACTATACTGTGCAGACCGATATTTAGTGGTGCCAACTGAGACACCATTGCCAAACCGTCAAAGTGAACAGCACCAAAAATATTGTAGAAAATTTGCTCATTTGTAACATGCAAGTAATTCTGTCATATAAATTCTTTCAATACAATATTTTTTGTAAACATCCAAACTGGCATGTGGTGGGTTGCATCATGCGAACGTCCTAAATCCATTACAACATTTACAGTCACGAAACAAAATTATTTTTCGCTAAACCGGATGGATAATGGGGAAGCGCAGAAAAAAAATTATCATCCACTTTTAAGAACAGAGGTTTTCAAAAACATTGTTCGGCTTTCAAAATTTTGCCCTATTAATTTAAAGAGCTAATAGAAATAATTTACAGCTTTTGTTTAAACGTTTTTGAAAAATAAACAGTTAGATGACAGATTCGTTTTAATACCTCTTGAGATTTCAAAATGGTGGGCAAAGCTGGCGTCCGAAGAAGCGTTCGAGTGAATTTTGTTAAAATTAATTTACTCCTTAAACCTCATTTATTGATACTGATGAGGGGGTTTGCGCTCGTTAACGGTACTGCGCGCGCCCTAGAAAAATCCTAGATCCGCCATAGCTGATATTTATACAATAACACTTATCGACATTAACTAAAAGAGCAAGTCATTAAACTCCGAAATTTAACATCTCAGGTGGGCCCTCTTAAACCGGAGCCACTGCGTCTACGATGACACTGTTTCTTGCAAACTTTTATCCATTTCTGTCTAGTCATTACAGGAATAACTGTTAAAACCATTGGGTCTGACGGATGTCATAGACAATTATTTTTAATTGATTATTCACGGCATGAATTATTGTAATTAGACAAATGAATAATGTATGAGTTGAGTGGAGTGGACTTACGTGTCCGGAGAGGTCCTCGCACCACATCTGCACCTCGGACTTCTTGATGCCGTTCCTGCGCGGCCGTCGGAACAGGTCGACGTTCTCGTCGTACTGTCCATGTCCGTTGTAAGACAGCGTGTCCGCGTCCTCCTCGTTACCGTTGTCGTTCCTGTACTGATTGCCGACGAACTCAAACTGTCCCTGCCACATGTCGAATTCCAAATCTTGAGCGGCCACTTCATCTTCGCTCGCCACACTCATTATACACGCACCTTGGGTCCGTTATAAATCACATCGCTGCACTCCGCCACCACTACTGCACTCGACATCACCTTCTGCAGAGCGACAGGCCGTGATCTTGCGCGCACAACAGAACCGAAGCACCGACTCTGCTCCACTGAACCGTGAAGTACAGTCGACAGTCTGTATCGTTTCTTATCTCGTACAAAATGGCTGGTTAAGAGATTTTGCGGCTTATCGCACAATTACGTCTTATCTCAGTTTGTTTATTGTAATAATAATAACAACAGTCGTAAAGAGGCGTCACAAATTAATCGACATGATCAACAACTGATAAAACTTGACTACTTATCAGATCATTTATTTTACAAACATTCATGAAAAGTATCTGAAGAAAAGGCTCGTGAACCTGGATTTATATAAACAAGTAAATATGTAAATATATGTATACACAGATATACATATAATTGGCATATATATATACATATATATATATTTTTAAACAAGAATGTTTTTTTTTATTGTTGTTACAATGTTTCGACAATAATTGTAAAAAACAATAAAAAATATATTCTTGTGTTAAAATATTTATAAAGTATTATTCATTATTACTTTGAATAACAAGAATAATGTGGGTGAATCACACACACACACACACACACACACACAATATTAATAATATTATATTGATATTAGTCCTTTGTAAGTAACTCGTTGAGTTTCCTGCAGGTCTCCCATGTAATATCTTCAAATAAATACACTGCAAGTAGGTTTATTTTCACCCGACTCACGTTTCACAGAAATTGTTCTGTACCTTCAGAGGTTTGTTTGAATTGTAATTGAACGTTTGACTTACAATATAGTTAACAATTAATCGATTTTACTTCGGTTGTAATGTTTATGTAGTCAGCTATTTATTATATATTTAATGTTTTATTTTATTATTCTAATAAATTTCCAGACATTCAAAATGTCAAATTAATAAACAAACACCATACAAGCCTTCATGTAAAAATCCTTCCACTAATGATAATATAAAATATATCAACTTTACTTATCACGGAAACATAACTCGTAGGCTAAACTAAGCAAACTATTTAAAGTTACAAACTTAAAAACACCTTATAAGACAGATAATATTGTTT
The DNA here is from genome assembly GCA_034769895.1 of Magicicada septendecula. NCBI lineage: Eukaryota > Metazoa > Arthropoda > Insecta > Hemiptera > Cicadidae > Magicicada > Magicicada septendecula. Next base: position 775,181,887 of record CM068368.1, read on the forward strand.
TTAATCAAATAAAACCTAAAACTAAATTCAACATTCATAATAAAAATGAGTTTACAAAATAGAATGTCCAGATTGCAATAAATTTTACGTAGGCCAGACGAAGAAAAAACTGTCCGAGAGATTCATTCAATACCGCAAAGCGGTTTAAAACCTAATATTTACAAATCTAATTTAGCCACACACTGTTTAAACAATAAACATAAATTTCCAGAGATTCAAAAAGTCAAATTAATTAATAACGTAGACCTACAAAAAGATAAAAAATGAATATAGCCTATGTGAAAATCTTAATACTTACAGACACAACAATAATAATAATAATAATAATAATAATAATAATGATCTACTAATTACAGAACAAATTCAAATAAAAACAAAACAAGAAGACTTATTTAAAATCATACAATTATTAGAATAATAAAATAAAACATTAAATATATAATAAATCGCTGACTACACAAAAATTACAACAATCGAAAATAGAATTGAAGTAAAATCGACTATCCGTTAACTATATTGTAAGTCAAACGTTCACTTACAATTCGAACAAACCTATGAAGATACAGAATATTTCTGTGAAACGTGCGTCAGGTGAAAATAAACCTACTTGCAGTGTAGTTATTTGAAGATATTGTAGGTTTTTCTATACGATGTAACCTGATGTACGATGTAGATAAATTGTCACGGATGCAGTCTGTTCGGTACGCTTTGTTACTATTTACGTAATATGAAAATGAAAGCGACGTAAATTTGGGAAACATGACTTTCTCCGATGAGCGGGAAGTAATGTCATCGGGTTCGATTACGGCGACACGCTTCATTGTCAACGATGCGCGACCATAACCGAACGTTCGACTAACTACAAGAACGATCGCTTTTTGGACAGCCACCAAACTGATAGCTCGAAAATTGATTGTGGCTGTACTTGACAGAACCGACAACGCGAGTTTTAACGTGTGAAAACCTACGGTAAGTGGCTGAAGTGACAAAAGACCGAAAACAATGTACAGACAGTATCGGTATTCCAAAGAGATATGTCGGAATCACAACTGATCAGCGTGACGACTGGACAGATTCTTATATACGTACGAAAACCGCTGAAACCTATCACTGGACGTTCGCCAAGCACGATGACAATCCGCACACCCTCACTGAAAAGTTTGTCATCATCACTACCACATCATCAACAAATCTGCTATATAGTTTAGGCCTTGTATTTGAGAGCTTTCTTAAGCAATCCCGGAAGGCTGTATTTTATTTTCATTTTTTGTGGTCAGAACTAACGTCAGAAGCCACACAAGTCCCAACCACGAGAACTCAGAAAGCAACGAGTACAGAAACACGCCTGACGTTCTATAAGGTGACGGCTCTCCTCACACTTCCCTATGGGTCAGAGAATTGTACTTTCCAGGCCAGTCGTAGTCAAGTGGTCGAGGTTTCTCAGGCACGTGGCACGATATACTCTTCAAGATCGCAAAAGAAATGTCGATGTAGGGCAGGAACTGAATATTATGAGTATACTCGATAGGATTGCCCAGTATCGGCTAAAACGGTTGGAACATCATAACCGAATGGATAACTGCCGCGTCCCCAAACACCTACTGAATTATAAGCCGAAAGGAGGGAGAGGTGTGAGGCGTCCGAAGAAGCACTGGAGTGACCAGCTCTAGGCTAGCTGCTTGGGACCGGAACGAACCATTTTTGGTTTACTCCTTGCTGAAGATTATGATTACTAATGTCTCACTACTATACAATAAAATAGACGCAGTTAGTGTTTTGTTGTACAATTTAATTGTAGGTACCTGGTCACCAAAGCGTTCTGTTAATGATTCCACATGTCATTGATATTCATTTATTTTACTACCTCTGATATCTCTCCAGTGGCGTACCTAGGCCACTGGAGGCCCGGGGCGGATTTCTTTCTGAGACCCCTCCTCCCATAAAACGGGTGTTTATAATCCAATTTATCTTTAAGTAATACACCACAAAAACACTACTGTTGTACATTTATTGTCTAATTACTATATCGATACATGTAGTTAGGAAACTTTGTAAGAAGCTGTAGTATACTTATATCTTTTTATGTTTAAAATAAAAATCATAAATATAAAAAAAATAAATAAAGTATGAATGTATTTATAATAATAAACATACCTTTATAATTTCATTTTAATATTTGTAAACATTTTATGAGGTAGGGTTGAAGATCGATTTCAAAATAATATTGACAAAATTTTTGGAATCGATCGATTAAATCCTGGACCTCTCCTACTTTGCGTTTCAGGACGTGACAATAGAAAATTCCCAAACAAATTAAAAAATTTACAAAAAAAATTTAATTTGCCAAATCTTGGAGGCCCCTTACTCTACGTGGGGACCGGGGGCGGTCCGCCCCTCACCGTCCTTTAGTCCGCTACTGTATCTCTGTAGCGTAGCAGAACTTATTACAGAAATAATTAAAGTGATTTATTTTCGCGTATATTTGGTTGTTAACAATTATCTTTGATCTAGTTGGTTCATTTCCTGTGAAAGTCGTGATGTTAGTTTTATATGCAGATATTTGTACACTATATTTGTATGCTATTACATATTTTATTTTTGGGGTCTTCACATATGCTTTTTGGTATATTGAGTAATATTAACAAAAGTTGGTATAAGTGACGAAGATATCAGCGGTAAAATAAGACGATGGAAAACTGTGACAGGGCAGCTGAACCGTGCTTTGGAGTGGGAAAAGCTCACAAAACCAAAAAGGCGATTTATTCTGACATGTTAGAAAGCATAGTCGCCTGTGGCTCTGAAAGTCGGGAGATAAATCAAATAAACTCCCGACAGACCCAAGCGGTGGAAATGGATTTCTGGGGAAGGTCTTGTGGAGTGTACAAGTTCAAGTGCTTTAGAAAGGTACATATCAGGAAGCAAATACTAGTAGGTAAAACAATTTCGGACAGCGTAAATACGAAGCGCCTCGTGGAACGGATGCCTGACGATTGTTGGCTCAGAAAGTTATTAACCTGGGTTCCAGATAAAAGGTGGAAACGGTTCGACTGAAGAGATCATGGAAAGAGGACTTGCAACGAGTAGATACATTGGATCAACAGAAACCTCTAGCGTGCAGGATGGGAGAGAAGTTAGTAGCTGTAGACGCATTCGCACATGAATTGATGGACGTATTTTATGTAATTCACGTTCATTTTCATGAATAATTAACGAGAAGACTCAGAAAAAAGGTTGCAAGTGGGTATACATTTGTTAAATCGAATCTGCAAAGATTCTGTATTACAAATATCCACCGCTCTTTAAGACCAAGGTGATGGCTTTTCGTGGAACTGATCCCATACGGGCAAAAATTGTTATAAATGGTATTGTTCTGGAACAAGCCAGCAATTTTGAATACATGGGCTACAGTGTGTCTTATAATACAAACAACGACGTTGTGAATAAGTCGCATAAATTCAACCTTATGTGCGGGATCATCAGGACAACTCTTTAGTCATCAAGAAAGAAACTCGCCTAAAATTCTACAAGGTGGTGGCCCTTCCTACACTTCTTTATGGGTCTGAGGATTGGACTAAACGAAGGCCAGGCCAGTCGTATCCAAACGGCTGAAATGAGATCTATCAGGCACGTGGCAGGGTATATTCTCCATGATCATAGAAGAAACACAGATACTCGGCAGGAACTGAAATTATGAGTAGGGTACACTCGACAGGATTGCCCAGTATCAGCTGAATTGGTGGAAACATATTTGCCAAGTGGACGACTGCTACATCCCGAAATGACTATGGATCTATAAGCCGAAATGACGGAGAGCTGTGGGACATCGTAGAAAGCGCTGGACTGGCCAGCTCTAGACCTTGCCTGTTTGAGACCGGAACCTTGGTTTAATCCTTGCAGATGATGACGATGATGATGAATTAACGAGAAGAATAATAAACGAAAAGTTGTATTAACGACGTATCTGTCTGGTTTTGTTCCTGAGTTTACTTACGATTTATAAGTCTTAATATAATCATAATCAAAGTCTCTTCTTTTCATAATTCAACTACTGAGACGCTGCGCTTATCTTAGTAGTCCAGAGCTAAGCGTTTCAACTAGAGTGTCGAGTCACGGAGATTAAAAAAAAATAAATTTATAAATAAATAAAAGATGGAGAGCAGTACAGAAGACGCCACAATAATGAGCTGCCCAAACATGTCGAGAAAATCACAGACGTAATTAGGAAAAGAAGAATTAAAAAAAAAAGAACATACGGACATGTTCAAAGAATGAAGCTTGACAGAAAACAGAGAAACTTTTTAATTATTTCAGAAAGCTCAAAATGCTAAACACATGGTTCAAAGAAACAGAAAGACGTAGAACTCCAGATTACTCAAGAAGACATTGAAGAATGCTTACCACTCAAAAAAAAAAAATTAAAAAATGCCCAAGGTTTTCAGGAAAAACCCAAGAAGAGGACAGGTGCCATCTGGCCTGACGAAAGGAGGGATAGATATCGATCAAGAATGAAGGAGACATGGGAGAGGAGGAAGACACGTGAGAAGATGGGAGGAACCGGTTGAACCAAACGTGGTCCACAGTGGCTCATAAGATTAAAATAAATAAAACGCATTAAATAAATGAAACGAACTCTTCGTAAAAAGAGATACGCCAAGGACGCATGTCGAAAGCTTGCTTGCAGGAATCAAACAATATATATTTTAATTTATACCTATACTGTAAAACGTGACTTATTGTGAACAGACTACTTAGCACAAAATACAGTCAACAATCAACGAGTAATTATGTAAGCGAATTCTTGAGCGCTAAACGCTGAGAGGTGTGTTCCCTTTGTCGGCTGTTTCAATGCGGCCGGCACACAAAGACGGGTTAAACAAGCGAAAGTATTATTGTAGATTATTGCTTCTGTTCTGCCCGTCACACTTTCCATAGAATAACAAACAACGCACCGGTCCCGCGTCATCAACTCAGCTGCCGTATTGTGTCGATGAATCGAACTCAAACATGTACTGTGCCACCGCCTTCTAAACATCACCACTAATTTCTTTTACAGACTTCAAGGGAACTTGAATTATTTTATGTATTTTTCCAAGAACATATATTTTCCATCATAAATCTTACCTACAAGAAAACTACCTGGGAGCCCGTTGTTAAATACAATCACAGCACCGTTACCGGCAAAGTCATGGTTTCCTAAACCAGTCTGTCATTTCTTAATCATCTATACAGAAAACCTATCAACTGATGAGAATTTTGCATACAAATGTGCTACGTGCCACAAAAAATGTCTCGTAGTCTGTAACAAACAGGGACATTTATCATGACCTTCAAATGCCTACGGTAAATGAGGTCGTCGACACAGCTTAGTGACATATGAAACGAACTGAAGTAGGCTACATCCAAATCGATCGGCCGCAAACCTCATAGACAACGGTAAGTTGACAACAAGACTCAAAATCATCAAGCCGTTGAACTCATCCTTTGGTGGTTAAATGGCAGACTGTAGAAATGTAAAAAAAATTCAAAACTTTTATTAATGAAACATGGAACTAATCGTTTGATTTGTTCTCACAACGTTAACTTCCAATCATAACACGCTAATTATTTATTTTTAAAGAAATTGAATAAAAAATAAAAAGTTAATCCTTTTGTTATTTTTTAATACGTTTTAAAATGAAATTATATTTTCAGCATAACCTCTCTTGACTTTGTAGCGCAAGATGTACGACATAAAAGTAAAAGCATATCTAGATGTTTGGGAAATGACATTTGTATGAAGGAATGCACAAAAATGCCGCTAATACGGTCACCGGATACCTGGCGACATGCCACACGAAACTGAAGCAACGTGTAAGAATAAATTACACTGGAATACAAATACAATACGTGACACGGAATTCTTTCATAGTTGTGAATGACTGCGATCTATATAGAGCGGAGACGGCGCAACCAACAGTTACTAACCGTGTTGCCGATTATATTGGGTGCTGTAATCAGTGGATTACTCTACTGGAAGGGTTGAAACCATTGGGATTTGTGTAACACTATAATAAAACGTGTGATAGTTTTATCATCTGTGGTGTAGCCTAAAACGTATTTATAAAATTAACTGAACGAGCGAAGCAAGTTCTTAGTTTTACCTTGATCGTTTGACATTTTTCTGTCTGTCTATCTGTGTATTTGAGATTTACATGAATACATAACTTTTGAATGAATCACCCGATTTTCGTAAAACTTAGCGTGCATGTCCATACTATTCACCAAGAGACCTCTATTGTTTTTGAGACTCATCCCTCCAAAAATTGTTTGAGTGGGTACCAAAAAATTGGGGGTGGGTCAAAATTTTGCTAAAATCGCAAAACCCCATGTGGGGTAACGAATTAAAGATAATTTTAACCAAATCTGAATACAGTGGCCAGTTTTGGAAATTAAAAAATTTTGGACACTAAGGCCCAAAATGTGGATCAAAAGTATTTAAAATTTGTACAAACCTGTGACGGTTATCAAATTAAAGAGAATTTTAACCAGAATCTAAATACAGTGTTCAGTTTAGGAAATCTAAAAATTTTAGGACACCAAGGGATGAAAAATTTTTGAAAAAGTTGCAAAAATCCAAACCGGGTATCAAATTAAAGGGAATTTTAACTTAAAGCCGAACATAATATTTAGTTTAAAAATTTTTGAATTTTAGAGACACCACGGGCTAAAAATGGACGTCAAAACTGAAAAAATTGCAAAAGCCTATGTGGGGTATTAAATTGTCCGGAATTTTGTTCAAAATACGAACTCGGTATCTTTAATAAATTGAGAAAATTATTAAACAGTTATGTCAACACTAACATCAAATTAATCTGATTTTATCTAATAATAAATCAATGCAGTTAAAAATAATGAAGAAGTTCTACAGCTCAGGGAACTTGCTAGTTACACACACAAAATATAGCTTCTTCCACAACACTACCCTTGAACGCCAAGCGTAACCAAGCGACTACGTAGAGTAGCGACTGACATCATTACATAATACCGATAGTAGAGTAATTCAGTACGTTGAAATCTTTAAACTTATATGGCTTTCTTCTGTTTGTAGTGTTTCCTTTTGTAGGCATTTATTTCTGCACGTAAATTCAAAATACGAACTTCATAGATTTCCGCCTTCTCTCTTCTACTACATACGTAGCCTGTAGGACGTTGACTATTACGGAGATGTGGCTGATCATGAAGACTGTCTCTCCCTTCACCCCTTTCTTCTGGGGTTTCATTGTCACGTGCCATTCTTGGGAATCTATCCTCTTGCAGTCTACCCACGTGCCGATTGCACTGCTGCCTTCTGTCTTCAATTAATTATCTCGAACACTGTCTGCTTACGTCTCGACGAGGTATTCTGTCGGTCAGTAGTCTGTCTCTCAATGTAGACATTTCTGTTGAGCTTACCATCTGTTTTGCTTTTGATGGTTTCAGCCCTCGCATGACATTCATATGCTATAACTGGCCATAATACGCACCTATTACTTCACTTTATTCTCTTCTAGAACGTTTTGGTCTTCAACTAACGTATTTCTATGGGCAGTCATGCACTTCAACGAAGGTATTTCTATGGGCAGTCATGCAGCTCAAATACTTGCCAATGCACTTGCTTAGTCAGTTAAGCAAGGCCAATAGGCCATTGCACTACAGGGCTACAGTTTTTAATAACTTGATATAACATTTGTTCGTTGCATATTTTTCTACGTGTATGTATTCGGTACCTGGAATGTGAGACAAGAAAATTTGCAGTAATGGGTGGAAAACACAAAGCTCTATCTCAAATCAGAGAAGAGATGGAATTATTGTCAGAAGCTGTTTATAATATTAATAGGCCTACTACGGACAAAACTCATAGTGAAGCTGCGCTAGTCGAGACAGCCAAAGACATGGTAACATATAAGAAGGAATAATCAATACAGCGAGGATTTTGGGGACAAGAATAGGCCTATATTAAAACGAAACAACAAAAGCGTATACCACTAACTTAATAAAAACTACTCTTATCTAATGGAGCGAGATGTTACTAATCAAGATAGGTCAAAAAGTTATTTAAGCGAACAGAGACAAACGTTTGTGTCAAGCTGCAAGAAAATCAAGGAATATCAGTACCAAACGACAATGTAAAGGAGAAATAACAAACGTTAGTTTACAATAGCTGGGAAAGAAAAGAAAAAAGGAAAAGAAAAAGAGCTGGGAGAGCTACACAGAGGAAATTGCAAGCCAAGCAAGCTGCGTGAAGAAGAAGGTCTTCCAGAAGAACACCAGCTGAATAGAGAAGACTGGATATTGGGAATCGAATGCGACGATACCCTTATAAACTAAAGTTTGTTCATTCTTAGAGTGGGTCCTGATACAACACAGATGCGTATACAATGTCAACTTAAAACTTTCTTAACAAAATAAACATAACATTAAGAAGTACAAGATCACTGACCTTAATTTTAGTTGTATTAAGAACAATGCTTCCTGATACATTTTTAATCAATCAACACTAATTAGCTGCGAACTATTTGTTTTCTAGCGGAGGATTTAGTGATGTGACCAGTCATCTAACCAATCAGGTTCAAATACAATCACATGGTTTTGTTTACATCAGGATCCAGTCTAAGAATAAGTATAGATAAGAAGACGAAGATACTGGCCTACTTGTATGAGCAGTGGTTGATTTCTAAAATTATAGGTGCCGGAACGCATCAATTAAAAAGTTGTACAGACACAAATATACTTAAATTTTATATGAGCGTATAAGTTTACATTAGGTTATTACACACAAGGTCTACATTTTTAAAGCCTTATAAAACACGTAACATTCGTATAAACTTGTATCTAAAACGATAATAACGTTTACTGATATTTCTAAAGAGCTTCATCGTCAGGTTAGCTGCACGACAATCGAAACCATGTCACTCGTGATGGCGTCATCCCGGAGCCTCAATCAAACTCTATGTGATGGTGTCGGTGGTTCGGACAATTTAAAAAAGTTTCCAAAATTTCATAATTGTGTCGTTATATTGTTTGTTTCTTGACCTATCCTTACTCTTTGTGTCCAATGCTGTATGATGGCCAGAAATCAGCCACGAATCCATGTACTTTGATGGATCAACTAAACGTAGAGGAGGTCCATTAATGTTCACAAATAAGAGGCTGGATACAGTCTTTGCATTTAGAAATGCTCTTAAAGATGTAATTATTAGATTCATTTGCGAAAAACACCTCTCTCATTCACTTGAGGATATTGCTATTGATTCCATAGCATATTTCAAGGTAGAAAGACTCTCTGGAAAAATTCTAGAATCCATAGATAAACGTCGGCCGTCGCTTCGTGTCGACACCGCTAACTGCGAATGTCATCTTCGAGCGAGCGAATGAGAATTTCAGGTAGACTGTATTAAAAAAAATAACGATAGTAGTTAAGATAAAGATTAGTGGTGGTGTTTGATTTTGACAAATTTTTAGTTTTGTAGTGGGGCTGATGAGGGGCACAATTTAAGAAGTAGAAGTAAATATTTGTAATACTTAGGTTTTTCTTTACATATATTTTTTCGGTAATTTATTTTAGGATCCAAGAGGTTCCGGAACGCCGTTCCGGCGCGTTCCCCCCTGAAATCAAGCCCTGTGTACGAGTATCTGGGAGTTAGATTGGTGCCTAATCGAAAGGCTTTCGTCACTGGATTTTTTTAAATGTCAGTAACGTGTAAATTCTTCGTACAATGTAATAACTGCCAACATTTACTGAAGTGCCTGCTAACCGAGGCAGAGAATTGAAAGCGTTTGCTACCGTCACATGTGACTGTCTACGTTCTGGCAAACACATGGAACAGCGGAATAAAAAAAAAAACTGAATCGGAAAAAGCTAAACTGTGACACCACATGTCAGGGAGGGAGAGAGCGTCACACTTGGTGCTAAATAAGGAATACAGCTAATACGAATTCTGAACGTGTGTAACGGACGCCGAACATTTCTCAACCAACGAATAGGCCTACTAAACGTATGTGCATTCCTTCATACGGCATTACAATATATTATTATTTTCTGCATACGTCGTTACTAACTAGCGTTGCAAATAAGGAAATGTTGAAATGTGAGCGCCGATAACCTAGCGGGCTGAGCTGTAGGGGAAATCATAGGGAATAATAAAACTGTTGGTATAAATAAAACGTTTTTCTGATTGGCAACCATGTTTTTCACACATTATTATTGAAAGCAAAACGTTTTGCCATTCTATTAATGGAGAGAAACTGTTAAAAAGTTTAAACTCCACACAAGTACTCCACAGTGGCGCATCTCCAATTTGGCTTTGAGGGAGGGTCCGGAGTCATTCGGCTCCATACAAAAGAAAAAAACAAGTTAAGATTAATCAACATTATACTATCTTTAAAATGGTTGAAAACGTGGTAACATCCTGAAACCAATCCCATTAAAGTAAACAGTACTAACACAATAAAAATACATGTTTTTGAAACATTGTTAACAAAATACTTATCGACTGAATTGATTTTCTTATATTTCATATTTCAAACGTATACGCTAATGCTGTGTAATAAACATGTTTGTATATTTAAAAAAGAGTTACTATTATATTAGCGTACACAGGTGAAAAAATAATAAAACAGCCTAAAAATTAAGAGATTAACAATATTCGTCAACTTTCATCGACCCTCTGGGGGGGGGTCCCGTTTGCCCTCCCCCCGTAAATACGCCCTGGTAAAGTAAAACCAGCAGAAGAAGAAAGATAAGAATATATTTTAGCAAAACACGCGTTGTCAGTGTTCAGGATCCCACGAAGCTGTACGCTACTTACTGTATGTTGTCAATTAGGTTAGCAGGTGCTCGCTAATGTGTATCTGTGGCACGGAGTTCGTGCAGTGACTCGAATAGTTTACAGTACAAGCCTGACTGACACGAATACCAAATAATGCTGCTGACACCACACACACCACAGGATCATGGATGTGAGGCTCGACAATATTGATGACCAAATGTAAGAAAAAAAAGGCAAAGTCTGTACCAGCTACCGCGGGATGAGTCAGATTTGCCTGCCAATTCCAGCGTTGTCTTTTTTTTTTGACATAAAAAGAGAAACACAAATAAATTTTGGTATAGCCTATTTTGTTGTACGTCATCAGATCAGATTATGAAACAAATACAAGCAAATAAAATACGATTTCTCCAAACGACCTTTAATCAAAACAACACCATTTTTGGATTCAAAACGTTTTTACCAATGTACAACGATTATAATTCTCTGCGGCTAGACCAACTGCAACTGACTGGCATGTGTAACCTCTCGCCTTGCCCACACCACAGTACACAGATTTACAACATAATTACGTGTTTTGGAACTTTCACAACTTGCCCCGTATAGCATACAAGGAAGGTAGTGTGGCCATCACTACGGCCCTTCAGCCGATTATTACTCGTATTACCCTACATGTAACTTGAATAAAATGATAACAGTATTTTGAATATTAGGTTTACGAAACAACAGCATTGTCACTATGGTGCCACAAGTCTGTGGCTCTTTTACCAGATAGCCATCAATTAGCAACATACGCTGATATGTTGGCCAAGAGCTCCCTCACTCCGATTACGCCAGGAAAAGTCGTATTGTAAAATTTGTTCACTATCCTGATGTAAAGAAAGCGGAGTGATGCAACTCAGAGGAATCCACAGTACGAAGTTAAAACGTTCTTAGCAAAACAAACATAACCTAACTAATATAAAAATCGTTTACCTAATTTTAGTTGTATTCATCCCAATTGTATTAAAACAAGTTTGTTGATATATTTCTAATCAATTAGCACTAATCAGTCGTGAACTACTTTATTTCTAGCAGAGGATTTAGTGGTGCGACCACTCATCTAACCAATCTCGTTCAAGTACAAACACATGGTTTTGTTTAAATCAGATTCTAGTTTTACAACGAACAAAGTTTAGTTATAATCGGCCTCACTTGCTCAGGAGAGCCGATCTAGGGGCTGAAAAATGCACCTCGATTTTACAGTGCTCCCGGGAATCGAACATGGGACGGGAATCACAATCGTAACCTTAGTGTGAAAGAGGAATTAGTGCGCTTAACACTGCGGTCGAACAATCTGACAGTTTTTCGGAATATGTTGCGTAAGTTTATTAATAGGGGCGTATAAGGTTTCTAAGCGCCCGGCAATTTGTAACTATTGAAGTCCTGTATTAAAGTTACCTGTATTTTGTTTTTAAGAATTTTTGTAACTCTCCAAGAAAATCATTTTGTAATTTTGTTATGGCAATTGTGGAGATTATTAAAGAAAATCTATTTAAGTCCCAGGGCGTATATATTTTCTCTTTTGGCGTCTCTTTCGTAAAGTTGAAAACTTCCATACGCTTTTTTGTATGGACGATAATTTGTAGATACTGTCACGTTAAAGAGACCGCTTGAGTGAAAAGCGGGTGTGTAATAAAACAATAAAAAATTTATTCTAAAGTAGCATAACCAAAATATAACAAAACACAGAATATTAAGTAATACAAAAAATTTCTTATTAACAGAATGAGTAAAAACAAAGCGTTTTGTAATACTGGTTAAACTTGAACATAAAGACTAGAAATGATTAGCTTTTCATATCAATATAAAAATATTTAAAGTAAACTGTAAACGCCTTTTAACAGCGTCGGTTCTAGAGCTTATAGTAAGGGAGGGGATTAATTTAATGAGCGAAGCGAGTTCTTAGTTTTAACTCAACCGTTGGCATTTGTCTGTCTGTCTGTTTGTATAATGTCTATAATGCCTCCCTTATGTCTTTTTGGGGTAAGTCTCACGGTAACTTTTGAACGCATCAACAGGTTTAGTAAAACATGGCATGCGTGTCTATACTTTTACCCTACAGAACCCTATTGTTTTTAAAATTGATGCCGGCAAAAATAGGGGAGCGGGGGCAAAAAATTAGGGTGTCAGAACTGTGAAAAAGTCGCAAAAGCCAACGTAGGGTATCAAATTACACGGATTTTTAGCCAAAATCTGAATATAACGTTCGTTTTGAAAATCTCAAACTTTTTGGGCATCGGAGCCCAAAAGGTAGGTGAAACGTTTGATGAAGTGTCTAGCATATTATTATGTGTTATACAAATGTTATATTACCATAGAAATACTCGTAGTAAAATAATAGCGATTTTTATAATTTTTCCCATTGAAAATTATAAGGTGCCCACGTACTCAGCCAGCTATTTCGAAGTCACATAACGTCCCATTGAACAATCATCTAATGTCGAAATTTACGTAATAATAAATGCACTTCGTTCAAAATATTGAGCGAGTTTTGCAGTCCGGAGCATACTAGTAATAATAGTAATTAAACTAAAAAAAAGAATTACTATGTGGGAGAGCATCGTAGGAGGTGGAATAAATAATAAGTAAATTAAAAATGGATTTGGAATTACACGTAACAACAAACTGTTCATCATACAGTGAATACTTTATAATTTGATAAGAAAACATTTATAGGTATCTGGGAGGGCACGAAACCCCCTCCCACGACCACAGGCTAGAACCGACACTGGTTTTGAAAAAAGGAAAACACTGATAATCTTTTCTAAACCTGTTGATTCCATTATATGATATTCAATTGAAATTAAATAGAATGTCTTTCGTGACCTATTGTGATCTTATACAATAAAATAGGTAAAAATAGGTTTAAATAGATAAAACCGCCTTCAGCTTACTGAACAATCTTATTGCTCATGCAGCTGTTACAGGTATAGGCCTACTAAAGTATACCCTTTAGGACAGGCTACAACGTCCATGTTATTGTTATCTGCTGTCAAGAGAAAAATTTACAGGCATTGCACAAATGTAATGCACAGAGAAGGGCATTGAAAATGCTTCAATAAATCTAAAAAATATATATATTTATGTTCATTCACCAATCAATGAATTCATTCTTCATTTACCAATGTACAGATTATAAGTTAAATGTAGTCGCATTCATAAGCGAAGTTTTATATATGTACTACGTTATTGACAACAAAGAAGTAGTTTCTATGGAAACTCACCGGTTCCCATTTTCGATAACGCACCAGCGATCACCCGCAAATGTGCGACACGTCCTTATAAACATTTTCAATGTTAAAAGTAAATTAAATGTAGAATTTTAAAGTGGTCTATTTGATGAAACTTATCAATACAACATGTAGGCCTACTTGGTTTCTGATTTCCGGGCCCATTACTGAAAGGCGCTACTGGTGCCATTCGCACAAGGCTAGTGCTTGCAAAGACAGACATACAGTTTGATGTTATAAACGCGTTTATCAGTATAAATGGATAATACTACAAGAGTACAGCAATAACTATACCTATACTGGTCGCGGTATACGATAGGCCCTACATACTGTACACTGGCGGTTGATATCGGTATACGCCCAGCTGTCCACGTCCGGTTGTCGCTGTGTACGCTTCACTGATTACGCATGTGCTAACTAACCTCTTTACACAACACTCGCCAATACACAATGTAGGTCTGTCGCTTTAAAAACCATACGGCGTTCATGTGATAGAGGAGAAGGTTACAGACGATAACCAGAACACTCATTATAATGCTTATGAAGCCGTTTAAAACTTAATATCAGCCGATCACGTAGCACAGTTTGTTCGACTGTATCGTAAAAAAACGAAAGACATTACTTGGCATCTGCTATCATAACACGCGCTCGTGTAGAGGTCGCTATGAGCATATCCGAAAGGTTAAATTTCCCAAACGTTTTAAACGAACTGATTTTAATAAAATGATTAGACCTACGCTGTTAACCTGGAACTCCCAGTAGTTTTTGTGTTCTTAATTGTTTCTGTGGCCGGGCAAGGAGGGCGGCTGAAGGATTAGCTGACCCTTTGCCAACGAACGCACAGGTATACAGACCGCCAAACAACAGCTTGAACCTGGTGCCATGAGCCAGTCAGTAAATCACCTAGGGAGGGTGGATGGGGTCAGCTGCGTGTGAGTGTGTTTGAATTATTATCTGTATACACTAAGTTGGCGTCTGGGCCGGCGACTACCTGGGGTTGGCCCGGGTAATCCCAGACGCCAACTTAGTGTATACAGATAATAGTAAGCTTACGCTGGTAGTCCAGCCGCCTTCATTAACCGGCCAAACTATAAGTTACATTTTAACTGATTTTTCTTTTTTAAATTCTTGAAGGACTACTCCCGGCCCCTGCCCAAATGGGGAATATTCCGTAAGCCATGTTAGCTGTCTCTCTGTACGAAGGGAGGCTACCACCCAAGGTAGTAGCGCACACTCATCATTACCACAACCAGCACTAAACGTTTCTGTTTTACTTCCGTAAGAATGCTTCTCCAGTCATTTCCAGCGACTTCTTTCCATAGAAACTTTAGTCCACTGCACACTCTATCATAAAAATTTACGGTCACCCTCCATCTTGTGTAGGCCCATTATAAGCCTCGTTACATCTCCCGGCTTTCGTGGCCACCCTCCCCGGCCAAATGTCGTCCCACCCGCCATTTCATTATATTAATTCTGTAAGCAATACCACAGAATGTTGGTTGTGTATCCACTTGATTGATTTCCTTGTACTTTTGTTTATTAATTCCTATCGTTTCTTTTCCATATATCTGGGCTCTGTTTACAGTTCCCCTATCTCTTTCATGTTAATTGGCAATGTTTCTTGCCAGTGTGCATTACAGAGAGCACACTCTGATTGCTTTGAAGCACGCTCTGAGAGAACGTTTTGGTTTTTCAAAATAAAACGGATTTGGTACCTTTCTATAAGTTCCAAAGCATAATATTGCTCATCTCTCCCATGGACAACTGCCCTAAACTTATTCTATCTTAACTACAAGCACTTCGACTCAAATACACTCGAATACAACAAAACACCATTGAAACACCCTCCAAAGGATTGCGTAAAAGCAACGTATTAAATTGGATCACGCATAGACCAAATAGCACAGATACACACATTTCCGTATACTCACGTTTTTCAATCACATTAGCATGGCTGACATGTTTAAACACAGTACTTCACGCAATGAGATAATTATTATTGCGTATAATAATTATCTCATTATACAGTTGATTTTAATTATTATTCCGTATTCACCCATTTCTTCCCAAACAATTTCGTTTGTGATATAAACACCTGAACACTTATCCCTTGCTCTAGAGGCTGAAACTTCACGTTTTCATAATTCGCATTGTATGGAGGGTAAACAGTTGCCTATGAATAAAACAATCTTACGTTCGTCTTTCATGATTTTCTTGTATCCAGGTCTTTAACCACGTGACAAGCAAATCGACGATCAGGACACACTCAACTCTTAGAAATACATGGAAAACACACACACACACACACACACACACACTTCTAACAAGATACGGGATTTGAACACAACGAACGGGGCACTTTATACAGATTTCGCATAAAGGGATATACATATAGGCCTAAAAGGACGTAACAATAGGCGCTCATCAAACGGGCTATAGCGAGAGCATTTAACGAAGTTTAACTACATTTCAATCCATCCCAGGTGTCATACTCACACAATCGATTTACACTATCTTACCCATTACTTACACCTTACTAAAAACAGGAATACACATGCTATACACAGACTATAGACTCAACTCGAAGCCGCGGTCACTTTGTCGCTGTTACAATGGACAGCAATTGCAGTCGGGTATGACGTGCGGTACTGACGGCAGTGGCCTTGGCCGGGCCTCCTCTACGAGGGCAAAAGTCAAACTGTAGCCTCTTTAATTACCAACATGAAGCGGACGTCCATTCTTTTGTACCGGCATGAGACAGTTTCGCGAAGTTGTAGCAAGTTTAATTGGTGAACGTTGGCGTTTAATGGCGCATAAAGCCTTCCCACTGACAGCAATTCTCGCTCATAATCGTCAATAGCAAAGTCGAAACTGCTTTTAAAACAACTATTTCGTGCTGAACTCTGGCAATTAGTTTCATATTTAAATGACTGTATGTTTTAATCGACTCGTGAGCGTAACTGACGCAGATTTTGTTCAGACGACAAGGAAACAACGGATGTTGCTTTTAATGACAATTTTAGAAATGGATAATTTAATTAGGCTATACAAAGAAAAAATGTAATAAACTCCTCAAGATGTGAAACCTTTAAAGAGGTCATTCGGCTACACGACTGTAACTACTTGTGAAGATTAAATACCTTAGATTACAGATCTATAATAAAGTAATAGCACGAAACAAAGACGAACAAATAAGTAGTGAAGGATTCAGGGACAAAGAGAGGCAGTTCCAGGTAGTGAATAAGGTAACCGTCTGTACTGTAAAGCTAAGAACAGTACAAACATTTGATATACACATATTTCTACGTACGAGTCAGAAATGTGGTAGATTAACAAAAAAAAAAGAAAAAAAAATGTAAAAAAAATAAATCGAACGGTTTAAAAATTACTGGGGAAGAATCCGGAAGGTCACCTTACACGGTCGAAAAAATATGGCGACAACGAAATAGTGGAGAGATAAAGCCATTCAGTTAGTGTGTGCGCATAAAGAGAATGCCACATGAAATACGGATTCAAGAAATGTAATCAACGGCGGAGACAAACATAGGATAACAGAAAGTTTGGCGTGGAAACAGAGTAAAGAAACATACGGACAGCCCTGCCTGAAAAAAGAATAGTGGAGAGACAGAAAACAAATGAAAGCTACGATACTAACAATGTCGAAGCTGTAATTCAACTTGTATTTTATATGACGACACATACCGTCTATGACAATGACATTCAGTTTTATATAAAATTCTTATATATAAAAATGCAACGATAACTACTACGCTGATAAACAGAATGAAGAAATATGGGACGAAGATAAATGTAGGGAAAACAGAAGTTATGAGAATTAACAACGGAGAGAACATAACAGTCACGCCAATGAAAGCTGTATGAATGAATATGCTAACGAATGAGAAGAAGAGCCTTTTTTAAAGCAGTATGGCTCAATAATGGAAAAATACTGGTTGCGGTTTGTGCGGTGTGGAGCGTACATATGTGAAACGGGGGACAATAGGAAACGGATAGAGATAGAAATGGAGATAGAGAGAGAAGGGGGCTGACATGTGGGTATCGAGAAAAATTGAGAGAATTACATGGGTTGACAGAACGAGTAATGAAGATGTTTTGAAAAAATTACGAACACTTTTAGGTACAGTCCTGAAAAGGATGGAATTGGATAAGATATGTGTTCCTCTGCATACACAGGAAAAGTAGCGACTGTTCTTCAGTGGAAGAAAGAGACTACTGATTGCAGGTGATGGTAAAGAGAACTATATAAAAGAAATAAAGAATAGGGCTAAGTGTGTGGCAGGAGCAATTGGAGATAACAGTGCAGCACGTGCACAATAGGACTTCTACAATCGGCAGGACACCATATATAATGATGACGTAAAACCCTTTACCTTCTGTAAGACGGCGATATAGACCATGAGCTACCAATATGAAACCCTCCCCCCTCCGTGGGAATATCCAACTCTCATATTTTTTTGTTGCTATTGCCATCTAGTTTAAGGTTTTAGTTGTTTGCCTCTCATCAATTACAGCCTCCGAAGCCTGTGTACCAAATCGGACACCCTGTGCGCAATACCCGCTGCGCAATAGCCGAAAAACTTGTTTTTCTATAGACTGTAGCGCCAAAACGGTTCTAACGATTTTGATGAAACTTGCCTAAAGTATTCTCCTAGAAGCCCTTGACCATTCCCAAAAGCTCGCATCTCCCAAAAAATTCAGGAAAAAAGTTAGGTGCAAATGAAATTTCATATTTTCTACCTGTTTATTGATATATCGGCTAAACCGTTCTCCTACGCAAAAATTGAATATAACCATTGTTGTTTGTCTTGGGACGCTGAAAAAAATGAATGGTCACACGAGTCGATCGGACGATTTTTATATTCGGCATGCGCAAACCGTGCGCAATAGCCGAAAAACATGATTTTCTTAATTACAACGTGTGACACATGATATTTATGTATTTTTTAACGCTGAATCACGCGGTGGTATCAGTTTCTTATGAAAACGCTCCTGTTCTAAAATAATCGGTTATAATAGGGAAAAATTTAATTTTTTTATTTCTTTTTGTAGGAAAGTCGTGGAGTGGATACACCAGATATTTAAAAAAAAATCTTCTTTTTTAAAAAAATCTTTGTTCTTTGCTCCTAATATTTCCAGTTAACTTTTATTAATTATTGATTTCTGTTTCAGGTAAACTGTAACCATGTCTGATGAAAAGCCTTTAAGTTTGAAGCGAGATGGAGCATCAACAACATCACAGGGGAAGAGATGTATCATCCATTTTAATGAAAACAAATCAGACAATATTCTCCGATCATTTTCCGTCCAATCATTTCAGAAAGTTCGTGAGTGTGTTGAAGTCGGACTGAAGGAATTCACTGAAAATAATAGATTTGAAACTGTGTGCAGACAAGTGCCAGTGGATCTCGATGTAGATCATGATTTTTACCATCGGTGGTGTTACCAAAAGTTTACGAACATTTCAAAAATTAAAAAACGTGTGCGGGCATCGGGCAATGAAAGCGACCCATCAGCATCCAAGCGAAGCCACAGATCAGCTTCTACAGGAAATCTATTTCCGAGTGATAGCTGCATTTTTTGCCACAAGAATCGAAAATGGATTTCTTCGGAAAAAAATACGAGTTGCCTACCAAATGTGTTACTGAAACAGCGGGGTTGTCCATTATACAAGCCGCAGAAGCAAAAGCAGATGAAAAATTGTTATGTGAACTGAAAGATGTAGATTTTATAGCTCGGGAGGTGCACTTTCATAATCACTGTCGTAAGGAATACACAAGACATCCTGATAGGCGACCCCATGCCACTCCAGAAAGTGAGTCACTTGCACAGCAAAAGGCGCACAAAGAAGCATTTGAACTTTTAAAGAATTATGTTCAAGAGAGTATAATTGTTGGTGGTAATGTTGAACGCATGGCAATGCTGCATGAGAGGTATTTGTTATTCATGACGGAACATTCACCCCAATTTTATAATGAAAACTACAAAACTGATAAATTAAAAGAAAAATTAAAAAAGCATTTTGGCAATCGTATATCATTTTGGCAGCCAAACTACAGGAGTGAGCTTGTGTACTCATCATGGATACAACCCGGACAAGCCGTAGAAGCTGCATTTGAAGCTGCTTCATCAGAAATGCGAAGAATACAAGAAGCTGCAATCATTTTGAGACGGCATGTGCAGCAGACATATGAAAATTCACCTACAATGCCTTGGCCTCCTTCAGCCGAATTCCTGGCATCAGATGAAACAAAGGCTCCTAATTTACTATGTGAATTTCTTTCGTACGTGACAAGCGGAAAACCACTGAATGTTGCGAATGACAAAGTTAAACGCACAGTGAATTCCTATGCACAGGGTTTATGCTATAGCATTACTAATGGTAAATGGAAAATGTCAAAGCATTTGAGTTTAGGAATGACTATAAGGCACCTTACAGGAAGTGCAGAATTGGTAACTTTGTTAAATAGATATGGTCATTGTGTGTCGTACTCACACTTGCTTGAGTTAGATACTGCTATGTGCAACAAAATAAAGTGCAATGATCAACTTCTCCCTTCAAATATATCTACAACAGGTAACATTGTGTCGCACTGTGTTGGGATAATGTCGACCTAAATGAAGAAACTCCGTCTAGTAATAGGACAACTCATTCAACACATGGGATTATGATTCAAGAGAGAAGGACTGATATGCAGACATTGATTAGTGGCACTGATGTACCAAGAACTAAACAACGTTCTGTCAAGTTTCTTGAGAGAGATCTTCAACCTTGTTTCATTCAAAAGCACCCTGAGCCAAATATTGATGCAACAATAACATCTTGTGTAAACAGAGCTGCTGTTAACAATGCTACACAATCTGATTTTTTCTGGTCATTATGCAGAGCAACATTCAACAAAACAAGCCAAGTACCCGGATGGTCAGGGTGGGTTTCAAAAACATCAAATATTGAAGATGAACAGAAACTTTCAACAGTAGGCTACATGACACCGATTACTTCTCCAATTACAGAATATTCCACTATTCAAGAAATCCTGACACAATCTCAGAAGGCTACAGAAAAAACTGGAGAGGTGCACACATTTATTACACTCGATTTGGCGGCTGCCATCAAAGCATACGCTGTGCAATGGCATAGCAACAAATATCAAGATATTGTCATTAACATTGGTGTCTTTCATACCATCTGCTCTTGTTTTGGGTGCTTAGGAAAATTTATGGCTGGTTCTGGGTTTGAAGATGTTTTAGTTGAATCAGGAATATGTGCTAGTGGTTCGATTGCGAAAGTAATGTCAGGAAAACATTAGAACAGAGCTATGAGAGTCCATAAAATAATGATGGAGGCACTACAAAGACAACTCATTAAAGTGTTAATGACAATGAATCCTGATAAAAATCCTGATGCTGAAGGGATGAAAGCGATTGAAAACCTGGCAGAAAACCCTTCATATTCTAATTTGATGTCTGTGAATGATAACTTATCTTGCGAAAGAACTTATCTTGACTACCAAACTTTCTTGATTGAAGTTAGAGAAGGGACAATGGGTAAAACAGCACAATTTTGGATTGGTTACATGGACAAAGTGTCATTGATTCTGAGGTTTCAGCGAGCAACTAAAGAAAACAACTTTGACTTACACTTGGCATGTTTAGAAGATATGATTCCCCTTTTCTTTGCATGTGACCATCACAATTATGCCAGATATCTCGTAGTCCACATACTCACCCTTTTGAACCTGCAAAGGACACACCCTGGAGCAGAAGAATTACTTCGTAATAACGGTTTCAGTGTCTGTAGATCACAAGTTCCAAGTTCTAGAAATTCTGTGGACATCACAATAGAACAGACAATCAACCGATATGCCAATGTACTGGCGGGATAGTGGGTTACAGCAGAAATTTCTGGGCATATGCACGATGGTGTATTACAAGACATGAACGTGCTTAATATGTAGAGTTGTCATTTGAAAGAGCAAGTATGTTACATACATCAGATGCCTCTCACCATGACCTGCAACCAGGAGAAATGAAATGAAGTGAGCAAAGTGTCTTGAAAGTAACTGAAGCCATTGAGCTATATATCAATCCATTTGACGTTGACAACAAGGATACTCTGTTCTGTTTATCATCTGGAAGACCTGTACCTGAATCGGTGGAAGAGCATTTACTAAATGTAGACAGTCTGGGGAAAGCAGCCTACAACACTTTCCTACAAGACAGATTTATTCTAAAGAATAAAAAATTTCATGAACCACTAAAGAGACAAAAGCTTCAAACTTTTAAGAGTATTCAAGAGAAGATAATTGTTACATCCTCACAAAACAGATTAGTTGAGATAAGAGCAGAAAGAAATATTTTTGGTCGAGCTTTGCTCCTGCCCCAGGAACGTGAAATTAGCCTAGAGATGCTTTTGTCCTATCCATTAGGTCCAGTACCATGGGCATTAGCAACTGCTGATGGGTGTCCTACAAAAACAGACAAGGCCAAACTACTCCATCCTTTGGAGATCAAGGGTGTGGTAGACGACCCTCCTAAGGTTGAAGAATGCATTTATATGATTGATGGCATGGCTTACTTTCAGGCTCTCATTAGCATTCCAGAAATCT
Organism: Magicicada septendecula; assembly: GCA_034769895.1. Lineage (NCBI taxonomy): Eukaryota > Metazoa > Arthropoda > Insecta > Hemiptera > Cicadidae > Magicicada > Magicicada septendecula. The sequence continues at coordinate 775,204,570 of CM068368.1, forward strand.
TTGGAGAGCTCGCCGAAATTGTCTTAAGCCGCTTTCCAAAATGTAAAAGGATAGATTTCGTGGCGGATACTTATTCAGATGTATCTATTAAAAACATTGAGAGACTAAGAAGAGGTTATGGAGAGACATTCTTAATAAAAGGGCCTAAAACCAAGATTCATCGGGATTGGAAAAAATTCCTTAGTAATGGCAAAAATAAGGAACAACTTGTCAACATTTTACATAACGAATGGAAGCAAGACAAATATGCCCACTACTTTCATGGTACAAGCGTTTACTTATCACATAATGATCAGTGCACATTGTTTGCTAGCGAAGACGGTTCAACTGTGAAGTATACTATACAAGAAGAGCTATGTTCTTCACAAGAAGAAGCGGATACTAAAATTATATTAAATTGCTTCCATGCTTCTCAATCCTGTCAAGACAATTTGCCTATCAGAATTAGGTCACCAGACACAGATATTTTTATGTTGTTATTAAGGTACGCCAACGAAATTAAAAACGTGTTACTGTTTGATACAGGAACTGGAAACAAACGAAGAGTCATTAATGTCACCTTCATTTCTCGGGATTTAGGTGTAGCAATGAGCCATGCTATGCTGAATATGCATGTATTATCCGGATGCGACACTACCAGTTCTTTTGTTCGTCGTGGAAAGTTGTCAGTGAAATCTAAATTGGAAAAGTTTCCAAAATTCGTACCTATTCTTAGATCATTAGGATCATCACTTTCAATTACAGACATGTTACTGACAGGCCTAGAGGAATTCGTCTGTTGCATGTACAGTAATCAGGAATACACAGATATAAATAAGCTACGGTACGATTTGTTCACACAAAAATACTCTCCCACAATGACATTTGCACAGCCAAATACACAAGGTGTCGATCTGAGTCTACTACCTCCTTGCAAAGCTTCACTTGAAAACCACATCAGCCGTGTAAACTACCAGTGCTACATATGGAATAATGCACGCATCGCTAAACCCATAACACCAACTCCAGTGGAACATGGCTGGAAGTTGGAGAATGGACAACTTAAGTTTGATTGGATTAAAGGGGATCCATTGCCACATGAACTAACCGACGTTATGGAAAGCTTTAATCCAGATGAGTTTGAGGATGAAGATGAGCCAGAACTAGTTAACTTATCCGATATACTAAATGAGGATGAAGAAGAAGACTGCTGATTACAAATGCTGTTATAAAATTAAATGATGTTATTTAATTTTGAGATTAAAAGTTTGAATTTTCATTATTATAACTTGGATATTTTCATTTATACTCATGTAATAAGAATTTTGTGTTAAGGTTCATATTGACAATAAAAAAAATGGAAGAATATGTGACTAATAATTTCATTTTCCAGCTATTTTCCTAGAAAACCAGGGAAAACTAGGGGAAGAACTTCTGCACAAAATATTGGTTATAAATATATCTTCTTTAACTAAAGATTTGATTGAAATGGGGATGAATTCAAAAAAAGTCATTTTCTCCGCATTTCCGTGATTTTCGGGGTTTTCCGGGGATATGCTATAATTGATAAGGGGCAAACAACTAAAAACTTAAACTAGATGGCAATACCAACAAAAAAATGTGTCAGAAATTCCCACGGGGGGGGGGGGATGGGGGGTATACACTAGCCTACGCTCTAATATCGTTACACGGTTTAGCACGCCAGATGTCCGACTACAGATAACGCGCCACGCGTGACTGTTAGCGTTTATGTTCCGTACTAATTACACTAAATTATTAACTTCTACTATTAATTGTTAATTACGTAGATATATTAATTAATATTCCAACGCACAAACAATAAACTGTAGGCTACGCACACACAAGTCTAACGATGTTCGAAACAATTAATCTGCTAACGCAGGTAAGTAAGGTCGTTGACACAATGTGTGTATCTGAGACACGTCCACGGCCACCGGTGAATACAATGAGCGAGCGGGCGCATTACGTATACGAAGTGACGTTATGTGACTTCGAAATGGCTGGCTGATTTCGTGCGCGCCCCATCTCTGTAGTAGCCTATATAGCGTATAGCGTGCCGAATGTTCAGTACATGCCTCCTTGCAAACTCAATCCTCAGTCTGTTTACGTACTGAATCCCTTACTGAATCTCTCCTTCACGCGTTTCGCCGATCGAACATTTTCCTGTAATACCATACCACTGTCTCGGATCTCTTTAATCGACGTTGATTAAAGAGCTACACGATGAAGCTGAACAAACAAGTCTAAATATAAACTATAATACAACTAAAATAATGGTATATAAAAAACCGTGCGCCTAATATTGATCAACGCTGCTGACACGGGAAAGAAATCATACGAATATACATAAAAAACTATACAAACATTGGAAGCGACCGGGATGTGAAGACCTTAAGAGGGATACTGGACCTACCATTTCTCGACAGGGAGAGACGTTCGTTAACAGACGCGGCTTCCAGAACATAAGCGATTGTGTTAAGAGAAACAGAGAAGAGTGGCACGCGCTTGCGGAGAGAACGATCGAGGACCTACTCATCAAAATAGTTATGAAGAATATATCCACCGAGAAGTGAAGTAGATGTCGTCCTGAAAAAAGAGGACTCGACGTTCAGGTGAAGACGGAGTCTGTATCTCTGTATCTGTACAAGAAGAAATAATGACAAACTACTCGTAGCATGACGACCTAACAATAACGGCGGCGTATAAACGACAGACAAGAAAACAGAAAAATATAATAGCACTGGGGACTTCTTTTATTCAATTTATCAGATCAAAAACCACAAGAAACCACCAAATTTACCCTTCATTTTATACCCCAAGAATTTCAGTATCGCGTCATTTTACCGTCGGAGCAGAAATCAGGGCGAACTGGTTCGCGAGCCCCGTAACTCGCTAACAAACCATTTTCGGGCCTATGTTTATATGGACTTTTTTTCTTATTTTTAGCTATAGAAACAGGTCCCGAGAGATTGGCGTCCAATTTTGAATCACCCTGTATATTATAATATGTTTTCAAATAATAAATACTTTTATAAGTATATATTGTTAAATAATTATTATTGTATTTTTAACCGACTCGCGTTTCACACAATATATTTGTATCATATCTATCATCAGAGGTTTCTATATGAATTCAGATAATATAGATATGATACAAATCTATTCTGTGAACGTGCATCAGGTAAAAATACAATGACAATAATTTAACTAAATGTACTTACAGAAATATTTACTATTTGAAAACATACAAATATATATATATAATATTATAATTATTTATATATATAAATAATTACGTGTTAAAAAGAATATACGAAATTATACTACTTGCAGAAGAAACAAATTGAATAACATCACAAATTTATATAATTACTGCAAGAAACGTCGAGTTACTTATATAGAAAATATTATAATTATATATATATATATATATTATATTTTATATATATATATATAAATTGAAATCCTGCAAAAAATAATTAAGAGGTACCTACAAAAGAAAAAAAAACATACAAACTTATAAACATATGTTTACAAGCATATGTTTATAAGCATTTGTTTACTTGTAAACATATGTTTGTGGTGTGCTGACCATATGTTTAGAGCATATTGTAAACTGAACGACGAATAAAATCAAACTGTAGAAATACATACAACAGACTATATTAACGTGGACAGCACTTTTGCCAAAGTTACGTCTTGAAGGATAATAAATATCCTGAGTATTTAAAAACTAAAACTCCAGAGCAATTGGTCTTCCAGTACTCACGTACGGCTTCTAGACCTGGATATTTACTAAGGGAAACATCGATAGAACAGCTGACACGCAAATAACAATGGATTGGCAAATGATAAACATGAAGTTATCGAACAGAAGAAAAGATGAATCGAGACGAAACAACACAAAGACATGAAACATTTTAAATTAGATAGCAAATTCAAAGCGGAATTCGCCGGACATACCCACCACACCCAAGGATAAAAGGTGAGTTAGATTTATATTAACTTGAATACGATGGGAATAATATAAGATGAGCAGACAATCTGAAAATTAATGCACAAGGATGAACAGAAAGAACAGTGGAGTGAAGAGCCCAACTTGCACAACTTACGCCCAACTTGGAAGGCTGAAGAGAAGAAAAAGTAGACCAGTGTCGTAGTACTAAATTAATGCCCCAGTCATACGTTTCCTACTGGCGAGGCTGAACTTTTTTCTCAATAACCTCACAGTGTCCAGTGACTACTTGGGGGGGTCTTCTCGCCATCTGCACAGTGATGATCTGATACGAACTAAAATATTGCTGAATCCATTTTCTTCAAGAGTTAAACTTGTTGACTTCACCTTGTCTGATACTGCGGGTGGGAAATGATTTTTATATTTGCTATTTATATAGCAAATAGAACAGACGTTGTGATGTCGGAACTGAAGACACACTCAGCTGTCGACGTACTGCTCCTACACCCGCACGCAGTAAGGGAATTAATATGTTTGATTAAATTACCCTCAGTTGCCCTTGCTCTCTTACGTTAAGGTCGAACTCTCAGAGTGACGGCATTATGAATTCCGTAGTGAGCATTGCCCATCAACTCTGTGCATGATGAAATTATTAACTGAGAACATGAATGGAGAATTCGTGCTTGCTAATCAACTCGAGTATGATTCGCTATAAAATGCAGTATTTGTCGTGTGGCAGGGTAGTCATGTGCAACTTATAAGTTAATGACACATAACTCTCAATTCCTACTCAATTTCGACTTCCATCTCCGAAAAGCATGAGTAATTCTACGGGAGATTAAACAGTCAACCCGGTGAGAAACAGGGTTAACAGGGCTTACACGACAACAAAGGTCCTTTCATGAATAACATGTCATGTGAACGGCACCTTCATCTGTGGTGAAGAAATCGTCTCACGTACCTATTCTTCGACCCAACCTCTGAACCAAGAAACTTGGCGGAGACTAGCAGAGAAAAGGGAAACTAATAAAATATGCAAAGGGGGTGTTTCGTATACAAAACAGGAAAATATTAGAGAGAGAGAGAGAGAGAGAGAGAGAGAGAGAGAGAGAGAGAGAGAGAGAGAGAGAGAGAGAGAGAGAGAGAGAGAGAGAGACTGAGGAGGAACAGACATAGATAAATTCCAAGTTAACAAAAGAGCTTTGACAGATTCAACTCACGTCTGTGAGTTACATGAATCTGCGCGCAAACACCAGCATTTGTTAATAAAATACAGTAAGTAGCTTCACGCTACAAAATATTCTTCTTTTAATATTGACGGTGAATTAAACGAAAGCAAAATTAATTAATACCAGTGGCGTAATTAGAAGCTGCTCCTGGGGGGGGGGGGATGAGACTAGCTTGAAGGTTGGTCTCCCCATTTTCCTCAGAACAACTGAGATATTTAAGATTCTTCCCATATAATTACTTATAAGACTTATTTTAACACACGCAAGTGGCTTACAAATAGGCCTACGTTAAGTGTTTATGGATTGATCCCCCCCCCTCTAATTACGCCACTCATTAGTACACATTTTTTAGTGTGACTGTGTGTGTATGCATTACATAAAGAGTAACATTAACTTTTACAATATCTCTCTCTCTCTCTCTCCTATGGCACTATAGCCCTTGTTGGGCCCTGGCCTCCTTCAATTTTCCACTCATTCTCTTCTGTCGGTAGCCATCCTCCTCCAGGAACGCACTTTCAGTATTTCTATTTCTTTCGCATCCTCATGTTCCTAAAGAGTATTCCATATTTCTTTGCCATAATCGTTGCCGTTGTTTCCGTCCAACCCGAGGTTTTCTTGAAGGTTCCGTGGTGTGGTATTTTTTCGGGGGTAGGTTACCGGCCTACTGCCCAACCCCCAACGTGGAGGACCAGGGATTTTTCTATTAGGGTTCCCTTCCCTTAGCCGCTGGCTCCCAGTTTTCCGGCGCCGGGAACTCGCCATTAACACTCTTTCGTCTCTTACATTACGTACTCAGAGGCTAAGCGACTTTCGTCTTCGAGAACGTGAGAGTAGGATTTGTGGGTAGAGCTGAGTTCCCTTCCGGGAACCTCTGACTCTTTCGTCAGAAACAGTCGGCGTTTCTCAGAGCTTTACTGTTGTATAGTAATCGGCATCCAATAAAACCTCCGAGACCTGTAACCCACCTTCAACCCCCAATTTTTACAATATAAGTAAGTATATTATTATTCTTACGTTAAACAGGTGCAATTATAATAATCTATAAATCCTAACACTCATTCTATACGCACACCTACCGGCAGTACGGTCGTGTGGTTAAAGATCGTGGCTGCACTTGCAAAGTCGATCGCGCGCGCGCGCGCCCACGCACACACACACACACACACACACACACCTATTAATTATTTCTCAATCGGTCTTATGAAGGTCCTGCTGATGTCGACAAAATTTTGCCAGAGTCAAAAAATTTTAAAAATTGGATGTAATTAATCAGTGAACCGCCCAAAAATCTTCACCACTAGAAGTTATAAAAAAAAATGTATTTTGACAAGCGACTTACGACCCATTCTGCATTTTCCACTCTGCTACGTTAGTCGTCTGTTTTGTTAATATGGACTACATTCTGTCACTGTCGTCAAGCGTTTTCGACTTGCTACCTTATTCTCAGTTCGGACAGTAAGAGTCAATCCCATTACATACTATGCAAATCTGTCTGAAGCGACAGCGTTTACAAACGGACGTACAGTCAAGCAGTAACCGGTCTTCTGTATTTTCTGCATTCCTTTCAACAATAATGTAGAGTATTCCATGATCCAAGCGATGTAACGTTCACAAGAAACTGATTGCAGAAAGTCGTCTAGTCAGAAGGAAATGTCTGCCGGGTAATTCCAGTTTTTCATGACGACAGTAAATAAAACTACAAAGCGTGCCAGTTATTTAGACAGATGGAATGTTTCGTTTGTCTAACAACACAGTACGGTAAAAGTCGGAGGTACAGCTGTTGCGACCTTGCGTTGCGTTCACTCCCTGCAGCAGATTTATAGTGGCCAACACCTGTGCACAGGCGAGGTAACGGAACTGTTGGGGAGACACGTCGTCGGATCAATGGAACCCGCTACTACTGTATAGCCATCGCTATGTCTGTCGACACACATCTATAACGTGTCTCGTCAGGATGTGCCGTGCCTCGCTGTTCATTACAGCTCTTAAGTGTCTAGCAAATTAGAGAGAGAGAGAGAGAGAGAGAGAGAGAGAGAGAGAGAGAGAGAGAGAGAGAGAGAGAGAGAGAGAGAGAGAGAGAGAGAGAGAGAGAGACAGACAGACAGACACGGCACAAATGACCTTCCCTCGTTGTCGAGACTGTTGACGGACACATGCATTTACTATGTATTAACATCGCTTAGAGAGAAATAAATTATCACATTTTGTTTCAAAATACGAGTAGGCTATATAGTATTATCATATAGCCTACTCGTAGTATATAATTATCAGGTAGGGAGCTCGCTTTGCATGCCATACTCTGTTGTGCATTAGGCTCCAGATTGTGTTAAACCAATTCCGTTCACCTACTGTTGAGGCAAGACAACAGTCTGGCTGAGATAAGCGACTCTGGCTGGTTCTCAGTCTCCATCGTGCATCGAGGTTAAATACATCTGGAATTGGATTTGTGTCAGCTATACCACGGCTGGAGGATCCAACAAGCCATGGGACTAATGATTGAGAGAAGGTTAACATATTATTATAAACATCATATTTGTATTCGGAAACGGACGGAAGAATTAAGGTGATACTTAAAAGAAACAGTGCAATGAACAGTACTCAAGACCATCGAAAAGTGTAGCAAACGATTGAGAGCTGTAAAGAGTGGAAGGGAAATTGTATTGAACATGTTTTCACGGCAAACGGACTACCATTTTAACGGCCTCGCAAAAAAACAGAAGAGTGGGAAGAAAAATTGAAACTCTTGGATGACATCCTGTGTGTGATGTCGTCTGAAGAGATGAAATCTCAAACCGGAACCGGTATAAATACGAACTGAGACGGCGCCGACGGTGGCTTATGAGACTGTCAACTACACGACACAGCGAAACACTATATGATGTTGGCTATTCGTATGTTTGTATAATGCTAATTTAATGAAGTCTAAGAAAAATCTTAAAAAATGTTCACAGCCTTTTATAGTGAATTTTATTATTTCCAGTTTCCAGTTGTGGTCTGTTACAGATTACTAACGCGGAGAGCAGGATGTACGGTTTTGTCAGCGTGTCGCAACCTAACCGCTGTTGTGTCAGTTTTACGATCGACAAAAAACTTTGACGTGTGACTAACGCGGTGCGCGGTTTTGCGTGCGGAGGTTATCTCTACGGCCAACTTATTTACGCGGTGTGATTTAAATTTGTTTCTAAAGAAAACAACGCCGTACGGTAACTGTAACGAGACGGTTTTGTAACCGGAAATGTCACGTAATTGCACAGCGTTACGAACAGTTAGTTACTGTCCCGACCGTTTGGTGACACAGTTCACGCCGTGGTGACGTCTCTCATCATCCTTCACGTATGTGCCATTTCTTCTTCTTCGCCACTGTGACATGAAAGACCTTTACTGGACCCTAATCTTCTTCAACACCCGTCTCAGACATCTCAATTCTGTGACACTAGATACAGGGCCGGATTAAGGTATCTTGGCGCCCTAGGCTATTTATATTTTAGCGCCCCCTCATCACCCATAGGCTACTCTTACGTTTATTTCCAAGAGGCTGAATGAAGCTTTAAACACACTACAATACATTTCTTAGTTAGGAATATTTCAAATATCGTACTGTTTCTGGAAATAGTCTCAAGAATTGAAAACTGAGACTATTTTTCAGAGATTGTATTAGAGTTACACTTTCAACCATTTGTAGTTTGCATGGGTTTTATAAGGAAAAAATTAACTAACTTAGAGAATTATACCAAGTTTTATTAAGGGTACCGGTACATTTAACATCATTAACACAAAGAAGACAATCAGTTAAATATCTTGTGGATTTCTTAAGACTCATGTAAAGTTCAAGCTAGATTCTTTTTTCTCGTTTTAGATTGAGCAAACGTTTTAATCACCTCGCTGAAATCAAGTCCTTGGAGAAAGTCACTTTCATTGATCAACTGGTCAGTTTATCCTGGCGCAAATTTGAGCGTAAATACTTCACCCTCTTCAAAGCTGAAAAAGATCTTTCGCTACTGCAGTTAGTGACGGTCGTAGTAAGGAAAGTGCACAAAGCTGTCTCAACAGTAGGAAACATTGATTTTCAGTTAAGCTTTTTCAAAAAATTCAACAGTGGTTTTGCTTCAGATCGCTTTTTCATCTTTTCTTCTCCTTGTTCTGGGTTGACAGGTCCATAATCTTTTAAAGGTACATAGTCCGGCCGCCGATGACTCATAACCGGAGAAAACAGTTTGGAAAGCACTTCTATTATTTGTGTACAGTTTCACAACAATTTCTCGCAAACAGGCGCCTGTGTTAAAAATGAACTCAAATTTTTATCCTTGTAATTTATTACCAATTTTACATCTAACTGTAAAGTTTATTATTTTTTTAGCTAAAATTTTGCTCCCCCGAAAGTGCCGCGCCCTAGGCTACAGCCTAGTCAGCCTAATGGTTAATCCGCCCCTGACTAGATACCAATTACAGACAGCTAACAACTCTCTAGCGTCCTTTCTGATGTTGTCCCGCTACTGTGTCAGTGGCCTTCCATTAATCCTCGTTCCCATACATTGTCTCTTCGTTGCAGTCATCTTCCATGCTCTTATGCTTCTCCTGTGCGTCCATCCCCTTCTAAGTCTCTACAATTTAACACACTTCACCATGTTGAACTGGGCCATATATCTTTCGTAGGTACTTTCTTTTGAAAACCCCAAACATGTCCTTAGCCTTCCCTGTGAGTTTTGCAGTTTCAAATCATATGTAACTATTATTATTGTTTTATATATTGCCAGCTCTGTATCGCGCTGCACTGACTTGGAATTCAGAATTATGACGTTCCTGGTTTTCTGTCACAAGCTTGTGTCTTATTCCGTACGAGATCCCGTTACTATCATTCACATTATTCCGTAGATAAACAATGGTATTAAGCATTTTGATGACGGCATTTTCTAACACTGTACATTGTCATAACACATTCTATTTTCCCCCTATAAAACCCGACAATAACTACGTCTTTGACGGAAATACAACTGTTGCCAAAGACACCTGTCAATAAAAAAATACTGCGAATCAATATATAATTACTCTTCCGTAAATAAGTGACTGTAGGCTCGTTTGGATCACCCATTTCCGACATTTGTTAGAGGCTATCACCCCAAAAGCTACGCAAAATGATCGTTACCACGTGTTTGGTAACGATTTGCCGCTGTGCATAGTCACTGGCAAAGCTCCCATAGACTCTGTTACCACTTGTTGAGAAGCGGGATAGTGTTCCGAGTCTTGGACGACATGGTGAACTTGCTCGTAAGTTTACGTACAAGCAGGAAGAGCCCCAGACAACCCCTGACCATCGAAGTCAGCAAGTACGTATGTTTACAGTTGATCTTGGAAACGAGCTCGGTAGGCTACATATTGAGCTACAGTGATAAAAAATGTCGTCCTACTTCGAAAGGATCGCGTGGCTGGAGCTTAAAACTGTAGATCGGAAACGCGACACTCGTGTGGTTCGTGTCTGCACATAGAAACCATGAAGTCCAAATCGTCATCAGAAAGTCCATTCTATCGCCCAAAATGGCGATTACACCAATCGGGTAGCCTATAACACGAAAGGGATCCTTTCAAGACACGACCGCTTCCATCATACACGAACCGGCCTGCAATCCGACGGTCAACTGGAGTCGTAGAAGCAGCAGTGTTTCCGCACCTGCCTCTAGACGGGATCAGAAGATATCTTTGTTTCTCCGGTAGTGACACCACTGTTTCACCCTGCGCTAATTCAGGCAACTGGCACACCCACCAGGATTATGAGATCCTCACTTTTCTTCTGCAGCAGTTAGTAGCAGACTTTATTCACAAGAACCATCCCAACTACAGAAACTACCGACCTTATAAACCTAACGCCACAGGGAGACTCTGACTCCTCTTGTAGCCATAGGCGTCACTGCGCGCGTTGCTGCACTGTAGGGGATTGAATTGCATCCCTACACAATTTAGCTGACGACCAAGATCAGTGCCAGAATGGTAGACAGTCACTGGAAAAGGACTACCGAAGACAAGGAAGACGAAGAAGAAGATCGAAAGAGAATACCAAAGAGAACAGCATGGGTTAGTAAACACACACACCCAAACCAACTCATCTCAACAAATTACTAAGTTCACGTCGGGGAATTAATCCTACGTAAATCAGGCGATAACCAAGGCAACTGTAACTTTGGAAACTTCTAGTAACGTCAACGATATGGTGATGTAAAATAATAGATGTTGTTGTTATCGAATCTGATGCGGTAGGTAATTACCGTGCACGGTCATTTATTACGTTAGAAACACTGATTCAACGGAGTGAAGATTACGATCGAGTAACACCGATCTGCGTCACGCTTGTGTGAATCAACACTTTCTAATGGTTCTGTCAGTAAGGAAACACGGAACGTTTGTCACGGGCGAAATGTTCTCTGAGCAAAATTAGTGTTAAGCGAAGTGGACGTGCAGACTTTGAGAACCAAAGGGATGGGGGAGGGGGGAACGAATGTTTCTTCCGTTCTCCGGCACCGTATCGGTTCGTATAAACCGTGTCGAGTAAATAAAGTGAGTCTACATCATCGCCTCAGGGCGGTTTACTGTATCCTCCGACGATTACAATTACCACCTCTCTCGACTGATCCATAAAACACCCTCAAAGTCCCCCCCCCACATGGCTTTTCCATGGACTGCGTGGTTTCCGTCTGCCATTGGATTGCCGATTCGACTCTTGTTTTGCGAGACGTGTCCACATCAAATCGACTAATGCTATCTCTGACAGAATGTGGAATTCCCATAATTTCTCTCATCCGGCCGCCCGTTATCCTGTGCCTTCTCCTCCTACTCGTTGTCCGTCTCCAAAAATCTATTTCAGTCTTATCTTTCGATGGTTATGTCTCCGAATTGTTGATTTTATACTTTTAACTATTACAGTTTGAAAAAAAAATTACAGTTACCCAGACTATTGTTTCTTTGATTACAGTGTCCACTGTTCCCTCCTCCGTAAACCTTCTACGCTCAAACACTTGCGCTGCTATAGTAGAATTGTTTAGTAAGCAACTCTGACATTTCGTTGCGACGTTGCCAACTGTACACAAAAAGTTTTAAATTTACCGAGCGCTGCACGGTATAAAATTTACCACGTGTTTATCTGGGTAAGAACGTGGCAACACAGTACCGTTACAGGCCGTTACTATGGCGACGTGAACGAAATCCTGTAACGTGATGGGCGGAGACTATTGTATAAGCTATTACTCCCACCACATAGGCCTATATCAAAAGTCAGAGTCGCTTCCTCAACAGATCCAGTATAACATAAATTTCGTATTGTTAATAAAAAAAAATATTATCTTAGCAATACAAAAATAAAACCTAATCATTCTGTAATGTATTTGACTAAAAATTAAGCAAACTGTAAATGCTGGGCGGATCAACTTTCAAGTCCCAACAAACTGGAAACCTAATCCCTGTATTGAACAAAATGAGAAGATAATTTGTGCGAAGACTCTCCTATCTTCACGGCCATGATAAAACCAGTACAAGAACGTATGTTATAGTAATAAGAACCTAGAAACTACAGTATAACGTGTAAACATTTTGAATAACTCCTTTTCGAGTAAAGTTCTCGTATAATTTATATAAAACGAGTATGATTAAAGACAGCCCTAAAGACTAACTGTTCGTGTTACCACTTACGCGATTTCATATGAGGTCTAGTACTTTATGTTAGCGTGTTTCTGGTAATATCGAAACGACTGGGCCTACGTTGACAGAGCTAAGCTTAATCAATTTTTCTAATCGATGCGAGTGTCATAGTTCATAAAGCATATTTATAAACAAAAACAGAAAATGTTAAACGCTAAACTGTTGATAGGCTACATCAAATTAAAAGCTTTCAATAAGCAACGAAAGAAAAATCATTTGATTCGTGCTGATCTCGCCATTAACCTGGGTTCAAAGGCGTATCGATGAAGGGTTAATTACATTAACCAACTTTCGACGAGACGATTCGTTTTAACCTCGCCACTGATTACGCGATTACGCAGTAAGGTTAAGCGTTTGTCTGCTATGTTCGTTTGTGTCCTTGTATCCTCAAAACGTTTTGATGTATCCTTGCTTGTTCGTTTTGATGATGATGATGTCAGCACACGATGCACAACGTCTCAGAAAAAATTTAAAACAATGGACGGCAAGACGTCATACTGTTCAAATATCGCATAAAACAGTTTAATTCTTTTTTTTTTTTGGTGTTCCAGTTTTTTAATTATTCAAGTTATTCTATTGACAAACAATTATGATATCGTTATTCTTCATGAACATTTTTCCTTAGTTAGCAATATACGAGCTTGGATTATCAAATGAAGTCTTTTTCGCAGTGGTTTGTTTTATTATAACAATTATAACTTGCTTATTCTACTAATTGTTACCGACTACTGATAATATTATCGAAGGTCGTGTAGAATGTACGCCTAATTCTTTTTTCCCTTTCCGGTTGCTCACTGATAATTAGTCATTTTCGCGAACCAGTTAACAAAAGTCTTACGAACTGGCTAAACACCGATACAGATTTTATAATTTCACTGATACATTCTTCCGATCTGTTGAGCTGTGGTCCTCGGTTCGGTCAATTTCTCCAAACGTTTCGACTGTTACCAATAATTATGGCCCAGGCCCTTCTAGCTGTCGTCAGTCACAGGAGAATCAGAATTTGGATCAGCTGTACACTGATGATGACTAAAGCGGCAGGAGTCGAAACGATTTGGGAAAACAACAAAACCGACAAACACGGCCCTCGAAGAAGACGTTAATGGAACTGACCACTGCTGTCAAAGTTTCATTATTTTGATCGCATTTATATATTAAAAAACAAAAACAAGCAGTCTTTAAATTGAAAGTTTACTTTTATAATTTTTCCAAACAGAAGTCTGATTCAATTTTATAATGTGTGATTTTGTTTAGTGGTAACATTCGCGCTTATCAAGTACGCATTTACCCGGCGGTAAGTTTGTGTGGTTACAACATCGTGGTTCTGTTTGTAAAGCATACCGTCGCATGCAAGAAAACAAAATCTGGTTGGACGATCACACGGTAATTGATGGGGGTAAAGAAGACGTGCGAAACGCCATTTCCAATTTGGGTGGGGAGCCGAAATCAGAGACCAAGTTCACTATTTTATTGAAAATAGTGTCTGAAATAGCTTAATACGAAAACTTAAGATACACTATGAATGATGACGATACAAATAATGTAATGTAATGCCGATGCTTGCTGGGTCGGCATAATGCACTGTTTCAACTGGACGCTTAGCCAGAACTGGATCAGCGGATGCGGTAAATAATAGTACATTATAGTCGACCTTCTAGATTTAGAAAATATTTCCGACGATTTGACTCTCTGAAAGCAAGGACTGTTACATTAAAGTAGTTGTACAATTGTAGACTTAGGCTTTGATATAAATTGCTAATCATTTTTAATCAGTCTTCCTTATGTTACCGTTCATCCAGTGGTATCAACAATTTTATTTTAATATGCTATATTAACACACTTACTGTACGCGTTGTTTAATATTCTGTGAGTAACTTGTGACAAACAAGTACATTTTTTCTGTCACTGTGTTAAAAAGGGTTTGTGCTGTTTACTGTTCTAAGTTCAGTTAGTATTCTATCACTACATAAAAATCACTATATTTCAGTTTTTTGAAAGAGGCGCCTTCTCCAGATTCTTTGCACACCCCTGCTCGTATTGGTAGAGCACGGGCCAACGTACAAGGTACGCATTAATTAAAATGTCTGGTTCGCTCAGCGCTAACCTCGTTATCTTAACAGCATAAAGCACGACGAACTGAGTGCAGCACGTAATACTGCCTCAGAGAAACGATTGACAGTCGGAAGCCTTTGATGTAATAATGTGTCCTTAAGTGCACTACTGCCCCGACGTTGTATCTACCTCAATCCGACTGTGCTCCCAGTAGATGAGATTACAGTTTTGAGTCCACATTAGCGCGTAGCTTCCACAATTAGTATTCATCAACCGCAGGTTATCACCTTCAGTAAAGCCGACCCGGTAGTCATTCTGCTACCGGTGTAGCCTTTGTTTGCCTTATGTGTAGAACATGTCAACAACGTATTACTACTCCCTCGCTTTAACAGTTACCGTCGGCTACCAAAACAACTGTTATCAGTAGTGATTAAAATTTTACCTCCACCTTGCAACTGTGTTGCTACGTGTTTCTGTATGGGAACTTAAAACAACGGCCTACACCAGAAAGGTGTGGGGGGCTCCAGATTTTCCCCCGGAGCAAGGTCATGAGGACCCTAACGTCTGGTTTTAGGACACTCTGGAGCCGTGGAATTTAAATAAATACGGAAAACAATAAAAGAAACATTTGGAAAGCTTCCAAGAAAGGCTAAAACCCGATGTTAGGAGAATTTAAGTTAGATCATGAAGCTATTTCTCAAAGAAATATAAAGGAAATTATGACTTTCATGTCAAAGTAATAATAAATGGTGAAATTGATTCTGATCACTACCTGTCTAAAATTGAACTCCCACTACCTGTCAAAAATTGAACTCAAACTCCTACCTAATAAAGTTCATCGAAAATTACAAAAGCTATTAAAGTATAATACAGACAGACTTGCCATAACGGAAGAATCGATAAGAAAATATCAAGAAGAAATTAAAATAGTTAAGCAACTGGCACGGGTTATCTACAGAAATCAATAATGTAGTAAAGATAACACTTGGTTTAGTTAAAAATAAAAGGCAAGTATGGTGGAATAAATTGTGTGAAGAAGCATTAGCAGAGAGAGCAAAAGAATGGAAAAAGTGTAAATGCTCAGGGAAAACTGAACACTACGAGCAATTTAAGCAACAAAGAAAGGACGCATCAAGGATAATAAGGAGAACTAAAAGATCTTTTGAAAAATTAAAACTTGTTGAAATGCAGGAAAATTTTATAAAAAATAATTGTTGAGATTTCTATCAGACTTTTAAAAATAAACTAAAGAGTTACCAAACAGCAAGTGTTTGTTTTAAAGATGAAAGTGGTAGAATTGGCCACAACAATACGGAAAATTGTGAAATACGTGCAAAATATTTTGATCAACTTTTAAACTACCCGGAACCGATTCAGAGGTTACAACTGTCAGACATTTACGAAAATTTAGAGGAAGATACACCTCCGACTATCGAAGAAATTGAAGAAGTAATTAAAACTTTGAAAAACAGTAAAACTAGTGGGGAAGACTCCATCTCAGCTGAACTTTTGAAATGGTCTCTACCAAAGATCAAAAACGATCTAAAATTAATTAATAATTTTTGAAGAAATTTGGAAAACAGAAAAAATCCCAGAACAATGGAAGGTGGCCTTAATACATCCGCTACATAAGAAGAGTGATAAGCAAGAGGTTAACAACTACAGAGTAATATCTTTACTTCCAGTTGCGTATAAAATATGTTCAAAGATTCTATTGAACAGAGTAGAAAAAAAACATTGGATAGCCATTTGGGTGAATATATGGTGGCTTTCGGAAGGGCAGATCCTGTCCAGAACAAATATTCACTCTGAAGTCAATAATCCGTCACAGGTTGCTGAATTCAATGGAAATTGTAGTAACATTTGTTGTTTTCAAAAAGGCTTTTGATTCTGTTGATAGAGAAACTGTAGACAAAATAATCCGAGAATTTGGTGTCAAATCTAAATTGGCAAATCTAATCCGTGAAACCCTTTCGGACACAGCCTCAAAAATAAAATTCATGGTAGAAATATCTCAACCGTTCAAAATAAATACAGGTGTAAGACAGGGTGATGGTTTATACCCAATTCTTTTCAACTGATTCTTTTTAACCGGATCTGAATAAATAAAAGTGTATGTTGAAATCTGAATTTGACTTATTCAATAAGCATATCTACGAGAATATGTTTATATTTAAAATTAAAAAATTAAAATTACTTTTGTTTCTAAACTGGACTTCTTGAAAACAAAGTTTGCTTAATGCCACCATGCAAGCTTATAATCAAATAGCATTACAAAAATGTAGAAAACGTATGTGGGATTATCCTGAATTGCATCTTTCTATGAAAGATACTGACTATTTAGCCCCAAGTGTTATAATAACTTTCGGCATCTATCAGTTTTCGAGGGGGCATGGATCCCCTTGGCTACGTTCCTGTTTGGTTAATGCTGTGGTGCTCAGAAGGGGGGTGGTGCATGGCGCAAGTTGCGCCATCAAAATTTGGGGGGGCATGTTTTTACAGCATTTTTGATGATAAAAGGGGGGCAAATAAATAAAATA
Organism: Magicicada septendecula; assembly: GCA_034769895.1. Taxonomy (NCBI): domain Eukaryota; kingdom Metazoa; phylum Arthropoda; class Insecta; order Hemiptera; family Cicadidae; genus Magicicada; species Magicicada septendecula. Next base: position 775,222,029 of record CM068368.1, read on the forward strand.
CTATTTGAAAAAAAAACTTGTAATAACCCTCCTTATTTTAATTATTCATAAAATGGTAAATTTATTCGCAAAGGGTTAAGTGTAGCACTGCGTGGCAGCTTGATTCGGCGTAGCCCCCCCCCCCCCCCCGGTCAGCACGACAATCAAAGTGACAACATCAAGTGAGAACAACGAAAAATATCTACAGACATGTAAAAATTGCAATATTCTTTTTATTTATATTTTCACTTTCTGAATAAATTGTAAAAATATAGTTTTTCTTGTAACTCAAAACACTTCTACTTTTTTTTGGTTACCTTTATGACACCATTTAAATATCAAATGTGTGAGCACTGCACCGCCGGGCGCCGTTCAGGTGGCCTGAGGGGATAACTGAATTTGGGGGGGCATGCGCCATAGCCTTTGGGGGGATGGTCACCCCTGGGTTAATGTGTTAATTAATGTAAACCATACAGTCTCTAGTAAGACTATTATAGCGCGTTTCTAAATGTTGAAAAAGTTCTCGAGACGGAACAAGAGAAGCGTAAATTTACCAGACGTAAGTATCACTAGACAATTATCACGTAGTAAGAGCCATCTGTCACGCGTGCTGACGCAGCCACCGGGGTTTGTGGGTCACCCGGCAGAGTATTCACAGCTGCGACATTCTACTTGTGAAACGGCCGTAACCCGCGCTCGCTAGAATTCCACATATACGGATTGACGGAGACACGCGCACTGAATGTTGCTCAACGACCTCTCCACGCGACAGAGTGTTGCATAATGGTTCTTTTGTCTCCGGCGACGACGACGCGGCCGCGTAGGACGGTTGTACGAGAGGTGTGCCGCATGGGCGGATACAATTTATTATCCTCCACGACGACGACGACATTGGTATACCGTACCCGCTCTTGAATACGCAATAATATTGAGATATTTTTATCCGGCGCAGAACGATTATAGCGAAGCACGACCATCTGGCGCGCGTTAACTTTTGCTGTGCGATCCGGACCACGCGTCATGTGGGAGAGAGGCTGTAGTTTTGTTTATGTTACGCGGAGCTGTTATGGTTTGCTCTTGAACAAAACAGAGGAGCGATTGTTGTGTTTATCGGCTAAACGTCACGTCTTTTCCTGCTCTACAACATACACTCCACCTTGTCTATACTATTCGATAACATATGGTAAAGAACAACACACTAACGCAGTTTGACCTATTGAATTGCCGGACAACTCGTATTTTGTTATTAATTTATGTGGAAGATATAATCTACCGGTACCTTGAAAAACGAACGGCGTTGGATAAACAGAAACATATTGTACAGAATAAAATTCTTGCGTATTAGTGCCTCAGCGAAAAAGATAACAGCCGGAAGTCTTTGATGAAATAACGTGTTCTTAAAATTGTGACAGTGCGTCTGTGCACCAACCAGATTGCCCGTTAGTAAAATGACATTCTCATGTTTAGTCCACATTCTCACGACGTTGTCACAATTAGTATTCATTAACTGGAGTTTATCACCTTCAACCGAAGCTGACCCGTGTTGTAGTCATTACGCTGTCGGTGCGGGTTTTTCTTTAAGTGATGTGCAGAAGCTCGCGCATCAAAAAAATCAACTATATTTATGGAGATAAACACTTAATTACGATTTATATTAGTCGTTTTAATAGTCGACGTTACCGATAAAAACGAAGGAGTATTAACAAATGGTACAAGAAGGACCTTACAAGAATGGTGAGTTGAAGGTGAGCTGAAGGCACTGAATCGAAACGCGTGAAAGAAGTAAATCGAGGAGGCGATATGGGCTGTAGCATCAGTGGAAGAAGAATTACAAAGTTTACATAAGGGATTCCGGAACACTTGATAGACAGGAAAATCCTATAATTCACATATACAGTTAAATAACAATACGAAAGCTCTGTTATCGTCAAGGATATGAATGAATTAATCAATTAACTTTTTTTCTGGCGATCATATAGTAATTGCAACTACAACTGCATACAGTAATTGTATAGTTACGACAAAAAATTACAACACAATTAGAAAAGTTATGCAAAATATCTTGTGCAGTGCCTTATTTGGTTACATATAAGCTTACATTCTTGTTGTAGAAATGGACCCCAAACTCCGAAAGGACAGTCTGTTCAAGAACGTTTTTATTGACGGTGGTAACGAATGTATTCGTTATAAGTCCGTTTCAAAGCCGAATGTTGCATAGTGTCGAAAAATATGATGAGTAGCCGGGTAGCATGATGAGTAGAAATGCTTCTGAGTAGTTTAAGGATTTTAAATATTGAAAACGACCAGTTGGAAGGGAATTAAACCTCAATAATTTAATTGATGGACTTTCGTTCATAAACGTAGAAGGAATTTTATTTAAATCTACACTTTTCTCTATATAAATTTTCCAATATACAACTGGATACTGAACAAGTTTCAAATGTTAAGTCTATTTGGTATGTACAGAGGAACAGACTATAGGCCTATACAACAGTATTGCTTACCGTACGAAGTTTTAAACAAATACTGTAAAACAATGATAATTTTCAAACATTCTCAAGCAGAATTTGGCGTAGTACGTGCATTACATGCCACAACTGAAATGAACGTAAAACAAAACCATTGTTTGGGAGAGGGGGGAGAATTATTAAGATTTTAACGCTAAAAATTCAGGATGGAGGCATCACTTTGAAGAACTGAGACTGGCCTCTATAAACACTTCCTGGTTTTGTATGTTGTTTTCTGATTATATCGGTGAGCATAACAGAGTCGTCGCTTTCCGTGGTCCACACGCTGTACGATTACAACAGGCAATTATTAATAAAACTATCGGGCAAATCAAAACTGTTGGGTAAATCGTCTTCAACTGTCTTTGGTCCAAGACGTCATACAATCTAGTAGGACAAAATAAGTAGTAAAACAAATAAACACGATAGGGACAATTATAACACAAATACGTTCAATTATAGTACAACTGGTAATTAATAATAAAACTATCGGGCAAATCAAAACTGTTGGGTAAATCGTCTTCAACTGTCTTTGGTCCAAGATGTCATACAATCTAGTAGGACAAAATAAGTAGTAAAACAAATAAACACGATAGGGACGATTATAACATAAATACGTTCAATCGGGTGGACCAATTGAACGCTCAACAGGCTGGACGGGATTTGTATAATGTCAGTTTCTCAAGGGTTCCAGAGATATATTCCAACATCCTTTCAAATGCTTTGTATACAATTACTTTTATTATATTACCATACGTTTCATAAGAAAGATGAATGTTAAACGACGATCCGAAGGAGTAACAAATTAATATATCGTGGTTAATTCAGAAGAGGGCAATTATGAATCTAATATTTTAAATTTAAAGTATTGGGTAAGCAATTTTCTGGTGGATTACACGCAAAATCTGAACAGAATACGTCCGACATTCAGAATCCGACAGAAAACACTTCACAGCGAATTATGAGGTCAGACGTTAAAAAAGCCCTGTGCACAGTACATAAGCATTACTCACGGCCGTATAACGTTTATACGGGAAGTTCTTACGCCAACAAAAATAAACCCACAGAGAGAGCGACGCTGGATCTATTTTTAGTTATGAACCTAGTAAAACACGGTTTCTGGAACTGCAGGATGACGTGTATGAGGCGCTTCATTGATGTTTGCGGTGGCGATCAGCTGAGGGCAGTCCTAAAATAAACCCCGACCGCCCAAAAGCTGTTTGATGCTTATGCCACCAAGAGATAAGAAAATTCTGTAGAAGGCAAGAAATTTACATTTTACTGATATTTTCAACGCAGCCATAAATTTAAACACGATTGTGTTACACGTTCGACGTTTCAACGTTCATCTGACAATTCATGTGGAAAAGACATTTAGTAGGCCTAATGGCGATGAAAACAAGTAGACCTAAGTGATAATCTAATGTTTTAGACGCCACGAAATTTACATTCGACTGATAGATTTCAACCTCCGCCATAAATATAAATTCGATTTTATGACATGCTAGACGTATTAATGTCGATCTAAAAGTGAATACGGAAAAGACAAACGTAATGATTAATTAAGCTGAGAGGCTGATGATGTGAAAATTGACGGTAACAGTCCGAGAGACATGAACTGAAATGTTTTGATGAATCAGTAAGAAAAAATAGAGCTAGACGGCAGAAATTATCAGACACACACACTTATTACCCCATATTAAGTAGTCTTTATCTGATGCGCTAAGTGGCGTATCTAGAATTTGGCCTGGCAGGAGGATCTGGGGTCCAGTTGAGTTAGGTTCAAACAAAACAAAAAACAAGTTAAATCAACATTACTGCCTTTAAAGTGGCTGAAAAACGTGTGATAACATCCTGAGATCAATCCCATTAAAGTAAACGGTAATAACACAATAAAAATACGCGTTACTGAAACATTGTTAAGAAGATACTGACTGAATTGTTTTCCTATATTTCATATTTCAAACGTATACGCGAAAGCTGTGTAATAAACCTGTTTGCATAGTAAAAATAAAAGTTATTTGCTGAAAACATACAAAAGCGCCTAGAAATTAAGAGATTAACAAAATTCGTCAACTTTTTTCGACCCTCAGGAGGAGGGTCCGGTCCCGTTCGTTCCCGCCCGTAAATAGGTCCCTGGATCCGCTTGTTGCCGACTTTTTGTAATTTCCCCAGCGTCTTTGACTCATCAACGATTGTTTTCTCAATTTCTCAATGCGGTCTTCGGTTGTCCTCTGCGACCATGTCCATCATGTTCTCGGTTGTCGAGATGTCGGCCATCGGTTTTCTAACAGTATGTATGGCCCAGCCAACTCCGTTTTCTTCTTTGGATTTCTTTTTCAACGCAGACGTTATCAATCGGGCAATAGGCCTACTGACAATGCGCTGCGTTTGTGTTTACAAAGGAAAGTTTTTGATCAATGTGGCTTTGCTGCACTGACTTACCGGTCCTCCAAAATTATGTGACATACGTACTTTTAGTGTTGCAGTAATATTTTGAGTTGTGCTAGTATTTATGATTTATGATGTTAAATTCACTGTCTTTCACGCGATAGCAGAAGGGCTCTGGATTAAATAAATAAGTAAATAAATAAACTAGTAAATAACGAAGATGTTTAAAATAAACTATCAATAACTATGAGTGTTGTTTAGCGCATCTACAGCCTTTCTCTACCCTTAGCCTACTAGGCCTATAACTAGTAGAGGGATCCCCGACCACGTGGTCGGCTATTCAGGTTTTGTATTCACGCATGTGTCGCTTGACTTAGCAAGTGAAGCCACGCAGCTTTAACCACATGACCGCAACTGCAGGTCACTGTTGTTTATATAATAAAATAATAATATAATAAATTAGTATAATTATGCCAAAAATAGATAATAAGCGTTACTTGATTCTATGTATGCGTAGGCCTAGGCCTATACTTGGTCAGTTGAACATGGTGTATAATAATGCAACAATTTTAAAAAGTGAAGATAGCACCCTCGTCTGCCGTAACCTTGCCCAACAATAATAACAATAATTAAGTCACGTCCGCTGCAAAATAAATTCCAAGTTGGTATGTAATTTTATACGATATGATTTAGTCACTCGTGCGGAGGAAAGGAAGAAAGATAGGCTACATAATTTGTACCATGTCCTTGAAAGACCTTGACCCAGCCGGCGAGAAGACACCTGCACGCGGTAAGAGGAGAAAGTCACTTGCGTCTTGCTTGATCTTGTACCGGTTTGTACGCTGTCCGGCGAAAGTTGGAATCGCTTTCTTTATACGGTGCAACAAACACAACAGTTTATTAAAGAGGACAGTGCGATTTGAGTGTTGCCATTCCTTATCTGGCGTCAATTAACGCCGGTCAAACTTATTCTATTGTTACCAACGTAAACAATAATTTGTAAAGTTATTGAGCGATCTCGAGTTGACAGAGAAAGGAGGACGCGGTTCCACGGACTAATATGGTGAACGGGAAAGGTGAAGAAAGATTCGTACTGTCTGTTAAACCTGCCGGTCCGTCAATTCGTAATCCTTATCCTTTGGTAGGGCCGCAACTAGGAAGGAGCAGGAGGGGCATACGCTCCGGGCTCGTGCTCTGAAAGCGCGAAATGACAAAATAGTATTTGCGTACTGAACGATTTTCCATCTTGGAGCTTATAACAATCCCCACAGCTAGTAATAAATAATTTAATGTGAATTTAACATATTCTTTATAATGTGGAATCTAATGTCAGAGACATACCGACATGGCATAAATAAAAAAGAAATAAACTTGAAATTAAAACACCATGCGTTAGCAGTTGATGATACTCGGAAAAACGACGCCTATAGTAATACTCTCGAGGGTAATTTACAACACAATCTTGAAGAAGTATATCAAACTTGACTACAGCATTACGGTTATTTTTAACTTCAGGGGAAAGAAAATTAACTTTAGTAACTTTAGCTAACTTTAGTAAATTACTTTTAAGTTTAGTAAGTCGAAAATTATTAAAAATTACTTAAGAAGCCGCTTGGAGCAATATTATTTTACATTTGAGTATTATTTAAGTTGATCATAGTAGATCATTAACTACTTGTGACGACATCATCAAAATCTTAGTAAAAAATTATTGCAAGTCGAATCTAGGAAGACTCGCATTAATAATTTAATAGACTAATCTTCATAATAAGCAGCATCATATAAGGTTGAAGATGATAACAGCGGAATCGATTTCGATTTTATGTGATTGTGTTACTAGTAAGTTACTAATAAATAGTGTTGCAAGGTATTACATGGCCTACTTTCCATATGGTCTACTATATGATCCACTGGTTTCTAAACCTAAAAATCTGTCATATACAAAATTAAATTTCATTAGTTTTAACTTACATTAAAATTTGTAGATTGAAAATTTTTAAGCAAGTCATGACTGACAATTTCTGTAGCTTACGTTGTTAAATTTAAGAAAACTACAAACTGACTTAAATCAGTTTTATGAATTTAGTGAATAATAAAATACAAGAATTTGTTAGCACCTCCCTCACGAACCTAAGTTGGGGGGAGGGGGGACCATGTTCGCCCCGGGTTACAGAAACCCTAGTTCAATTGTGGCTTTGTCCTCTGCCGCTTCAGCCTTACGCGAGCCTTGGTCCTCTACGACAGTCGTCTTGAGCCACGGTTTCGAGCCAACACTTGCAATTTCAAACACTAAGTTAGTCAAATCATCTTCAGCCCCACTTACCCACCTTAGTTTGGGTCTGCTACTTTTCCATCGCCCGTCTGGAAGCAACGTCACCTTGGGTCAAAGGTAACCTCTATTTTTCTGAAGGCTCTTGTTTTAATTTCATCTGGAATATCATCATCCTAGGTTAGTAAGGATCCCAAATTAAGTAAAACTGTCCGTCTCATCAAAGCAGCAGTTGCCAATGGTTATAGCAGGAGGTGTATTTGATCTATGAGCTTTTCTTTTCGCTACGTATTTGGTTTTAGACTGCTCTATATGAAACCTCATTTTCTTAAGACGTTACACCATCCTTCACGCCTCTCCTAATCCTTCCAGTAACGTCAAGATCATCAGCATAATCAGATGACTGTGCTGATGTATAGAATATTGTACTACCTCGTATAATGTATATAAGGCCAGTAAGATGGCTATGGTAACCAAAATGCGAGAAAATACGAAAAGAGGAATGAGGCAAACCTTGAATTAAAGAAAGTGAAAAAATACATACTGTAAAGAAAGAGAGTAAAAGAGATGACACGAAGAGAGTAGCAAACAACAGACGTAAGTATACCAAATTTGGATACGAGTAAAAGTTAATTTTTTAGTCTTACATCTACAGTAGTTTTTTAACTCTATACCATTTTGTGGTTTGGAAGACAAGCACACGCGCATACATTACTTACTACGGGATGGAGAAAATGCAGTTTCAACGAAAAGTTCCATCTGACTATAACTTATTAGAACTTCGTACATATTTTAAGTCAAATATATTTTCAGTTATTTTGAGTTGCACAGTGTGTATAGGCTTTCGTAACATTGAAATTTAAAATTACTTTTCATGAAATGCCATGTACTGGGCTTCTCTAAAGCGCGGTAACGCAATATCTCATTATATTATAACCTGTTAGTTCAATGGGATGTTGGAAAGGATTCATTGGCTTCAGTTGTTACGGGTGGCAAACTAACATGTATACTCTCTACTCAAGGTCGAAGCAATTAACTAGAGAATGATCACACCCATCTCTCTCTCTCTCTCTCTCTCTCTCTCCCCACGTCTCTGAAACTGCCGCGAAAGTGAGCCGTAAATATTTTTTTTGTATTTTTTTAACGTTTGACACAAACGTGGCTGTCGAAGGCCGGTCGCAAGTTCAGTGATCTCAACATTACCCGTGTCTGAAAACCTACTTGTTGGTAGTCAAGAATCAACAACAACAGCGTCGTGATTTAGGTTAAACACGGAGACCTGCGCGAGTTCTTTTACTGAGTGATCAATTAATTAAATGAACAACGAGTGCATTGAATATGCGTGCGTGTGTGCGTGAAACGTTATCATGTTTGAGATATTTTAGTCTCACAAGTTTGAAATTCGTTGGTGTTAGCGTTAGGTATCTCGTATTTCATGCAGCTATGTCCAAGGTGAATGAATATCAACACATAATATGAAACGTCACTGGCGCGAAAACTGTACTAAGTGAAAGGAATTTACTTACGTAGTATTAATTGGAAACTTTACCACGAGTCAAAAACAATAAACTTTACCGCAAGTCCAAAACTATATGTTTCTGAATTGATTATCCAGGACAGATACACGACAATTTAAGGTCATGCCCAGCATAGGTAATATCTTCCCTTAAATATGGGAAAAAAAAACTTTCAGCTGTACATCATAAATCGAAGAGGAAGGATATGCCAATGTCAAATAAATTTTATTCTCTCTGCGTGAACGTCAGATTCTGGTATTGAATCTAATCATTTCTTGCCGTAAAGCTTATCTAAAATATCTGAAAATATAACTAACGAAACAAATCAAAAAGCAAAACAAATGAAATCACAAATTTGCGTGTGTCCTTAAGAGCACCAAGTCGTGAAGGCCCGCATTAATTAAGCGTAGTTTCGCTTGTCCGTTAAGTCGCCCTACATTTATTAAAAAAATAAAAACGCTCAAAGATATACCGTGAATTAAGAAACTTTTACCCACCAAATTGAAATATATAAAGCTTCTTCTTCTTCTTCTTCTTCTTCTTCTTCTTCTTCTTCTTCTTCTTCTTCTTCTTCTTCTTCTTCTTCTTCCTCTTCCTCTTCCTCTTCCTCTTCCTCTTCCTCTTCCTCTTCCTCTTCTTCTTCTTCTTCTTCTTCTTCTTCTTCTTCTTCTTCTTCTTCTTCTTCTTCTTCTTCTTCTTCTTCTTCTTCTTTAGTTAGCAATCGGCAGAATGGTTTGTAGCACTTTTCCACACCGATCCTATTTGTGCTTTCTGTTTCATCGCCTGATAGCAACTACAACTTACATTACCAGTAATCTGTTTCATATATTGGAGTCTCGGTTTTCCTTTTCCTCTTTTCTCTTCAGTGTAACCTTCTACTGTTGTTTTTAGGACAATTTTTACAAAGCGAGTAAAAGATGTAATACGAAAATAGTGAATATTAAAAACAAAATCAATTACAATCTCCTAGTAACCGCTAAGATGTAAACTTGTGATAAATGACAAAATAATGACCAAGTAATGCAGATACATTACCTAGGAACAGGAATTACAACTACAACAGAGGCAGGTGTAGTAACAGAACACTGACTGACAACAGGAGACACAACGTGTACACTGATGCATAGATATTCTATTATGAAACAACAAATACCTGACTCCAGGAGCGAAAACTACTACCGATATTAGCATACGTATCACCATCAAGATAAAGCAGTAAACAATAGTCATGGCTATATCACAGAGAAGACATGGTACCATAGGCTGTCAAACAACAATATAAGAAAATCGGTATGGAGAACCATACATGACTTCCATGTTCTAAGATTTATATTTAAAATCATTTTCGAAATGAAATATTTCCATAGAAACTACTTCTTTGTACTTACTGCTTCAACCTTAACCACAGTACTGTGGTCACTAACGTATACCACCTCACGTTATCGCACTCGATTTTCACTGATGATGGAAGTCGATGGCACTGCCGAAACGTCTGGTTTTGCAGAAAACTTTGGTCTACGGCCAAACAGGACGGGAAGGAACAACAAACTACTTGTTTGTTGCGATAACGTAGTACATATATAAAAAATTATCCCCTCCCCCTTCAACTATAATTTTCATTTATAGAAAATTACCCCCACCCCGTTCAACAAGCCTCTTCATTTATAGATATTTCATCTACGTTTCTACAGTGGATTATTAAGATCTTCTTATCAGGATACTTTATTTATCAAAATTAAGTACTTTACTCTTGTTACAACAAAAAATGTTTCAGGTAAACTACCCTTTCCCCCTAACCGATCTTCACCAAAATCAATAGGTCTTGAGTCCTCTACAACTCAGGCACGTATGTAAAAAGTATTTGATTGTTTGAATTTAAGGCAGTTATCGTTCGTCATGAAAAAATTTCTCTTGTTACAACATAAAATGTTGAAGGTAAACTACCTCTTTCCCTTAACCGATCTTCACCAAAATCAACAGGCCTTGAGTTCTCTACAATGTAGGAAAGTATGCACAACATTATCTGATTATGTTTGAATTTACGGCAGTTATCGTTCGTCATAGAAAAAATTACCCTTGTTATCAGATAAAACGTTGCAGGTAAACTACACCTTTCTCTTAACTGATCTTCACCAAAATCAATAGGTCTTGAGTCCTCTACAATTCAGGGATGCATGCAAAACATTATTTGACTCTGTTTGAATGTGCGGCAGTTATCGTTCGTCATAGAAACAATTACTCTTGTTAAAACATTAAAAGTGGCAGTTAAACTACTCCATTCCCTTAACCGATCTTCACCAAAATCAATAGGCCTTGAGTCCTCTACAACTCAGGCACATATGTAAAAAAATATTTGATTCTGTTTGAATTTACGGCAGTTATCGTTCTTCATGGAAAACGTTCTCTTGTTACAACATAAAATGTTGCAGGTAAACTACTCCTTTCCCTTAACCGATCTACAACAAAATCAACAGACCTTGAGTTATCTACAATTGAGGAAGGTATGCACAATATTATTTGATTCTGTTTAAATGTGCGGCAGTTATCGTTCGTCATAGAAACAATTACTCATGTTAAAACATAAAATGTGGCACGTAAACTACCCCTTTCCCTTAATAGATCTTCACCAAAATCAACAGGCCTTCAGTCTTTTACAATTGAGGAACGTATGCAAAAAAAATATTTGATTCTGTTTGAATGTGCGGCAGTTATCGTTCGTCATAGAAACAATTACTCTTGTTAAAACATAAAATGTTGCAGGTAAACTACCCCTTTCCCTAAACCGATCTTCAACAAAAACAATAGGTCTTGAGAACTCTACAAGTCAGGGCTGTATCCAATAAATTATTTGATTCTGTTTGAATTTGCGGCTGTTATCGTTTGCCATAGAAAAAAATCTACAGACACTTTTCGAAAAATGACTTTTTTCATGTTTTGAGGGTAGTACAATCAGAATCTGCAATAATCTCGACCACGATTGTTGTTGCCATCACCATACTTCCATTTCCTTATGGAACATGGAAGTAAAAAACCGGCAATGTAGGGAACATCGGATTGCTGAAAGAAGAGGACTGTGGAATGACCGTGTTTCTACAGTCAACTATACAAGTGAGACGAGAAGGCAAATGATTACAAAGGTAGCAAGCGATTTCAAAGCTAGCAATAAGAGGAAGGTCGGTTGTCCTCAAAAAACGTGGAGCGACAGCATGTAGAATGTTGCTGTGGACGAAGAAGAAGAAGAAGAAGAAGAAGAAGAAGAAGAAGAAGAAGAAGAAGAAGAAGAAGAGGGGGGGAGGAGGAGGAGGAGGAGGAGGAGGAGGAGGAGGAGGAGGAGGAGGAGGAGGAGGAGGAGGAAGAAGAAGAAGAAGAAGAAGAAGAAGAAGAAGAAGAAGAAGAAGAAGAAGAAGAAGAAGAAGAAGAAGAAGAAGAAGAAAGGAGGAGGAGGAGACGATGATGGTGATAATAAAATAATATTCTCTTGATAAAATTGTGGAATTGTTTTTTTTTCAAAAACTTTTTAGGGGATATCTCTTCATGCCCTATGGATCCGCTCCTGGTATGCGCGACCTCTAAGTTGGTACACAGGACTTACAATCGAAAGTAGGTTGCCACTGTCCTTGTCAATGTCTCTGTCTGAAGTCGGAGGACTGCTTTCTCAAAATCGATTCGCTGTGACATCGTTGTACAAAGTGCGCATACAACTATCGTACGCACTCGATAACGAGCAATTTAAGTACTCCTGTCTGCAAAATTACGAGCACAAATGCAGTAGAATCAGTGTAACGAGAACAAACCGGTCGATTCTGTGCGACTGGTGTTCACTTTCTTTGGCGGGCGGCTTTCTAAAGAAATTTACTATAGCGAAATACGCATTGCAGCATTTTTAACTTTCGCATCCAGACGATTAATTTGTTTTATTTTTTTTTTAGATTTTCTTCGTTGGACGTTTCTTCACGCTTCGGAGCAACATTTTCGGAGTCCTCTTCAATATCCCCGCGACAACGACAATCTGTCGGACTCTGAGCTGTGCGGATTATGAATTTTACGATCACGAGATCGGCAAACGCTGAGTCCCTATATCAGTATCGCATATCGGCATCGTGATCCTGTCCAAGTAACTGCTGAGGACGCTAGATCACTTTAGCTAAGAATATTCCGGATCGCTCATGAAAAACGGCCCACTGTGTCGTCCCTCTTTGGCTGCTAGCATACGGCCGTATTGAGTTCGTTTGAAGGGATGTTTACGACTATCGGTGAGGTACGCCACACGGGAGCAGTGTGGGTAATGATGACTAGTGGTAAGTATCTGCTGAAGGTGTAGGATTCTTGTTTTTGCGCCCGCTGGCCGTGGTACAACTCACGTCCCACCACCGTCATAGAGAAATCAACCATCTAGCAATCACGTGTGATGGCGAGCCGCATATTGGAGGTGTGTGTGTGCGTGTGCGCGCGCGTGTGTGTGTGTGTGCGTGCGTGCGTGCGTGCGTGTGTGTGAGCGTGCCTTTATTGCTAATCTAGCCCGGACATGCCAGACAAGACCGCTGTAATATTTCCCCAGCGACAGGGGTGGGCAGACAGATAGAGTCTTTTTGTTTTTTGTATATCGGATACAAATTTAATTGTCACTATATAAAAGTCTCGTAAGGCTCTGAAACTTGAGATAAGTCAGAGACACTTTCGAAGGCTCCGAGCACTGTCTGGAATTCTAGACGATCTTGTGGGTACCGTAAAGGCTCCAGCGCATTAGAAATAAAGATAATATGCTTTTTAAAAACGCCTTTTTAAAACATTTTTGGACACCATAAGTACGAAACGCCTCGTACGGCCACGCGGAACGGATGCCTGATGATCGTTGGTCCCAAAACTTATTAAGCTGGGTTCCAACTAGACGACGGAATCCAGTAGATCGTGGTGGAGGACATACACGTCTCGTAACGTGGTGGTTGGAAGAACGGAAGCCCCTGACGTGCAGGATGCTAGAGACAGCAGTAGAACGTAGATGGATGCATGATGCTACTCTGTACTACGCAAAATGTCTTACACTGAACCTCATCTTCACAACCGACAATCTGTCCTCTATTACGCTCATAGAGACTTTACAAAATAACGTCGAGTCATTTATGTTAGAAATTGTTTTTCCAGTTATTTGTATGAATTCGTCACAATGCAAGTTCTAGTAACAGGTATAATGTAAAATTTCATAAAAGATAAGACTGCCGCATACACATGACGCAAACATCCGGCAAAGATAGTGTACAAGTCGGCGGCACTGCCTGACAAATACGATCTTTGAACCTAAGATTCGATTGTTTGTTACTACCGCAAAGTAACGGCGGGGGTGTTCGGTACTATGGCAACCATAAATAAACAGATGGTTTTATAATTATGCTATTAAACTATGTATTATAATTATATTTTTATTTATTTATTATCAAAATACCCTTATACCATATTGGTGTCGGGTTACATCAATATATGATAAGTACATCAACTACACTCTATATACAAATTTTTTCCATCTTACTCTATCCATTGACAATGTCTTCGGTTCCCTCTAGCCCAAGCCTCTTTCTCTCAAAATGTTTCCCATCATTCCATCCCAAGTCAGTCGCGGTCTTCCTCTCTTCTTTCTCCCCCCTGATTTTGCCTCCCAAACCTGTTTTACCATTCTATCACTATCCATTCTCTGCATGTGTCCCCACCAGCATAGTTGTCTCTGTTCAATAAAATCCAGAATCGATATCACTTCCAGATCCTCTCTTATTTGTGTATTCCTAACTCTGTTCTTCCTTGTTACTCCTACTACTCTCCTAAGATATTTCATTTTATAATTATAACTATGCTCAATTAAACTATGCCATTTCAGTAAACATGGCTCAACGGTGAGTTGAACATCATATGTTTGGTGTATAAACGTTTTCTGAAAGTAGGCCTAATGATTCCTTTATAACAAAACAAAGACGGTTCAGAAATCATTTCAACGTTGGGATACATGAAGAATTCCAGATCGCTGAAGGGTATAAAAATGGGAAATAAAGAAAATTTGGAACCACTGCCTCGACACAGAAAACTATTGGAGGAAATGTAAAAATAGTGCGTGCGGTAGAAAATGTGGAATGGTAAGTGTTGAGGCCTGTGTTCGAAGACCGGTTATCTCAAGATTTGGTGCAATACCCGGACCAGTGCGATCTCGAGACCTGTCTGCGTGTAATTTATTTTTGTGGAGCTATCTGAAGTTTAAGGTTTTCCAGTCACACTACGTGATTTAAATCAACTCACGCAGCGAATCATCGAAGAAATTCAGGCGATTCCGCAAGCCATGCTGCAAAGTGTCGTGGGTAGCTTTTTCAATCGACTTGAAGAATGTAGCGTGTCAATGGGCATCACTTCAGGGATGCTATTTTCAAACGATGAACATGACTTAGTAAAATTGCATCTTATTACCTTTGTATTTATACTATATTTGATTTAAAAATATTCAGCGAGTTCCTGTTGTGATAGTTTTAAATTGTCGTGTTCTCATTGTCCCACCCTTATAATGATTTCACGGACATATTCCATTGAAAAGTAACAAATTTAAACACGACGTTCGACCAATATCAGTGATCGCCTTCCTATGAGTTGTATTGTCTAGTCGACAGCTGGTGATGACGCCAGGGTTTCCGTAAGTTGGGCGGACAAACCCGCCGCTCGCGATGGCACCGCGTCCCTGATTTCACGTTGGAGACAAAAATGGAATCGTTAGAGTTGCGTGTGTCCTGCTACCCATATAGCTTTACGAGCGGCAGAGCACAGACGCCTCTGTTTATAAACTTACTAGCGAAATATGAATGAAGAAACTTAAAGTCTGTGGCTCAAGTGATCCGAAATTTTCTTAACGATAAAACACTGATCATCACAATCGTCATCTGCATCGACTTTCGGCCTTCGAAATTTACTGCTGTCTTCCGAATTCCAACGCATACAAGGAGAAGAGTGGAGCAGCTGACGGCACAATCGTGTGTCGTGCTTCTGTCGCACTTCCGTTTTTGTGCAATGTCTGTGGAATTTCCTGGACGACCGAACAAAACCGTTTCGTATTTCATGATCGGATTGTCGACACGTGTTTTCTATTTAATGCTGTGAATGAGACATTAAATGCGGTGTGGGAGAGAAAGGATTCACAAGGCAATCGCAAGGAGGAACCGACACGTCGGACGTCGGACGTATCGAAAGCAATGTGGCGTAGCGAGAGCTTTAACATGCATAGCTAACTGCGGATGGCAATTTGTCGTGGACACACCCAATGCACTATTGTGTGTGTGCGTGTCCAGGTGCATTAATGTTGTAACGCTAAGGGTAATGACGTGCCCAACTGCGTGTGATACCGAGGCGGAAGGCGACTGCCCTAATCAAATCCCTCCTCCTCCATCACTTTGAGTGCACTATGCGTTTCCAGCATTGCGGTGTACACTCATGGTTATATGAGGGTCACGAGTCCTCTGCCAGCGTCTCGGAGGCGATTCCTCTCGCAAGCGAGCTGAGACACCTCTTCGGGGATACGCTGATAGTCGGGCGTGAGCCCCGGCTTCATCCGGGAGGACACGTCTACCGCCGAGGCTACGGCTGTGTCGAATAAGGCAACTGCCTCGTCGACATGCTGGGTAGTGACGAGCGGGATATGCTCAGGTAGGCGGCGACTGAACGCCGGTCTAAAGCGTTCCCACTCGATTACCCACCGCTCGTCGCGGACGGTAGAGTGCTCGGTAGCTATATGCACACTGATGGGGTAATGGTCCGAGGACAGTTCCGAAATGACGGAGACGTGGACCGGGCAATAAACGCCCCTGACCGCGGCAATGTCCAGTACATCAGGGCGGGAGTTAGCCCTCGAGGGATAGTACGTAGGCCCGGTAGGACCCATGACTGTGACCCGAGCCGCATCAGCATACCTGCGTAAGCGGGCCCCGTTTGGGTTCACCAAGCGGCTCCCCCAATCAGGGTGCTTACAGTTCTGGTCGCCCGCCAGGACTACCCTTCTGTGTGCGCCAAAGACGGCCTCCAGATCGTTCGACAGGAGCTCCGATCGTGGAGGCTTGTATGCGGAAACCACGAGTAGACCGCCGAGAGCACCATGGAGCTCAACCGCGGTGCACTCGAGGTCCCGCCGCTGAGGCAGGACAACGCGGTGATGGCGAAGACTCGCCTTCACCGCGATGGCGGTGCCCCCTCCTGCGCGATCCGACCGGTCATCCCGGTAGCACACGTAGTTGGGTAGTCGGAAACGACGAAGCGGGGTCAGGTGCGTCTCACTAATAAGAAGATTAGTGCACATCGGGCTTGTGACGGGCAACGAACTCTAAGAGCTCAGAATGCCGGGAAGCGAGGCCGTTGGCGTTCCACGCCACAAGCTCGAGGTCTCGCTTAAGGGATTGCCGTGGTCGTCCGTTCATAACAGACCAATAATACGGCAGGCTTCCACCAAGAGGAGGAATTTGTCTTGGGGCGAGGCAGTTGCCAAGCGTTCCTCTTTTTGCGGAAAGTTTGGGCTACTTTCTGCAAGTCGTAGCTTGCCAGAAAGTCGGAAACGACGGCGAGATCATCGGTAAATGAGGCCTGGGGAGAACGCTTGGCGGCAGCTGCATGGCTGCGGCGGGGCGAGGCGGTGGAATCCTTGGGGGCAGGTTCTGGAGCGAGTGGTCGCTCTGGCTTTTGGCGGACAGGCTTGGGTCCAGTGGCAGGTTTTGGCTGGCCCGTGTTCTTGGCCTGAGGTCTACCTTGCTTTTTGCCTGATCTGGGGTAGCGAGGCTTGGGTGGCGGCGGCAGTGGAGGATCAATTTCCTCGACATCCTGCGGCAACGGGACTTTTGCGTAGGCGGGTATCTCGCGTTCCGGTTCCGAGGGCGCGGCTACAGGTGTGGCCTGTTGAGCTTTGCTCGGGCTCACTGCACTTGGTGGTTTCTGAACCGGAGCAGACCTTGGGGCTGGTTTCCGTACCACAGGCTCAGAGGTTTTGGCCGATGTTACTGGCTGAACAACATGTCGAGGCTTTATTAGGCAAGATTGGTACACTGACTGATGGGAGTATATTTGTGTTCTGACTGAAAAATAAAAAGTACTGACTATTTGACTTTTTGTCTTTTATAAGTTTTTATCGTCCTTCACGCGCGCGCGCGCGCGCACACACACACACACACATCTTTTGTATTACTTAGGCTGCATTATTTACCTCCACATAGTAGCCCATATTCTGCAATTCATAAATTTTTAAACTCTAGTCTCACAGTACTAAGGTTCAAATTATTATTGCTGTCAGTGGCAAAATAATTCTTCATAGAATTCACAAAACATAACTATTACCATAAGACCATTTACTTCTATGCATATTGCTCTAAACGCATAGTTTATTTTTTGATTTACAGTACAGTGTCACATAATTATCAGTTCTTATTCATTAGCAGAGGCGTATTTACGGGGGTAACAAACGGGACCGGGCCCCCACCCCCACAGAGTCGAAAAGTTGACGAATTTCGTCAATCTCTACATTTTTAGGCTGTTTTATTATTTTTCACCAGCTGTGTACGCTAATATAGTAGTAGTAACTCTTTTTTTTTTTTAAATATACAAACAGGTTTATTACACAGCATTAGCGTACACGTTTGAAGTATGAAATATACAAAATCAATTTCAGTCAATAAGTACCTTGTAAACAATGTTTAAATATTCTTACTGTGTTATTACCGTTTACTTTAATGGGACTGATTTCAGCCACTTTAAAGATAGTATTGTTGATTACTCTTAACTTGTTTTTTCTTTTGTATGAAGCCGAACCGACCCCGGACACTACCCCCCCCCCCCCCGGCCAAATTATAGATACGACACTGTTTATTAGTACCATTAAAATATTACAAAGTTTAAGTTGCCGCATGGATAAATTTTACATTGTAGTTTATGCAGCAAATGCCGCAAACTCTTAAACAGAAATTACAAAGCAACGATTTTTCACAGTATTTTTATCCATGTACCAAATACAAAAACAAAAGTAGGCCTATGTGTATGAAAAAACATGTCCTTTTCGAAAAAAATTAAGCAAACAAGCTTTTAATGTTAGAAAAACTGGTACTGTGAATGTAAAAATGTGAATTAGTGTGTAATGTTTTAATTGGAGGTATGGAATGAAGAGCGAACGCCTATCCCGGGTGAACATTTCATATTGAGCCTCCCTTGGTTGGAATTAATTTGTTGGTTGTTCATTGGGTCCGTTGGGAACTTTTATTATACAAGTGCTCCTCTTGTTTACTGTTGTAAAACTTTTTGCCGTACTTATTTGTTTTGTGTTTTGTATATTCGTAAGTTATCTCAGATGGGGTCGAGAGAATATGGAGCAGTAGTAGCTTTGTACCGGATTGACTGGGCACTGATCCTCACAATTTCCCAGGATTGTATGAAGTCATGTTAGCTCCCAAAGTAGCCCTTAGCCTCTTTCTAGCTAAGACCGTACTGGGTGGTGACGTGCCACACTCTACAAGAGGTGACCCTGTTGATGCAGAACACAAATGATCTAGAAATGATCTAGACCGGAAGGTCGATAAACATTCCTGCTGGAGGGCAGCAGTAGCCATAAGTACCAAGTGAAGGCGTAAGGGATACGATACTGGACCAGCTTCTTTTTGGAATATTACAGGCGTTCGATTTAATCGGCTGTAATACGGCGTACCTGAGCTGCTACTTGGAGCTAAGAGTTGCCTCACCAAAGGCTAGGGAAGAACGCGTATAAAAAATCACCTGGTCCTCCAGGTTGGGGGGGGGGGGGGCTGCGTCGGCTCAACATCCCGGCCAAGTAAAAAAAATAAAACTGTTATGAAACCAACAGAAATCTAATTTGTTATGAAAAGAAATACAATCCAGAATTAATTTGGGAAAGATGGCTATATCTACATTAAATGGAATCCTGTTGGATAAGCAAATTACAGCAGAAACTAAAACCAAAATTTTTAAAACCATTGTTAGAAGTATCATGACCTACGGCTCAGAAGTTTGGACTACTGATAAACACACCAGAAGAAAATTACTGATAGCAGAGATTGACTTTTGGAGACGTTCGGCAAGAGTATCCAGACATGAGAAAATTAGAAATGAAGTCATTAAGGACAGAATGAATGTGAAAAATTCAATTGTCGGTTTTATCCAAACAAAAAAATTACAATGGTACGGACACACGAAAAAATGGCACAGGAAAGATTGCCAAGGATGGACCCCACCAGGAAAGAAGGAAAAGAGGAAGACCACCTATCACCTGGATAGAAGAAATTCAGACTATATTGAGGGAAGGAGAAACTGAAGAAGATCTTTGGACGGAGAAGCAGCAGTGAAAGATGAGAATTCAATCACTTCTGTAATCTTTGGTTCCGGATAATGTGTAAACATTGTACAGTCGGAATAATAATAATTATAATATTTATATTATAATTATAATATTTATTATTATAATAATTAAACCAACAACCAAGCCTCGGAGAGGACTGTTGTAAGTCTTGGGAAACGAACTGGAATCGGTATGAGGATACGAGTAATGCATCATGTAAAGAGCCAAAAGTAAAACACGAACTAATGGTGGTTACATGGAATGTGAGGACGATGAAGACAGCAGGAAAGATAAAAGCAGGAAGAGGGGTCGACCTAGGATAAGATGGTTGGATGATGCTGGAAGATCACAGAATAACATAAAAATGGTTGTGAGGGGTTACGCAGAGATAGCAATGGATATGAGAAGATCTGGTGTTGGAAGAACTATGGCTCACGTTGGGTTGTAACACTAAATAAGAAGAAAAAGTTATTTCAAATGTTCATTATGGTGCCTACGTATGGTGCACGTTTTATTAGTGTCATACCACTAACCCACATCCTGCAGTTATGTACTCAAAGCAGATAAAGGTACATAAGGAAATTGGAAAAGTTTGTCTAAATAAAACGGAGAAGACAGACAATGTTTAACAGGCTATGAGAAAGTGAAATCTTTGGGAGATGACAAAAGTAGTAAGAAACGTCTCCATATTTGGAGATGTGACCAATATTTTGAATAATAACAGTCTGCCATTAATTACGAAAAACAATTAAAACTCATTATGGGAAGAAAGTTCTAAACAATTCGTGCTTCCTGTAGTGACCTACGGGTCAGGAAAAAGTGGGGACTCCACACAGAAGAATGGAAAGGAATATACTAGGGACGACACAGCGTGACACAAGTCTTGAAGAGTGCCATATTGAGAGGCTGCGACTAAGATGGAGATGGTTTACGAAATGGAGAGAGGGTCTAGTCAATTACTTAACTGGATAATGTTTCCAAAATTATTTTGATTCAGTTACTTTACTGACTTTTAGCTTGTTTGCTTTGATTCTCGTTTCTTTTAATCCGCTAAGTTCGTGACGATGATTTTCTAGCACAGTGATGTCTACTTTTTTTTTACACCGAATATTTTTATTTCTTACGTCAGCAGCAAAGCTTTGAAGTCACCGTCCCCGAGGCGCTAAGTGAATTGTGGGAGTAATTTATTTTCAGGGCTTTAAGAGCTCTCTCTGTCACCTCCGCCTCCACACCTCTACTCGAGGCTACGTAATTATCTTTACACACATTTTTGTGATACTATAGTTTACCTAGCGCCTTCGGTTTTTGTAACACAAGGCAGATAAAAAGATAGAAGCAACCGACAAACCATTTTGCGTCAGGATTCGAATTTCCAGTCACGCGACGTCTGTTTTTTGCTAGCTTCCACAACTAGCTGTACTTGACTGCTTTTACTATCCTACAATTCAAACTATCACACACACACACACACACACACACAAGCCAAAATATGTTAATATCATACAATGCTAGCGACTATCTATACGGTACTAAGGAAAAAGTTAGGACGGACACAGAACAAAACTTTTACGACACCATAGGCAAACAGGGTTTGCTGCGTGGATGTGATAGTTGGACACTGATCTGCAAGCAAGTAGGAAGAATATATCGTGACGCAGGTAATGAAAATCTTATGGAAGGTGGAAGTGACAAACAAACTGGAAATAAATAGCACTGTAGACGACTCGTGAGTCTACCAGTAAAACAGAAAGCAGATGCGAGATAATGACAATGAACGACGGGCCGACACGCAGTCCTTTTTCTACACACCTGTTGGAGGACAAAAATGTTGGAGGACCCAGAAAAATCAGGAAGACAGCATTTCAATTTGTAACAGGCAACTGGAAGTGAAATGGAAGACTTCAATAAAAGTTTTTTGAAGAGTTTTTCAATATTTCAGGCCCAAAAGTGAACGTTATCTGGTTAGTTCAATAAAATAAAAATAATCTGTACCACCACGTAGTTTAGAAGCAGCAAGCAGGGAACGTGATCATCATCATCATCTTCAAGGTTTAAACAAAGTTCCGGTCTCAAATAGGCAAATATTACGGCTGGTCACTCCAGCGCTTCCTCGGACGTCCCACACCTCTCCGTCCCCTCGGCTTATAGTTCCATAGTTGTTTGGCAATGCTGCAGTTACCATTCGGCAAAAAGATGGTCCTACCACCTTGTAGAATTTTAGGCGTGTTCCTTTACTTGCTGACTTAAGGGTTCGCCTGATGGTCCCGCACATAAGGTTGAACTTATGTAACTTATTCACCACGTCGTTGCTTGCATTATAAGACACACTGCAGCCCAGGTATTCAAAACTGCTAACTTGTTCCAGGACAGTACCACCTATAACAATTTTTGCCCGTACGGGATTAGTTCCACGAAAAGCCATCACCTTGGTTTTAATTGTGGATATTTGCAATCCAGAGTCTTTGCAGATACCATTTAACAAATGTAGGCCTATATCCATCTGCAAGCTGTTTTCAGAGTCCGACAGAATAGCCTGATCGTTCGCAAACAATAAAGTGTCAATTGTAGAGTGACCAATCATAAAATGTTCTGGAAGAGAGAAAGTGATCTATTGGCAAATAAGGAACTCTGTCTGGCCACCAAAATGCTTCAACCGTCCATTATTGGATGCTTACTGGTATAGTTCGGGCGGGGGCTCAGAACGTTTACATGCTGACCGCTACGATGCGTAATGTGTTCGTAAAAGTGCAGCACTTCCGACAGTTTCCATTTGCACCAATCAGATCAGACTGCACCTTTGGTAAGATAAGATTACCGTTTTGAATCACTGTTACCACAATTAGTATTCATCGACCGCAGCTTATCGATTTCAATCGAGCCGACCCGTCGTGTCGTCGTCATTTTACTGTCGATGTAACCGTTGTTTAATGACGTGCAGAAACATGTCAATAACGTATTTATACAGAGGCCAGACAAACGACTGATAACACTTGTTCTGACTTCGACTGTCATCCTTCCGAACGAGGGAGCTATAGGCCTACCTCACAGGACGGAATCGCTGGTATTACTCCCTCATTTAAACCGTTAAATGAAACTGTTATCAAATGAACTGTCAAAGGAACTGTTATCAGTCGTAATTAATTCTTTATCTACATCAGCATAGTTATGTCACTGAAATCGCAAGCCATTTAAACAACAGCAGAATGTCGACGACACGATATGTCGAAGGTGGTAAATTTCGATTGAATACAAATAGTGGCAACGCCTAGTCCAGGTGGACCAAACACAATAACGACGTTTTACTAACGGGACAATCTGATTGGTGCACAAAGACAGTGTCGTGACAGTGCCACAGTTTTGAGAACAAATTAGGCCTGTATCGATCGAACACTTCCGACTGTCATCCTTTTGGCTGAGGCAGTAATACTCGTTTCTACGTAGCCTACAAATATACCTAGGAGTAATTTTGCATCTTCATATTATGGCGCTTCCGTTAATGGATCCCTAGACCTCTAAGTCAGAAGTCCAGTCAGACCGTTATAACAGAAAAAATCTATAAACAAACTCAACATAAAGAGACGAGAATAATGCTGGAAAATATGACGGCCATTAAAAGGAATCACGGAGGGGGAAAAAGGTAAAATCCTCTGAAAAATAAAGTTATACACCCTAATTTCACGCACACTCAAAATTACATAAATTTGAATCATAATATTAAGTGATCGACAGCCCTAAGTACCTCGTAAATATATGTCACAAAGACAGGCCGCTGTCTTTGGCGTTTACTACTGTCATCTGGAGTCGACTGCATTCTTGGGTTCGCGTGTAGAAAGTTGTTCGGCGGCAAATGCAGCAATCAATTTGACACGGTTTTCAATCATGTTCTTCCTTCGACACGCATTCTTCACGTCCGTATACGCTTTACTTATTGACACTTTGTTATGCACGAGGTAATTATGTTAATTATGTTCCCACTCTCTGACTTACGAGTGTAACAAGTAATACGATACGTACGGTAGCTGTAATTACGTTTAAGTATTTTGGCTCAGTGTCGGTAAAAGTACGAAAAGTCACAAGAATTGCGAAATCAGAGTCACGTGGAAAAACAGGCGAATAATCTCAGCGTGGAGTGATGTGGAATAAATGTGTCAGTTAGTAGACAAAGAACTGGTATGTTCCACAACAGAAAAATTGGCAATTAATTTCAACGTGGAGTGATGTGAAATAAATGTGTCAGTTAGTAGACAAAGAACTGGTATGTTCCACAGAAAAATTGGCAATTAATCTCAAAACGTGGAGCGATGTGGAATAAATGTGTCAGTTAGTAGACAAGGAACTGGTATGTTCAACAGAAAAATTGGCAATTAATCTCAATGTAGAGCGATGTGGAATAAATGTGTCAGTTAGTAGACAAAGAACTGGTATGTTCCACAGAAAAATTGGCGATTAATCTCAACGTGGAGTGATGTGGAATAAGTGTGTCGGTTAGTAGACAAAGAACAGGTATGTTCCACAGAAAAATTGGCAATTAATCTCAACGTGGAGTGATGTAGAATAAATGTGTCAGTTAGTAGATAATGAACTGGTATGTTCCACAACAGAAAAGGTAGTGATATATGGGTGGGGAGGTAAATGTAAAGTCTCTGAAGAATAAATGAGGAAAATAAGTCCGAACAGTTGACTTAAATTACATGACAATAAGCCTACAGGTTACTCCCCCAATCATAAAATAAGCAACAGCAGCAGTATGAATAAGGATCTGAACGTCTCGGTCAATTAAAATTGATTCGGCTCAATACGGCGAATTGAGTTTCGGAAGAAGACATTCCAGTTCCTTCCAGTTCAGTGCTCGATAGAACATCTAAATTCTTAACGCTGTTACATAATGTTAAACCGTTTGATAACATATCATTCTGTACTAATTTATAACCAACAGAACAATACGCTTCTTGTTTTGGAAACATTTTAGCTCACTACAAGTAAACGGTGCATGTAATTTGAAAGTCACATTCGATACGCTCTTACAACTAGGCCAGTGATGAGAACATTAGTGTCGTTGCCATATAATACTACATTAAAAGGTTTCACAAAAGCAGGTAATCATTTGTGTAAAACGGAAATGGCATGGCCCTACAATTGACCACTGGTGAACAACACATTTTACACTTTGCTTTAGAAATGACCTTCTACCGCATGACGATACAGGTTTCATAGATAGCAGACAGGATACTATGATAGTTCTCTACCGGCAAGTGTTCAGCGAAGAATATTAAATTTTATAAGATATGCTATTCGACGAGTTGGTATTAAAAACCCAACTGTCCAAGGAAACCCGGATGGAACAGAAGAAGAGATAAGTTAACCAACAGACTCCTTTCGATTAAATATCAAACCTAATATCAAAAATCATAAAGAATCACAAAGACAGAAACCACGTGCGGGAAAAACACAACTCCTTTACCGCCATCCTTCAGAAGAGTTACGACGTCCAGAACAAACTCCGGCAGAGGAGAAGAAATAGCCGAGCGACATAAGTTACGTTCCGCTGACACTCGAAGTAAAACACTCCTGGGTTGTTCTTTTTCTCGTCGATTTTCGTCCTGGTCTGCACAATTGTACTCACATATAGAACAATGCCTAATGACCGGAAACCCATAAAACAGAAAAACAATTTTTCCATTTCGCGTGTATTAAAACCATACCGGATTTTACAGTAGGAAATTATGTTTTCTCGTTATCCATTATGGGTTCACAATGCGATTACAGCACAGTAGTTTGTATCATCTATCTCTACCATTACTGTACTTGTTTGTGGGTTTTGAACAAAACTGAAGAATCCAGAGATTTCAAATGGTTGGTTGGGGACAACATGGTGGCATATCAACTTTGTGACAAGATGAGAGCGTCTGACAAAATACGCAATAAACTATAACAGAGTTCAGTGTAGCCTACTACGTAAATATTAAAACCGAAATATAGCCTACAAGTACGTCCGACGAAATAAACTTAGACTGTACAAGACACTAGTAGACCTAAGACTATGGATTAGAAAATTGGGCCCTTGACTGTAGACGAAGAGAATATTATGAACGTTCTTGAAAAAAAAGAACAATAATGGGAACAGTAAGAGTGTGATGGGTAGAGAATCAGAAGAATTAATATGGAAGCAGAAAATATACAGCCGATTAAGACATAGTGAGCATAATCAAATCTCAAAGATTTGTATGGTTCTTCGTGTAAAAAATTGGTACGTGTATGAATGATACGTAGGCCAAAACAAACATGGTCGCAAGGCGTGGAAGAGAAGAATCTGTGAGCCGTGAGAGATGCAAATTGGTAACAAAAGGTGAAAAACAGGCAAAGTGGAGGCGAACTGCACGAGGAGCAGAGATAATAGACTAACGACAATAGAGGTGGAGGAAAATAGACGAAGTCTGTTATCATCTACTTGCAGGAAATCCATTTAATCGATTCTCGTAAAACAAACAACACCATCGTGATGATTCACTTTCCTACTTTCCTCCTGGGTAGTACAAATACTATAAATTACATATCAACCATTATATGAGAAATCGTTACTTCCGTCAGACAAAAGGCCACGCCCACAGTTCTTTTAATTCATTTTGGTGTCGTCTTACTGATTTATATCGCCACAAACAAATCAATGTCACACCGCTAATTGAACCCAACCAAAATGCGATAGCCTTTTACGAAAAAATACGTATCGTAGACTTAGAGTAATTTAATAGTCGGTTGGAAAAACACTACAAAAATGATTTCGAAAAGCGATCCTACAGTCAGCACGCAACGGCGGGTCCGTACCTGTTTGCGACTGTCGAACGGGCTCGCATAAGAGTCGTCGGTTGAAAACTATTCGCTTAACAAATCGATTCTAAGTTATACATAAAGGCGCCGCGAGTATGAATCAAACGTCCTCTGTCCGCCCGCACGTGACTCGAATGTATTATAAATGCACAAAATGAAAACGAAATGACCGCACCTCATGCTTTCGGCAGAAGTGTCATGTTCTAAATTCGTTGTACAAGTTACGTATACGATAAACAACAAAACATCGGCGATGTAACAGGACATGGTTTTGGGAAAGTCGCGGAACCGATCTTAGTACAGACAAAAGAAGGTGCCAACTTTTAACATCACAATCTCCTGAATACCAAGTTAAAGAATATAATAATAAGCATCATGTGTAAGACGAAAATCGTAGCAGATTTTATGTTAGCAATAAATCTTAAAATAGTAATGTTGCTCTCTAGCTTCAACGCTATAGAATGAACGTTTGTTATTTACATTAGTCGACTGTGTATCTTCACATATACTAAGCCATTAAACAATTGAAAAATTCCACTATTTCGACCTTTTGAACCGCTGTCGACAGATCCAAGTAAAATATACAAAAGTTCAAAGTATACATTACAAAAGTTGAAAAAAAGCTTATCAAAGATGTAAGCGCTGAGCTATAATTACAGTATGGTATAATTATAACTATAATTATATTATAATAATTTTGCAACACACGACTTCATTTTTACGTAGCCGAGTATACAACACTATTAACATAAAAAAATAACCGTAAAATTATTTACAATAGAATACGGCGTAACAAAACTTGGCATCCATCCTTATAATATAATACCACTACATTATAAACAAAAAAGCCGATGTATTCCTGCAATGCGTCAGCTGATTCTTGATCACACACTTTCCATGGAACCGATTCCGAGCACAACCGCACTGTCGAGTAACAGAATCCTTACGTGAAGGAATACACACTAAACACTATTAACAACGACACGCATACTCTCGTTATACCGGACTATAGCGACCGTCGAGCCGAACTGGCCGAGTAACAATGAACACAACATGAGCGACTGCCCCCACCAATCAAATGTGTTTATATTTAGCCAAACACTTTCTGGCTTCCCTTCCCACCGCGCGCGCGAGCCATGATTGTTACACTCTCTCGAAAACGGCAAGCTCCACAAAGTGTTTTCGTCGTTGCTAAAGTAAACTGTTTATCTTTATTTTGACACCATATAAACCTACACCAAATAGGTCCAGAAGACCTCTTGGTTTGTTGATGGTTAAAAAAATACAAGCGACCTGAAAGGTTGAAATGAGCTCTAGAGAAGTCACGGCACTATAATTTGGTACAACGAGGATCATTAAATAAGCAGACACAAAAACCCGTAATTAAAAAATTATATTTTTTTGCCGAACTCTATTTTACGTATAAAACTTAAATGTTGTCGGATAATGAATTCAATAGATATGCAGAAAGAGATTCCAGGGGACTAATTCCTATCTTAAGTTTTTAAAATAACATTCAGTAACTACAAACACTGAAAACCTGTCAGACTCTGTTCGGAAGATCAGAAAGCTTAAAGCGTGTTCGAGTCTTCGAGGTACATCTGAACTTTCCATTAAACCAGGGGCGTATGTACGGGGGGGGGCAAACGGGCCCCCCCCAGAGGGTCGAATAAGGTTGACGAATTTTGGTTAATCTCCTAATTTTTAGGCTATTTTATTAGTTGTTTCATCTGTAAACGCGAATACAGTACCAACTCTTTGTTAAATAGGCCTACACAAACAGGTTTATTACACAGCATTTTCGTGTACGTTTGAAATATGAAATATATGAATATAAATTCAGTCTATAAGTACCTAGTTTATTGTAAACGTTTCAATAACGCGTATTTTTATTGTGTTATTACCGTCTACTTTAATGGGACTGATTTCAGGATGTTACAATACGTTTTTCAACCACTTTAAACATAGTAATGTTGATTAGTCTCAACTTGATTTTTCTTTTGTATGGCCCCTCCAAGGCCAAATTGTAGATACGCCACAAATTTGGATGGACACTGATACCCACACCATATCAGAGACTATTATCATAACTTTGGGTACTATTGGCGGACATAAATCACTACGCACAACTGTGTTTGAAATGTAGCAAGGAGCGATGACTAATGCGAAAATCGTAAGTTTAAAATGTCATGATTTAAAACAGATGACGGGCTTCTATTTTAATATACAAAACCTAAAGATGTTTCAGCAATGCTAGTCCTCTTGAAAAGTGCATTTTCGAAGACAAACGATCACTAATAAACCTTATGAGGGCAGAGGGTAGGCTAAAAAACGACGAGTTTTGGAAAGACTGTGACTGGTAATGTTACGCGGATCTAACACAATGAACCAAAATTCAAGAGGTAAATTATGATGTGTAAGTGTTTCAGTTCTACAGTCAGCATAAAATCAAGACCCAATATCGACCAGTAAAATGATACTAACGATCTTCTTAGTTGTTGAAAGTTTAATTTTCTATGATTTCTTTGGAAGGCAGTTTAGTTTCTATAGTCACAGAGTACGCTTCAAAATAAAGGATTTGAGTTGTACTGAAAAAAACGTGGTTTACTAAAAAAGTAATGCTTCTTCTTCTTTTTCGTCTTCTTTAGTTAGTCTGTAAAGTTAGCCCTTGAAACCATAGATAAGTAGGCTGGGATTTGGAATACATCCACATTACAATCTAATTTCGCGCCCATCAATTTTTTCATGGGTTTTTAGCACCTCAAACTGTCATTACATGGAGACAAGATTCACAAGAACAAAGGAGTACTGTAAAAGCTGATGATCCTTGAATGTGTCCGTATTTGCAGTCGATTATCTCAACAAAGCGAAGGGTGATGAGTTTTAACCAGATTATAACGATATCACATGATGTCCTTGTTTTATTCTGAATTGTCAACACCCCAGTTCTTCAGCGTAGAACAGACAGCCCTACACTGAAACAACATAACGTCTATTCTATAAATACTCCACATTTTGAGTTCTTTTGACCCGTTCAGTGCCGTAGGCTATTCCACTTTCCTTCACCATCCATATATGTATGCTCTCACTTTACTGCTTTCTTTCCTTCGCCAGTTTTCTTTTATCCTTTCCATCCTAGTGGTCTCCTGCTTTATATGTAGACTAATCTTTCGTCTTCCTTTTGGAGAATAACACAAGTACTGTAAAGTGTGTACTGTGTATGTTGCATGAAACGGTGACTTCACAAACCTGCCACAACAAGTACAACACCGTTCAGAACTTCTCCGAAAATGGAAATTCAAAATTTATCGGATAAAATTATTAGAAGTCCTGTTCACCACAGGTTATTATCCACGCTGTGCAGACATGCTGAAGTAAAGTCCAAGGCTTAACTTGAAGTATAGTTCTGTGACTTCTGCCTCGACAAAAAAAAACATTAGTATGACAGAAAGAAGTAGATCGATATGAAAACAAAACAGCAGTACTCCAATTAAAGCTAAGGGAAATACTGTTCTGGCGACTGTTTCAGAAAATCCAACAGTTTAGGCGAGAAATCCAAAGTACCACTAAAAACAAATTCCTACTGTATAAGTGTATACAAAAGTGCATAAGGACGTACAGTATACAACTGTAGGGCTGTCTAAGCCTCAAACACAAAACTCATTCCAAGATTCCAATCCAGTATCACGAGAGCAATAAACAAAACATGTCTCCAACGCTGCACAACACAATCTTCTTCTACGAATTCCATGTAGGCCTACTACGAAGAATGCATAGAAAAAGCAAATAAAAACGCTAACAGGACAGTAAACTCGTCCGAACCCCATAAAACGTAGCAAGAAGACCAAGGAGACCGAGCACCGACAGAGCTTCACATCTATCACATTGTACAAAAAAAAAAAAAAAAATACAAACATTCACAGATCATTACAAGTTTCCCATGGCAGCGGTTTAGTCTTCGCCGTTTTTCATTTTCCAGGTGTTAATGCCTTTACCTAATGTTTGTTTGCATTTCGGCCACAACTGCGGTAATCCATCTTCAGTGACTGTCATAATATCTCAGGTTCGTAAGATTTTGCAAGACTTTCAAAAGTGGATGATTTCCTTAATGTTTACTATTCAGAATGTTGTGGGCAGAACGATTATTTCCATAATACAGTAATATGGAATACGGACCAAATTTGGTTCTGAAACATTTTAATAACCAACACCTAAGCTACATTGCACATACAGATAGGAGAATCGATGCAATGGAAAATGCTGTAGGGGAAGGTAGACGAGTTTATGGGCTGGTAGATAAGAAGGCAACGGACATTAATTATACGCTGCAACACAGTCTAGGACAAAGAATTCTGGAAATAACAAATAGACTATATACAGTATTAAAGCGTATACTTAGTACCAAACAGTCTGGTCGACCTCAGAGAAGGTTGAGGAGCAGTCGACGCGACGGTCTGACCGGGCAGTACAATTTAAACTTCCTACTCGAATCGACTTCATAGTCGGAGTAATGGTGCACAGACATAAACGAGACTCAAATGTTTGATTACACGTTCCTGTAATGGTGGGAAAGACGCTCCACGCCCGCCCGCCGTGCTTATGGCCATTACACACGCAAACGCCGTGGAGGTTGTTTAGCACTTCTTCGAAACCTATTAACACAGCTTTCTCCATCGCTTACATTGTTCCAATCCGGAATATCTATTTAGCCCACTGAACTGCGTACTCTCGTAAATTTGGAATCGTCCGTCGACGTTCGCACATGAAGAACTCCGCATCTCGCTCCCGGACTTCAGCTGTTCCGTTCAAAAGACATACTCGAATAAATGTCCACATTTTCGCGACACATTTTCTCAGAGTTAAAATATTATTATTATTATTATTATTATAACTATTATTGGCAGGAGTCACTGACATGAGTTATTGGTGGATTGTTCTTGCTCCTGTTCAACTGTATACTGATAAGGTAATCAAGGTAATCAAAGAATGTGAGAAACAAATTGAGGAACATGGAATCAAGCAATCAAGCAACAAATTCTAAATCGGGTTACAAAGTGGAATCAACAAACCGGGTTACAGATTGAAAGGAGTTGGCTTGACCAGCTCAGCCATTCCAAACGACCTGGCCATTTTAGAATCAGTCACATCGCAAATAAACTTACTAAAGTAAAGAACGAGAAAACTGCGTACAGCACAAACATTAAGAACGCACCTGAACAGTTGAAGACTGATTACAGCAAAACAAACAAGGTCGGGAAATTCAAGTACCCGGGAGAAGTAATCCAACTCAGCTGATCAGAATAAAAGGCCAACTGAATGAGAACTCGCAAATGGGAAACAGCGTTACACCTGACCAGAAAATTATAAAGGCCTAATAAGAAATCCATTTCTAGACGATCAAAATTAAGACATTATAACAGAATAATTAAACCTGACTGTCTCTACGCGGGGGTGTGTTTGAACATAGGCAGAAATGAGGAATTTCATTTAATAGTAACGAAAAGGAAAAAACCAAATCATCCATAAAATGCTTGGACTCAAACAAGCGAAACGACAATACTAAACTGAGAATCTGACCAGGAAACTGAATTACAGACACTATGAGGGAAACAAGAGAAATGTTCTACGGGACCTGAAGGGAATGGATTTTAATAGATCTTTGATCAGACGTCTGAAATAAGCTTGAAATGATACCAAGAGACAAAGAGGGATTAACGAACATGATTAATGACAAGAGACAGTAAGCATAATACAAGACACAATAACAGACAGAAATTTATTTAGGGACCCAATAGTCAACTTTAAGGGTTTCCAAGAAAAGGTTAACGCCAAGGTCTGGTCAGAAGAAAGGACTGGAGCTGCCAGGGAAAGAGTGCTTCAATACTGGCAGAACAATAAGTCCGATCGTTAAGTTACTTCATGTGGTGACTTCACTAAGACCTTCCTAAACGAACAAGAAAAAGTTATTTTGTATCAATATTATTACTGTTCAATTTTTCTGTAGTCTTTTAAAATATGCTTCGGAACCAGAGTATGAACAGAAAACGCCAAACTTACCACCGACAAAACCGTCCTAAGCCACTACCTACTAGAAGACAGTGTCTTCTAGTAGGTAGTGCCTAAGCCCGTATATACCTGCGACTCGAAACCTAGGCCTGCAGTGTAGGCTGAAATGGTTCAAACGAATTGACAAAAATTTAACTTATGTGAACGGAAGAGTATAAGAATTGTTGGATCTACCACCGAGAATGGTCAACGCTTTAATAACGAATGTTATGAGATACTGTACATGCCTATATAAAGACACCAGTAACTACATTCATAAGATCAATGTGAGATACAATTGGCTGGGTGTGGGTATAGCCTGTATGCAGGAAATCGAACCAATCCCAAGCGACCAAAGGAAGCCGACAATTAAGATTAGGACAGAACCGATGGGGACAAATAACAGAAGAGGCCAACGCACACATAGTGACGTTACGACTGTGACAGACTAGTGTTGTTAAGTTAAATCCCATCTTCTTATTAATGAGACTCCTGCGCTTTTCATTATCCTCATAATTTCTCAACGGTCGGCAGACCAACACATAAATGCAACTGTTTAGCTATATCGTCAAAAGTCAGAAACTGTTTATAAACACAGACGGGGCTAGTTTCAAATTTCATATTTCAGTACCTTCATGGATGTTTGGATGTAGAGGGAATGAACCCATGCGAAATTTTTGTCGAGACGGCCCATGAACCCTTAATTACGTTACTGGATAGAAAAGAGTAAGTGCAATCGTGTTCAGCATCGTCGAGCACTAAATGTGTTTACAAACAACTGATGTGCATTTCGACTGTCGAAGTGTGTGTTTACGTAACGACGAGCGTCTCCTGTGTTCGCAAACCTGACGGACGTCCGTGATAACCCTACAGCAGCGATTGTCCAAAGTCTAAGTCAATGTGACTCACGTCTTTGATAAGTAAATAAATAGAGGTCGTTTCAAGGACGTTCACACTATTATACTTGGCGATTTCTATTATGCAATTAACTGCATTATTTGGTCACTCTCGCCGCGGAAGATCGCACGGTGTCCGGTCTGCCGTTCACACTTAGTATGTGTACAGAGTGCGTGAAAATACAGGTTTTTGTTAGAAGTCACGGGGCCGTCAGCATTATTTCAATGTCAGATGTTAATAAATTGAAAATATTTCTGCGTGTTTTGCCTATCACAGCGACAAGTTGCACTGAAATGCAGTAATATTAATTATAAAAGGATTCTTTCTTGTTACTTCCCACAAAATACATAACAATATTTCCTTTATACGTTAATGCTGGATGAGAACTTACTTGAAGAACGACAAAAGACCTTCGTGACAGGGTCACACAAAAGTTATTTTTGTTTAACAGAAAAAATATAAAAACCAAAACCTGTTTAACATAATATTTCTTTCACAAAATTAATATTAAAAGTTATATTTTGTACACTACAAAATATGTTTTATACAGTTATTTGTATTTTATTACAGTGTTTCCACGGTTTTTTTATACTGTTATCTTCAAATTTATAAAATACTAGCTGTTACCCGCGGCTTCGCACGCGAATACTTTTAATAAGTATTTTAATATAATTATTATTGTCTATGTCTATATGGTGTTCTGTCAGCTCGTATAACAATTTTGTACTCATCAGTCAAATTCTCTCCAAAGCTGTTTTCAACACTTGTACTAAATTATTATGTTGGTGCAACAGCCTTTGGAGATTTAAAAGTACCCGTTTGTAAAGCCTTTGGAGATATTTATAAAGTACTTGTTAAATCAAAAACGCTAAATTCTTTATTTTAAGTGTTACTGTGTTAGAAGCATTGTATAACACATTAAACGTTATGTTTTCCTCAACCATGGCTTTTGTTTATTTCAGCAGTAAACTGAAAACCAAAAACCGTTGTCACCTAACCTCACAAATGAAAACAACACGTATTTTCGCTTTGCATTAAGTAATACGACAATTTACAATTAGTACACTTCTTCTTTTCCACATCGTAATATATCGATACAATCGCATATAATATAAAACATCGAAAATGTACTGCAGGAACGGATAAAGGTACAGTTCCTATACCGCTAAATATCATTTGTCTACTTACTTCTTACTATGGTTATTAATTCTGGTCTCCATGGCGTTGACATCTTTATACGCGTCAACGAAAAAGCATAATTAAAAGGGCCTAAATCGTGCGAACGGGGCAAAATATCGAATTCAAAGTTAGACAGTGTTTTTCGCCTTATGTCAAAGGTTACCTGTGCAAAATTTGGACCGGGTTCAGTTCCCGGGCATACCATAAAATCCACCCTTCACGTGCGAGGTCTTGTACAGCTACTGCTATCTCTCGTAACCTGTAGAACAGAGATTTACGACTTTGCTGGCTTAGAAATAGTTGTTAAGCTCCTCTCCTGGGGTGATGAGACTTCTGAAGTAACGCCTCTTTTTTCCTATGTTAGGTCTATTAGTCAATGTCTTTTCAAACATCTCCACTAAACTATCGCAATGACATTGTATATGTACTCCTGCCACTATCTCCTAGGTCTGTCTCGGTTCCATCGTCTAGGTGTAACTCGGTTTAACAATTTTCCAGGCCAACAACCATCAGGCATCCGTTCCACCTGGGCATACCATACTCGTGGCTTCGTATGTGTGGTGTCTAGAATTGTTTTGTCAACACTAATTTGCCACCTGATATCTTCAATTCTAACGCATTAGGTTTCCGCTGCTGCCTCCAAGTCATACCAACCATGGTGCGTTTTCAGCTGCCACTTGTCCAGTGTAAATGATTATCCAGGATAACGTTCTGGGGTAATATTGCGCGGCTGAACATACATTGTCTTCCTTGTATGTCGAACGGCTCATATAAGGCAGTCGACACTGCCTAACTGATACATTGCTTACGTGATAGAAAAGAAGCTATTATAATATTTTTATGAAAAGAATACTTGATAAACTACGCGTACATCCTTGCCTAACTATCTAATCTTTGTTCAAGCATAATGTAATCCTTGCCTGATATTCTTCTTTTGACAATAAGAAGAAGGCAGAAAATTAAAATACCGACATCGAAATTGAAATTTCTTCGCCGAGTTAACGGGTGCTAAGGTTTTATCATTTAGGAAGGTGGGATAAAATGAATGAGTTTTTTGCACGGAAAAAATAAAAGAGAAGTGGTGAGAACATCTAAATAGAATACCACACTCACGACTGATAAAGTAAGGACATGGCCTACAGTCCGCTAACAAGAAGATATTTACGAAGAGCGAGGAAAGATGGTTGGACGAACGAAAGCGGAAGAGTAATATTGTCAAAACGTTGTAGTAGAGATGATGATGATGCACATAGTGAGCTCCGTTTGGAAAAACCTGTATAGTGGCGTTTTCTTTTTTAGTCCGTGCATGAGTAAAATAAACAGATCAATGGTTTCACAAAATAGCCTAATCTTCTACATCCCTGTACACCAACCTTTCCGTAGACTTCCGGTTCCACGTTGCTTTATTACATCTCTGTCTGTTGTTTTTGTCGGAAAACTAAAGATCCGTGTCACGTCCTACAGCCCAGAGATTTAAACCTAAAAAAACTGCACTTCCTTTGCTCGTGTAGTAAATACTACAGTATTTACTCGAAAATAAGGCCACCTATTGTAGGGAAACAACATATTTTGGGGGATATTTTTTTAAATCTTCTACGTAAACTTTCGACACACAAAAGCATACGTCATATAAGTTTAAGTCTAGTTAAAAGCGATAGAGGGACCGCACAATTTTAAGTTTAAGGTGTGTTGTTACGGAAATCTGTTAGCTGTTCTTTCAATTACGGGAATGTTGGTAGCCAAGCGAGATATCTTGATTTTAGTGTTATATTATTGGCCTGAGAACCGGTAAGCTTGTAGATTTACACTGTAAGGCAGATAATTTTAATAAATACCCCTGACGTTACTCATGTAGGTACACTCTTTGTTCCCATTTTTCCTATTTCTATATCTAGTTTCTAAAACAGTCTCGAATATAGGACCCTCCAAAACTTTACACCAAAAATATAGTAAAAAAATGGCGTCGTAATTTCGACTAAATACACGGTAAACCGTTCAATGCTATCTTGCGCACAACGCCGAAATGACCTAAAACGAGACTTCATATAAATAAAATGAGAGGTAGAACATAAGAAACTGTCATACGTGATATTAAATAATCACGACATCAAACACGACTGAATTTTATTCCTTATTTCGGTTTCAAAGAGATATCAATCATCTACGGAGTAAATTCACACACACACACACACACACACACACACACACACACACACACACACACACACACACTCGCGCGTATACATACGCGAAAATCCAAATAAAAATGGACATCGCACGCACTGTATTGTGAAAAATGTGGTGTGACAGGTCAAACATTTTAAATTATTTCCGTTAGGCCTATCTAAAGACGCACAGATACTAGAAAACCAAAATCCAACGTAATTTTGTTGTCCGAACACGGCAATAAAACCGCAAGAGAAGATGTTCTTCCTCTAGGGCAGGATGTACTGATAAACAGGAGGAAATACAGCACTTCCGGCTTTGACGTCTTCAATTTTGTTGTTCGTTTTTCTGGGTTACAAGTTATATAGCTCTATTTTTCTCCTTCACACACACACACGCGCGCGCGCGCGCGCGCGCGCAGATGTATAAATACATTCTTTTTCATTCCTCCAAATTTCATTCTAATTATATTTCGTTCCCAACTTCTCAGTGCCTCCAGTGCATTCTTGCTGAGAGCCCACGATTCACATCCGTACAGTGCAATCATGTCGTAACACGAGTATCGTCGTATAAATTACAAATTTTTCACTTTTGTTCACCGAAATAATACATGCCAGCGAAAAAATAAGTCACGATGAAGAAACTACCACTACAATTACCTTAATCACAATACATTAACCACTTTACACATAACTCTACCTATGCTGTTATTTCTTATGAGGACATCGTTTCACTTAATGTCATGAATTGCACAAACGTAATTATAGTAAAAAATAAAACCATAAAATAGTTTTAGTGATTTCCACTCGTCAATTTATTAAAATTATAAATCCATGACAGCTGTTTCGGCAGCACAGTGCCTTCATCAGATGGTGTAAGCTGACTAATTTTCGTACAAACAATACAGAATATAAAATATAATACAAGTGCTGTTGTATAGAGAGCGATAGTAATCTCGTGTCAATAAGACTTATACACATTACACAAACATATAACATAACATATACCAAGTCTATTTATACAAATTAAGCAGAGGCGAGCTATTTAGATCTAACTGATCATTTAATAATACATTTAAATATTTGTGTTTATTAATTTCAAGGGTTTCTAATAAATCAAGCTTTGGACCTTTATCAGATAAATGTAAAATTTCAAAATTGTCATTATATCTATGGTCTTTTTCTAACAAGTGATTTGCATAATTTGATTTGCCATCATTATATCTAAAACTATAATTGTGACCATACATTCTTTTTTCGAAATATCTACCTGTCTGTCCGATATACACTTTATTACAAGACCCACAGGATAATTTGTATACACCAGACTTTTGCAGTTTATCTGTTTTACTCTTATTATTTTTAATATATTTTCCCAAAGAAGACTGCGTCTTAAAAGCTATATTTACATTCCTTTGTGTGAAATATTTACCAATATTATCAGAAGCAGAACCTATGTAAGTGAGAGTGTGATATCTTTTAATCTGTGTTGAGGGAGGGTAAACTAGTTTTAAAGCTTGTGAATAAAATTTTTTGTTTAACAAGTGATCTATGAGGCTAGGTTGGTAACCATTGTTGACAGCTATTTGTTTAATAATGTTAAGTTCTGATTGGAAATTTGAGTCTGATAACGGAATACTAACTAGTCTGTGGATAAAACTGTGAAAAGCAGCCAATTTATGTGAGTATGGATGTGTGGAAGTAATGTGTATTGTCATATCTGTATGTGTAGGCTTATGAAAAATACCGAAGTCTAATTTATTATTGCATTTTGTTATTGTACGGTCTAAAAAATTGATACTATTGTTATCTTCTAATTCTAAGGTAAAGCTAATATTTTTGTGTAAATTGTTAATAAAATTAAGAAAGATCTGTAATTGTCTACGTGTACCTAGAAAAATTGCTAAAATATCGTCCACATATCTATACCAAAAAATAAACAATTTGAAATAAGGGTGTGCTCTAATTTTAGTTTCTATGTAGTCCATAAAGATTTCAGCTGCCAAAGGGCTAAGTGGATTTCCCATTGCAAGCCCTTCTTTGCCAATATAGATCTTTCCATTAAATTCAAAGTAGTTTTGATTAAGGCAAACCTTCAGTAAATTCAAGATATCCTCTCTCATAAAGGGGTTATTACAATTTTCAATTAATAATTTTTCTACAGTATCTATTACATCAGTCGGTGGAATACTCGGAAACAAATTTTTCACATCAAATGATAATAAAACAGCTTTGTTTGGGATATGTGAATCTTTAATTCTGTTAATTAAGTCTAGTGAATTTTTAATACTATGTGTTGATTGAAATTTGCATTGTGTTTGTATAATCTTAATTAGTCTTTTAGATAATTTAACAGAAGGAGCAGTTACATATGATACCACTGGTCTAATTGGATGGTTATCCTTATGCAATTTAATTAAAGAGTAAAGCTTTGGTGGCTGAGGATTCATTACCGATAAAAAATCCAAATCTCGATTATCAAAGAAAGAACAATTCTTTATAGCCTGTTTAACATCTATTTGAAATTTAAAAGTCGGGTTAATATCAATGGGTTCAAAAGAGTTCAAACATTCAAGTGTCTTGTTTACATATTCGCCTTTGTCGATAGCAATAACAGCGATAATTTATCAGCGATAAAAGGGGTTGAAGCTGGCATTAGAAGATGGCTGTTATACGACATGAAGATTGAATACAATAAAAGAGACGTTTGTAATATTTACCTTAAGTTTATACATACAGAATTATTACGTAGATTGCATAATATAGAATTTGACTTGCTAGACCGTAAAGTGCGAAATGATGTTCAAAGAATTATTCATAATAAATACTTAAATCAGTTACGTAAGTTAAACAAGTTGAAAATGTTTAAGGTTAGTAATAGCGGTAATTATTATAATAATAGACAATGCGGGCATAATAACAAATTTTCTAACCATATATTTTATCAACGTTTTATGAATTTGACCAACGTAACCTTTAATAGTTTTGAAACTAAACTGATCGAAAAAAAATATTGACAAGGGCAATACTGTTATTGCTATCGACAAAGGCGAATATGTAAACAAGACACTTGAATGTTTGAACTCTTTTGAACCCATTGATATTAACCCGACTTTTAAATTTCAAATAGATGTTAAACAGGCTATAAAGAATTGTTCTTTCTTTGATAATCGAGATTTGGATTTTTTATCGGTAATGAATCCTCAGCCACCAAAGCTTTACTCTTTAATTAAATTGCATAAGGATAA
The DNA here is from genome assembly GCA_034769895.1 of Magicicada septendecula. Lineage (NCBI taxonomy): Eukaryota > Metazoa > Arthropoda > Insecta > Hemiptera > Cicadidae > Magicicada > Magicicada septendecula. Next base: position 775,262,395 of record CM068368.1, read on the forward strand.
CCATCCAATTAGACCAGTGGTATCATATGTAACTGCTCCTTCTGTTAAATTATCTAAAAGACTAATTAAGATTATACAAACACAATGCAAATTTCAATCAACACATAGTATTAAAAATTCACTAGACTTAATTAACAGAATTAAAGATTCACATATCCCAAACAAAGCTGTTTTATTATCATTTGATGTGAAAAATTTGTTTCCGAGTATTCCACCGACTGATGTAATAGATACTGTAGAAAAATTATTAATTGAAAATTGTAATAACCCCTTTATGAGAGAGGATATCTTGAATTTACTGAAGGTTTGCCTTAATCAAAACTACTTTGAATTTAATGGAAAGATCTATATTGGCAAAGAAGGGCTTGCAATGGGAAATCCACTTAGCCCTTTGGCAGCTGAAATCTTTATGGACTACATAGAAACTAAAATTAGAGCACACCCTTATTTCAAATTGTTTATTTTTTGGTATAGATATGTGGACGATATTTTAGCAATTTTTCTAGGTACACGTAGACAATTACAGATCTTTCTTAATTTTATTAACAATTTACACAAAAATATTAGCTTTACCTTAGAATTAGAAGATAACAATAGTATCAATTTTTTAGACCTTACAATAACAAAATGCAATAATAAATTAGACTTCGGTATTTTTCATAAGCCTACACATACAGATATGACAATACACATTACTTCCACACATCCATACTCACATAAATTGGCTGCTTTTCACAGTTTTATCCACAGACTAGTTAGTATTCCGTTATCAGACTCAAATTTCCAATCAGAACTTAACATTATTAAACAAATAGCTGTCAACAATGGTTACCAACCTAGCCTCATAGATCACTTGTTAAACAAAAAATTTTATTCACAAGCTTTAAAACTAGTTTACCCTCCCTCAACACAGATTAAAAGATATCACACTCTCACTTACATAGGTTCTGCTTCTGATAATATTGGTAAATATTTCACACAAAGGAATGTAAATATAGCTTTTAAGACGCAGTCTTCTTTGGGAAAATATATTAAAAATAATAAGAGTAAAACAGATAAACTGCAAAAGTCTGGTGTATACAAATTATCCTGTGGGTCTTGTAATAAAGTGTATATCGGACAGACAGGTAGATATTTCGAAAAAAGAATGTATGGTCACAATTATAGTTTTAGATATAATGATGGCAAATCAAATTATGCAAATCACTTGTTAGAAAAAGACCATAGATATAATGACAATTTTGAAATTTTACATTTATCTGATAAAGGTCCAAAGCTTGATTTATTAGAAACCCTTGAAATTAATAAACACAAATATTTAAATGTATTATTAAATAATCAGTTAGATCTAAATAGCTCGCCTCTGCTTAATTTGTATAAATAGACTTGGTATATGTTATGTTATATGTTTGTGTAATGTGTATAAGTCTTATTGACACGAGATTACTATCGCTCTCTATACAACAGCACTTGTATTATATTTTATATTCTGTATTGTTTGTACGAAAATTAGTCAGCTTACACCATCTGATGAAGGCACTGTGCTGCCGAAACAGCTGTCATGGATTTATAACTTTAATAAATTGACGAGTGGAAATCACTAAAACTATTTTATGGTTTTATTTTTTACTATAATTTACAATGGATTTTCACCAAGTAAAGGCATCAAGCATTAATTACAAACGTAATTCAAAAATTAAGTGAGGACGTCTGCATTGCTCTTGGTTAGTTCTGTTTTTCCGAGTCTTTGACCGGATCTGTTGTTGTCTCGATGGCGGATGCGCTTCCACGGACGACTTTTTGTAACAGATGTTGGATAAGTTCTTTCTCCACCGCAGCGTCAGGTGAAACGTAGGAACGACGCGATATAGTATCTCTGAATTATTTTTCTTGTACAAATTAGTATCTCCTTAACGTTTCGTATTAATAATGCAATGGGTAATATATTTTACCTTGGTCACGATTAACCAATGTTTTTTATATCGGGGTCAACAACATACCCCAGTCACCCATTAGCGAATCTTGAATCTGGTCGGGGGGGGGGGGGGGGGGTCGAGTCGGCTTCATCAAAGAAAAAACAAGTTAAGACTAATCAATATTACAATCTTTAAAGTGGTGGAAAACATCTAATAACATACTGAAATCAATCCCATTAAAATAATAACACAATAAAAAATAAGATCAATTGAAACATTGTATATAAGGTACTGACTTAATTGATTTTCCTATATTTCATACTTTAAACGTACACGAAATTGCTGTGTAATAAACTTGTTTGTAGACCTATATTTGAAAAAGGGTTATTACTGTACTACTAGCGTACACAGCTGAAAAGTTAATAAAACAGCTTAAAAATTAAGAGACTAACAAAATTTCTCGTCAACTTTCGACCCTCGGGGGGGGGGGGGAGATCCGGTCCCGTTCGTCCCCCCGTAAATACGCTCCTGAAATCACCGTGAATAAGTAGGGCTACTGTCTCACTCTGTTGAATCCTGAGCGTGCGGTGAAATCTTATATAGGATCGACTTCTTTTAAACAATTCCTGTTATCGATGAACGAGAACCTATTCTACCAGCTAAGTGACAGCTCTGCAGCCAAATGTTTTTTGTTCAAGCTATAAGTAAGTTGCTACTCTTTGTAAATTGTTTAGTAACACGCAGTATGCTACCTCGAAAGGTTCACAAATTTTCACTGCAAAATAATTATATCGTATGGATAGTAGTTGTGAAACTGTAACATATAACAATGGACACGTAAGTTCACACGACATGTTAGCTAACAAACACTTTGTGATAAAACATTTGTCACGCAAAACAGCAACTTTCTACTTCTCCCGTGTGTGTGTGTAAATTTACTGCGGGAATGTAAGGAAAAACGCGTGCCAAGCCGAGCACCCACCCGACGGGCAGGCAGACCGGAGCGGAGCAAAAGAAGGGGTTAATAGAACAGACTCCCACACTGTAGCTGCTTTTTACTGCGGCAGTCTGGAAGTTATAAAACCCCCACTTTGTTCATCGCCAAAGGATACGTACATAAAAATATCTTTTTTCTTTCAGTTTAAAGGCAAGGGCGCAGACCAGTACAAAAGGGACTGCTAACAGTTGCAATCTTGAATACCAGTTAAAGTTCAGTCTTTCGTTAATTCGTAGAGACCATGTTAAGATTACTGACCACAAATTCGATAACGATATGGCTAAAATTAATTATTATAAGTCAATTATGAGAACTGACACATACAACAACGTAACTTCTCCCCCCCCTCTCTGACTGCAAGATAAATATTTAAACGAACAATGGATCTAAAATTTGATTATCTGATTAATGGATTTTTTTTTAATAAAAAGAAGCTTATTACTCATGGTCTATTTGATCCCTTCGGCTCTCGTCCGAATATTATAATGCAGTATGTCCGCTGCCACTCAAGTGACAAAAAAAAAGCGTCACATTAAAATCAGGTTTATACGGATAGTTTAATATTTCACTCAATGTCTCAATGACGTACATCTAAAATAAGATAACCATATTCCTGTAACATTAAAATCGGGACACTACCACACTTCACATTAGGAAATCGGGATTCCAGTCAACGAAAGTGAAAATTACTATACTCTACTAATTATACAGCTATATACTATACTATATACTAACTAGTTATATACTATACTATAACAATAACATATACTACAGCTCCCTCATTTAAACCATCAGTCAAAAGCAACGGTTATCAATCGTAATTTTGTATCTCCATCAATGTGGTTTCGTTGTTGACAGGTTTCTGCAGAAAAGTGAACAAAGACTATTCCGACAGAGGAATGGCGACGACGGGTCGACTTCGCTGAAGGTGGTAAACTGCGATCGATGAACACTAACTGTGGCAAGGCTTCGTCGACGTGGACTCAACAAGATAATCTCAGCTTACTAACGGTAAATAAATTCTAATTGGGCCAAAGAGACAGTGTCGGTTTTAAGAGCACAAAGATACATCAAAAGGTCCCGACTGTCAACTGTTTAGTTGTGGCAGTATTACATAGGTGTATAAAACCAATTTTCGTGACGTAGAACTGCATGCCGACTATTGGCAATGACATTTTTATAAAGAGCGTATTTTCCTTACTACGCTATTCTTTGTCGATACACGTATACGACGTTTTATCGACAAAATACAATGTATTTTATAATAATCGATACACGTGTAGTAAGAGTTGATCTTACTGACAGAAACTGCTTTAACAGTTTTTACTGACAGATGAGTTTTATCGCTCCGTCATAAGCTAGGCCTATTCATGGATGTCACTGTACACGGCTCGTATCCACGTAATCTACTTAAAAATAAGTGTATATGTAAATTGAAAAATGGGTGTTTTTTTGTCCCGGCTTTCACCTCAAAAGCTCGGGATAGTGCTTAAAAGAAAGGACTACCCCAATTAAAGCGGAAAGTCGTTAAGTTTCACCTAAAGTATTACTCACACACTAATGCAATGAATTTAATTGATGACCCGTTTGGAAACTGGTGAATCATATTACTACTAAGGTTTCAGAAACATACAAACACTTGCTACGTTTCACAGTTTATTATTCACTTCTGACAATTGTGTAAGCCTATTAAGGTATTCTCAAAGAGATCATAGAAACAACTAAACAAAGAAAGTGAGGGTGGTGAACATGTATTAAGGGTGTGTACCAGGACATGTGTGTGTGTTGGAGGGGGTGGAGAAGCTAGTATAGGGAAGGTCAAGTGTCTGTAAAAACTAAGTATAATAATAGGAAGGCAAATTATAAAAATTAATTAAACTAAATAACAACTTTTAATAAAGGGGATACACAAAATTCAGTTTGTTAGTTTGTTAAATTTTCGTTGCTTTTCTAATTTCTGGAATTTCTAATAAATCCATTTTTTTACCTTTTTGTATGTTGTGCAGTAGTGTTATTTTTTTTTTTTTTTTTTGAATGTATGAAGTGGTTGTGTTGTAAGCAATGATATGTGAAACCTGTTTTGGCTATATTATTTAAAATCGCTTTCAGAAATACGATGTTTCAGAGCACGGCCACATTGTCCGATATAAATAATGAATTGGCAGGAAGTAAAATCCTGTGAATGGGGGGGGGGTACACCACAAACGAAAACCACAGGACGCATCTGTACTGCATAACTGAACAACCACTATACAAACGTCGTTAATTCTACTGACCGTCCCGGTTACCAAACAATCGGAAATGCGTATCCTGTTTTTGTTCTTCTTTTCGCGGCACAGATCAAGGCGGTCCTTTACCTGTATACAAGCGTCTGACCCCACTGGACCCCGTCTTCAACAAAACGGATGCCCATCTTTCTGATGTCGACCTCAATACCATCCCTCCGTCAAGTTCTAGGGCGGCCTTTTGCTCTCTTGTCTCCTGTTGCGATTCATCCACGCGCCGTACTTTATTCGACGTTGCCTTTACCTAATTTATATATACGGTTTTTGTGCAGCTCATAAAATTCTAGATTTTTTTTGGAGTCACATGCCACTGCCTTCTTTGATTGGACCCATTATTCTTGTCACAGATTTTCTTTCAAACCTGTTCAAACGTTTCTAAGTTTACTTTCTGTAAGCCTATGTCTCGCTGACATATGTTAACTGTAGGTCAAGAAAGCGTTTTATACAGTTGTGGCTTTCTATTTTTCTAGCTTAGTGGCTGCACAAAATTTTCGGTAGTGAAAAAAATGCTTAGTTCCCTTCATAAATACGCCAGCCTCACTTACCGAGAAGCCTAAATTCTTAAAGTAGCCCTACGTATATATCACTTCCGAACTATTCTTTAAGGGAATAGTTCTGAACGAGCAATGTAAGAGGAATTGATCGTAAGGGAAGTCGTATCGGACCGGTCAATTCGTAAGTTGAACTCTTGTACTTAGAATTGCACTAAAAGGAGAACGATAAAATTAGTAGACCGTCTACGCGAGTGTTCAACAGTTGAGCACATGGTATAGTATATGTATAGCGCGAGTTGAACAGATGTTCCAAAGAATTCAAATGACTAACTTTACAGCGGCCTTGTAACGTTAAGAACTGGCTAACGTAGTGGACAATTTAGTGTACATTTAATTTTACTTAACAAGAAACACTTTTATATAACTGCGCTACGCTTTGTAACAGAGAAATTAACAAAGGCACACAGTATTTCAATACTGCGCCGTAGTACAGACTCTCTGACGCAATCCGATTTAATGACGGATGTTTCCAGTACTGTACAATTAATACCCGCTCTCTTATTCTCTGTCTCTATCTGTTTCTCTCCCTCTCCCTCTTTCTCTCACATACACACAAATAAATTACATGGTTAAACGATTAAATTGAGAGTAGAGAGAAATAAGAACGATGAAATATTGGCCATGTTTAAAATCTGAGGTTTGGTTTGGCTCCGCGAGATTTGGTAGCAGAGATAAAGACGTTTGGAAGTCCCATGTTGAACGCATGGTAGACATGCGTATTCCTAAACAAGCGTTTGAATATACGCCAATGGGGACGAGAGCTCATGAAAGACCCTGGAAAAGTAGTCAGAGACTCTGGAAGTCGGAACGGGCTATAGCTCAAGCCATGGAGTGAAGAAGAAGAAGAAGAAGAAGAAGAAGAAGAAGAAGAAGAAGAAGAAGAAGAAGAAGAAGAAGAAGAAGATGATGATGATGAAGGAGGTGATTGATAAGGCCAGCAGCGAACAAGTGTGGACAGATTTGTCCAGTAGTAAATGTCGGAAAGGCGAATATGATTTTTTAGGCGGACAGAATGAGCTGAAAAGTTTAAAGTTGCCGGTAACACTTTGACAATTATCTATTAATAAAAATAAAGTGAAATATTTGAGTAAAACATTAACAAAAAAGGGTGTGTCGTGGGATACACGCCAGAACTGAGAACTTCAGTGTCGAGTGGCGAGTGTTGTTCAATGACTCAAAATGTAAAAGGTTGCTCGTATTTATTTAGAGTAAGAGAGCTTTTGCTGTAATGAATTAAGATTCAAATAAGAGTGAACGAATAATTAACCGGAACGAGGGCATAGAAGTGTTTATATGCATTTTAACATAAGAAATCTATATTTACAATGAAAGTAAACAAAATCATATCAGACATCGTATTATTTTCAGTATATACAAACATATACAAACAATATGTAACAAATACATTTTTCCCAGTGTAACAGTATGATTTAAGCAATATTTAGTTGAGAAGTAGAATGTGATATGCGCAGTATATTTTACAAAAAATTTAAAAAATTATTGTCGTAATTAAACTGATTGTGTAATCACCAAATCTTGTTTGGTTCTGCTCTCTGGTGGCGCACCTGAAGTTAACGCTAATGTAATGTGATACTCGATGATGAAAAAATGACCGCAGTGCTGCGCTCTGGTGGCGGCCCTGAAGTAAACGCCAAACGTTTTGTCATCAGATGTGAAAAAAACGCTAAACAGATTAATTAATGAATAACATTATTTTTACTATTTACGTTAATCTCATAATAGAATTTAAACATTTAGAATATGCTCATATTCTTTAAAATAAAATATTAGGTTTTGCTTACAGCGCACATGCGAATTTGTGGCAGTGGAAAATCTTGGGTAGCTATGACCTGGTAACACTGCTTATTCGTTTTAGCTATTTTGTAACGCACTGAATCAGTTTACTGTCCTAGGAGCGCGAGATGTACGGGAGTGAGCTGGCATCATAGTGCCATATTTCATGTTCTCACTTCAAAAAAGAAGACGCAATAGAGAAGTAGAGATTGGGCGTAGGCACAGGCAGAAGAGAGTTTTGGGAGGGGGGCTGTTAGCCCCCGCAAAATTGTCCACTCAACTAAAGAAACGTACTACGAATCATTGTTTTATTATCTTTTTGGTCTAAATATCATAATAAGGAGTAATAATCAACTGTATGTATCTATAGACATGTTGTTAGGAGATGGTGAGGCGATCATAATATTTATCACTTCCCCCTTATTTATCACTTACAATAATTTTTGTTCACCCCCGGCGAAATGAAATACTGCATACGGCCACTGCAGAAATTATCAGTCGAATAAAATCAGGATGGAGATGAGAAATAAACACATGGGAAGTTTTTCTTTGCCGAAGGAAATCTAACTATCTCCAACAGACAAACGGAGAAAATTCATCATTCTAAAGAAACGGGCATATCTTTTGTAAAGAAAATACCTTTAGACGTGGTCGAGCGAAACCAGTAAGAGACAAAAGAAATCAAAGCAGTACAGAAGTTGTCAGAAGCACACTCTCGAAGTGAACGAAAACATTTTTATAGAAAAGACTCATTTTTACGACAAATGGTAAAATTGTTAGGTTTAGTGATGTTGCCACGAGTGAGTAAATAGCTCGATCACGAGTAAATCATAAGAAGTGTTCCTTGTGTTAAGTAAAAAAGTGAACATCCCGGTGACTACCGAAAGAGCGCAACACTTCAGGGAAATGGCGAGATGATAGTTATAAGGGGGAGGGCACGAGGGCATAAGCCGCTTGACACGATGAAAAGTTCTGTGAAGTTCGTACATTAACTGCACACAATTTTATAACATCTGTGCCGACGTTTTGAAAACGTTTATTTTCCTCATAGGATCTGTGTACGGGAAATAGAGAAATAATGAAATGGACCTACACCTGTCACGCGTGTTTTCTGTCAACGTGAGTCAATATGTTATATAAGAATTAATTGAACGATCGAAGCGATTTTTCGGTTTCTAATTCTACTGTCGGAATTCGTCTATCTTATCTACCTAAAGGTGTCTCACGAAACTTTGAATTCATCAACCGATTTTCGTAACACTTAGCAAACGTGTCCGTACTTTTAACCCACAGACTTTATAGTTATTGTGATTCATCCCACCTCCCGAAATGGGGGGGGGGGGTAAAACGTGAGGGAGTAAACAATTTGGTAAAATCGCAAAAATCCATTAAATTAAACAGAATTTTAACCAACTTCTCAATATAGTGTTCAGTTTTTGAAATTTCAAAATTTTAGAACACCAGGGCGCAAAAAAAGAAAACAATTAGAAAATTGTGAAATTCCGTTTTCTTAGGATATTTTTCCGACAAAATAGAATTGTAATTCAAATCGGAATGTAGTGTTTATTCTCAAAATATTTTAATTTAGGTGTGACATCAACCATAAATGGAAGTAAAAATTAAGAAATAAAAGAATAAAGTTTTGTGTGCTGCATCAAGTTATAAGGAATTTTATTCAAAATACAAGCTCGGTATTTTTAATGATTTGGCAAAATGAATATTATCTCAACAATTCTTGCAAATTTTGGACCCCCTTCAAAAATATTATGAGATATGTTAGGAAAAACTTTATATATATTGTTACCAATTATGTAGCCAATGCTGTATTTGTGAAAAGTATTAGATACAGACATATAGACATCTATTGAAACTACTAAATTAGTTTTCATTTAGGCATTATTCTTACAAATTTAATTAGAAGCCAGTGTAGTAGTTCGAGATTTTTAATGTTTATTGTATGATCGTCTGCTTTACAATTCCTATTTTACCAAAAAAGAAGGTTTTCGTAATTTTTCTGGTAGCTGGAAAAGTATCTAATATTGAAATTTATTTAATAATAAATATATTTTGTTCAAAAGAGTTAGCGAGTTCTGCAGCTCAGGGAGCTTACTACAATAAAAGGTACTATACATATAAATAGATAACAGTAATTATAATCTTTCATACGTGTTAACGCTCATTATAAGTGTTTTAATTGTTTTTGTACTGTCCGTACACATGTCCTGATAATGACAATATTTTTTTCTATGGCAACATCGATACAAAAGTTTTAAAAATTATGTGAAGAAAACGAATGAACCTCTCCTGAACGATTCAGCGCTTGAATGCCGTTTTGTCAAGCGACTTATGAGTCATTCTGTACATTAAAGATTAATTACGGAACGGGAAATAAAAGCAAGAAAAGTACGATACTCGACAACCGGTCTGGTTCGCAAATTACAATTACTGCAAATAAGTAACGATGATGATCGATCAATTACTGCGAATAAGCCGTGATGATCTGCAACTGCCGGTAGGAGTGGACCCCTCTCTGGTGTACACCGAACTGTTCACTATGGTTTCCCTTTTACCGTAAACAAATCCAGAAACGTCTCACACATAACTCGTACATTACTGCGGAGAAAGTGTTCCCAGTAATTTTACATACAATGTATTTGTTAATTAAAGAGACAACGTGGTCTGTAATTATTATCATATATCGAACGTCGGCTGTAATAAAGCGTGGAGAACTGGTGTATTGTAGTGATGGGTCGTGAGAGACGTAGTGGGAATCAGTTCCACGACGTACCCACGTGGTGTGGCAGGAAACTAACTGTATGGCAGTGGCTTACAGTACTCGCAATAACGTAACAAATATAAAGTACTAATGGCAATGCTAATAGTAATTAGGGTCTATTGTTAAAAAGTATATGGCGTCGGTTGTTACATACGAACATTTAAATTAAAAATTATAATTTAATTAACCGATTATCTGAAACGACGCCTAACAGTTGGAGGAGATAATCTAAAAATTTCGATCTCAGATTCCAGGGATCGAAACATCAAGCGAGAAAAATATTACCATGAAAACAGTCCGAATAGAGAATTTCCCAATCTAAAAATTACAGAAAAATTTACAAATTCATTTGGGGAAGTAATAAACAACGGAAAAGGGGAATGAGAAATTCAGACAACGATATTTTTTAGAAAACTGAGGAAACAAAACATGTTTCGAATTATCATCCACCCTTTAGGCATGAAAATTACATAGCCGTTACAAAATGAGGGTCTTAAAGACAATTATTCACTCAACTGTACGCTGAAAAAGTGAAACAAGTAAGTCAGAGGAACAGTAAATGTGTCTGACCGGAAAACCCCAGGGCGAATTGCGAAAATGGAAACTGGAGAATTAGAAAGAACGAACTGGAAATATACGAACTGTATGTAGAGTGTCTTGATATAAGATTGAAGTGGCCTGGCCAACTGATAAGACTGGATGACACCATAACTCCCCAAAAAGTCCTGATTGGAAAAATGGCAAGAAAACCATCAGGGGTCGACCTCGAAGAAGATGGGAAGACGTTACGAGAGAAGATGGAAGATCGTTGTTGGGTTCGAGAGCATGGAAGGCACCAGTGACTGATAGAAGTATATACCGGAGGATATTTCAGGAGACACAGAAGACTCTTAGAGTTACAGTAATAGCCTAATAGTAGTTATTACTGTAGTTTCTCAGTTGCATTATAACGCCATCTGGATATTACGTACGCTTAATTATAAAAGAAAATTAATATTATAATTGAATGAACGATGCGAGTTCTCAGTTTTAACTCGACTGTTTGACATTAGTCTGTCTGTCTACCTATTTTGGGTATGTCCTAAATACAGTTTTGAATTCATCAACCGATTCACAATTTTTAGCTCGCAATTTTTGGCGGTTATTGTATGATGAACGATTACTTTACCATTGTTTTTTACTAAAAAAAAAGAAAAAAAGGGTAGTAGTAGTAGTAGTAGTAGTAGTAGTAGTAGTAGTAGTAGTAGTAGTAGTAGCAGTGATGGTGGTGGTAGAAGAAAAAGAAGAAACTAATCACACGTATATATTCGGCACAATGAATTTATAATTTGAACGAACCAACATGTTTTCAGAATTACGAACAATTGGCATTCTCTGAAAAAATTATACTCATAAGAATCTAATATTATGCAAAATATACATGTTACCTAGGGACGGTAAAACCAGCTGATTACTTCCTAAATATAGGTTGTTAACAAATTATTTGTTATTAGTACAAATTTCAAAAAAAACATCGACAACTTCTGTATTGGAAGGGTTGGATGAGGGCGGAATTCGCCCTGAAAAGAGAGAACTTGTGGCAAGATCTTTTCAAAAATGCCTAACTTGTCTACTTCAGGAGCCGTAATCGGATAATACAACTGTAACAAAATTCCCCGTATTGTTTAATATACAGTAGTCTACAGAGATGATGCCTCACAAGAAACTGTACACGTGACAAAATAATGACTACACATTGACTGCAGGAAGCTACAGATGTATACGCTCGCGCGTGTTTGTGTTTAACATAATCATTTAGTGTTTAAACATTTAGTCTATTTATATCAGAAGCAAGTGCAGTAATTCCTTAACAACCGGGTCAACAGTGCAAGGAATGCCGCTGCGGGTTTCCGGTTATTTAAACGTTCCGGCTGATTGGTCGACAGTGATTACTTCTTTAATTACCAATTTTCTTTAACAGCAATCATCCAATACTGACCGAGTGTTTTGTATTTAAGGTCGTAAACATTACTTATACACCTGCAAACCAACGAATCAATACAACGTGCTTTACATTTTGTTTGTATCTACGCGGAATAGGCGTACATTTTATATTGGTTAATAGTAGGCTACATACAGTTCTACTTAAACTACATGTTAAAATCATGTACATTATTTTTAGCGCTGTTAAATTTGCGATAACAACGTTTTTTGCACTTCGCTGCATACTTTGTATATAAACAAAATGAGATAACAATAACTTTGTCAGTTTTATTTGTGGACGTGGCTGAAAATTTGCCTTCTGAAATTTTTATATACGGTACATTCTGGTACTGGTTTATCATCATCATCAGCATCATTATCATCATCATCATCATCACGACGATTTCAAACTTCTTATGACGTTTCGAGGCCTTGAGGCTCATGAGATAGGTATAAGAGCGATAAGTCACTTTACGTTCACTCTTCACTTTCTATAACACGATGGCATGCTTTTCTGCCTCCGCAACCACCTTTCACCGTTCCTTTTTGTCTTTCGTTCACCTCGTCACTTTCGACAGCTTTCAAGTCCAAAAATATTTTATCATTGGATCCTTGGCCCTTCTTCGGGTAACTTTCTCTGCACCTCCTTATTTGTGAAGGCGACAGTTCTCTGCGGTTCATCTTGTTTATGATGGTTGCCGAACCACCTTAGCTTTTGTGCTTTTATATTCCTTCATAAGGTATCCGTTATTTTTTTTCCTCAAATTCCTGATATGTGAGGCTTCTATACGCTCCTTCTTCAGCCATATATCGCTCATTCTATTCTTCTCTTCTGGTCAGTATATCACCAGTAATAAGTGAAGGCATCTTATACAAGTATACCTGTCCTGCTTTCCAGATGCTTCATTATCTAAGGTAGGTTCCTCTTCCAAGTCCCGAATCTCCGTAGCATTCTCGCCGCGGTCTTTCTATTTCCCTTCGTCTTGGAGGTTTCCACAGAAATATTTTTTGTCATTATCATCTTCTTATTCTTAATTTTTTACTAGCCTTAGTCTTCTTCTTATTCTTCTTTTGTCATCTTTTTTGTTTCTTAGTCTTCTTTTTTCCTTTCATGGAATATAGAAATTTTTGTGACTGAAATCTCAGAGGAGAGACCACAATTATCACTACATAAACCATATCAAATTGCTTAGGAATGTAACTTAAAACCACCACTGATAAAACCAAGGTTACGGCATTCCAAGACACCTGTCCAGTACCGAAAAAGATGTCCAGTACCGTTAAATAAAGATGTCAATTATCGACAACCGAACAGAACAAATATCACATTTTCATTATGTGGACTGTGGTATACGGTACGATTCTGACAAAGATTTCAATAACAAACTCCATAAATTTCAAACCATTTGTATCACAATAATGAGAACTTTAAGAGAAAACCCTGAAAGAAAACATACCCGAAATTTGATAAGGTTATGGGCGTCCCAGTGTTAATGTACGGGAACGAGTCCTAGGTGTTGACTAAGAAAGATGTCACTCGCATACAAGCCATGGAAATGAAATTCCTTAGCATGTGAAATGGTGTACACGACAGGGCAGGGTGATGAATGAGCAGATCACATGAACAGAGGGAACAGTGGAGAGCACATCTTGACAGAATGGAAAACGGCAGAATATCAAAAACGGTCTACTACCATAAACCAAGGAAGCGCTGGGAGTAACAAAGCCTTCTTAGTATATATTCAAACTTTCGTCTCCAAGAACGTATAGTGATGTCCAAACTATAAGTGGAAGTGAGCACGACATTTAGTTACGTGAGAGTATGGGAGAAGAAGGTGGTCATCAAAGTTGTAGACAGGAGCCCGAAAAAACCCCTGCCCTAGATAAGACACCGCGACTACAGGTACGTACCCAGGCGGAAGGTCCGAGGGGTCCAGGTCCCCCCCCCGAAAAACCGAAAAATGCCGAAGGCTATTCTAACACGTAGGGTTACACAGTCAGTGTCGTTCATAGAAAGACTGTATTCAGGATAATCACACTTACATTATATATGCTACATTTCTTAATATTATATCACGATAGGCCTACAGGGAGCTATTAAGCAAAATTTGTTTTCAAGAAGTACAATTTAAATACATAAGGTCGTTTTAACTTTATTCATTTTAAATGACAAAGATTATGATTTAACACTGCGACATGGTTTATCAGATTTTTGTAGTAGGAGTTATGTAGTAGATTACAGGGACTGAATAAGTCAAATTCAAATTTTAATATTCACATTTGTTATTCAAATCAAAAAAAATAATAAAAACTAGAAACGACCGTAAACGTTATTTTATTCTTTCTTTGTTTCTATAGTCCCAGGGTTCCAGAATGTCCCAAAACCCCGACTTTACGGTCCTCATGTCTATCTTGCTCTGGCGGAAAATCTGGACCTCCATAAAACTTAATTTTGGTACAAGATTCTTGCTCTGAGGGGGGCAGTTGGGAGACATATGGTACAATGATGATGGTGATGATGATGAAATACTCGTAGTTACGTAGACATTGTTCTTATATCTTCACCAAAAAAAAACGTATATAGGCTAAGGGTTTCGAGATGTATGTATGGGGGTGCGCAATGCGTTAAGGTTACGTAAAGTCGTGTTGTACGGCTGGGGGGGAGGCAGAAGAGCGCGGCGACTCTGTCTGGTCGAGTATCGATTGTCGACGCTAACGGATGTACGGTTAACGTCCTTGGTTGAGGACGTCGTTTCGCTTTTTGTGTTCCGACTCAATTGATTTCCATTTAATCTCGTTAACGCGTACATACCTCTGTGCCCCCGCCCCGATCCGTTACACACACACACGCACGCGCGCGCGTACACTTGCACTATATTTGAGGTAGGTAGTGTCACAGCGAATACAGGTGGGCGGGCTGGCAAACACAAATTAACATTTTTTAGTGAATGACTGCTTCTCATAGCATTTGATATTTAGGCCTACGAATTTTACTATCTATCGCACCCTCTCAATGAGGTCTCTTAAAAGTTACCAAATTCTTTCATTTACTTGCCCCAGTGTTTAGTTCTTAATTGTTATTTTATATATAACAATAATTAATAATTATCTAATTAAATCATAATTTTTGAATTAAGTTAAAGTAAATATAGGACGATGTGGGGCTTTGTAGCCAAGGCATTAAGGCGTTTGCCCAACGGCCTAGACGATCCGGATTCTATTCCCAGAAGCAGCAAAAAATCAGTCCCCCGTCCGCTCTAGTAGTGTGTTGCTTAATTCAATTTACTGAAGAGACAGATACGATATTTATCGATTTTCTTAAAAGCCCCATAGACTCATAAACAACTCCAAAGTTCTATTTGAATATTTTTTTGAAAAACATTATTTATAAATTTTATCCTACTTCGAAAACTTAAAATTAAAATTAAGTTTTATTCTAGCGTTCCGGGAACAATGTCCCAAAACCCCGACATTGTCCAGTGTCGGATAAATGCGATTTCAAAGGCTATGGCTATCTCAAATGGCACTAAGGGTATCTCAGAAGTCTGTAGTCGTAGCAGAGATCCTGAGGCATTTTGGCACCATATTGGCAGAATAAACTCGGCGCAGTGTATAATAGTACTTATTTTGCACATACAGAGGGACAGGTGGGATCCTTATGGTAAGTTTAATATTACTATCATCAATTTATTACTCCCCCGAGGGTAGGGGCCTGGGGGGGCAAATATAGGACGAGCCTATACCGCCATTCCCGGTGACTCGGACTTTCCCCTCCTCATCTGTCGCCGCCTCGTCTTTGGCCTGGTGATGAACTGGCGAAATCTACTGCAATTGGAGCCGACTAGCCGGGCCAAGGTGGGTGTCAGGCGAACGGTAACTAGGGCTGTCTTGTCCCTGGCAAGTAGCCGCACTAGGAAACCGCCTCTGCCACAGGGCTCCTAGCTTGAATCATGTGCGGTGAAGCCTAGTAGCGCTGAGGTCGGCGCGCGGCACGTCCCTGCATGGTGGGAGAGGGCCGGGCAGGGAAACACCGCGTGGCTGGCTGAGCCCCGCCAGGTGGGCCCTGGGCTACGGCCCGGGGATGGTTGTGTGATGAGCTCTACCGCTGGTTAGCGGTGGCTCATCCCCTTCCGAGAACCCCACCCTGGTGTACGCTGTCCTACGGGGCGCGGGGATATCCGATTTTCGGTGGTATTAGGACTGATAATCGCGACAAAGTGTATGTCCAGCGTTAGGGGAGTGCAGGCTCAAGAACTCGAGTCTGTTCGTAACTACGCTGCTGCGGGCCTGTAACCGACTCGCGTGTCTTTGGGTACCGAAACGGCGCCTCCTCGAAGCCCCCGCTGGGCAACGTTGCGTTTTGTGCGGCCATTCCTGGTATCACATAACGTAGCGGCTAAGACCATTAGTCTCCTAGTATCGAGGAGAGAGCTCCAGACCCGCTCGAGGACGTATCCGGCGGACGGAGAGCGGAGATTTTCCTCGGTTATATTCCCTGGTCGTGGGGAGCTTTTTAGTAGATAAAACGTGATCTGGTATAGGGGCTTGCCCCTGGGGAACGGCTAGATGGAAACATCCTCCCGACAGTAGGCCTACATTCCGTTATTATTATAGGTAGGCCTACTCTTCTTTAAAGTAGAAAGTCCCTTTTTCAAGTTCTTAGGTCGACTTTTGAAAGTCCAAGAATTGTTGCAAAGATATATGCCACGGAGGAGATATGAAATACATTTAATATCGTACGATTAAAATCATTGGTGGAAGTATCTGATAATGATTTAGCATCGACAGAAGAACCATATATTTCGTGACCGTAAAAGAACAAGGGGTGCAAAAAGTAAAACGATTTCTACATGTAAGCCTATGCGCTACTAACGTCACCGCAGAGGTAACGGTCACATGGACAGCCAAAAGAGAGCCTCGGTTTATTGTTAAATGGGACTTCATTGAATCCATTCGCAACCTATGTCTCATCGAATAGTATTTGATAACAATTTACGTCTCTGTGACTGTATGTGAAAGACACTTTTCAAAACTATACTAAAAAACTACACACACGCGAGCGCTCTTTAAAAACCGTGCCTGGGGTCTCGGGCCTTGGTTACTTCTTATCTGGTCTTACAGCCTTTGGTGGGCTTTAGCCTCCTCAAAAATATTCCTCCACACTTCCCTGTTCTCCGCCATCCTCTTCACCCCCTGATACCCATGCTAGCAAGGTCTTCTATTACACCATCTAACCATCTCATCCTCGGTCTGTCTCTACGTCTAATAGCACATAACCTTCCCTTCAGCATTCTTTCCTCAGACATTCTTTTCACATGTCCCAGCAACCTCTGTGATTTGATGAATTTCACTGTCTTTCCGTGCATCAGAGCCTGTAGTTCATTGTTATTGCGTATTCTTCAACTGCCTTCTTCTCTTACTGGGCCATAAATTTTACGCAATATTTTGCGCTCAAATGATTTTAAAGCAGTTTTGTCATTCTCTGTCACAGTCCACACCTCAGATCCATATATGTAACAACTGATCGCACAAGAGAATAATATACTTTAAGTTTTATACCTCTTTTAACAAGATTGTTTTTTAAAGATGTTAATATTTGGAAAGTAGGCTCTATTTCCTGGTTGTATCCCTTCTCTTACTGATTCTTAAAATTGCATATGTATTCGTTTAAAAATCCACCAGCGTTTACAATCCTGCACACATGCCTAGTCGTAATTGCAAATCCAGGACAATCTTAGTCAATCCGGGAGCCCTGCTTGTTGTACTGCTTCAGCAATGTGGAGCCCGGATATAAAGACGGTATTACGTAACTAATTTTGAGAAACAAACGAAGTGAACGGTGCGTCAGACCGGGCGGGACGGGGCGCAAAGGTACCGGATGCACGTATTTCCGTTGTCAAGTGCCTACCTCGTTGCTTAGTCGCGTCATTCACGTGGTTTAACGATTGCGGTGTGAAAATATTGCAAAAAAAAACCACACACATAACCATCGCAATTGCAAGACGCAAAACAAGTTAAGACTGCATAAATAAATTAGACGAAGCTTTATACGTTATGTTTTCACGTATTCAGATACTCGTATACAACCGCTTCATAAATCACCGTTATGTATTTATTTAACATATGACAAGTTTTGCAGTAATGAGACTTTTATCGCAAGAGGGTTTCCCTCTTTCAGTACACAAATGAGATGTATTTATAAAAATAGAATACGTTTTCAAAGTGAGAGTAAAACTTTGTGAATCACCCTGTGTAATGGCATCAGAGGCACAAGACATACCAGAGCCTAAATATGAGAAATGAGGTTTATAACTGGAGAAAGAATTATGCAACACATGTATACGAGTGAGTGAGTGAGTGAGTGATTTCAGAGAGAGAGAGAGAGAGAGAGAGAGAGAGAGAGAGAGAGAGAGAGAGAGAGAGAGAGGTCATGGAATCTGTGCGACGCTGAAAACAACATTATAATTATTAATTCTTTGTTCAATAAGTTTGACTTTTATGTCTGTAAATATAAAATTAAAGTTCAAACACTATTTACTACAGTCTAGTTCTTGATGTATATAATATATTTAATATTTATATGATTTTACCTCAAGTTGTATTTTCCTTATTTGGAACATGTTTCGGGACGCTTTGTGTTCCCATCCTCAGCCTTACTAGTTTTGAATCTACACAACAACATACCACATACCACAACAACCAACCAACACACAAGTACTTCACAAGACTCAAAACTAGTAAGGCTGAGGATGGGAACACAAAGCGTCCCGAAACATGTTCCAAATAAGGGAAATACATCTTGAGGTAAAATCATGTAAATATTAAATATAAAATTAAAGTTATAGTAACCCTACTTATACCCCTACGGGTTTGAAGCCCTATCAAGGTCAAGTTACACTATTGTGCGAGATGGTTAGTACACAATTAGGGTCATGTGGCTCAGTTGGCGAGGCCAGGTATTCATGACATCCCCCATGACATCTGGATGTCGAGAAAACAATCCATCCTGAGATGGTTCGGACTTTCGACGTCCCGCTTTAGAAAAGGATACGGTAATCACTCGGGCTCTTGCATTAGGCCCACGACCTGTTGAACCCTCTAGCCCCGTGCTACAGGTCATACCACGAAAAAATCTGCGTATAACTACACGCAGTGACGACCTGCCCGGTTGAGAGGGCTGTTGTCTGTTGTCACTCGCAGTTCTCTGGCACCACTACCGCAGAGCTTACAAAAAAACATTGATCGGTATGACGTTAGTGCAGACAATGCCACATGCAGCTTTCTGCTATGGGAACGTGGTACCTCAGACCCGGATACCAACGCTGCAGTCCTACAGCTGCACATATTGTGATCAGGCGGTTTATGTTCAAACACTGAGTAAATTTGTGGTGCTTTAAAGTTAACACTTGCGCTACTTTCATAGCTGTTGTGCGTACGGAAATATAAAATTCGTCTGGTTGTGACGTAATAAGATTGTCTTTTGAAGTTGAATAAGACCTTGATTACATACTAGGTTCATTACAGTACGGAAGTACGGTAATAAACACGTTAAAAACAGAACACGAGAATAAGTTTGTCAAGCAATGCATACCGAGTACTGCCTATTAAGAAGGAATGACCTTAAAATAGGATGAACTCCATATTGTCTTACTTTTTCACAATCGCATAAATTACACGCCGTTCCAAGTCGCAAGATACCTGAAGGATTAGGAGACCCTTAGTAACACACGCGCGCGCGCGCGCGCAGCTGACCCGCACACCTGGGGTATGAATCATCTGCTGCGGTGTCCACTACGTAACTGCAACTTTTGTCATATGAATGTCTTACAAACGAGCTTAGCATATTTGTAATCTCCATAAAATTTTAAAGAAAATGACACCAAACACGACGTAGTTGTGATATAATTTAGATGCACAACTAACTCTAATTTAATATTCATTTTGGCTTTAGAAATAAGTATTTTGCAAATGTTATTTAATTTTCGTTGATAATCATGCACAATTCGACTGATCTTTATTTTAATAAATTGTATTATGTGTGTATATTGCTTATATCAAATAACTGATATTTTTTTCTTTTTCATTGGGTTACATTTTTAAATAAAATAATTTTTTAATGAATATTACATACAAGAGAGCATTTGTTATTGTAGAAAAAATACAAATTTCCATATTACCGTCGTAATTTTGCACAATGAATGTAAATTGTAAATACATTTTTGTTTATAACCATCAAGATATCACCAACATACTTATTACTTTATAAGAAAATCTTTATTAAGTACCATACTCCAATTCTGCGTTTGCTTTAGAAATCCCTAAAATACTCCTGTTTGTCGCAATTATGTGTTGTTTGGACTCATTTTTCTCACAATTTCACGGAGATTACAAAACTTATAGTTTAATTTGGATTAGAAGCCAACTTTAAAATTTTATAAGCCCCCTACACATTATCGGACCGAACCACCAGACACGACCAAACAGCCAGACCGTCTGTGGTCGGGTTAAGGCTACACACCTTCGGACCGGACCAACTTCAGACAGGAACCTATTTTCTCTGACTAGTCGAATGTTTGATCTTGTGAAGGAAAGGGTGTCGCGCTATGGCTCCGTATCTTTAAAAAATGCAAAAAAACGGTGTAGCATTAAGTGCTTTAGTAGCAACTAGTGATGACACGTGTCGAAAGAAGAGAAAAATGTGGGCAAAGAACTTGTTTCAAAAACGGAAAATATTCACCCATGCAAACTTACTTAAAGAACTGGACTCAAACGATTTTCGTAATTTTTTACGTATGGATGAGGGATGTTTCATCAATTTACTGGATTTGGTGAAACCATTTATTCAAAGAAGAAATACGGTCTTCAGGGAATCCGTGAGTGCAGAAGAGAGGCTAATTGTGACACTTCGTTATTTAGCTACTGGGAGATCATATGAAGACATAAAATTCAGTGCTGCTATATCACCACAACTTTTATCAGCTATTATTCCAGAAACGTGCGCAGCTAGCAACGCAACAAGAAACAGTAGCACAAACAGCGAAGGTTTGGCAACGACAAGGGAAGTTCGGCGACAACGCTACACATTCCACGACCAGACTGAAAAGTGGTGGGGACGGTCCGCGGTCCGATGGTTTTCCCATCGGACCTCCCGACCGTCCGTCACGACAGATTTCGTCCGCGGACACGCCTACACATCTTCGAACCCACGACCAAACTGCGTTTTGTCCCGACGGTCCAGTGGTCTGGTCCGATAGTGTGTAGGGGGTTTTAAACGTACACGTGGGATTGTCGCATTAGTAAGTGTTGCGTGGGTTCCACAAACAACGTGCGATTGTGGTCTGTGTGAAACCGGCCCAAGGCTTCCGTTCCTCTACTGACTGTCAGTCCACAACATCAGGGATTGGACCGACTCGACGTTGGGCCGGACCATCAACTTGAGCGTGAAGAACGAACGCCATGCTAAGAGAATAATCTCATCTATACACAGACATAAAACTCAAAGTCTGAGGATTTATGGGTACTGAATACAAATCCACACCGTTACACCGATTGGCACCAAATTTTCCACAGGCAACCTTTGGCACAAGCCGAAAAATACTGTCTAACTTGGAATTTGATATTTTGCCCCGTTCGCACGATTTAGGCCATTTTAATTATGCCTTTTCGTTGACGCGTATAATGATGTCAACAATACCATGGAGACCAGAATTACTTACCATAGTAACAAATAAATGAACAAAAGCTATTTAGCGGCATCGGAACTGTACATTTATCCATTCCTGCAGTACACTTTCGATGTTTTATATAGGCCTAATATGCGATTGTATCGATACAGTACGATGTGGAAAAGAAGAAGTGTACTAATTGTAAATATTGTCCTATTACTTAATGCAAAGCGAAAATACGTGTTGTTTTCAATTGTGAGGTTAGGTGACAACGGTTTTTGGTTTTTAGTTTACTGTTGAAATAAATAAAAGCCATGGTTGAGGAAAACATAACGTTTAATGTGTTATACAATGCTTCTAACACAGTAACACTTAAAATAAAGAATTTAGCGTTTTTGTTTTAACAAGTACTTTATAAATATCTCCAAAGGCTTTATAAACGGGTACTTTTAAAAGGCTGTTGCACCAACACAATAATTTTTTACAAGTGTTGAAAACAGCTTTGGAGAGAATGTGACTAATGAGTACAAAATTGTTATACGAGCTGACAGAACGCCATATAGTCATAGACAATACAAATTATATTAAAATACTTACTAAAAGTAAAATATTCGCGTGCGAAGCCGCGGGTAACAGCTAGTTCAAAATAACATATCCCAAAAACAATTAGCTGCAGGTGAGGACTGTACCATGCAAAGATTTATTTGAGACATTGCTCCTGTAGATAATTCATTTCTTACGCTTATCTTGCTTGGCTAGTCCCGTTGATTCGTAACCATACATAAGTGTGTATTGTTATATATATTTATTGCTATATATTTTCTTGGATTTCATTGTACATGATGTGACCGTTACTTAACTAAATATAATTATTTCACTACGACTCGGAACACAAAACATTTTATGGGTAAAAACGTAAAAGTTTTACCTTACAAGCTGAACCGGTTTTCATTTTTAAAAAGCTTCTTCAGAGGTTCAGGTTTTAACCTCTGAAGAAGCTTTTTAAAAGTGAAAACCGGTTCAGGTTGTAAGGTAAAACTTTTACGTTTTTACCCATAAAAAGTTTTGTGTTCCGAGTCGTAGTGAAATAATTATATTTAGCTATATATTTATTTATCTTTATACCATTCTTGTATGGCTTCTTACTTCTTTCTTGTTTATAAACTCCCAGCTCATTTGAGACACGATGTACTTTTTCATATTTTTAAAATTTTCACGGCTGGTCCGTAGTTTGCTGTCCTTTGGCACCGATGGACCAGTAGTTTCGCTCCGTCTGCGGTAGGCCTCTTCAGTGGGTCCCTTCGTCTTGACCATTCTAGTGACACGGTAGAGGATATCATAGTAGCTAGAATGACATCCGCTGAAGCAGACTAAGGAAGATGTAGCCGAAACGCCTAGCTACAAAGTGACATCGAACAACGGGCCTCGGACTTGCACAAGAAAATTTTAAACAAAAACAAAAATTTTACTTTTACACTGAAAATTTATAAGTGGTCCCGAGCCATCAGTCGTATCACGGATCAGTTAGCTACTTATATAACTACAATTACTTCACTTTATTATCACATTACGATACTACACAATTATTTATTACGATGCACTTTATTGTTCGACACTGTCAGCGTGAATGTACAATGATTACGTTTTTTGTTTGTTTATTATCAGACAACGGATATTGATGTACGAAAGGTACACCACTAAGTAAAAAAAATAAAAATTTACATAGTAACACAATATTGCTATAAAATAAAGTATTTACAAGGACAAGTCAAGTAATCAATATAATTATAATTGTATATGGTCCATTATATAATTATAATCACCACCTATCGGCGGGAAAAATATTCCAGCGGTCTTACCTAGGGTGCCTGGGCTAGATTAGTAACAAAGACACGCTCCCCCCCACCTTAGCCAACACCACAGAGCTACCTCTCAACCCCGCGGCTTACCACCTTACGTGGATAATATCTGTCTGTACTTCTCTCTGGCAGTGATGGAATGCGAGTTGCACCACGGCCGAGGAGAGCAACTGGCCACAAGCCTAATGCTTTACGGAAGAAGAACCAGAAGAAGATATAATAGTTTACTTTATTCCTAAACTAAAACAAAATTCATGACAGTATCGCAAGAAAAGAAAGACCTATAAGTAAGAATGGAAAAAAAATTTGACATGTAATGGAGGAGAGAGTTAACATTATCTGGATATTACGATAAAAGAAATGAGGAAATAAGAGACTGAGTTGAACAACTGGAGAGAGAAGGATTGCACGTAATTTCCCGACAATGTCTCTGTCGCCAATAAGACGAGACTACCGTTTTCAGTCCACGTTTTCGCCGCGTTGTCACAATTAGTGTTCATCAACCGCAGCTTATCACATTCAACGGAACCGACCCGTCACGTCGTCGTCATTCTTCTGTCGGTACAGAAATTTCTTAATGATGCGGAGAAACATGTCAACAATATAACTACATTGATGCGAGATATAAAATTAATTACGGCCGACGACAATTGCTTTGATGCCGGCTGTCGTCGTTTTGGCTGAGGGAGCTATAAAAGAAATGATCGAATACGAGAAGAGCTAAAAATAAAACCAATACTGGAATTTATCAAACAATGATAACTTGGGTAGGGGGGTCGTCTACAAAGAACGAAGAGGTTAAGAGGATTTGAGAAGCAAAAGTGCAAGGAAAAAAGAAACGTGAAAAATGAATAAAATTCTAAAGAAAAACGCAATAACTTGTTTGCGCAAAGGGCAAAAGGTCAAAAGAACAAATTCGTAAAGGACTGGATATGTATGTAAAAAGCAGTTTACAAGTACCTAAATACGACGACAGTAACTGATTGTTTAATAATGTTTTTAATGTTGTTTCATCGAAGTGTCATGAATTGCTTTTCCGGAATCTCTTGAAATTTGGTAAACCCTACTGAAAATCACTTTGAATTTTACGAAAATCCATTCTACTTTACTAGGTTCACACACTTACGTCTAAACTTCGGCAAAAACATTAGTATTTGTGGAGTTTGGATGGTTGCCAGTCTCACAGACACATAAAACTCTTAATGGGCATTGATCAGAACATAAAACCACGCGTTTTGTTTAAGCTACGTCATAACAAAGTCGTCTTGATGTTTTATTTCAACCTTGTGGCTAAACATTCTCAAAATTACGCAAGTAACGATCAAATTAAAATTACAGTTACAATTGTATCTTGGAAGTAATTACAATTTTCAAGTAAAAATTTTGAAATACAAACAGTTTTAATCGCACAAAGAATTAAAAAAAAATCTTAATCGAAAACTATTTTACATCGAGCAATGGGAATCGGTACTAGTGAAAGTACACACATTGGACGTTGCCAGTTGGAAACCGAAGATTTAAAGGAGTTTGAAGAGAAGTTTATCTCATTTTTTTTATTTTGAAACTTCTTCTGAAGCTGTTTTTATGGAGTTAATAAAGCCGACAAATCTTTTTAGCTGTGTATACTCAGTTCGATACTGGTATCATTGCCGAGAGAAATTCACCGAGATTGTTAGGTAAAAGTATTCCCTTGTTAAGGGCTCGAAGACATCATTTTGCTTTGTTCTTTCTTCTCTACGACAGAACATAGCCTCACGACAGAGCTCAATTGCCTCACTTCAGTTCGACTAACGCAGTAGCCTATATTTCGGAATGTTTTAAGTCTGAAAAGATGTAGCGCTAAGTGTTAGTCTGTTGAGCGTCACGATCTTAAGATTCTCCACGGTAGTATCCGACAAGAAAGGATGCACGCGTGTGACAGCATTGTCAGAATTGTATTTTAAAAAGTCGTCTAAAAATACTAACTAATGGGATTTTTTCAAGGAAACCGTGGCGTGGGAAATATTATTTTATCTACCAAAATTGCAGCAAAAATAACAAATATTAAGCCATACACGTTACAAAACATTGTTGAGTAATATTACAATGATAAAAATTGTCTTTAAAATATTTAACAACTTACAATTTTTAGTTGTACTTTGCACAGACGATTTCATGAAAATTATTTAATTATTTTTATAAGGCAATTTATTCTTATATTGCTGAATGAATTTTTAAAATTCAAATTAAACCGAGGAACTCTGTTTTAATAAGCCGAACGCAGTATTTATTTATCGTTCAGACCATTTAAAGTTCTTCCGAGAAACAACATTCATTCGAGATTCATTCAAGGTCTTTCTGCAAAGCAGTTAGATACCAGTAAACTGAGATTATATGAAACTAATTTTAAAATATTTTTCATATAGGTTTCTTAGCCTATAATATTCTCCTACCAATCATTTGCTGAGTAATAAACGAGCCGGAGAATCAAGTCTTGGCGTAAGTCAAGTCTTCTTAGTTTTGGTTAAATTAAAAATTGAAATTTTGTCTCATGAAAAAAAAATTGTCAAAATGTTACCTAATACTTTTGTCATTTAAATCTACAAAGCTTAAAAAAAAAATCATATAATTTTCGTCTCTCAACAGTTTTAACATTTCTATTATAAGTCAGATTTGCAAATTCTGACTTTCACAACTGTCATTCTAACTGAGTAAAATATAACCCGCTTTCAGTAATATTTAACCCAGTGGTTCTCAACTTTTTTTTGTTCAGGTATCTTATGTAGTGCGTTCATCCGACACACTAACGTACAAGTTGGCAAAAAATTTCCCTCTACCATTCCTGTCACAAGGTATGACTGGGCGCGGAGTCCTTATTCTGTGTCCCTAGAATTAACCATCGACCTCTGTCTGGAGAAAGAACAATTTAACCAGACCGAACACTTCAACTCACATATGTTGAACTATCACTTTCAAGCTTTGGGTGTTACATTTCCAAAGTGCTTCTCAAGAGGTAGCAGTTACATTTTCCTACCACCTGCTTGTGGAGCTGGACTTCACGGTACTACCAATCACAAAAGAATAAGAAACGCGAGATACTTCTCTTAGATGAATAGGAAATTGGTATGTGTGTATCTTCAGTAATCCATCACGTATTGAACTTTTGTAGGAGAAACGACAAGTTCCAACTTTTTCTCACCAATAACTCAGATCTTTTATTGAAGTCATAAGCCAACAAGTCCCCTTTAAAAATGTGTTTAAACTCTTGAATATTTTTTTCTTGTTTTTTTTTAAATGAAAACAGTAAAAATATATTAATTACGTTTACGAGCAATATCAACAATATCGAAAGTTTCACGGCACACATAGCAAATGTTGCGGCACAGTAGTGTGCGGCGGCGGCACACCTGTTGAGAACCACTTATTTAACCAAAACAAAATAAATAGATTATAGGCTTCTATTCATTTGATTAACAAAAATCATTCAGTACTGAACATAGAATTGAATGTTCATTCGACGTCTAAAAATCGATATTTATTACGTCCCTAGAGGTCATTAATATTTTGTTTTAACAATCAGGAAGTCCCGCAAAAATCGGAACGTCAGCCAACGCCAACACACAAGCACAGAGGATACTATCGTATTACAAACCGCAGGCGAATTCTGCGGTTCTAGAACACGTGGTTAACAAGGGATTATTGCACTGTATATAAATGAAGAGGTGAAAAGAAGAGGGCACTTACTTTGTGGTTGAGGTCGAGTACGTCTTCTTCCAGAGAAACATCCGAGTAGACGTCATCGGCCGTGTCGCAGGTGGAACTGCGCCCTGACGAGTTGAAACTGGAGCTGCGGTACAGCTGACTGCAAAACCACAAAGTGTAACATGTTATTAGTATTTTGTATGTAAATAAAACACCACGTGTTTTATGTATGTAACTAACATTAAAGGGCTAACATTATTGCATTGTTACCGAAGAGAAAATTTAGGCCTACCGCTCCCTCGTGCACCGCACGTGCTGATTGCCTGTGCCTGTCCAGGATTACTTCAGAGGCGAAGTAAACAAATCTACTGAATGTATTAAACCGCCACGCACGTGCACTGCGGCTGATGTGACGAGCTGTGATCCATTGTTCCCTTCACGAGGCACGTATTCACCATTATGCACGTCTATTACACAATCGCTACCAAATGTATCCATCTGTTATTGATATTTATTGTTTATGATAATTATTTATGATTATGTTTTGGACTCTTATACAGTTTAGCATTAATAGCTTTATACTTATAAGTGGTCATTTTGTGAATCCAAACAGTACTACAGTAATATTTTCAAGCTAGTTTTCCAATAGGTAAAAATATTTATAAATTAAGTATTATTGAAAATCTAACCATATTTTATTTCGATTAATCACACTATTAGTTATTAGTTTATTCAGTGCTATTATTAGCCAAAAGCCAAAGGCGCTATACTTCACTGTAAGAAGCACTGAGAATTACAATACTGGAACTCAGAAACTGTATAATGAACCATGCGCATACGGGAACTTAAAAACTCTCATACTTATGTCTTTCTAATTTCAGATATTATTTAACAATAAAAACACAAGTATCTGTGTAATCTGCAAAAGACTATTTTGACGTTTCTTTAATTCAGACAGTGATTTGACAGGAACTATATTTGCAGAGGAAATTGTGTACAGCATACACCAGCAAATCAGAACGCTTGTCAGAAGGCTTTGTTTACTTTTCCTCTAAAGTTATGGTGGACATGGGAGGCTAATTCATATCCGCAGGTACTCTACAAAATAATTAAAAAAACGCGCGTTCAAAGTTTACCCCCACAGATTCCTACTGTTTTTACTTCCATGTTCCATAAGGAAATGGAAGTATGGTGATGGCAAAAAAAACTGTGGTCGAGATTATTGCAGATTCTGATTGTACTACCCTCAAAACATGAAAAAAAAGTCATTTTTTGAAAAGTGTCTGTGTGTCTGTCTGTCTATCTGTAGATTTGTTTTCTATGGCAAACGATAGCAGCCGAAAATTCACACAGAATCAAATACTTTTTTGTATACAGCCCTGATTTGTAGAGTACTCAAGACCTATTGTTTTTGGTGAAGATCGGTTCAGGGAAAGGGGTAGTTTACTAGCAACGTTTTTACTTCCGTGTTCCTTAAGGAAATGGAAGTATGGTGATGGCAAAAAAAATCGTGTTTGAGATTATTGCAGATTCTGATTGTACTACACTCAAAACTTGAAAACATTTTTGAAAAGTGTCTGTGTGTGTGTCTGTAGATTTCTTTCTATGGCAAACGATAACAGCCGCAAATTCAAACAGAATCAAATAATTTTTTGCATACAGCCCTAATTTGTAGACTACTCAAGACATATTGTTTTTGGTGAAGATCGGTTAAGGGAAAGGGGTAGTTTACCTGCAACGTTTTATTTATCAAGGGTAATTTGTTTCTATGGCAAACGATAACAGCCGCAAATTCAAACAGAATCAAATAATGTTTTGCATTCAGCCCTCAATTGTGGAGTTCTCAAGACGTGTTCGTTTTGGTGAAGATCGGTTAAGGCAATAGGGTAGTTTACCTGCAACATTTTATGTTCTAACAAGGGTAATTTTTTCTATGACGAACGATAACTGTCGTAAATTCAAACAGAAGCAACTACTATTTAGCATACCTTTTTGAATTAGACAGAACTCAAGGCCTGTTGATTTTGTTGAAGATCGGTTAAGGGAAAGGGGTAGTTTACCAGCAACGTTTTATATTTTAACAAGGGTATTTTTATGGGAAACGATAAAAACCGCAATTTCAAACAGAATCAAATAATTTTTTGCATACAGCCCTAAATTGTAGAGTACTCAAGTCATATTGTTTTTGGTGAAGATCGGTTAAGGGAATAGGGTAGTTTACCTGCAAAATTTTATGTTTTAACAAGGGTAATTTTTTCTATGACG
This sequence comes from Magicicada septendecula, assembly GCA_034769895.1. Lineage (NCBI taxonomy): Eukaryota > Metazoa > Arthropoda > Insecta > Hemiptera > Cicadidae > Magicicada > Magicicada septendecula. The sequence goes on from CM068368.1 coordinate 775,292,149, forward strand.
AACGATAACTGTCGTAAATTCAAACAGAAGCAACTACTCTTTAGCATACCTTTTTGAATAGGCAGAAATCAAGGACTGTTGATTTTGTTGAAGATCGGTTAAGGGAAAGGGGTAGTTTACCAGCAACGTTTTATATTTTAACAAACGTATTTTTATGGGAAACGATAAGAGCCGCAAATTCAAACTGAATCAAATAATTTTTTGCATACAGCCCTAAATTGTAGAGTACTCAAGACATATTGTTTTTGGTGAAGATCGGTTAAGGGAAAGGGGTAGTTTACCAGGAACGTTTTTTTATCAGGAGTAATTTGTTTCTATGGCAAACGATAACAGCCGCAAATTCAAACAGAATCAAATAATGCTTTGCATACAGCACTGAATTGTAGAGTTCTCAAGACCTCTTGGTTTTGGTGAAGATCGGTTAAGGGAATGGGGTAGTTTACCTGGAACATTTTATGTTGTAACAAGAGAAATGTATTCATGACGAACGATAACTGCCGCACATTCAAACAGAATCAAATATTTTTTTGCATGCATCCATGAATTGTAGAGTACTGAAGGCCTATTGATTTTGGTGAAGATCGGTTAAGAGATAGGGGTAGTTTACCTGCAACGTTTTATGTTTTAACAAGTAATTAACAGTAATTAATTTTGATAAATAAAATATCCTGATAAGAAGCTTATAATAATCAACTGTAGAAACGTAGATGAAATATCTATAAATGAAGAGGTTAGGTGAACGGGGTGGGGGTAATTTTCTATTAATGAAAATTATAGTTGAAGAGGGAGGGGAGAATTTGTTATATGTGTACTACGTTATCGGCAACAAAGAAGTTGTTCTTTGTTAAAATTCCTTCCCGGGCTGTTTAGCCGTAGTCCAATGTTTTCTGTAAAACCAGACGTTTCGGCAGTGCCGTCAACTGCCATCATCAGTGAAAATCGAGTGCGATAACGTGTGGTGGTATATTTATCAAGGTTATTTTCTTTCTATGGCAAACGATAACAGCAGCAAATCAAACAGAATCAAATTATTTTTTGCATACAGCCCTGAACTGTAGAGTTCTCAAGATCTATTGTTTTGGTGAAGATCGGTTAATGGAAAGGGGTAGTTTACCTGCAACGTTTTATGTTTTAACAAGGGTATTTTCTATGGCAAACGATAACAGCCGCAAATTCAAACATAATCATATAATTTTTGCATGCATCCCTGAATTGTAGAGGACTCGAGACCCATTGATTTTGGTGAAGATCAGTTAAGAGAAATGTGTAGTTTACCTGCAACGTTTCATGTGATAACAAGGGTAATTTTTCTATGACGAACGATAACTGCCGTAAATTCAAACAGAATCAAATAATTTTTTACATGTGTGCCTGAGTTGTAGAATAGTCAAGGCATAATGATTTTGGTGAAGATCTATTACGGGGAAAGGGCAGTTCACAAGGAACATTTTTTGTTGTAACAAGAGTAAAGTTCTTAATTTTGATAAATAAAGTATCCTGATAAGAAGATCTTAATAATCCACTGTAGAAACGTAAATGAAATATCTATAAATGAAGAAACTAGTTGAACGGGGTGGGGGTACTTTTCTATTAATGAAAATTATATAGTTGATGGGGGAGGGGATAATTTTTATATTTGTACTACGTTATCGGCAACAAAGTAGTAGTTTGTTGTTAAAATTCCTTCCCGGGCTGTTTGGCCGTAGTCCAAAGTTTTCTGCAAAACCAGACGTTTCGGCAGTGCCATCGACTTCCATCTCAGTGAAAATCGAGTGCGAAAACGTGAGGTGGTATACGTTAGTGACCACAGTACTGTGGTTTAAGGCTGAAGCAATAAGTAGAAAGAAGTAGTTTCTATGGAAATATTTCATTTCGAATATGATTTTAAATATAAATCTTAGAACATGGAAGTCCTGTATGGTTCTCCATACCGATATTTTTCTATGGCAAACGATAACAGCCGCAAATTCAAACAGAATCAAATAATGTTTTGCATACAGCCCTAATTTGTAGAGTTCTCAAAATCTATTGTTTTTGGTGAAGATCGGTTAAGAGAAATGTGTAGTTTACCGGCAACGTTTCATGTGATCACAAGGGTAATTTTTTCTATGACGAACGATAACTGCCGTAAATTCAAACATAATCAAATAATTTTTGCATGCATCCCTGAATTGTAGAGGACTCGAGACCTATTGATTTTGGTGAAGATCAGTTAAGAGAAATGTGTAGTTTACTTGCAACGTTTCATGTGATAACAAGGGTAATTTTTTCTATGACGAACGATAACTGCCGTAAATTCAAACATAATCAAATAAGTTTTTGCATAGATCCCTAAATTGTAGAGTACGCAAGGCCTGTTGATTTTGGTGAAGATCGGTTAAAGTAAAGGGGTAGTTTACCAGCAACATTTTATGTTGTAACAACAGAACTTTTTTCATGACGAACGATAACTGCCGTAAATTCAAACAGAATCAAATAATTTTTTACATGTGTGCCTGAGTTGTAGAATAGTCAAGGCATAATGATTTTGGTGAAGATCGGTTACGGGGAAAGGGCAGTTCACCAGGAACATTTTTTGTTGTAACCAGAGTAAAGTTCTTAATTTTGATAAATAAAGTATCCTGATAAGAAGATCTTAATAATCCACTGTAGAAACGTAAATGAAATATCTATAAATGAAGAGCTAGGTGAATCGGCAGTGCCATCGACTTCCATCTCAATGAAAATCGAGTGCGATAACGTGTGGTGGTATACGATAGTGACCACAGTACTGTGGTTTAAGGCTGAAGCAATAAGTGGAAAGAAGTAGTTTCTATGGAAACATTTCATTTCGTGAATGGTTTTAAATATAAATCTTAGAACATGGAAGACATGTATGGTTCTCCATACCGATATTTACTTCCATGTTCCATAAGGAAATGGAAGTATGGTGATGGCAAAAAAAATCGTGTTCGAGATTATTGCAGAGTCTGATTGTACTACCCTCAAAACATGAAAAAAGTCATTTTTCGAAAAGTGTCTGTGTGTGTGTCTGTGTGTCTATCTGTAGATTTTTTTTCTATGGCAAACGATAACAGCCGCTAATTTCAACAGAATCAAATAATTTTTTGCATACAGCCCTGATTTGTAGAGTACTCAAGACCTATTGTTTTTGGTGAAGTTCAGTTAAGGGAAAGGGGTAGTTTACCTGCAACTTTTTTTTTAATCAAGGGTAATTTTTACTTCCATGTTCCTTAAGGAAATGGAAGTATGGTGATGGCAAAAAAAATCGTGTTCGAGATTATTGCAGATTCTGATTGTACTACACTCAAAACATGAAAAAAGTCGTTTTTCGAAAAGTGTCTGTGTGTCTGTAGATTTTTTTTCTATGGCAAACGATAACAGCCGCAAATTCAAACAGAATCAAATGATTATTTGCATACAGCCCTAAATTGTAGAGTTCTCAAGACCTATTGATTTTGGAGAAGATCGGTTAAGGGAAAGGGGTAGTTTACCTGATACATTTTATGTTTTAAAAGGGTATTTTCTATGGCAAACGATAAGAGCCGCAAATTCAGATTCAAATAATGTTTTGCATACAGCCCTGATCTGTAGAGTACTCAAGATCTATTGTTTTAGGTGAAGATCGGTTAAGGGAAAGGGGTAGTTTACCAGCAACGTTTTATGTTTTAAAAGGGGATTTTTTATGGCAAACGATAAGAGTCGCAAATTGAAACAGAATCAAATAATGTTTTGCATACAGCCCTGATTTGTAGAGTACTCAAGACCTGTTAGTTTTGGTGAAGATCGGTTAAGGGAAAGGGGTAGTTTCCTTGCAACGGTTTTTTTTAAACAAGGGTAATTTTTTTAATTTTTAAACAAACGATAACAGCCGCAAATTCAAACAGAATCAACTACTCTTTTGCATACAGCCCTGAATTATAGAGTTCTCAAGATCTATTGGTTTTGGTGAAGATCGGTTTAGGGAAAGGGGTAGTTTACCTGCAACATTTTATATTTTAACAAGGGTATTTTCTATGGCAAACTATAAGAGCCACAAATTCAAACAGAATGAAACAATTTTTTGCATACAGCCCTGATTTGTAGAGTACTCAAGATCTACTGTTTTTGGTGAAGATCGGTTAATGGAAAGGGGTAGTTTACCTGCAACGTTTTATGTTTTAAAGGGTATTTATGTGGCAAACGATAAGAGTCGCAAATTCAAACAAAATCAAATACTTTTTTGCATACAGCTCTGACTTGTAGAGTACTCAATATCTGTTGTTTTTGGTAAAGATCGGTTAACGGGAAGGGGTAGTTTACCGGCAACGTTTTTCTTATCAAGGGTAATTTTTTTCTATGGCAAACGATAACAGCCGCAAATTCAAACAGAATCAACTAGTCTTTTTCATACCTTTTTTAATTATACCGAACTCAAGGTGTGTTGATTTTGTTGAAGATCGGTTAAGGGAATGGGGTAGTTTACCTGCAACCATTTATGTTTTAACAAGGGTAATGTTTTCTATGACGAACGATAACTGCCGTAAATTCAAACAGAATCAACTACTCTTTTGCATACCTTTTTGAGTTATACAGAGCTCAAGGTCTGTTGATTTTGTTGAAGATCGGTTAAGGGAAAGGGGTAGTTTACCTGCAACGTTTTATATTTTAACAAGGGTATTTATGGCAAACTATAAAAGCCGCAAATTCAAACAGAATCAAATAATGTTTTGCATACAGCCCTGAATTGTAGAGTACTCAAGACCTATTGTTTTTGGTGAAGATCGGTTAAGGGAAAGCGGTAGTTTACCTGCAGCGTTTTATGTTTTAACGAGGGTAATTTTTTCTATGACGAACGATAACTGCCGTAAATTCAAACATAATTAAATATTTTTTTGCATACCTTCCTAACTTGTAGAGAGCTCAAGGCCTGTTGATTTTGGTGAAGATCGGTAAAGGGAAAGGGGTAGTTTACCTGAAACATGTTATGTTGTAACAAGAGAAATGTTTTCATGACGAACGAATAACTGCCGCAAATTGAAACAGAATCAAATATTTTTTTTGCATACATCCCTGCATTGTAGAGGACTGAAGGTCTATTGATTTTGGTGAAGATCGGTTTAAAGAAACGGGTAGTTTACCTGCAACGTTTTGTGTTTTAACAAGAGTAAAGTACTTAATTTTGATAAATAAAGTATCTTGATAAGAAGCTCATAATAATCCACTGTAGAAATGTAGATGAAATATCTATAAATGAAGAGGTTTGGTGAACGGGGTGGGGGTAATTTTCTATAAATGAAAATTATAGTTGAAGGGGGAGGGGAGAATTTTGTATGTGTACTACGTTATCGGCAACAAAGAAGTAGTTCTTTGTTAAAATTCCTTCCCGGGCTGTTTAGCCGTAGTCCAATGTTTTCTGCAAAACCAGACGTTTCGGCAGTGCCATCGACTTCCATCTCAGTGAAAATCGAGTGCGAAAACGTGAGGTGGTATACGTTAGTGACCACAGTACAGTGGTTTAAGGCTGAAGCAATAAGTAGAAAGAAGTAGTTTCTATGGAAATATTTCATTTCGAATATGATTTTAAATATAAATCTTAGAACATGGAAGTCCTGTATTCTCCATACCGATATTTTTCTATGGCAAACGATAACAGCCGCAAATTCAAACAGAATCAAATAATGTTTTGCATACAGCCCTAATTTGTAGAGTTCTCAAAATCTGTTGTTTTTGGTGAAGATCGGTTAAGGGAGAGGAGTAGTTTACCAGCAACGTTTTATGTTTTAACAAGGGTATTTTCTATGGCAAACGATAACAGCCGGAAATTCAAACATAATCAAATAATCTTTTGCATGCACCTCTGAATAGTAGAGTTCTCAAGACCTATTGTTTTTGGTGAAGATCGGTTAAGGGAAAGGGGTAGTTTACCTCCAACGTTTTTTGTTTTAACAAGGGTATTTTCTATGGCAAACTATAACAGCCGCAAATTCAAACAGAATCAAATAATGTTTTGCATACAGCCCTGAATTGTAGAGTTCTCAAGACATATTGCTTTTGTTGAAGATCGATTTAGGGAAAGGGGTAGTTTACCTGCAACGTTTTATGTTTTAACATTGGTAATTTTTTCTATGACGAATGATAACTGCCGTAAATTCAATCAGAATCAAATAATGTTTTGGATACCTTCCTGAGCTATAGAGAACTCAATGTCTGTTGATTTTGGTGAAGCTCGGTTGAGGTAAAGGGGTAGTTTACCTGCAACATTTTATATTTTAACAAGAGTAATTTTGTTTCTTTGACGAACGATAACTGCCGCACATTCACACAAAATCAAATATTTGTTTGCATACGTTTATCAATTGTAAAAGACTGAAGGCCTGTTGATTTGGGTGAAGATCGGTTAAGGGAAAGGGGTAGTTTACCTGCCACATTGTATGATTTAACAAGAGTAATTGTTTCTATGACGACCTATAACTGCCGCACATTTAAACAGAATTAAATAATTTTGTGCATACCTTCCTCAATTGTAGATAACTCAAGGTCTGTTGATTTTGTTGATGATCGGTTAAGGGAAAGGGGTAGTTTACCTGCAACATTTTATGGTGTAATAACAGAACGTTTTTCATGAAGAACGATAACTGCCGTGAATTCAAACAGAATCCAATAATTTTTTACATATGTGCCTGAGTTGTAGACGACTCATGGCCTATTGATTTTGGTGAAGATTGGTTACGGGGAAAGGGCAGTTTACCTGAAACATTTTTTGTTGTAACAAGAGTAAAGTACTTATTTGATAAATAAAGTATCCTGATAAAAAAATCTTAATAATCCACTGTAGAAACGTAGATGAAATATCTATAAATGAAGAAGCTAGTTGATTGGGTTGGGGGTAATTTTCTATAAATGTAAATTATAGTTGAAGGGGGAGGAGATAATTTTTATATGTGTACTACGTTATCGGCAACAAAGTAGTAGTTTGTTGTTAAAATTCCTTCCCGGGCTGTTTGGCCGTAGTCCAATGTTTTCTGCAAAACCAGACGTTTCGGCAGTGCCGTCGACTGCCATCATCAGTGAAAATCGAGTGCGATAACGTGTGGTGGTATACGTTAGTTACCACAGTACTGTGGTTAAGGCTGAAGCAGTACGTGGAAAGAAGTAGTTTCTATGGAAACATTTCATTTCGTAAATGATTTTAAATATAAATCTTAGAACATGGAAGTCATGTATGTATGGTTCTCTATACCGATTTTGTTGTTAGTGGCGCTCCTACAGCATACATTTTCAAAGCTAACACTATATTCGGGTTTGGATTAAAAGTCCGTTTACTTTGATAGTCAGCATGCATTTTACAAATTGTCGATATGTTGAACTTTGTTATTCCTGGTGTCCAAAAATTGTGAAATTCTAACTACTAAACATTATTTTCAGTTTTGGTTAAAATTCTTTTTAATCTGACAAATACTCCACACGGATGTGTTCGATTCTTTCACGTTTTTGCCTCTTGCCCCCTTATTTTTAGGGGGATCATTCTGAAAAACAATAAGAGTCTAAGGGGTAAAAATATGGACAGGCGTGTTAAGTTTTACGGAAATCGGTTGGTCCATTCAAACGTTGTCGAAGATATCCCAGACAGATCGACAGATAGACAGACAGACAAACACTAAAAACCGAGTTAAAACACTCTCTTCGCTGTTTAAATACGTATTAGCATTTTTCTTCAAAACCTACAGTATCATGTATGTATTTTCTGAATTTAGTTTTGTTGATGCTTTAATACACAAACCAAAGGTAGGTATAGTATGGTTTCCAATTGCAACATAAAATTAGAAAACTCCGATCTCCAACGCAATCTGCCATACAAAGATGAACAAGTTTTGAATGAGCGGCTACTGCAGGTTGATGCATGTTTCACGTTTACTGCTAGTTGCAGTAGAATCTGAGTATTCAACACACACGCGATTCAAGGTAGCGAAAACGCCATTTTGTATTACTGGAAAAATGAAGTAGTTGTATCAATTTCAGAAAGGTTTATCCTTAAGCACAAATTATTGTCCTTTATTTAATTTACGAATTCATTGTCACTTTGGCTTATAATAATTACTGTGTTGTACGCAGATTAAAGTTTGAACATTAAAAATATATTTAGGACTTTACTGATATAAACAATGTCTCTTGTTTCATGCTTTTGTTTCTAAACCTTTGTACATTCTTATTCATTCAAAGTGTCATATGGCATTGAGTAATGAATATGGGGGTGGAGCCCTACACAGAGGTCTTATGGCCTTGAGCTCTACCCAAAAGTCTTTTACTCGGATTGTCATAAAATTGGTTATTATTGAAATATAATATTCTTAAAAATATAAGTGTAGATCTGAGACAAGTCAGAGCTCATAAGCTTAGTAATAAGGCTTCCTAAATTTTGTGTCTATTATTTGTTAGAGTATTTTACTTGTATGCTGAAATGTATAATTAAAATTAACGGTTAAAACACTATGATAAATTATTTGGTTTATGTATGATAAGAAGGGTTCTGCAGCTCAGGAAGCTTACTAGTTATATTTTGTTTTGATGAAAGAGTGCCTTTACGACTGTCAAATTACATTCAAAACGACAGCATTTCGTAAATATTAATCAGTAACTGAAATCTGTTGGTTATACTTGCGACAAGTCTGATGGTATACCATCAAGTCTGTTAGTTATACCAAGTACAGTCTGATAGTATAATTCTCGGAGTGTTGCATTTGCATACGGCTTACCTTCGTAATATCGTAAAATTGTCTGCCAGGAAACGAAAAGGATGTTGGGTTTGTAGTATAAAAAAAAGGAAAAAGGTGGAAATTGAACAGCAATGGTTAAACGGTGCCTCAGACAAAAATTTAGCTGATAACAGTGATAAAACGATGGTGAAAACGTTGGTAGTTCAACTTCCAAACAATTAGAACATGAAATGTGTGAAGCAATCGATTTGTGCAAAGTTAAATTTGAACAAAAGTAGGCCTAATATCGACAAGTTCCACGCAGTTCATTCATAGTGTCATATGGCATTGAGCTCTACCCAAAAGTCTTTTACTCGGATTGTCATAAAATTGGTTATTATTGAAATATAATATTCTTAAAAGTATAAGTGTAGATCTGAGACAAGTCAGAGCTCATAAGCTTAGTAATAAGGCTTCCTAAATTTTGTGTCTATTATTTGTTAGAGTATTTTACTTGTATGCTGAAATGTATAATTAAAATTAACGGTTAAAACACTATGATAAATTATTTGGTTTATGTATGATAAGAAGGGTTCTGCAGCTCAGGAAGCTTACTAGTTATATTTTGTTTTGATGAAAGAGTGGCTTTACGACTGTCAAAATGACAGCACTTCGTAAATATTAATCAGTAACTGAAATCTGTTGGTTATACTTGCGACAAGTCTGATGGTATACCATCAAGTCTGTTAGTTATACCAAGTACAGTCTGATGGTATAATTCTCGGAGTGTTGCATTTGCATACGGCTTACCTTCGTAATATCGTAAAATTGTCTGCCAGGAAACGAAAAGGATGTTGGGTTTGTAGTATAAAAAAAAAAAGAAAAAGGTGGAAATTGAACAGCAATGGTTAAACGGTGCTTCAGACAAAAATTTAGCTGATAACAGTGATAAAACGATGGTGAAAACGTTGGTAGTTCAACTTCCAAACAATTAGAACATGAAATGTGTGAAGCAATCGATTTGTGCAAAGTTAAATTTGAACAAAAGTAGGCCTAATATCGACAAGTTCCACGTATGTGACGTTAAAGATACAGGATGTTGTTAACGTACTTATTTTGTATGCATTGTATGCAATATATTTTAGCATTGACGGGAAGTCAGCTTTTGTTTGGATTCCAAAGAAAGCGTATAGATATTTTTGGCGGCATTTATATTTATGAGTTACAGCAGCTGTCTCTTTAAAATTCAGAGACGACAAAATATAAAGTAATTATGCGATAAGAAAATATTATCTACGTTCTATTTTGACGGATAGGTGTTTAGGACTACTTTAATAAACTTTAAAAGTTTAACTGGACTGTTTCAGTCGGTTGTTTTGATAAAATATTATGTTTTTGTTATATCCAACACGTCTACGAGCACATCATTCACCTTTATCGAATAAACAGTCAGCTAATACATTTTTGAAAATGCATTCGTTTTTTGTAAATTTTACTGTTTACATATGTATCAAACTGACACAGATATTAAATAGAATGGTAGCAAAGGTGTATGAAAAATACGCGTATATTCAGAGGGGGCGACAAGTACCCTAGCGGCAGCCCTGCGATTAGTCACAAACTTTCTTGAAATAATGTTATAAACAATGATAGATAACATGCGTGAGAATTAATGAATATCTAAAATATACTTTTTTAGATAGAGACCCCAAAGAAGATTAAAAACAGAAATAACCTCCTTCTTAGAAAAAACGTAGAAGAGATAGTAAGAACGTTTCAAATTCCAATAGACCGAAAACTTATTTCACACAGAATAAACCCTCTGGAGTTTGAAGTTCACTTTCGCAGTTTAGAATTAATTAAGCAGATCCATAAGAAGAATATGAGATCAGCATTCTAAAATCATTAGCTTTGGATAATATTCACATACGGTACTCACGCACGTTTTAGCGATGGTTTCTTGATCAGGTGCAGGAGCAGGTGGAACTGGCACCGTGGTCTCTATTGTCACGTTGGTCAAACGACAACAAATTTTGATGAAGAAATCTTCGAAATTAAAACAGCACTGAAAGATTTACAAACAAGGATGGATATTAATTGATGACTCGTTGGGCACTTGGTGAAACATATTAATACAAAAGTTTTGTAAAATATATAAAAACACTTGGTACGTTTCACAGATTTTATTTAACTCTGACAGCTGTTTCGACTAACTAAGTCATTGTCAAAGAGAAAAACGTGGATGGATAAGGAAAGGATGCAAAAAGGATGGATATGTTCAAGAAGTTAATCATCTTCTCTGATTCAAAAGCAGTTATACAAGCAATGTCTTGGCGTAAGGAACCCAAGTAAAAAAGAATTTCACAAAATCTCGATCTTCAATGGTCTGCATCCCACTTTCGGATTGTGGGCAATGAAACGGCAGACGTGCTTGCCAAGAAAGGGTCTCTAATTATCCAGCAACATTAAAAACCACTAAAATGGTCTTCAGCCAAACACTATATACAGATGGTAACAAAAACAAAGAAAGTAATAAAGCAGCAGCTATCAACAAGAAAAGGAATCTTCTCTAGAGAACTCCACTAGCAATTTGAGATCTTCCTCGCAAAAGAGTATTCGCAAAGTTGTTAAAATTGTTGTCTTCCGGGCTGTAAGCAGCAGACGTTTCAGCCGTGCCGTCTACGGCGATCTTCAGTGCTAATTCCGGCTACACATTGACAGAGATGTCTCGGTCAGTGACCACAGTACTGTGTTTAAGGCTGTGGAGCCTCCACAGTACTGCGGTTAAGGCAGGCCGAGACATCTGAAGGCTGAACTATCATTGAAGATCGCCGTCGAAGGCACGGCTCAAACGTCTGCTGCTTACAGCCCGGAAGACAACAATTTTAACAACACCGACTCCGGCCGTGTAAGCGTCAGGCAGTATTCGCAAAGTTCACACTTTCTGCAGGCTATGATTGCCTAGAGAAACATCTCCACAGAACTCCCATTCTCCGTTCACCAAAAAGCATCTTGTATAACCAGCCTACAGACGAAATTGATGACCAACATCTTGAAGTGTGTACATCAGCCGAAGGGGATGAGTAATCAATTACGAAGTACTGGAGAGCAAGGCTGCTAACGGTTTTGGCGTCAAATGAAACATATTAAACGATAACAACAACACATAGACTCCGCGACACAGAACTATAAAAATAACAAAAAAAAAAAAAAAACGCAAAACTTGACGACTCGAAGTGGTGAAAACGACAATACAAAAATATAAGTAATTAAACTTACCGAATATTGAAACCCGTTGTTGCCAGTTCAGATAGCCACAGCCAGTTCACGAATACCAATCAGCCGAATGGTAATATGTCAGAAAAGTGTTCGCTGCTTCCCAACGCGCGACGCGGGCAGAAACGTCGCTTTAACTAGGACCACACAGCGATGGCCATTCACCGTTCCGACGGCAATAAAGTACAGCCCTATCACTTATACTGTATGTGTTTCAAAGACAGGATCGTATATCACTCAGTTCAGACGAAAAACATTTGGTGTCATATCGCTTAATCAGCGTGTTTATCGAAAACCGATGTTCGCCGCCATATGGCACATATCGTTATATACTTTTGACACACAATAAACACACAAACACACACACACACACAAAGAGTCATTATCGTCAGGATATAATATCCTCGCAGTTTGACAGTCAGACTCGACCGTTTGGCATTTGCCTGTCTGTCTGTTTTGAGGTAAGTCTCACCGTGACTTATGAATTGTATTAAGCGATTTTCATAAAGCTTGGTACACGTGTCAATACCTGACAGATGTCCCTAATAATTTAGAGACTGATACTTCAAAAAATAGGGGTTGGGGGCGGGAGGCAAATATGTGAAGAGGTCAAAGTTGACAAAAAAAAATCGCAAAAATCCATGTAAGGTAAGAAATTAAAGGCAATTTTAACTAAAATCTGAACATAGTGTTCAATTTTGAAAATTTAAAATTCTGGGATGCCAGGGCCCAAAAAGTGGGTCAAGAGTTTGATAAAACTACAAAAGTCCAAGTGGGGTATCAAATTAAAGGGAATTTTAACCAAAAATATGAATATTGTGTACGGTTTTGGAAGTTTCAAAAGTTTAGGACATCAGGACCACAAAAGGAATAACATTTTTAAAAATGGTAAAAGTCTAATCGGGTGCTAGACAAAAGGAAATTTTAACTAAAATCTGAATGTAGCGTTTATACGAAATTTTTTTTAACTTTATGGGCACTAGGAGACAAATAAGGAACCCAAAAGTTTAAGGAAATTACAATAGTTTATGTGAAGGGATCAAGTTATAAGGAATTTTACTCAAATTACAAACCTGATATTTTTAATAATTTGACAGATTTAATATCTCTCAACACTTCTTGCAAATTGTGGATCGTCTTCAGGATGGCTGTTATAACATTCCGTCGTTATAATATCGGGAACCTGGTTAATTGGCTCAGGTCAATTAAACAGGCTGCCAAAATCTTAACAAACTCGTGAATAACTGTTAAACAGGATCCCGTGAATTGAGGGATATTGACAGGGGTTTTGTAGATTTATTCACTCTCCTTTTGGACCATGACATCTCTTTATTACATAAATTTAGCAATGAGTATATTAAAAGTTAAAACATTTGTACCTCTTGTACAAAGAGAATTAGAGTAATTTAGTAATGAGTTAACATAGCTTTTCTTTTATTAATGCCCTCGGATTCGAGTACTTTGTTTCAGCATATGATATTTCATTTATAATATTTATTCTTGTGTCATCTGAAAAATTGCTTTATTTAACAAAAAAATATTTAAATTAACGCAAGAAATTACAGTTTTATGTAATTAAATCAGTCTTTCTTGTTTTACTTTACGTTCATTTTTTATCTATTTAGTGTTTATCATGTATTCTACTTCAAGTTCTGAACCACGGAAGCTAAATTTCCGTGTCACCTGTGTGTATTATCCTCGGCGAATCGGTGACTCTCTCGGTTGTGCCTTGTGTCTTGTAGTTTTTTTTTGAAGATCAGGTTTCTGTTGTTAGGTTCGTATCCGGTGATGGTGAAGTTCTGAAGTCATTTTAGTCATGGTGAGTCCTGGTTCTCTCTTTCTCAATAAGTTGTAGTAATCGCTCGTTGTTTTGGATCATTTGCACAAAAGTTTTATTCACTTGTAATCACGTCACATGTTGGTTTAGTTCTTGAGTTTCACATTATGATTTTACCACATTTCTAATTACATACACTTTATTGTTAAGATTTCTAGAGATGTCATAGACGCGCAATTCTCATCCACACTCACTCGTTTACTACATATTTACTTTATTACATATTTACTGTAATTACACTGTTAGACTATATTCGCGGTTCACATGGTTTTAAATGTGTACTGGGAGCCGCTACGTCTCACCTGGCGAGTTTATTAACTTTTAAAAGTATTATTATTGTACCGCATCACGGCTGTATGCTGTTTACGGTTCGACCGCTCCATTTCAAGTGTGTTTCGTTAAGGGGGTGAGAGTAGTAATCTCGCTTAGTTTACTATTCAGCATAAAAGTAGTTCCATATTCCGATTAATATCTATTCGTTTATTCTCTGACATATTTAATTATACTATGGTATCTCTTACTTTTTATTTTATTATTGTACATCGTTATGTTTTTTATCAAGTTGCAATTTAATACTATTATTAGTCCTATTCACGGGTAATTTTGCGTGTTGATGCCGGTTTTGGCAGGTTAAAGCAGGGTTAATTTATTCAGGGGTGTTATCTCAATTTTATTCTCGAATTCTTTTTGGTTTTAAACTATTTATTTTGGTTATTATTTCGGGGTTACTTTATCATTTTCTTTAGGGGTTTATGTTTTGTTTTAATGGGAGATTTTAAATAAAAAATTTCTTTTATTTCCTTTTTTATTTATTTTTTAAATCGTCACACTGTAAGCTAAGTTTCGAAAAAAAAACGATGTTCATTGTTGTCAGACATGTTTATTTGTGAAAAGTATTAGATATATGTCTATAGATACATACGAACACATGCATAAACTAAACAAACTTATTTGACATTAATGCATTATGCTTATAAATTAACTAAAAAAACTAATGCAGCAGTTTGGAATTTTAAGTGCTGATTCTATGATTTTTTCTATGGTAAAAAAAAAAAAGTAGAGCAATCACGCTTTTCATAATTTTTGTTTAAACAGTGAGGCAGTTTAGCAGCTCAGGGAATTGCTAATTATTATCAGGACCTAAAAGTAAAAGTAAATCCCTTTGTACACAGAATACATAATTTCTTCTTTTCCACTTTCATCTGTTATAATTGGACGATGTGTCACCAACAGTAAATAGAGGAACTACTCTTTGTCGCTGCAACATTTGTATATGATTTCTGTTAATATTTTCGTTTGAATGTACCTGTCACAACCCATTGTTGTCTCCTGGGCGGTACAAAGGAAGCAGTAACTGTTGCCCTCTGAAATAATTTAGTAACTCTTTACATGGCAGGCCGCGCCATCGTCACATGAGTTATGCTATACAAAACACAACCACGCGAACGCGGTACATAGAACAGTACAGTCAAGCGTATGGTGACAGTTCAGTGAAGTCAGCTGTGGACGCGCATGCCGCATAGCCCAGGACATCGTCATACCATTGAACGGGCTCAACAGGAAGATGGCGTATGGAATTGTGCCAAAACATGCGCCTGCAGGGCAAACAGATAACTAGGACGCCGTGTATTACCCGGGAAAACAACGATTATAAATAAACAAACAAATTTATATGTATTTGTGTGTGTGTGTAATACATATACGGTAAATCACATCGCAGAACGCGTCGTATGCAAACGGACCATACACATTTCTTAACAACTAAATAAACGCACTTATCTTACTAAATAAATTGATTTAATTAAACTATTAATTATAAAAAATCGAGGCTGAAGAACCATTTAAACAAATCATTGCGTCAGCAACCTTGTCTTGGCGGAAGGTCAATATTATATTTAAAAAATGTTAATATTAAATATTGAAATATAACAGTGGTAGCCTATATTTAGAACTGCGGGTACTTTTGGCTGCAAGCTATATAAGTGTACAGCATACTTTACTGATTGCACAGAATAATTTAAATTGGCTAATTTTATAATACCATATAGCCACTGTAGGCCTATATATTTTTCTGTATGCCCTACGGTAATCCTTTATGTTTTTATAATAAAGAGAGTACTTTTGTACACAATAGTAAGGTTGCATACACAAGTAAGCGCTGTAAACACAGTTGTTTCTTGTATACAATTAAATGGTGTAAAGGGGTCACCAAACTATACCCTGCGACTGAACAACCAAATTTTATTTTGGTACGTCTTGGCTCCCAGATAAACAGCACTAACGACACCAACACCGAAATATGAAGAAGAATATATCTCGCAAGTAAAACATATTATGGATTAAAAAACACCTGACATCTAGCTTCACCTCAAGAAGCACGAAATGCAAAATTTATAAAACACTTATCAGGCCAGTGCTGACATTTGCTTCAGAAACCTGGACAATGACAAACAATAGCGAGATACTTCTAGGTTGGTGTGAAAGACCAATATTTAAGAACAATATTTAGACAAGTACATGAAAATGGAATGTGGCGGAGGTGCTATAATTATGAACTGTACCATCTTTACAAAGAGCCGGAGATTGTCAGGATAATCAAAATATACAGACTAAGGGGGGCTGAACACATAGAGAGAATGGATGAAGGACAACCTACGAAACATATTTTCTACCAGAAACTAATGGGTAGTAGAAAAAGGGAAGACTCCGAAGTAGATTCAAAGACCAGATAGAGGAGAACGTCGGAAAGCTGAACTTAAGAAACTGGAAAGCCGGGGCACGCAGTAGGGAGGAATGGAATCCAGTCTTGGAGCAGGCCAAGATCCATCCAGGGTTGTAGAGCCACGACTGATGATGATGACATATCATAATTTATAATGTAATGAAGTACAAACGTAGAAATATAAATATAAAAACGAGCGCACGCACGCCCTCAATCCCCACACACACACACACATATTCGTATGTATGATTACTTAGAAATACATCAGGTGTTTTTAACAATCAAATCTGTAAAGGAATCAACCAAAACAATTTTGATATTCAGTCAGAATTATCTGGTGACCACTGTTTTAATTGACAGAAATACACATTAAGAATCATTATAAAGATGAGACGTTGGCTGCTCTTTTTTATATCAGTTTATAAAAATCATACGTTGCACAAACACGAACATATAGTAGCGCGCACGCACGCGCGCACACACACACACACACACACACACGAGATGTGTATGTGCGCGCGAGGCGTGTACTCATAATTTATACACTTTTTAATATTATTACAAAATAACATTAATCTTATTTAGAATTACATACACGACATGTACAACTTCAACACAAAAGCAGAAATTTGTCATTGCTACAATTAAGTAAACGTTTCATTTATTAAAATGGAAAATTTATTTGCAAGGAAAATATGTGAGATTTGTGTGTGTGTGTGTGTGTGTGGCGGGATGGATAGATACAGTCGATGTAGTAGCCAAACATTGTCACCAAATCTGACTGACCTTTTACGGTGAGTGGTCACAGACAAATTAACATGAAAACCAAAAGTTTTTACGTAAGTATCAAAGGACACATATTGAACGACTTATTACGTAATGAGACAATCGATCAAACAGCTGACAGTAAACATCACAGCTGACATATAGTGATTACATATAAGAAATCAGATAAACATGTTATTACTTACTCTTTTACAGAATATTCTGCATGAAACGTTAAAACATACTACAATATGACAACAAGCGAGCGACAAGACAACGGTCGGTGCCGCCTTCGCGCCTACCAGTTTGCTACTAAGCAACCGCGCACAGCACACGGCAACACAAGTTGTCTGCACGACGTCCGCACGGCGCTGCAATCAATACACAACTTCCACGTATTTGAATTATGTATGTATGTTTGGCGAAACAAGCTTCTGGAGGTTATAAACAGCATTGCGAACCAACACAAGAAAGAAACCTGTTTGAATAATTCTCGTCATGTTATTATTATTATATTTTTGTTTAAACTGTTGAGAAAGCACGCGCGCATAACAACTCGAATTCATATAAAAACATTTATCGTGTTATCATCCACCACAAAATTATCTTACTTCCTAAGTTTGAGAAATTTACTTATTGGAAATAGGAAATAGGAATCTTCATTCCTATTGGAACATTGGGCTTTCACAACACGCTTACATCTAACTTGATTTCGAACTTTAGACTTGATTTGCTGACATGTCCTGCCACTTTGTTTTATTTCCTCCAAGCCACTCTTTCGCCGTGTTTGCTTTGGTCCTACCCTTTTAGAATCCAGCTGGATTCCAGTCAAGTGATTGTCTCGTTACGTCTTCTTGAGATTTTTCGGAGTGTATAGGTCAGTTCACCTATACTTTCTCCATAATTACGAACTGCTTGTAATTTGTTCTCCTCTATAGGTCTTTGATATTTTTTCAAAAATATTTGATATATTTTCCCGGCTAAATAATAAAAAATTTTTTCTAAGTACAGATAACAAATTTTTCTTAATACGATAATGGAGACAGTATACTGCAGCTAAAACGTCTAATTCGTCAACTTTTTTCGCACATAGGGGGGTCCGGTCCCGTTCCTTCCCCCGACGTAAATACGCCCCTGGTTGAACAAGCGAAGAGAGTGCTTAGTGTTAACTGGACCGTTTGGCATTTGTCTATCTGTCAACCTGGGTGTCTCAGATAACATTTGAAGGCGTTAACCGATTTCCGTAAAACATATCAAACTTTGCAAACACGTCCATACTTTTACCCCATTGAAACCTGTTGTTTTTTAGACTGATCCTCCCCAAAATATGGAGGATCTTACCATATCTTTCTATCCTGTATCCTGAATCCTTCACATTTCGAAACTTTCCAGATAATTTGTGTCACTCCATTCTATATGGAGTAGTCCATACCTTTGCTAAATACAGTACCATCCTCCGTTTAAGACGACATACGAAAAGAAAACTACTGTCAGAAAGTGTCGGCTGAAGGAAATATCGAGAGTTGGTACAGTTAATTAAGGACGATATCTGTATGAGAATGATACTAGAGGGAAAGTTGAATGGAAGAAATGCTGAGGGAAGGCAGAAGCCTTGGTTGTTAGATAAACTAACATGAGAAGTGAATTATTTGAAAGGTTACGCCAAACAGCGATCAACTGAACAATTTGATGATTTCAGAATACGGCCAGCCCCGGACTGAGATTGCAAGAACGAGACAAATTAATCTCAATAACGTTGAGTTTATCATTTCTTTGTAAGTAACTCGTTAAGTTTCTTGCAGGATTTTCGAATAATGCAGGCCTGTATATTATCAAATTATAATGACTTCTGCAAGCAGACCGTTCTAATTGTTATCGTTTAATTCTAACCTACGTACGTTTCACGGAATACTCCTGTATCACCAGAGGTTACTAATGAATTAACGAATAATCGATTTTGATTCGATTTCAATATACTGCAGAAGTAATTATAATTTGAAAATATATTTATTAACGGTTTAGTTCTACACAAAATAAACTAATAAACAAAGTTTAGGCCTACTTACCGATAAATAAAATAAATTTATCAAAAATTTAACTAAAAAAACTAAATCTAAGACTACGTCTTTCAAGAGAGAGAGTCCTGTTGAGTCCAAAACTGTCAAATTAATAACTATTGTTTAACAGTTATGTTTAATTAACAACTAAATACAGGATCAAGTAAACTACTTGGGTAGCACTATAAGTTCTGCTTCCTGAGAGAGAGGAATAGGAGGTAAAATCTATTACAAATGTAAATGATATGTGGACTGGCAATAGAAACACTGTCCAGCATGTAGCGAAAACGATAAAAACATTAAACAAAATTAGCTTTGCACACAATTTTCTCAATAAGTACATACATATAATAAAAACGGCTAGAAATTATTTATCCTTATTTTCAATCTGTATATCTTTCCAGTGTTAACATTTTACACATTTTCCAGTGCCTTAAATATACACATTTTTAAACACTTCGGTTTTCGAGTCCGCTGGTTGCAAGGACACGTTGTAAATCAAGGTCACACGAATTTAATATTCGTGCTCTTTTGCTGGTGCGTGCACGACGCCTGCATGCTCAAGAGCGTGAAACGTTTCTCCGAATCTAGCAAGACGCATTAATTAGCGTAACGAATTAAATCAACATATCCTAGAAAACGCATATCTCGTGTTACTCATCCCACACAATTAAAGTACCGTAGTTTCCTTTACGCTATCTGTGGTACAAGTAAACAGACAGTATAAACATACCGTTTGCGTGGCACGGAGAAGCGACTGTAACGTTCGTGGAATGTGAAAGTAACGACATCGATTGTGATTTACATGCGAATGCTTCCTTCACGCCCGCGAGGAAAAACGTGACTCCTATTCAACACAACACAACTTTATTTATCCTCGCACCGATTCATACAAGTGTATAGAAGTTACGCGCAAGCAGAGAGACCAGGGATGATGACCAGGGGCTGCGCAAGCCGGCGGTCATGCCCGTCGTCCGCAATTTACTGGACAGCTTTGGATCATCTCCCTATAGTCCAGATTATCACCAAGTAATTTTTATTTGTTTGGTTCCCTCAAAATAGACTAAGAGGGAGAAAAATAGACTAAGAGGGAGAAACATTTTCCAGTGAGACAGAGGTCCACAAATTCGTTCGCAATTGGTTATGTACAAGTGCAACAAATTTTTACGCGTTAAGGAATTAAAACCTACCCATACGATGGACAAAATGTGTAGATAACAAGGGGAAGGCATGTGGGAAAATAGTCTTGTATGTATTTTCACATATATTAATCCAATAAAACGTTTCTCGAAGAGTCTCGTTTGTGTTTGATCGATCCTCGTTCTATTTCTCTCAATACAGGTAAAAGTGTGGTTAATTTTACTAACAGGAATGTAAGCCCCCCCGACGGCTGCTGTGTCCGTCTGTAGTGAAATACGGCACTGTATATTACCCCCCCCTACCCAAAAAAAAGTAAACACAGACACATCGACAAAATTAAAATTTACAGGCATTGCACAAATGCAATGCACAGAGAAGGACATTGAAAATGCTTCAATAAATTTAAAAAATATATATATTTATGTTCATTCACCAATCAATGAATTCATTCTTCATTTACCAATGTACAGATTATAAGTTAAATGTAATCGCATTCATAAGCGAAGTTTTATGTGTACTACGTTATTGACAACAAAGAAGTAGTTTCTATGGTTCCTATTTTAGATCACGCACCAGCGGTCGTTTTCAAATGTGCGACACGTTCTTATAAACATTTTCAATGTTAAAACAACGCGGATTTTATCACTATTGAACCAACCACTATTGTCGCTACTGTGTGTGTAGTGACTTTATTAGAACTATGAAAACTGGGTTTTCTGCTATGTACATTAGCTTTAAGTTTTTCCCTCCCAAAAATCCAATCAGCCACCCGGGGCGTATTTACGGGGGGGGGGGTTACGAAGGGACCGGACTTCCCTCAAAAGGGTTGAAAAAAGTTGACGGATTTTCTTAATTTCTTAATTTTTAGGCTATTTTATAATTTACACTAACATATTAGTAATATAGGCCTATTTTTTTTAATAGCCTACACGAACAGGTTTATTACACAGCATTTGCGTATACGTTTGAAATATGAAATATAGGCAAATCAATTCAGTTAGTAAATATCTTGTAAACAATATTTCAAAAGTGCGTATTTTTGTGTGTTATTACGGTTTACTTTAATGAAATTGATTTCAGGAAGTTATCGCACGTTTTTCAACCACTTTGAAGACAGTAATGTTGATTAGTCTTAACCTGTTTTTTCTTTTGTACGAAGCCGACTCTCGACCGGACCCCCCCCCCCCAAGCCAAATTCTAGAGACGCTACTGCTGAGCTACCACTGATTCTTACTTATCCTCAAACAGGATAACAAACTGAGACATCAGTGACTCATATTTTACCTGGGAAAACGATCGGACTAATGCCGTATATATACCTCAGGTTACTTCAATATTATAGGCTACCTTTAACCTTCCCACTGTCCCATTACGTTAACTACAACAGCGAGGGTACGACTTTAGCTACAGCAAACAATATCGCTTTATCATTCTGCGACCCAGTTCCACTCTGCTGACCCCAAAACGTCACGGGCTAAATAATGTTTTCCTCAGTTACTATCCAAGACGCTACTACACGTTTTTCGATTTCTATGACCATTAAAACTACTAATGTTACCAACATGTTTTTTGTTTATTTACGACGATTTCAAAAAATTGTTCATCAATGTCGTAAAATGTTTACAACGGGAATTAAAAAAATCGTAATTATATAGATCCAATTGTACTTGATAATAATTACGTTGACTCTGGAACGTTTTTACGATGTGTTAACAGCACATTACATAAACACAAATGGGCCGTGACAGTCCAATGATGTTAGGATGATTGGCTACGCAACGCACAGGTTTCAAGTTCCGATTCCGCCATATTCTGCCATTTCCCTAAATTATTTCGGTGGAAAACAATAGCGCGATTTCAACTATAAATTTAGTATATATTAATGGCAAGAACATTTCACAAAGAAATTAGGCTTAGTTTCAGTGTCTCCCTGGGGCTTAATCATAACATACATGTTTGTATTCACGCGCGCGAGCAGTCACACAACACAAACATGTCTATATAATTATTTAGCCTAATGTATATATAAATGTGTGTGGTTGGTACTGATGTCATGAAAATAGACACAAACTTATAACTTTATGCTGTGCCCCAAGTTCTGGAGCGCCAAATTTATATTTATTACGAGTTATACCCGTTTACGCCCAGTGGTGGACGCCAATTTTATAACTTTAATTTTATGCTGCTTATTTTATTCAGCATAAATTTATTGACATATTTTAATTTATGTGTATTTTCTCTTATCTCAGGGTTTATAAAACAAAATGCAAACTTCTTATAAATAGTTCTTCGATTTATTACAATTAGTTATGATTGATTATCATATTTATCATTGACACATGAATTATGCAATTTCTAATCAAAATATAAACATATTCATTTTCATAAATCTTATTTCATTACTCATATTTATAGCTCTAATAATTTAAATATTGTAATTCTTATTCAAAGACAAAAACTTTTAATAATAATTCTCTTAAATTTTAAATATTATGACATAGTTAATTACTGATCTGGATTCATTTAAAATCGGTGCTCATAAATAAATTTAATTTCCATAGTTTCCTAATATGATTTAATTTTGTTTTTAAGTAAAAATTTTATCTTAATCCTTTAATTAATTCTTATGAGTTCTTTAAGTGAACAGACAGTGGACCTAATACTAATTATGGCATGACAATTTTACTTGTGGTATGTATCCAAATCTGGTAGAGGTTCATATGGTGTGGTTCGCATGTTGATCGTCTGGCGTAACTGCTATAATTCTCTCTGGATTAGCAGATTGTAACGTGGTCTCCCGTGGAGTCACACAAGACACAGTACAGCACCAAACTTCACTCACTCGGAATTAGTTCGCGTTAATTGTTATTATAGTTATTAGCTTCCACAGGCATTATTGATTATTATTTATCAACTGCGTTATGGTTTTAACTACTGTTATTTACGAGTTTAGTTCGTCTCGTAATGTGTTACTCGATGATAAAGTTATTGTTGCGTATTTGCAAAACTAAATTACAGCGTTATTTAATTATCATTCGTGTTGTACTAATTCACTTGTATGTCACTAATAAAATTACAGTTCTTTTACCGAAATTGTTTTAGTACGAACTTACTTTTCTAACCATCGTACCGAATTTCTCTAAGTCCAAAAACTATGGAATCTCGGTCGCGGACTTACACTCCCGTTTCCGTCAAAATTTTTAGTTAAACTCTTTGAGCGCGCCTTTCTCGCGTCCCTATATCGAATTCCGTATTTCTCCCACTTAATTCTGATTTTTCTTACGCTGTTTTCTAATTGGTTCTACTTTACGACTCTTCAGATCTAGAGACCACCTATTTTTCCGAAAGAACCTCTCTGATAGGCTTTTGGATTCCCACCAGATTCCTTCCCTAGGTCACTACACTGAGGTCGTTGTCGCTGCTAGATACTGTACCAATAAATTCTTGCCTGTCACTTTTTTGGAGTATACAAAGCAACCCTTAACTTTCTCGTCAAAGTATTGTTTTCGTGCACTTGGTTGTTCTAATGGCATAAACTATTGTTACTTAAAGGCCTCATCAAACTTCCTTTGTATGTCCGTTTCTTTGTCTCTGTTTCCATCAACACATCTTCCTTGAGTTCGGACATTACCCCGAGCTTTCTCTCTTCTCAGTAAGGTCGAAGTCCTGTCGCTGACCGTTTGAGTCTTTCAATAATATATACCCTTTTTTGTTTCGCTATATGCAGCTGGCGTGTATACGTATTCGGGTCTATTGTTAATACATACAGCTGCTCTTCAAATGAGTTCGTTTACATTTGTACAATTTTTTCTAAGGATTTGAGGTAGTTGTCAAAGTTTAACGTTTCTTAGTATGGAGAGCGATGAACTCTGCCTGCTTGCCGTGAGCGCGTTGGGGCTGTTATATGATTTTATTGCCTGTCAATCACCTCTGCGTTTCAAACAACAATTCCCTGTTACGGCGCTTAATGACACATCTCTACTCAAAATAAGAAATTTTTTAAAATTTCTGATTTTGGCGTTATATCGTCCCCGAATTTTGTCGCTTTGGATGGATTTCATACATCTAAAAGAGATTCAAAATTCTGCGCCCTGTCATCGAGGTTTAACATGACGAAATACATACATTTTATATTCCTAGTATTGGCTCATCATCCGTTGGACGTAGTGTAGTGGATTTGTTACCTGTAGTGACCCACTGCGGCCGGTTTATTATGTAATGTAAACACTACCCTAGGACCATTTTCAAGCTAATTTCGCTTTCCGTTTTTAAATGAATCCGTTACACATATATTTTAACTTTCTTTTCTTACAACCCTTATTTAACATATAATTATACTTACAAACTAACCTTTAGACATTAAATTTAAATTCGTCATTCAGCATTAATTTAATACAACTCCTTATATATCCCTTACAGGACCTATAATATTTACAAATTAATTTAGCAAGTTTTATTCAATACTAGTATCATTTATCATATCAATAAATTTTATATTTCTGTAAAATAATTTTTAGAATTCTCTCTTTTCCTTGTACAATTTTAATACATGTTAATCATTATGTTAACCTTTAATTTAACTATTCGTTATCATATTAACATTAATTTACTCTATAGTACTTTGCAGTATTTTATTATATAAGTTTTTTTTTTTTAATACACCTATTACATCTTGCTATTCTAATAATAAATATTATAGATTTCAATGACATAAATTAATCAAGTTTTCTACATTAATTCGCTATTAATGTCCTTTGATAGTCCATCTTTTACTTATTGTCACTTCTCAAACATTTCACTATTTAATTGAATTTTAAGAGTCCTTGCATCACATATATATGTACATATCACTATTCTAATTTTATTGATTGTTCGCATTCAATTGTTATATTAAACACATATATTAAACAATCTTATTCTAACCATATTAATTGTTCTTACATTTGCATTCATTTAACACACATATATATATATATATATAATATCGATTATCGCTAAATTTTTGTTCACATTTTGTTATCAAGAAGATTATAGTTACTGCTACACTTCGTTAGTACTTTACTTCATCGTTTATACAATTATATAACTACCATTTTAGTTTAATTAATGTTAAAATTGTTAAAATTACTACATTTCATTTAGTATTCTATTGCATCTTACAATTGCTTTATAATTTATAACTTTTCACTGGCGTCAACCAAGAATCTGAATGATACTTTTTTAGTTGCCTAGTGTTGAATATTCCTCGTATAGAATCGTTATTCTGGTCATCCTGTAATTGGTACATAGCGCTTCCGATTTTTGTTACTATTGTGTACGGACCCTCATATATCGCACAGAATTTTCCTATTATATTCTGAGTAGCGTCCTACATATGATGCCCTCGTATCAGAACTCTTTCTCCCACTTCACATTCCGTAATTTTCTTTGATTTATTTATTCGGGCCGCTTGTCGCTCTCCCCTTTCCTTGATTCGAAATTGTAGTCTTTCTACATTTACTCCTTCATTGTTAATCACAATAGGGTCTACATACTGTTCCCAATGTCTGGTTGGTCTTTTTCCAAACTGAGCTTCGTATGGCGTAATCTTTATTGTCTCTTGGTACGTTTCATTCAGACACGACTTGATTGTTTTTATGTATCTTGCCCATTTAGTGTGTCTCTCTGTGACAAAAATACGGAACAGGTTTCCGAGCTGCCGGTTCCACCTTTCCGCAATATTAGTGCAAGGATTCCGAATCGCTGTGTATTTAGGTTTTATGTTTAGCTCTTTCAGACCCTGCATCCATTTCCGAGACGTGAATTGCGTGCCATTGTCTGTCAACACACTATCCGGTTTACCATGTATATCAATGTATTGTTGTAGTCGTTTCAATGTCGTGTTTGTGGTGGCTCTACGTAAAGCATACAACTCCACGTATTTCGTAAAATTGTCCACAATAACTAATAGATACTTCACTCCACCACTGGACATCGGTAGAGGTCCGTAATAGTCCATGCTTAAGAGCTCTCCCTTTCTTGTAGGCAGGATGGGTATTGTTTCTCCAGAAATGAGTCGATTCCCACTGTCTTTACATCTCTGACACAGGTCACAACTTCTGATCAGCTGGCTGACACTCTTGCACATTTCTTCGAATGTAAAGTGCTCCTTCAGAAGCTGCAGAGTCCTTTTTGTACCTGGATGGCCATATATCTGGTGGATCTCTTGTATCAATTCCTTCCGAATTTCCTTTGGGATGTATAATTTCCACTGCGTCTTCCATCTCCTATATAGTTTATTGTTTATTACTTTGAGATGTTGGTTTAATTTATCATGGTCTCCCTCCTTAACTCTGTTGATCAATTGTCCTAACTTCTTGTTTTCCATTTGTAGCAGGTGTATTTTTCTTAACTTTGTTGTTATATCTTTGTTCATTTTGATTTCCATTGTGTGGATGTAGTATTCGTATTTCTCGTCGATGGGTTCGTTTATAGTATCACCTTCTGGGTACCTGCTTAAGAGGTCTGCAACAACATTGTCTTTACCCTTGCAGTGTAATATCTCGAAGTTATACTCTTGTATCGCAAGTATCCATCTTGCGATCCTGGTATTATTTAAATGGCATTTTTGTATAAACGTTAACGCTTTGTTATCGGTTAATATAGTAAGAGGTTGGCCTATTATATATATCCTGAATTTCTTTAAACATTGGACGATTGCTAATAGCTCCTTTTCAGTAGTAAAACAATTTTTCTCCGCATTTTTGAATGTTCGGCTAGTGTACGCTATTACGGCGATCTCCCCTTCCTTGTCGATCTGGTATAGTTGACCTCCGTAAGCATAGTTGCTTGCGTCACACTGCAGATAGAAACGGCGTCCCTGTATAGGAAATTTTAATACCGCACACTCTATAAATAATTCTTTTACAAGTTGGAATTGCTCCTCCATCGTTTTATCCCATTTAAACTTAATGCCTTTCTTTAGTAGTTGCAATAAAGGTTGTGTGCACTCCGCGTACTTACTGGTGAACTTATTGTAAAAGTTTGTTAAACCCAAGAAACCTTTTAATTGCTTTGGGTTTCGTGGAGATGGGAAATTTAAAATTGCTGAAACTTTATCCGGTGTTGGTTTGATTCCTTTTGTAGTTAGACAGTAACCCAAATATGGTATTTCCTTCCTGAAAAACTGAGATTTCTTTAAATTGACTGTGATATTAGCTTTCTTTAAGTTGTCCAACAAGCTATTTAAGTGTTCCATATGTTCTTCCTCACTTTGCGAGAAACACAAGATGTCATCTACGTAGATAATCGTATGTTGCTTAACTTCCTCGGTCATCACATGGTCGAGTCCCCTGGCCAAGCCTGCTAGGCTGGTGCTCAATCCAAACGGCGTTACTTTAAATCGGTAGCTCTTACCTTCGTATAGGAAACCAGTGTGATCTCGACATTCCTCCTTGAGTGGAATCTGCCAGAAACTGTTTGTTAAGTCTATTGTGGATATAACTTTGATGTTGCTGCACCTTGCGAGGATCTCGTTGATCGGCGGAGGTCCCTCATAATCTGGGATAGTGATACTATTCACCTTCCGGGCATCTAGCCATAGTCGCACCCTCCCGTCCCTTTTAATCACAGTTACCAGAGGTTGTATGTAAGGGCTGTGGGCTCGTTCTATTATCCCAAATTCCAGCATCCTTTGAATTTCATCCTGAACTGCTCTCTGATACTTGATGGGGACGGCCCACCCCTTTTACAGGTAAGGTGTGCTGTCGGTAACCCGGAAACTATGCTGGTATCCCGTTATGATCCCTGGCCTATCTGTAAAGATCTCCTTGTTTTTATCCAGCAACTGCCCCAATTGAGTTAACCTTGTCTGATCCATTCCTTCTAATTCTTCAAGTTTTCTGTAGATTTCAGTTTCAATGTCACACACATTTTCTTCTATGGTTAGTAAAGGTACTTCATAAGGATGTTCTTCCGCATTTTTTACTACCTCCGGTCGTACCTGTATCCACCCTTCTGGTATGTTAATTACCCCCTTTGATTGCTGCAGGAAGTTCATACCAAGAATACAATTTCTCACTAAACCTGGTACTATTAAAAACACACAATCGACACTTAAATTACTGCTTAATACTACTTCTAAAAATACTTGTTTTCTAATACTTTTTGACCTGTTTCCCACGGCGCTAACTATCGTGGTGTTATTGACGCTGAGGGTTTCATGATGTCCAATCTGTTTTTTATTGCTTTCATACCATTCTTCATATAGTGCATTCACCGCACTACCTGTATCGATGAGAGCATTTACCGGAACTTAATTTATTTTAATCGCTAGTTTGGGACTTTTTATTACCTTGACATCAATATTTTGCTCCGCTTCTTCCATTAAGTCTTCCTTGATGATTGGGAAGATTATAGTAACATTTACATTGTATTTGTTTTGTTTTTCTGTTTACACTTTAGGTTTATTTTACTTGAAGTTTGGAGTCATTGCTTCGAACTTGAAGGTCGTTCATCCGGTTTTACAGCCGTTTGTCGTTCAATCGTGACACTGTTTATAGTGGTTTGTTTACCTCCTCCGCCGCTGCTCCTAGCTGTTGCCTCCCTTTGTGGATAGTTTTCTCTCCAACCAATATGCGGCTTACTGCTTTCAGCCGAACGCTGGCGAGTCGGCGCGTCCCTTTTGTAATTTATGGCTGGTCGCTCACTCACTTTCTGTTCATTATTGCTTCCTCTTGTATTTATATTCATATATTCACGAAGAAGTGCTTCAAAACCATTTATCGTCGTTACTCCTCTCGTAACTACAGCGATTTGCAATTCTCTGTTATAATGCCTAGCTAATTTTGTGATCATATGTTTATCAGACATGATCGGGATTAACTGTCTGCTTCTTAAGACACATCGCTCCATGTATTGAATTATGTTAAGCGATCCATTTGGTTTATAGCGTCCATATTCAAGTTGGTCGCGAACCTTCTCTTGTTGAGTCGCACTCCAATATTTGCTCATGAAGGCTTCCTCGAACTCCTTAAACGTCCTTACCGGCTCCCTCACGATTCTCCACCAGAGAGCCGCTTCACCGGTCAAGTGCCGTCCGATCCACCGGGTATTCTCCTCACCATAATACGTTTCCTGAATTTCCCGTAACTCCTTCAAGAACTCCATTGGGAAATTATCCTCCCCGTAGAAAGTAGCTTCCTCATTTACTATTGCTGTATTCATGGCTACAGCCGGTCTTTGTTCGACTTCCTCTAGCCTACGTTGTACTCGTTGCTGATTCTTGCGAACCGTTGTTAGGTTGTTGGCGATCTCATCGAGTTTTCGCCCCTTTTCTGTAGAGACTTCGTTTATCTTCTCTTCCGTACTTCGGTTAGCTTCTTTTATGCACCTTACTTGCTGTTCAATCCCGTCGATCTGTAGTTTATTTTGATGTTGATTGTTGATTATGGCTTCTTGGCATTCCTTCCGATCCCTCTCGCGAGTTTCTTTGTTTTCTTTCGCCTGTTTCTTTATTTCTCTGCTTAATTCCTTAATTCCGCTTTCGTTCTTCTTCTGCACTTCTTCTAACTTTTCTGACTGTCTTTGTAGTTCATTACCCACCTGGTGGATTTGTCCTTGTAAATCTCCTCTCATTAACTCTATTTTTTCGTCTAATTTCTCGGCGAGTTGTTTACCTATTTCTTCATTCTGTTTTTTCGTTTCTTCAATTTTTTCGTCTGTGCTTTATCATTTCTTCATTCTGTTGTCTTCGTTTTTCATCTCTTTCTTCATTCTGTTGTCTTTGTTTTTCATCTCTTTCTTCATTCTTCTTTTCCGATTCTTCAACTTTTGTTTTATGAATGACATTAACATTTGGAAATTGACTTCAGATGACTATGGTCCCCGGGCGCCATTCTCTTCACTCGTTGTAGAGCTCTCTTCATTCACCACATTTCTATCCTCAGCTGCTCCATCACCATCTGATTGTTAATTTCGAATACCTCGGAATTTTCTTCCCCTGTCGCCATTTTTGCCTTTTGTCGGGTTATCATTCAGATACTTATCGACAAATAACAATAATAACGTTCTTATTCTACAGTACTAACATTTACTTATTTAACTTATCTCTAACCACTGTCTGTCACTGCCCTAGCCTAATTTCTGTAATTAAGCCGTGCGGTGCGGCGCCAATTTTATAACTTTATGCTGTCCCCCAAGTTCTGGAGCGCCAATTTTATATTTATTACGAGTTATACCCGTTTACGCCCAGTGGTGGACGCCAATTTTATAACTTTAATTTTATGCTGCTTATTTTATTCAGCATAAATTTATTGACATATTTTAATTTATGTGTATGTTCTCTTATCTCAGGGTTTATAAAATAAAATGCAGACTTCTTCTTATAAATAGTTCTTCGATTTATTACAATTAGTTATGATTGATTATCATATTTATCATTGACACATGAATTATGCAATTTCTAATCAAAATATAAACATATTCATTTTCATAAATCTTATTTCATTACTCATATTTATAGCTCTAATAATTTAAATATTGTAATTCTTATTCAAAGACAAAAACTTTTAATAATAATTCTCTTAAATTTTAAATACTATGACATAGTTAATTACTGATCTGGATTCATTTAAAATCGGTGCTCATAAATAAATTTAATTTCCATAGTTTCCTAATATGATTTAATTTTGTTTTTAAGTAAAAATTTTATCTTAATCCTTTAATTAATTCTTATGAGTTCTTTAAGTGAACAGACAGTGGACCTAATACTAATTATGGCATGACAATTTTACTTGTGGTATGTATCCAAATCTGGTAGAGGTTCATATGGTGTGGTTCGCATGTTGATCATCTGGCGTAACTGCGACAATTCCCTCTGGATTAGCAGATTGTAACGTGGTCTCCCGTGGAGTCACACAAGACACAGTACAGCACCAAACTTCACTCACTCGGAATTAGTTCGCGTTAATTGTTATTATAGTTATTAGCTTCCACAGGCATTATTGATTATTATTTATCAACTGCGTTATGGTTTTAACTACTGTTATTTACGAGTTTAGTTCGTCTCGTAATGTGTTACTCGATGATAAAGTTATTGTTGCGTATTTGCAAAACTAAATTACAGCGTTATTTAATTATCATTCGTGTTGTACTAATTCACTTGTATGTCACTAATAAAATTACAGTTCTTTTACCGAAATTGTTTTAGTACGAACTTACTTTTCTAACCATCGTACCGAATTTCTCTAAGTCCAAAAACTATGGAATCTCGGTCGCGGACTTACACTCCCGTTTCCGTCAAAATTTTTAGTTAAACTCTTTGAGCGCGCCTTTCTCGCGTCCCTATATCGAATTCCGTATTTCTCCCACTTAATTCTGATTTTTCTTACGCTGTTTTCTAATTGGTTCTACTTTACGACTCTTCAGGTCTAGAGACCACCTATTTTTCCGAAAGAACCTCTCTGATAGGCTTTTGGATTCCCACCAGATTCCTTCCCTAGGTCACTACACTGAGGTCGTTGTCGCTGCTAGATACTGTAGCAATAAATTCTTGCCTGTCACTTTTTTGGAGTATACAAAGCAACCCTTAACTTTCTCGTCAAAGTATTGTTTTCGTGCACTTGGTTGTTCTAATGGCATAAACTAATGTTACTTAAAGGCCTCATCAAACTTCCTTTGTATGTCCGTTTCTTTGTCTCTGTTTCCATCAACACATCTTCCTTGAGTTCGGACATTACCCCGAGCTTTCTCTCTTCTCAGTAAGGTCGAAGTCCTGTCGCTGACCGTTTGAGTCTTTCAATAATATATACCCTTTTTTGTTTCGCTATATGCAGCTGGCGTGTATACGTATTCGGGTCTATTGTTAATACATACAGCTGCTCTTCAAATGAGTTCGTTTACATTTGTACAATTTTTTCTAAGGATTTGAGGTAGTTGTCAAAGTTTAACGTTTCTTAGTATGGAGAGCGATGAACTCTGCCTGCTTGCCGTGAGCGCGTTGGGGCTGTTATATGATTTTATTGCCTGTCAATCACCTCTGCGTTTCACACAACAATTCCCTGTTACGGCGCTTAATGACACATCTCTACTCAAAATAAGAAATTTTTTTAAAATTTCTGATTTTGGCGTTATAAACTCCAAACACAACATTATACTTAACACAATAATAAATCAACAACACAACACACGCGCGCGCACGCACGCACACACACACACACCAAATATTTTTGAAGGAGCGAAGCAAGTTCTCAGTTTTTATTCGATCATCTGGCATTTATCAGTCTATATATCTGTCTACTTTGGATATGTCTCACGATAACAAACTATTGAACGCATCGACCGATTTTCGTAAAACTAGGCATGAGTGTCCATACTTTCACCCTACAGAACACTATTGTTTTTGAGACTGATGACTTGGGGGGGAGACAAAAATATGAGGGGTTACAAGTTTGAAAAAATCCCAAAAGTCCATGTAGGGTATCAAGTTGAAGGCTATTTTAACCAAAGTATGAATTTAGTTACATTTTGAAAATTTCAAAATTCTGGAACTCCGGGAGCCAAAAAAACAGTGAAAATTTTTATAAAATCGCAAAAATTCATATGGTGTATCAAATTAAAGGAAGTTTTAACTAAATCTGAATATAGTGTTCAAGTTTTGGAAATTACAAAATTTTGGGACCCCAGGACCCAAAAGTGAGGCAAAATTTTGATAAAATCGGAAATTCCATGTAGGATATCAAATGAAAGAGGGTTTTAAATAAAATATGAATATAGTGTACAATTTTGGAAATTTCAAAATGTTTTGACCACAGAGCCCAAAAATTTTGAAAAATTGTAATATTCAGCGGGGTGTCTAAAGAAAATTTTAACACGAATCCGATTGTATGGAATTTTTAATATTTTTGATATGATTAGTCTACAATTGTTACTTTACTGAACAAAAAATTGTAGGGTAATCGGGACTTTCGTACTTTTTCTGATAATTGAAAAATTATCTAATATTAGAATTTATCCAATAATAAATGCACTTCTTTCAAAATAGTGAGCGATTTCTGCAGATCATGGAGCATACCAGTATACAATGGTTAATTATATTTATTATATACACACTGAAACGGAAAATGCTGTTTCATATGTTTTAATGGGATGTACATGCCGTGAATAAGTCAGAGAATGTATGAAATGTATAATTGCATGTGGGACGCTGTTTTTTTAACTTGCAAGTTAATTTTTTTGTTTATTTAATATAAATAAGTTATTAATTTAAACAATTTTTGCTACCGTCTATTTCTTGATGCATATATAATTTATTGTATGTGCAAATATGTAGTCCGATACATGAAAATGTGCGTAATTATCGTAAAAGTGCGCTTGTGCGTGGGTCGCGTAGACGCTAATTAGAAAAAAAAACATAGCACCTTTATTGATTAAGATCTGCAGATGGGACTTGGACAAGAATATAGCTCACACTATAATAAACAATTTGCCGTCATTGAATTTACTATTCTCTGGTCTGAATGTTTGTTTTTGTTTTTTAATAACTCTGCGTACGACTCGTACGACTCATAGTTAAAAAGCCTTAAAAAGGACATTCAATTTTCGATAATTTTTCTGCATGTTTAGAACTATTCTTGACCAGAATAAGCCGAAATTTACAAGATTCGTTTATCATCATCATCATCTTCTTCAAGGATTAAACCAAGGATGGTTTGTTCCGGTCTCAAATAGGCAAAGGTTAGAGCTAATAAATCCAGCGCTTCCTCGGACGTCCCACACCTCTCCGTCCCCTCGGCTTATAGTTCCATAGTTCTTTGGGGATGCGGTAGTCATCCATTCAGCAAAGATGTTCCCACCAATTCAGCCGATACTGGGCAATCCTGTCGAGTGTACTCATAATATTCAGTTCCTGCCGTATATCTGTGTTCCTGCTACGATCATGGAGAGTATACCCTGCCACGTGCCTGAGAAATCTCATTGCAGCCGCTTGGATGCAACTGGCCTAGCCTTTCATTAAAGTCCAATTCTCAGACCCATAAAGAAGTGTGGGAAGAGCCATCACCTTGTAGAATTTTAGTCGTGTTCCTTTACTTGCTGACTTAAGAGTTCGCCTAATGGTCCCGCAAGTAAGGTTAAACTTATGGAACTTATTCACAACGTCGTTACTTGCATTATAAGACAGACTGTATCCCAGCTATTCAAAATTGCTAACTTTTACCAGGACAGTACCATCTATAACAATTTTTGCCCGTACGGGATCAGTTCCACGAAAAGCCATCACCTTGGTCTTAAGTGTGGACATTTGCAATCCAGAGTCTTTGCAGATTCGATTTAACAAATGTATACCCATCTGCAATCTGCTTTACGAGTCCGACAGAATAGCCTGATCGTCCGCAAATAACAAAGTGTCAATTGTAGAGTGACCAATCATAAAATGTTTTGGAACACACATCTGTCAGTTTTGTATGACATCATCAATATATAAATTAAAAAGAGAAGGTGATAATGGACACCCTTGTCGTACTTCGCGTACGATCAGACCAAATCTAGGAGCTGTTCTCGGTTTCCCTGTTTCTACAAAGATTTTATTCTCCGCATAAAGACTGTATTGCTCTAATTAGATGTTGTGGGATCCCTTTCCTTGCCACTACTGCCCATAGTTTGCTCCGATTCACTCTGTCCAACGCTGATTCACTCTGACAATAGAGTTGATTATATTAATCTTCATCACAGATCGAGGAAATTTATGTGTTTAGGTAGGGCAGTTGGCGAGGCGTGACTAATGGAGATTAATCGGCCGGCCTCCGAGCAGACCTTTCCGGTCTAGGTAGATGCCTCAACTTAACCTGTATAATAGAATAGGGTATATTGTACCCTCAACTGAAATAGGGTACAATAGATTGAATGTGAAAGAAAAATACGGAGAGAGGAAAGAAAAACGGAAGAAAAAGAAGAAAGGGAAAGCAATTGGACACGCGTGTGTCCAACTAATTCCAAATTTTATTTTTAATATAGACGTATTTGACGACTGGTAACATTGGCGGAGCGAGAATATTCGATCGTACAATGAAACATTATTAAACAAACTTTAACTACTAAAGTCATTTATATACAAAAGTTAAAAGGAAAGAGAAACAAACTCAATGACAGAGAGAGAGAGAGAGAGAGAGAGAGAGAGAGAGAGAGAGAGAGAGAGAGAGAGAGAGAGAGAGAGAGAGCGCGATGGCGGTTATTGAACCGGCTCATGAAGGATTCCGCACGCAATGTAGACGTGCATTATGATCCGTTATCCAATCGATTGTGTGACTGACCAAAAACACTTAACCTTTCCGTTCCTACACCACAGTGTGGCGTTCAAGACCAACACGACGTTTCTTCTTCTTGTTGAATTCGGTAATGTTCTGATTGCTTCGAATATTTCTAAAATTTTGCCTGCAACAACACACTTTCCTCCTACATCTAAGATAATGAGCTGCTTAATTAGTACTGCGATTACGTAAAAACTAATACTACCACTAATTATTAACTATCATTACCATTATTCAAAGGTTACTTTCTATTTGTATCGGCCATCTGAGAACCACATGCCAATTTCAATTCTTTATTCCTTGTTCTTTTCTTTTTCTCCAATATTCTTTCATTTTTTCACCATGTCTCTTCTTCCTGTCTTCAGTCCACTTTGAACCTGCGTTTCTCTCTCTCCTACCCTGGACTCCTTCCATTTTTAACACTTTCGCCCGAACCTCTCTTTCAATTGCTTCTTCTGTGTTTATATTACTTTTTTGTAAATCCTTTTTGACTTCTTTCCCCACAGATATTTGAAGATCTCTTTTGTTAACCTATTGTTGTCCACTCTATATAAATGTCCAAAAGAAAATATAAAAGTCTTCTTTTTCTCACTGTTTCTGTTATATTTTCTATAGTTTGATATATTTCATCATTACTTCTTAATTTCCAACCTTCTGAAGTTTTTCGTGGGGCTAATATTTTCCTAATAATTCGTATTTCCAATATTTCTAGTTTGTCTAAATTATAATTCAATGCTAGACATTTACTTGCATGTGGGCATTCTGGCCCCACTACTGTA
Source organism: Magicicada septendecula (assembly GCA_034769895.1). Lineage (NCBI taxonomy): Eukaryota > Metazoa > Arthropoda > Insecta > Hemiptera > Cicadidae > Magicicada > Magicicada septendecula. Next base: position 775,328,684 of record CM068368.1, read on the forward strand.
CTGCAATGCGTTATTTTCGCCAATGCAAGATGCCAAAAGTTACTTTATTTATATAATTTAATAATTATATAACAATAGTCATCATTTGTTACAGGTACACGACGTAAATAATATTCATGCAGCTAGTCTGCCAAATATCCACGCGTGCGCACATTCCAGGACCCCCAGATTCATGTAGAAACATCTGGAAGCTTCTACTCTGCATTCACTGTTTAGTTGATAGCACGGGCAGGCAATGGCCATGCTATTCAAACGGAGACCTTGTACTACTCGCCCGTATAAAAACATCGACTCACGCTGTCACATCGAAACTTCACTCGGTCGATGTTAGTCGATGTAGTTAGGGCAGGTAGTAGCGCGACGACCCCTCACAAGGCCCGTGCTATCAACTAAACAGTGAACGGAGAGTAGTCTATGTTACGCCTGGGTGACTTCGTCTACGTTATAAGTATAGACGAGGATAAAGAAAGTCAGTCGGTAGCGCGAACTGGATTATACAGGCGAGTAGAATAGGTATTAGTGGAGTGGTTATCGGAGTATGAACAAATGAATTTATTTATTTAACTCGGTGACTTCTATCACTGGTTGCGTATACACGCCGGTACCAATCTGAAAGCTTGACCTTGACGGCAGCTGGCAAGGACAACAGCTAATAGTCTACTTAAAAATATCGTGCGTTTCTCTATAGGTGGCTATTTGCATTACTTTATACCGGATCATATTTTAATAGTTTGCGCTCATTTATAACAAATCTTTGGTATACTTAAATTTATACATTTTCTGAGAAGTAGTTGAATACTAAAGCTGTAAATGATTAATGTAATTGTAAATTTCTTCAAACAGGCATCGAATAAGTACGCGAGTGTAAGCATTTTTTCATCCAGCGGGGAACTTTTTTTCCAAAGCGATGACCTATACTTTTTTTTTGCTTAACAGTTTTCTGAAAGTCAAAGTAAAATTTTAAGATCACAATCCGAGAAAGTGTTGAAGAAACGTTTCGTGATATCAAGGATGTAAGCAGAGCGTGCAAAAAAATCCACTCATTTGCAAGCCATTGACAGCTGATGTTTTCAGTTCCAACTGCATACAACCCGTCCTTCCATACCCCACCTGTCGGAACTGTTTCAAGGTCAAGCTTACAAATTGGTACCGGCGTGTATACAGTGGATGTTGGAAACTGTATAACTAGAACTACTCTCACAAGAGTATCAATGATTCGTAGATGTGTTAATAAAAACAGTAACTAAAATAGTCGTCGTCGTCGTCGTCATCCTTTACGGCTCAGCCTGTTCCAGTTTCAATGGAATTCATCCAACCATCGTTTACGGGGTCTTCCCACACTTCTCTTCCCCCTCGGATGATACTCAAGGGCTCTAGTTGGATCCATTCTCTCTACGTGTAACCGCCACTCCGTTTTGTACCGGGAGATTTTCTTGTTTAAGCTTTCAGCTATGCCTAGCTCCATTATAATATGATCATTTCTGATAAGATCTCTCCTGGTAAAACCTTTTACAGCTCTCAAGAACCTCATTTCCGCTACTCTTATTCTAGATATCTTTGGCCTTTCTAATCCAAGTCTCACTACCATACAGTAGTTGAGGTATGGCCATTACATTATAATATTTCAATTGCGTCTCTTTCCTTTTTTTCTTCTTTAAGTATTTAAAGATACATTCACAAAGCGACTGGAAGAAACCAATTTTGCTTTCAACCTCCTTATCATCTTGATATGTAATTCTGCACCCTGGACACTTGAAATCTGGCACCTGTTCTATTGGCGAGTCCTGTATGACAATCTTTGTTCTAATATGATTGACCCCAGAAAAAGCCATAACTTTTGTTTCAGATAAGGAAATGGTTTGATTGTAATCTGTTGAATGTTATTATGCTAGTAAGATGAAACAACGATATATGGAGGTCACTTTCATTTTCTTGGATGATCACAAGATCATCTGCATACATTAAAATATTTAAATACAATCCTTTCCCCAAGTATAATCCTTTGGGAGTGTCGAATTTTCATTTCCTTATGGCATCATCTATATAGAAATTAAATAAAACAAGAGAAAGACTGCAACCCTGCCGAATAGTATTAATAAAAAAACTATACCAAATTCTCCGGTATTTTGTGATTTATTTCGCTGTTCTAAGATCACAATCCAAGCTACGCTAGAGAAGATATTATCAAATGATAGTAATTATACAGTGACAGAAACCATATTCTATACAGAACGGTAGAACGGTAGCGACAATAACGTATCGTGGTAAAAGAAGAATTCACAGACAACAGATTTTAAATTGGTAAGGAAAGCCAAAGAAAGTAATTTAAGGGATAAATAATAAAACAAACGATCACATTATGTCTGAGTCACGTACACAATATTTGATAAACGACAGAATACAGAAAGGGTTTAGAAAACAACGTATCAAAAGCAAGGAAGAATATACCAACGTTGACGAAACTGAAATACTTTAATGTTAGTTAGATGACAAGCGATCCATCAGTAAGGAAATTAACTACGACTCGTGAAACGGGATATTGATGGGTTTACTAACTAAAATTATTACATTGAATAGGGCGCAGTGGGCTGCTAATGTTACATCTGATTTTTATAAAAATGGATAAATAAAATTTGTGATTGTGTTATCAACTTTGTTGTCAAATAACTTCCAACAAAAAAATGGCATAAACCAATAGGAATTTAAATTTTGGGATTTTATCCATTTTCTACCCGTCCGAGATCCGAGGATCGTACGAATCCTGTAACCATTACTCTTATTTTATATAAGGCCGTTATTGGATGCTATAACCCCATCCCCACCCAACTTTAAGGACCAGAAATTTTCTCCTAAAAGAAATATATTTTGTCCTAGACACGGTGGTTTCACTACAGCTTAGAACGTCAAAGGGATTACGTGGATTTTATCTTGCGTGACTGAGCCACCGGTCACATCACCACACCGCCGCCGTCTAGATTCGGAACTGCTTAATTGGGACTAGCCTTACTCACAGGCGATGGAAATTCTTCCATTCAATATCTGCGATTTTTCCTGTAGCTGAGGTTCGCTCTGAAGGGGGGTATTTTAATTTAGTAGTCTTCTTCTAAACATATGGTCAGAGGTGTCTGCTACCAAATCAAAGGTCATGGCATTTATTTGTGAATAACCCATTAGAACAAAAATAATTGCTGACGACCAAACTTGGGGATTTTAATTGTTTGGGATGTAACATCTCATTTTTATATTGACAATGATTGAAATCATAAACTGTCAAGATTCAGAAGGAACGGTGGAGCTGTGGGATTTAATAGTAGTCTGTGGAGTAAATCTAGGAAAGACATCCGCATAATGAAGTTTTATAAAACATCAGCTGTTTCAACATTCCTTTTCGTAGTGAGACAGTGTATCCTCGGTAGAAGGGAGGGAAAGAAGATTCACGGTGTTGACATGAAGTTTCCGAGAAGTGTTCAAGGGCTACTTCCTTTTCTAAAAGAAACGAAACAAGGAAATCAAGCAGGAGTTAGGTATCCAGTGTGTAAATAAGATATTTAAAGAATACAAGAAGCAAACACTTGACAGCTGACAGGTTACAAGTAGTAGCCTTAAAAATGGAAGCCGTATGTAAAGAGCGACGACGAGAGACTAAGGAAGAAGTGGTTTCGGAACTGGCCAATTAGTACTCTTGAACTTTAGATGATGGGGAAGGTGAAGAATCTTCGATTTTTAATTTTTTGATTAGTTTAAAGAAATTAATCAATTATAAGGCATCTGTTATTTAATATTTAAAATATCTTTCATTCGAAGGCGATGATTTAGATGTCAGAGTACGTCAGTAACTCCAGATAAATTGACGCTATGCTGTGGAATTGGTTGCTATGGAGGCCACTGAAGTTGTAACGACACTCATTACTAATTTAAACCGAAACCGGCAAGTCACACTGACGTTTATGGAAAGGGGTGTGAGAGGAATTAAACGTAGGGTGGACAGACGAGAGAATATTTTCGGAGTTAGGTGGCGTCATATATCCCACGCTCTCGCTCATTCACACGCGACTAGCTGTGATAAAATTAAATGTTCTCTGCTCTAACAGTTGTCAGGGTAATTTTACTTCCAAGAGAGACGATTTTCACGGACTTAAATTTGTATTAGTGGTTTTTATTTTTACACTTTTTTACTAATCCACTTTTAGGGAGTAGTCTAGTCACGAATATGATTTTTAAAAACATTGAACATAATATGATTTATATTCTGTTAACACTGTTTATAAATTGAGGTACCGTATAATACAATGCCTTGTACAAATGATGCCTGCTTTTGTGTGTTGTTTCATCAGTTATCTGTTTGTTTACAGAAGTGTTAAAAAATTAAATGTACATTACAGTACTTACATATAGGCAAAATGTCATGAATACTTTAATTTTCACGTTTTTGAAAAACTATTTGTTTTTTAATATTCTTAAATTTTATAACTTCATAAACTGGGTTACAAGACAGGTAATGAAATAATCAGTTTTCCAAAATTTTAAAAAACTACCTTGATTAGAAATTACAGCATATGTTTGTCGGAAGTATCCTCGTACAAAGAAATAATTAACTTTTACAGTACATAATCATTCAAGTAGGGATATCATAAAATACAAATATGTATAGATTAATTCCAAAATTGAAATTTAGTCTTTACTGCACTTAAAGAATAAGATTCAAACTATAGATACAATTTTGAGTCTGTTTTCTCTATATAAGATTCTAGGTAAAATTCACATTAACAGACTAAATTAGGACTTGATTATCAACAGCTCCGGACCAAGTAGAATTTACAGCCCCGTACAAGCGCCTACAACCTACACCATCTACAATGACTGAACTTTAGACTTTATAACGGTGGTGATACCGAAAGCACTCGTTCAGCATGAACAGTAGCGAACAGTTCAGCAACAAGGTACGACAAAGTTGACTATACGAACATTAACGATGAGTATGGAATACCGCATATGTGGCATTCGTCGATTACGAAGATGTTTGATTCAGTATACACTAAAGCTCTAATGATAACATTAATAGTGTAAAGGTTAAAAGAAGAATATTTACATTTTTTCGTGACGTTTGAGGCTTGTCCAAATAGGCAAGTCTCGGGCTGTTTTGAGGACAAGCCCCCTTCAGCCGGTTTGGAAATTGATTATTCGGAGACGAAAGAAAGTGTAGGACGGCCGCTGAGAAGGTGGAGGCATCAAATGTACTGAGTACAGGGGTGTGGTTGATAGTGCGTATTAGTGTACGATAGTCGTATTGGGTATGGAATGAGCTTGTGACAGACTAGTGAGTGGCACGGGCCGCTGAGAAGGTGGAGGCATCAAGTACAGGGGTGTGGTTGATAGTGCGTATTAGTGTACGACAGTCGTATTGGGTATGGAATGAGCTTGTGCCAGACTAGTGAGTGGCACGGGCCGCTAAAGATGGAGGCATCAAGTGTACTGAGTACAGGGGTGTGGTTGATAGTGTGTATTAGTGTACGATAGTCCTATTGGGTATGGAATGAGCTTGTGCCAGACTAGTGAGTGGCACGGGCCGCTGAGAAGGTGGAGGCATCAAGTACAGGGGTGTGGTTGATAGTGCGTATTAGTGTACGACAGTCGTATTGGGTATGGAATGAGCTTGTGCCAGACTAGTGAGTGGCACGGGCCGCTGAGAAGGTGGAGGCATCAAGTGTACTGAGTACAGGGGTGTGGTTGATAGTGCGTATTAGTGTACGACAGTCGTATTGGGTATGGAATGAGCTTGTGCCAGACTAGTGAGTGGCACGGGCCGCTGAGAAGGTGGAGGCATCAAGTGTACTGAGTACAGGGGTGTGGTTGATAGTGCGTATTAGTGTACGACAGTCGTATTGGGTATGGAATGAGCTTGTGCCAGACTAGTGAGTGGCACGGGCCGCTGAGAAGGTGGAGGCATCAAGTGTACTGAGTACAGGGGTGTGGTTGATAGTGCGTATTAGTGTACGACAGTCCTATTGGGTATGGAATGAGCTTGTGCCAGACTAGTGAGTGGCACGGGCCGCTGAGAAGGTGGAGGCATCAAGTGTACTGAGTACAGGGGTGTGGTTGATAGTGCGTATTAGTGTACGACAGTCGTATTGGGTATGGAATGAGCTTGTGCCAGACTAGTGAGTGGCACGGGCCGCTAAAGATGGAGGCATCAAGTGTACTGAGTACAGGGGTGTGGTTGATAGTGCGTATTAGTGTACGATAGTCCTATTGGGTATGGAATGAGCTTGTGCCAGACTAGTGAGTGGCACGGGCCGCTGAGAAGGTGGAGGCATCAAGTGTACTGAGTACAGGGGTGTGGTTGATAGTGCGTATTAGTGTACGACAGTCGTATTGGGTATGGAATGAGCTTGTGCCAGACTAGTGAGTGGCACGGGCCGCTAAAGATGGAGGCATCAAGTGTACTGAGTACAGGGGTGTGGTTGATAGTGCGTATTAGTGTACGACAGTCGTATTGGGTATGGAATGAGCTTGTGCCAGACTAGTGAGTGGCACGGGCCGCTGAGAAGGTGGAGGCATCAAGTGTACTGAGTACAGGGGTGTGGTTGATAGTGCGTATTAGTGTACGATAGTCCTATTGGGTATGGAATGAGCTTGTGCCAGACTAGTGAGTGGCACGGGCCGCTGAGAAGGTGGAGGCATCAAGTGTACTGAGTACAGGGGTGTGGTTGATAGTGCGTATTAGTGTACGACAGTCGTATTGGGTATGGAATGAGCTTGTGCCAGACTAGTGAGTGGCACGGGCCGCTGAGAAGGTGGAGGCATCAAGTGTACTGAGTACAGGGGTGTGGTTGATAGTGCGTATTAGTGTACGACAGTCGTATTGGGTATGGAATGAGCTTGTGCCAGACTAGTGAGTGGCACGGGCCGCTAAAGATGGAGGCATCAAGTGTACTGAGTACAGGGGTGTGGTTGATAGTGCGTATTAGTGTACGATAGTCCTATTGGGTATGGAATGAGCTTGTGCCAGACTAGTGAGTGGCACGGGCCGCTGAGAAGGTGGAGGCATCAAGTGTACTGAGTACAGGGGTGTGGTTGATAGTGCGTATTAGTGTACGACAGTCGTATTGGGTATGGAATGAGCTTGTGCCAGACTAGTGAGTGGCACGGGCCGCTGAGAAGGTGGAGGCATCAAGTGTACTGAGTACAGGGGTGTGGTTGATAGTGCGTATTAGTGTACGACAGTCGTATTGGGTATGGAATGAGCTTGTGCCAGACTAGTGAGTGGCACGGGCCGCTAAAGATGGAGGCATCAAGTGTACTGAGTACAGGGGTGTGGTTGATAGTGTGTATTAGTGTACGATAGTCCTATTGGGTATGGAATGAGCTTGTGCCAGACTAGTGAGTGGCACGGGCCGCTGAGAAGGTGGAGGCATCAAGTACAGGGGTGTGGTTGATAGTGCGTATTAGTGTACGATAGTCGTATTGGGTATGGAATGAGCTTGTGCCAGACTAGTGAGTGGCACGGGCCGCTGAGAAGGTGGAGGCATCAAGTACAGGAGTGTGGTTGATAGTGCGTATTAGTGTACGACAGTCGTATTGGGTATGGAATGAGCTTGTGCCAGACTAGTGAGTGGCACGGGCCGCTAAAGATGGAGGCATCAAGTGTACTGAGTACAGGGGTGTGGTTGATAGTGCGTATTAGTGTACGATAGTCGTATTGGGTATGGAATGAGCTTGTGCCAGACTAGTGAGTGGCACGGGCCGCTAAAGATGGAGAGGAGCGTCTAAGTTACAAATTGGCGTCACGGGGAATTGGGGGGGGGACACAATTGAGGGACGAGGCGTGAACGTCGGTATACTGTATCTGTTTCTCCCGTTTAATATCTTCTAAAGCCCCACTGTTGTGAGTGCCGATTTATAGTGTAACGTGTGTCAACGTTAAGACCCACTGTTGGGTTCGCCAATTTATAATGTATCTCCTAATCCTCTCTATTTAATTCGCCCCACGATGGATGCGTCAATTTATAATATATTCCTTACGTCTTCTCTTATTTTCGTATATATAATATTTGTTTTGTCGTGATTGTAATTTATGTATTAAGTGTGTAATTCTAATTTTCTCGTTCAAACCTAGTCCGCGTTTGAAGAGAAGAGAGGGAATTCTTATCTGTTTCTCGTTCTCTTTAATTCAATAGCGGCCCGCGAGGTAGCGCTGTGGTTCACAGACAGCTGAAAATTGTAGGTTAGTTATCCGCGTACAATAATTCCTACGTTACACTCTCTACTTATTTTACAACTTATTCGTACTGCAGTAAATATTATATAAATGAGAAGATATCGTTAAATTCTGAAATGATTCTTTATTATGATGTTTGTATTTCTTAACAACAAAGTTCTTTCTTTACGGAGATACAAAAGTCGATCGTATTAGAAGTAATGGATTATCGATCGGATTATATTATTTTAATGATTATGGTATTTCGTTAAACACAGGGTGTGAAGGTTGTTTCAACTATTAGTAAGGTCAGAAAATGCATAAATAAGATTACAAGGTATCACAATATAGTATTAATTTCTTATTAAATATTATTTTAAATAAGTGGAGTTTTACCATCCGCTGGACATCGTTACTTGGTAAGGCAGTGTACAGCTAACCTCGTCGCAGTGTTTGGTCAATAACGGAATCCCGATGAATTAATCCTCGCCAGTCTTCACTCCAAGTTCGTAATAAAAGTTGAATTCTTGGTCCAGGGATGATGCCGCTCCTTTTGTTCACCAATGTCCGAGTTTTGTGGTTACGGGTTTCAACGTATTTCGTGTCCAACTACGCTTTTTCTATTGAATTGTGGAATATGACGTTCAAGTAGAATTTGGTGTTTTGTTCTCGTTCTTTATAATACTGGATTATAGAACTCTATCCAGGTAGTTATTTCTCTGCATATGATTATTAATTAAGTTAATGATTATTCATTATTTGAGTCTTATTGTTAGAGTTCTTCCTTTAGATTTTCGTCACTTTTGATGAATAGGTTTATAATTAGTCGGTTATATAAGACTGTCGACTGTCAGTGAGCCATATTATGGTGATTTATTACTTAATTTGTTTCACAATTGTATTGTTTTATTTTAATTTGATCAATTCTTTTCTGAGTGCATCAAAACTAATCCGTCTTCGTTCATGGATAATCATTCAATAATCGAATCAACAAATTGTATATCTCTCGTCGTCCTTGACAACCATCCTGTCTCCTCTTATTGGATATTATATATTATACTATAACCATTATCATACAATGTTCTTACACTCATTAAAATAATCCTTTACTAAATTTACATTCTATCCTATTATACTTTTACATTTTGTTTGTTACTAAATTATATACATTTTGCTGTCGTTTCCTCTTAATCTAACAAGTATTATTTTTCTGTTACAAAATATTACCTTTCGGTATCATTGCACTATTGCATTTTGAGATTTTATTTAAATTGAATGTATTTATCTGCTATCAGCAATTATTATTAACTTCTCCTAACTCATTATATTCTATTTAGTATTTTTTACAAATTTCTTTACCTAACCTTTCTGACCTGACTTACTATACAATGTTACTGGTTTTAGGCCAATCATTACATTTTTATCTACTTCTGACTTTAATTTGTTACTACTTGCATTATTATAGAATCCTTCATTTGTTTATTATATGATTACACTAAACCCTTTTGTATCTCATTAACAATTATAGCCTTTCTGGCCAAGTTTACAATTATAATCTGCATACTAACTAAGTACCTGTATACAAACATTTAACTATATAAAGTTTAACAACAGCTCTATAATGATATATTGATAACACAAAAAATGAAATTAATATTAGTTAATTGGTATTCTATTAAAAGAATTACTCCACTTGCTACACACAAAAAATAACATAACTATCCTGATAATAATACATGATACAACGTAATAACAGATACATTTTTATGAAATAAATCATGCAATAATTAATCATTCTCCTCACATTTAAATCATCAATTATTATAAAACTGTCTAAGTTAGTTTTTTCATTATTTGTCAATGTCTATTGTTTACACCTTTCACTGAACATTGAAGTTTGTATTTATTAACATCATTAATTTTTTTTCTTTCTACCTTGTATTCTTATTGTGGGATAATTCATTTATTCAATAATGGGTTGTGTTTCTGACCTTTTACTAGTAGTATGGATAATTATTATTTTTATTTTTATTTTAAAACTTATAAACTTATTTATGTAACGTAGGGGACCATATTTTCGTTACGTTACATCGGGAAGAATTTGCGAGTTAGTGCAAACTTATGTGATATTCATCCGCGGTGTCTGTTTGGTATGTTGGCAAGGGCCAACAGGCGATTAATGAGGAAAGAGGGTCGTTTCGTGTTTCAGGTGGGGCGGTTGAAGTGGAGTGGTTTCTGGTTGGAGGCTGTAGAGGAGTGGATGGAAGTACGAGTGCTTACGTTCTTAGCATATTTTATACTTAATTTGGTCAGGAAGGAGTCGAGGTCCGGGAAGAAGGTATTCATGGCGTATAGTAGCCTGTTACTGGTGCGAGTTTTGGGGGGGGCGTAATATAATTCTAAGGACTCGCAGTTCTATGACTCTATAGCGTCTTAGACGATCTTAAGAATATTTACAGATTCTTTCAAAAAACGTATGTACAAAGTCACCGGCTAAATCACACTTTGTCAAATGAAAACACTAGCATATCGAAGGCTTCCACGCCCGAAGTCAATGTTGTTGAATTGAGATCCCGGGCTGTTTGGACGTAGTCCAGTGCTAAAATCCATATCAAACGTTTCGGCTGTGCCGTCGATGGCACGGACGAAACGGTTGCTATGGATTTTAGCACTGGACCACGGCTAAACAGCCCGGGATCTCAATTTAACAACAAAAACACTAACAGATTAGAGAGTACGAAAGCTATTTCGGCATTGTTGGATAAATGTGATCAGAATTCTTGGAAGGGATCCTGGAGTATAATACAGTCCTTTTGGTCGGATTTTAGATTCTGCAAAGTTTAAAACGAACAAAATTGTTACAAAAAAATACTTGAAAATGTATTTAGCAAACTTTAAGCTTAATTCAAATTTACATTTTCGCTAAACAGACTATACACAAGGTAAAACTCCACGTTACCAATTTACCTTATAAAGTTGTGGTATAGGCCATAGTACCACAGTAATTACGTACACATTACTACGGTAATAGTTTTCGCTAAAAACAGGCAATGAGCCGTCTAAGACTGATCAAGAACTGCTTGTAAAGCGTCATGGAGGACGACTAGTTCTCCAGATTAGTTATTCTTTCCTGAAAGTTACATTGTCAAGCAAATTCAAAATGATGAAAAAATATGACATTTACACTGTACAATGAAAAACTCTTAAGTCATTTTAACACACGGATGATTCTGAGTTGATCAAGTAAAACAGTTATGCGATACTGCAAAAATGAAAAATAAAATTTGCCTTCAATGCTGAAACAAAACGGTCGAGGAGTTAAAATAGTATTTTTATTTTTAAATTTCGCTGGACTGTTTTACACAATTCTTACTAAGTTTTTTAATACAGTAATAATTTCACTTATGATTAATTTTGTTTAAAAACGTAGCATCGTTTTCAATTAATACAAATAATATTTTATAATTTGGCGATTTGCAACAGTCATGAATTACATGTTACGCAAAAGCTTAAGGTGAAATTTGGAGAGTTGTAAAAAGTTCTGGGGGGGGGGGGAACTGAGTCAGTGACATTGGGGAACGGGAAGCTTGCACTAAAAATTGGGCGCAACAGATCTTATGACAAGAGCTACAGTTTATTTACTACAGACAGTCAGATAACGTAAGCTATTCAAAAACGTAGTGTGAACTCACCTGGCCAGCGCGTTGCTACCGAGACGTTTCCCTGACCTGTAACAAATTAATTACACCTATCAGTCACTGCTTTAACAACTAATCTACTTGGCCTACAACTAAAACAACAATTTATCAGAGAATTTTAAATTAGGTTGGATGGGATACAATACACTCTCATATCTTCACTCGGTCCTAATATCTTCGGCTCGGTATTGGGATGTCTTAGGTTACACTCTTTCCTCGTTTCAAAAGGTTCATTTCAACTGCATAAAACAAAAAGGTTTTGTTTTAAGACGATGGGCGATGTTTTTTTTTTCTTAAATTTGTAAGTGACGCTTTATGTAACAAGGTGTCATCATCTCGTCATGTGTACCTCAAGAACAAAGCTTACAGCCTGTTCTGTCTGCGGTCCTTCCATCTTTTTCTGATCCTTACTACGTCTCTTTTTCATTTACGTCTATTAAATCCTTAAATTTTTAGTGACCGTCAATCAATGAATGTTTTAGTGGATGGTTAGTGAGGATCGGTCAATAATACAAATTTTAGCTATTTTGCGTCGACGTTTCGACAATATTTATTGTCATCTTCAGGACAATTCTTGCTGACGCCAAACAAGACAGACGTTTCGGCCTCACCATCGGAGGCCATCTTCAGTGTCGGAAAACGATTGGCAAAGTGTCCGCCAGTTCACGCTAGTAATGAGTAAGATGGCCTCCGATGGTTGGGCAGAAAGTCTGTCTTTAATAACAGTCGACCCCGACCTAACAGTCCGGCTAACAATAATCCTAACGATGTTGACGCCGCAGGCCGTGAAAGCTTAAGGAATTGCATTTACCGGTCTTTTACGCTCACTAGTTCGGTATGTCGTTGATTTCTATGACCTCGTCGATTCATACTACGAGGGTCAGTTGAAAAGTTCGCGGAGCGACAGCTATAGCTCAGTGGTAGAACTAAAATTGTTCGTTTGCTGCAAGACGTATATTTCCCGTGAACGCCTGTTAATTTCCAGATATACGAGGGTTATCCAGAAAGTAAGTTCTGTTTTTAAATATTTCCGTGGCATCTCTGTCGTCGCGCTGTTGCGCATGCACGGCCGGTTTGTTGATTCGTTGGGAAGCCAACAATGCTATTTGTAAATAACTGTGCACTGAGTAAGCTTTGTTGGGCGTGTTTATAGTGTCGAAGAAATCCGAGACGCCCGCCGCGTGTTGCAGTAGGTATATGATTCGGTTCTCGAATGCGAAAGGCTTTAAAACGTTGAAATTCACCGTCAGATTTTCGATATTTATGGAGAAGAAGCGGTGAGCGATTCGATGGTACCGAGTGGATATGACTTTTTTGCTTAGTGCGATCCAGAGTTAAGCGACGTAGGATGCTTACCCGGGTCATGCGGTGAATCACCTCACTGCACACACACTGCCGCTGCAACACATCTCACAAAGTTTGGCTGGCAACAATTTGGTCATCCACCTTACAACCCAGACTCACACCAAGCAAATATCACCTTTTCAAGTATGAGAAATCCTTCCTTGGTGGCCAACGATGTCAAACAAGCTGTCAATACATGGTTCAGATCACAGGCTCCTGGTGTCTCGCTACGAAAAGTGTTTAAAAAAATGACAGAAACTATATAGAAACGTAGTTTAAGGTGTGCACTTTAAATAACAATAAAAATGTTTTGCAAATATATTCTTAGTTTCCTTTAATACCCTATCGGAACTTACTTTCTGGGTAGCCCTAGTATCTGTCAATTTATTCCCTTTTTACCAGCTGTTTGTCACGCTGTCACGCGTGTTTTTAAAATGCACAAAATCAAATATCGTGTTGTGATGAATTCTCTGTTAAAAACGTTTTAACGCCAATGAAAAATAAAAATGAAATTGTAAATGTGTTAGGAGATGCTGCGCCTTCAGAAACAACGTTAAGTGGGGTACACTCGTGTTTAAACGTGGTCGTACAAGCACTGAAGACTATCCCAGCAGTGGACGCCCAAAAAGTGCAACAAACAATGCCATTACTGAAAAAATTTCATAGGGTGTTGGAAGACCGCAGATTGAGGAGTGGATGACGTTGCTGAAATTATAGGCATCTCATATGAGCGTGTGCGTCACACTTTGACTCAAGAACTTGGTGTGAAATAGCGTTGTACAAGATGGCTGCCCCATCTGCAGTTGTTGCATTTTTTGGGCGTTCAGTGCGACCACGTTTTCAGTGTTCGTACGACCACGTTTAAACTCAAGTGCCTACTTACAAACCGTTGGTTTTGAAGTCGCAGCATCTTCCGACACATTTACAATTTTGTTTTGAATTTCCGTTGGCGCTAAACAATTTTTAACAAACAATCACACCACGATGTTTGATTTTGTCCATTTTTCAAAACACGCATGACACATTCATTTTAAACAGGTTCTAAACAATGAATAAATTGATAGACAGACTTGGAAATTAAGAGGAGTTCACATAAAATACAAATCTTGCAGCACACGAAAAGTACAGTTTTACCGATAAGCTACAGTTGACGCTCCGCGAACTTTTCAATTGACCCTCGTATATAGGTATTCCCAACTCGGTTCTAATATCTTCATTACTATTGTATCTCTTAGCCTACACCCTTTACTCGTCTCAAAAGATTCATTTCAACTGCATAACAGTAAATAAAACTCTAAATAGTTGGTGGAAATTTCTTCATACACAGTCGGTGTAAAATAATTGATGAAAGCGCTATTTTCTAAGTACCTGCAGCTTTTTAATACTTATTATTGATTACTGGTTGCCTATTATTTGTTCTGAAACAAAGATCGACTGCGTTTTCTCATTTCACGGAATGCTACTGCAAGATGTCTTAAAAGGGTGTAATCTACAGTTTAACACAAATTCATACACAAAAAATAGACAGACTGGCTTGCAGCTTCGCTTTTCATGTTAAAACGTCTACACACACATACCAACAGAAAAATGCAGTCGCACACAATCGAATTACATATTTTTTAATAATCACATCATATTTTCATACTTGTTGACGTAATATTAGAGTACACTTTAAAAAACACACACACACAAAATAATAGCTAGGACTAAATTATTGCTCACTTAGGCGTTAAAATTATAAATTTAACTAAACAGCCGACGAAATTGATCGGAACGTTTAGAGTTTATTTTCTGGTTGTCTGTTTTTAAATTATTATTTTACTAAAAAACAAATTGAGTGATGTGGTAAGGAATTTTACTAATAATTTAAAGCTATATAATATTTAACTAATAATAAGTGTATTTCGTTTAACATCATGAACAAGTTCTGCAGGTTAGGAAGCAGGGAACATATACATACTGAAAACATGCATGCACAGTGGTAGCATGATAAGTTATAATTATTTTTAGCCCTACCCAACAAAAATGTACTTGTTCAACACAAAAATTAAAGCTTGCGTTAAGAGCAAGAAGAAAAATACAAGATATCTGAGGGAAAGATGATAAGGGGACTTATCGGGAAGAGAAACATTTGGTTAACAGTACGGACATAAAAAAAAAAAACAAGAAAAAACTGTATTAGCGTATCTTTCTTTTTCTCAGCGTATTTTTCTTTTAAGCGGTCTACACACGATCACTTCGGTGTGTCACAACAGTTCATTTTCATGTGCCACACCGGACTGAAGTAATGCGTTGCCTACACAAGGCCACACCGATGTGTCACATCGGTATGTCAGCAGTCTACCCCGCCCTCTGTTCACATACAACTCGCCGTGTAGTCGCAATTCAATTGCGTGTTGTGCCAAAAGTTGGTTTTCTTAGTTTATCATGTCAACGGAAGAGGAATTGCTATTGTGAGGTGCTGTAGCCTGTGCGCTTGTAGAAAGAAAGAAAGAAAGAAGAATAAACGAAAACTGTGGATTAAAAATTGGCTTTCGGAATGAGCAAAATATTCACACATAAATGTTTTGACGGAGCTAAAGCTGCATCCAAAAGACTGGCAAAATTATTTAAGGACAGATGAAGAAACTTATTTAAAACTGCTGCCACTAGTTTCTCAGTGTCAAGGACTGAATGGACTGAACTGAACCACACACGCTAATTTCTAGCTGATGTCATGCCGAATCGACACACCGCTTGGTGCAATTTCATCATTCCGTCAGTGTGAGCTCACATCATTTTGTCCCAACACACGTCATTTCTGTCACACAGAAATAATCGTGCGATGGCCGCTTTACCGGTTAGCCCACATTCTTTAGGCAAGAAAAAGTGGGCCAAAGGAATTCTGAACATTGAGCGGTTGCAGTTCCAAACAAGAATAATTAAGAAAGTCAATCTTTGCCAAAACATAACAGCTGTGGAGACACAAATAAGTATTTTTAATCGTGTTCGGTAAATTGACCGAATATTCTAAGCTTTCGTGATTTCGATAAATAGATTTTATACACAGTCCACTAATAAATTATACCAAAACACAGCATATTCGATTATGTCTGTCAAATTTGGCTAAAAATTTAGTTAAATATCACCGACATGAGTGCCAGCGTTATAAAAAAAGGTTTTTATAAGACAATTTTAACGCGGAAACTGAAAAATGTCTCTCTCTCTCTCTCTCTCTCTCTCTCTCTCTCTCTCTCTCTCTCTCTCTCTCTCTCTCACACACACACACACACACGCGCGCGCGCACACACACACACACACACACACAGCACAGCACATACAAATACTGCTATTCGGGAACCCGTAGTAACAGTGGAACGTATCCAGATGATTGACTTTTTCGATTACACCTGATATAGACTTACCATTGTTTGGACGATCGTATTCTGACAATGCAAGACTTCGCAAGCTGACATTAACAGACATGTCAAAACCAAACCAATCAGAATTGTTCATGCCAGAAACATTGTGTGTGTGTGTGTGTGTGTGTGTGATATGTAAAAATTATTCCATATCAAGTAGTACTGTATCAGAAACATTATTTACCTTATAAAGCCTAATTTTATGTTATTATACTGAAAACATTTTAAACACAGAAAAAGTTGGAACCGCGTTTGTTTCCCTTACAACTATAATTCATTATATTTTTAGATACAAAATACAATTGTTTCGAAACAATTTGATTAAAAAAAAACATAATCAAACAAATGAATTTCATGCTTGACGAAATTTGTCACAACTTTTAAATTATTTAACTTAATACTAGAGGCTACCCTACGAAAATTTGAAATAAATGGAGACACTGGAATAAAGTCAGCGGGAATTCCAGCTTATGCTGACGAAATGGTTCTTGCCTGACGAAATAAATGGACCTAAATCGGACGATGCGAAAACTCAATAGAGAGGTGCAGAAACGTGGGTTAAAGATGTATGAAACAAAAACCAAGTGCATTGTTGATAAGACCTTATAAGAAATAACAACACCAAAGATAATTTTATAACCGAAAATTATACTTCGAACTTGTACTTTCATGACTTGGGGTAAAATTAAATTACTTATAGCCTATAAAATTAATGTTCTTGAATAAAATAAACTGAATGAATAAAATGTACTTGAATGAAATTAACAGTGTGGAAAATGAAGTAAAAATCCGAATTCACTGTGAAAGTAGACAGACCCACTATTGAGCCCACAAATTCTTAAAGACATCGTCTGTACTTAATAAATATTTTTAAAAAAGAGAGACATAAAAGTATTAAAACGTACAAAAGCTAAATTTGGTCTGTGGTAACATACGGTAGCGGAGTCTGGACCTTGACATATGCTGACGATCAGCTGTTGAGAAAACAAAATTGTAATGGAAACTAAAAGCCTTCTCGGGTTGTACCGCTAAACTGGAATGGAAAGTAATTTTACTTCCATGTTTCGTAAGGAAACGGAAGTGTGGTGATCGCGAAAAAAATCGTGTTCGAGATAAGGGCTGATTCTGAAGAAAAGACATTTTCCGAAAAGTTTCTGTGTGTGTGTGTGTGTCTGTCTGTGTGTAGAATTTATTCTACGACGAACGATAACTGCCGCAAATTCAAACAAAATAAAATAATTTTTTGCATATGTGCCCAAGTTGTAGCGGCCTATTGATTTTGGTGAAGATCTGTTAAGGGGGAGGGGTAGTTTACCTGTAACGTTTTACATTTTAACAAGAGTAAAGTACTTATAAATTCATTTAAACTTTTGCGAACAATGGTAATTGTAAAAAAATTTAATAATTTTGTTGCCAGGCAACCAGGTTGTTTCGTTAGAAGGGAGGAGTAGTTTACCTGCATTGTTTTGTGTTTTAACAAGAGTAAAGTGCTTAATCTTAATAATTAAGTGCGCCGAAAATAAAGTCATATTAATCCACTGTAAAATGGTAAATGAGATATTTATAAATGGAGTGGATAGTTGAAGGAAGAGGGGGTGATTTTTTGAAAATTGCTGTGCTGAAATCAAGTAAAGTACGAACAATTAATTTTGAAGGATAAGATACCTTAGAAATTACATATGATAAAACTGTTACCCTATTAAAGTGTAAATGTCATTAATGGTGGGGATCGATTGAGGAGGAGGGATGATTATCTGCGTAGTTCAGTTTCTTTATAAGAATAAAGTATACCTAATTTTTATAGATAAAGTGACTCGAAAATAACATTATATTAAAGAACTACCCCATAATAACAAAAATATCTATAAATAGTAAAAATAGTTTGAGGGTGGGCGATACTTTTTTAGAAGTTACTGAACCGAATTCAAGTAATTGATTTTAAAATAAATCTTAGAACATAGAAGTCATGTATGGTTCTCCATACCGATATTTCAAACTTATAGTATATACGAGTATTAATTTTCTTTAAGAGCTCAATGGAAAACAAAATTAATTTTCAAATAAAACATTTTTTTATAAAACTGTGAAAGAACAGTAAAGGATATGCTATTCCTTCAGAACCTATTAATTAACAGTTATTAAATAAACCACATTAATGTGAAATATTAATAGAAAATTGTTCCACGTAGAAGAAGGGACGAAATCTTTTTTATTCAAAAACAAAAATTTTAGAATGAATAAGCAATCCATATAACAACAGGTGCTATACGTATATTCATGATGTACAGGTTTTTAGGCTTCCAAGGACGGTGTCATGTTGACGAAAATTCGAGTTATCCGGGCTGTAGGGTAGCCGTCTTCTTCCTATTCTCCGTCTTGTTGCAGAAGGTGCAGTTGCAGTGTTGGCGCCGAATAAATCTCATGTCCACACACGGTAGAACGACAGACCCGTTTACAGATTTTCGTCCACGTGCAGACATAGAGATCTCTTCGGCATCCACGTTGAGGACGACAGCGGCAATGAAGGCTAAATTTCTGCAACACGACGAAGAATTGGACCCACGGCCCTACCGACAGAATACTTCAAAATCTCTTCTGGACAACGTGGCTTTTTCGACCATTTACATATGCAGATATGCATATATGATTCTGACAAAATTTTAAGTATTTAGTCAAATAAAAAAGACACTCGTCACACCAGTAAGAACACAATAAGAGTTTTTTTTTTTAAGTGAACTCTCACTTTTAAATTAACCATCTGATATTTGGAAAAAATATAATCAAACAAATTAATTTCATGCTTGACGAAATTTGTCAAAACTTCTAAATTATTTAACTCAATACTAGAGGCTACCCTAAGAAAAAGTTAAAATAAATGGGGACAATTAAGTCTGACTGTCTCTCTACTTGTCTATTCGAGGTATCTCTCACGATAGCTACTGAATGCATTACGATTTTCGTAAGACTTTTATCTCGCACACCCCTATTGTTTTTGAGATTGATCTCCCAAAAAAATAGCGGGAGGTATCAAAATTTTCATAAACAATGTTGGTAGACCGAGGAGAAGATGGGTTCCGGAAAACGTCAAATAGGGACTAATCCGTGAGCGATGAAGAACATCAAAATTTTCAAAAAAAAAAAAGATGTGGGTATCAATTTAAATAGAATTTTTAACAGGAGCTGAATATAGTGTTTGGTTTCCGAAACTCCAAAATTTAGTACAACCGGGCCCAAAAAAGTGGATCAAAAATGTGTAAAAATTGATCAAATCCATGCGGCAATTAAATAAAATAAATGTTCACCAAACATATTCGATATTGTTCGATATTGAACATAATGTCGAGGTTTGAAAATTGCAAAATTTTAGGATTTCAGGGTCCAAGAAAGGAACAAAATTTTTAAAAGTAATTATAACCCAAATCCGAAAGTAAGATTTTTTTTGAAAATTTTGATATCAGGAGCGAGCCACCTGAATTTTGATACCACGAACGGAAAATGGATGTCAACAATTTTCAAAAACTGTAAAAGGCTACGTAGGTTATAAAATTATAGGAATTTAATTCAAAATTCGAACTTTGCATCTTCATTAATTTGACAAAGTGAATATATGTTTTGGAAAAATTAATGTCACAAGGCCTTTCCAAATTTTGTAAGCCTTCAAAACATTGCTGTACTATATTTTCAAAAAATGTACATATTGTTATGTATATCTGTGAAAGTATTAGATATAAGCCTGTACATATATTAGGAAGTTTATCTTAATAACAAGTGTATTTTTTAATATAGTGAGCGATTTATGCAGGTCAGGGACCTTAGTACTTCCGATAAAAGACAACTCAACACTTACGTTTATCAATTTGGATATGATTAGGCTGTAACTAGACATAAAACTGCTTCAGGTTACGCTATCTGCATAGTTTCCTTATTTTAAACAATTCTAATTGCGTACAGAATAATGTGCTTACATTCAAAGCGTTCGTTAACTTCATTAAACTTTATTGGTGTGAGAAGCGTCGACGAATTGCACACTTACTTTGAGAATCGGCTCAGCAGCAGTCGTCGGTGTAAAATCCAATAGCACAATACGGATCACGGGGATAAACACGTCTTACAATACCGGCACACAAAGGAGGAGCGTTTTCACAAGTCAAACTTTACAAACCGGAAGGAAGGAAGGAAGTAAGGTGACACTGGAGAGGGACGCGACGCGCGTGTGACCGACCTACGCTGCAGCTGGAATCAAACTGAAGCGCTTGCGATTCCGAAAGAAGCGTTGCGCTATTGATTGCTATGTTATGCTATACCCACACAGCCGACTTATCGTGCGATGCAATGCTGTTGTATGTAAATTTTCTCCGCTGTTCAAAGACTTCTTTATTTTTTCGTAAAACAAAAAATCGCGTGAATAAAATTACGCTGTTATTATTGCCACGTGGACAACGACATTGCACGGTACCAATAAAGAGACTTCAGAGACGGTAAAAACTGTTGACACGTTTTACTAAAGACACCATACTAAAGACCTTCGTTCAAATCACAATTAATTCTACACTCTATCTCATCACCACCATAAACTGTTGGTCGTGTTGCAGGTATACCAAACACAACCGCCGTCTGCATTCCAAGGGTCGAAGAGACCCTTCAACTCTTCATAGTACACCCCACATTGTATGTCATCCAAAAGCTTCAATCGCGTCCTCTCTCTTTTGTTCAGCCACTCCTTAGAAAAGATACATCTCCTTTTCATTCTCTTGTTTGATCTAGTTCCCGTTGTTGGCAATCCATCTCCTCCACCTTCTCTTATGGCGCTACAGACTTGGCCTCCTCTATCCTCTACCTCACTCTTGCCGTAGCGCCTTACTTCTGTCCTCGCAATACCAGCCTCTTTCTTGCGCCTCCGACAGAACAACATCCTCCCACCTTTTGCTTGGACGGTCATTTGCCTTTCATGTTTCCTATCAGGGCTGGTTTTGTCTTCTCGCCCACTACTAATTCTCATAACATCGCCACCCGATTGGACTCTCC
The DNA here is from genome assembly GCA_034769895.1 of Magicicada septendecula. Lineage (NCBI taxonomy): Eukaryota > Metazoa > Arthropoda > Insecta > Hemiptera > Cicadidae > Magicicada > Magicicada septendecula. The sequence continues at coordinate 775,350,349 of CM068368.1, forward strand.
TCGGCTTCCTCTGTTGGCTCATTTAAGTGGTAGTAAACACCCTGGATGTCGTGAAGCTTCCAATCCCCGTTTCTATATACGGCGCCTAGGATCAGGCTCAGGAACTTTCTCTCACATTTTTTCGAATGTTTCAGTGTTCTTTGTGTTAGTATCCAGGTTCCATTACCATAGCACAAGATCGATCGTATAATAGTTTTATATACGCGTATTTTTGTGCTTATGGATAGCTTTATAAGCACTTGATTTAAAGGCGGTGATGAGTTAAAAAATATGTTTTGCTTGGCAGAATTATACTTCTTCCTATCTCTGCCTCTTCATTTCCATCTTATGGCGTACTTGCTCCTCTACATAGGTTATAACGGAAAATTTGAGCAATTGCTAATTTTACTCAATCAACTATGCTGAACGCAAAGGAATGGGTGTGTTTTAGAAAGCGGAGAGGTATTGAGACGCCAGAACCGTAAGGCGGCATTAGTTGAAAGAAAATTAACTTGTAAAAAATCTGTAGAGTAAAGCGGTAGGTTAATAACGCTGGCGCTGGGGCTGACGAATAATGAATGTACTTTTAGGCTAAGTCACGTTTTGGGACACAACTGTCATAAAATGTATTATTTGCTAAGATAGTAAGGGTGTTTGCCAAACGTTGTAAACTTAAGTGCATATAACAATAGATACCGTTAGACGAGAGAGAGCGTTGTGTGAGAGAGATAACGATAGACGCTAGTTTTTTTAAGCACGTGGAACACGGAAAAACGTTGGGCGAATAAGAAAAAGCGTCATGTATTGCGCGGGAGGTTTTAGTTAAGCAGATTGGGCAAATTTGTATTTAGCGGTAGTTTAAACCTATAGGAACGTTTTGCTGTAGATCATAGGTAAGGGACACTCAAAGTAAGTATATATGATGAACTTAGAGAGAAATAAGTTAGTCTTCTTTATATCGGCGGAATTACATGAAGAGACTCGCGTACGCTGTTTTGCGTTAATTATATATTTTAATAAGTAATGTAAAGGATAAGTCAATTCGCAGAAGTAACAGAGTACGGGAACGCGTTAATTACTAATACTAAAGTTATAAAGTTTCTTAAACCGTAATAAATAAATGAGTGGATGATCGGAGTTAGAACAAACAACAAGAAGTAATAATACATATGAAGTTCCATTAATTCAATACGTTGTGGTAAATCGCGGAAGAAGGCGAATGAGTTCGGAGTAAAGTCACGACGGTGTGAGATAGTCGAGCCACACGCGACGCGAACTGTGTTAAATGCACTTAAGGTCAATTCAGTAATCTTTGTGTCCAGAGTGTATAATTATACGACATAGTTATATGTATAATCCACATGTCAAGTGCAGTGTACCTCTGTGATAAAGTGAATTAGTGCAGTTTTAACCAGGATTAACACACAACAACGGCTGTTGACGACTCACCGATCTACAACTTCTTCAGGACTACGCACTTTGGGAGGATTCTTACGCAAGTAACGAATAGTGAACATTTAATTCTATGTTGTTTGATAAATATCTATGTTTGTATTCAATATAGTGACTCAATCTGTCTAAAAGGACTCATTGCTATTTAATAATATTCAATTTGTAAGATAAAACGATCCAAATCATATAAAGAAATTTTGTAATGTATAAATGCAAATGGTTCATTAAAAGTTAATTAATATACTCTAATTTGTGTTTATTATTACTGGCACCCTGAGGTATAATCAAAAGTCGGTACACTGGAATAAGTGTTATAGACTATTAAATAAACTATTAATATTATTATTGATCAAGGTAGTTTGTAATCTTATTTCTCACATGCTCGTAGGCCAACATAATTTTCAAATAAATAATTTAACTCTTTTACAAAGGCCTATCAAGAAGTGTATTACAAGGTGAAACATATGACTGGTTCTACGCAGTCCTCTTCAATAATAAGGTTTTCCTTGGTTAGGCAGATCTTGTTTGACATCATTTTTCATACTCCATATACCTTCAGAAAATGTCCAATGATGCTTCGTTATCTCACGTTTCGTTTTCACGATCACAAGTGTTCCTTCCATCTTGATCCTTTTCGTTGATCCGTCTGCGTCTTTTCGTTGCTTATTTTATCTACCTGCCTTATTCCATTCAAACCCACATTTCTAACGCACCAATCATATCTCTATTACTTTTCCTTATTGCTGTGTCGCTCACACTACACCAGTCTGACGTATCGTATCCATCTTCACTTTCTCTTTCTTTTTCCTTATAACGGCATTCCTGCTACTAGATATTATCTGATGATCTCTTCCTCTGTCTCCTCATTTAACTCAAATCCCATGTAGTGTTCACTGTAATAATATTTGAACTCTAGAGACCCTACGGATGAACAAAAGTAAAGATTTTGAGGAAGTTATAAAAGTATATATATGTAAAGGATTGTGGAACTGTCAAGTTACCAGGAATTTTATTCAAAAAAAGAACTTGGAATTTTTAATAATTTGACAAAATTAATATCTCTCAACACCCACTGCAAATTTTTTCCCGTTTTCAAAAAGTTTGCAACTTGTGTTTGCAAAATTTTAACGTATATACTGTTATTAATTATGTGCATTTGTGAAACTATTATATATAGGCCTACACATGCAAACGTATTATGCAAACTTTGCATACGACTGCATTATTTGTCATTTACTCATTTATAGTTATAAATTTAAATTACAAAACCAACACTTGGGATATTGAGTGTTTATTGTTTAATTAGATGCTTTATAAAAAAGTAGATTAATCAGTTTTCGTAATTTTCCTGTTAAACGAAAAATTATCTTATTCTAAAAATTAATCTAATAATAAATGTGTTTTGCTTAAAATAGCGAGGAATTTCCTCAGTTCAGGTGAGCAAACTAGAATATAAGTACTTGACATTTACTATCACTCAGGCAACCAACGTCACAGGATAACTGAAGCCGGGCAGCTGTTCTGTGTCCGTTCACGGTTAACTGTGGGAGTTATTCTAGTTCTTCTGCTAGAATTATGAAGTTCTAGAATTATTACTTTGGTCATTACTGTACCTCTTCCACGAAACATCACTGACCTGGTTTCTGAAATAGACGTGCATTAGTTGTATATGAATTTTCCATTCTGCTACACAATGCAGTCATTACTGTACAACGGAACTTGTATGCAGCTTCGCTGTGCTACACGACATTCCTTTTCCCCAAGAATGCTTCCTTCCTACTACTGTGCCGGGACTCTGAATATTCCCGGCGCGTGTAAAGTGGTTCAGGGCTGCCAACTCGGTTGGCAGCACTGCAGGGCTGTGCTTTTGTCAAAACTACGGCGACGCGATTCGGTTGCTGTGGCCAGCTGTTCGCTGTGTTTTGGATTTCAGGGTGGGTGTCTAGTGAGGTTAGCCAAAGGCTTTATTTTTGACAAACTGGGGTAGGTTCGTCTTATGAGGACAGGTACGACCAACAAGTCCCGGCTTCGGTCTCATTTCTCAGCAAGCCTTCAACCAGGACGTTCCCTTTAGTCTGACGACCTAGGTCATGTGTGTCTGTATCCTTTTCATGCGTCAGTAGACTCCTCAAGACGTTCAGGGTCCCTCCCTCAGCCAGGAAAAAGGAGGAAGATCGGTGGTCATGCGAACACCTGTGACCACCAGCAGAGCGGTTCTACATTAAGGCGCTCCCCGAAGCCGTCAGACCAAAAAATGCACAGAAGAACCAAAATACACCGAAATATCCAGAAAGACCAGGAACGACTTCCAGTAAGCATTCACCATAGCACATGGACAATTTTCGGAACCTCTGCTCGTCTACAGTTCACCCTGTTTCAACTTGAGTTCGTCGCTACATACTTACAGATGGGAGCGTTTCATTTATGCCTCTTCTAACTACATGAACTCCAACTGTCATCTCAGTGTAACCCCTCAAATCCATTCTTCTTATATCTTCCATCACATTTCCAACCATCTTATCCTACGTCGGCCTCTCTTTCTGCTTTTATAAACTTGCGCCCTCATGATTTTCTTTGGCATACGCTGATCATCCATCTGCTATAGGTGACCTAGCCATTCGTTGTAGGCCTATTCGTTGAGCTTTTACGAATCTTACAATGTCCTCATGTTTCAATAGCTCGTCTACATCCTGGTTATTTCTTATTCTCCATTCGTCTTCTTTAACCGGGCCATAAAAACGTCTTACAATCTTTCTTTCAAGCCTGCTGAGTGTTTCTTGTCTTTTTTTTTGGTCAATGTCCATGTGTCGCCTCCATAAGTAACAACCGGTGTGATAAGTGTCTTATATATTTTTATATTGTGTTACGGCTAATGAGTCTGCTTCTCAATAGTCTACAGTTAGCATAGCATGCCTTATTATTTCCTATTTGTGTCCTGTCATGTAATGTCGTGTTTATGGACCCATCGGCTATCATGTTACCCAGGTGTCTGAACTTATTAACTGCATCAAATGAATTATCCTCTATGCATAAATTACATAGAGTTCTTTTCCGTTCTGATGCAGAAATTAGCATGTACTTAGTTTTGCTGATATTTACATTCAGTCCCATCCCAGCGGATTTTTGATTCAGCTCCGCTGAATCTCAACTAGCTGTTGTCTTGATCTGGGTACTATCACAACATTGTCAGCGTAAGCACATATTTGGCTTATCTTATTTAATATTGTTCCTCGCTGATCTATGTCTTTAAAAGTATAATGTTTTTGTGAATCTCATGGCCACCTTCGTTAACTTTATAAGTTTCAAAAGAATTCCCATATCCTGCGTGGCTCCATAAAGTTTTACCCTTCGCACACTATCAAATGCCTGTCTAAAGTCCACAAACAGCATGTAAAGATCTACATCATGCTCGTAGCACTTTTCTATATCTGTCTGATAATAAAGAACTGATCAGAAGCATCTTTTTCTTCGAAACATCACAAAGTCAGTACCTATACAGATTCATAAAAATATAAGTAGTTTTAACGAATTACATGTTGCCAGATGTTTGGGACATGTTTAAGTGACAGTACAGATTCACTGTAATATGGTAGTGTTATTTTTGTAAAGATGGTATATATATTATTATTATAACGTGTGTTTGGCGCGCGCGCGCGTAATTATTTTGCTGTAGCTTGTAATGAGATCGTAAACTGTTTAGTTAGCACCAGTGTATTTCAATGTTGTGTCAGAACGGAATTTCATTAGTCTGTCAGAACCATTTGTCGACAGTTCAGAGTTAGTGTTGATTACGACCGGCGCCAATTTCCTACAATCGGACATTGGCAACTAACCGACCCCCCCCTCCGCACGAAGACTATACTTAATACGGCATGTAATTTACGCGCGCGCGATTGAGGGGGAGAGATGGAGGAGAGAGAGAGAGAGAGAGAGAGAGAGAGAGAGAGAGAGAGAGAGAGAGAGAGAGAGAGAGAGAGAGAGAGAGACATACTAGCAAGCATAAGGATACAATTTACTACAAAAAGTTACTAGTGAGTAATTATTTTTAAGTGCCATATCGGAACGTTTGTTAGAAGTTTGCTTTCCAGCATACTGTTACAACGGGCGCATGGATGATCGTGTTTGAACAGCAGAATAAAGTAACTGAACACCAGAGGATTCGTTACTCACAACTTTCATTCAGGTGCAACAAACAAAACAACAATAAACACTAGTATACAACCGTTCTTCAAATGTACGATTGTCCAACACAAACTAATGTAACAAACAATAAATATAATCTAATTAACGTTGTCACAATAAATAATACAAGTCACCCGTTACAGTTGCCCGTTCAGAATAATTAACAAATTATTACTTTATACACAAAACCGCCATCAACGCACACACCGAATCGCAAGTGACAACTCAATTACTGCCAGCCACTTTCCTTTCTTTGTCTTTGCGCCCGTGGCCTGATTGGAGCGTCCGGGACGTGCCCGACTGCCAGATGAAAACACTGCTGGTATTTTTGAGAGGGTGCCTAAAACTGGGCTGTATTATGATTCAAAAAAGAATTCTGATTATGTAATTTTGATTTACTTTTGGAGCACTGTCTCTGGTGTCGATTCGGACAGCAGATGCCGTCGGCCTCGAACACACCAGGCAGACACCTTGTGGCGCCGGTCGCTAACCGCGAGACAAAAGTAGACAGTGGCAAACAGCTTTCTAGAGACAACCATGAGAAAAGAGTACCCTGAGAAGAGAGGGGTATGCAGAGAGGATCGGGAATTGTTCGGGGCTATTCAGAAATAGTTTAGTGAGTCTGACACCCGGGGGGGGGGGGTTAGCAAGAAACGCCCGAGCGCGTTTGACCCTAATTGGGGGTGGTGGTTCCGACGTACTGATGGTTCGTGGGTAAGAGAAGGAAGACGTCACTGCGGAAGCAAATAGAGTTTTGGCTAGCGACCGGACAAAGCCAGCACGAGTAGGAACAAAAGATCTCCACGAATTACGTCATTCCTGGCAGACCATAGAGACCCCGACAAGGAACGGAGGGTTTTAGACTGGAACTGTTCCAAATTACACTTGCTGGAGATCGACAAGAGCCATCACCAAGCGGGTCCAGCGTACGTCAGTACTGACCGAAGAAATAGAAGACAATAACTTTTGTGCGTAGAGCCAGGCGGTTACGACAAGAACATGGGAAACAGTTTGGCTCGAACGCCGCAAGCCTGTTGAGGGTTTCAGTCACGCGGACGCTGAAGCTAAGACGCCGGTCAAGCTGGACGCCTAAATACTTCACCGATTATCCCAGGCGATAGGCGTCCTTTTGTAGGGCGAGGGAACTGCCCGCCACTTCCAGAACATCTTTCTTTATGCCCCGTTGATATTGCGAGAAGATACTATGGCATTCGCGGTGATGCGTCGGGAATACTCGCGGTGTCGAAGGCGCATGGCATATTCCATCCTGTCGATTGGCGACCTTGTACACATCGCTACAAGACTGTATGATGAAGGCGCCATGCACGCAGCTTTTCGTTCAATTATTAGGTAAATTTGGAGAACGTAAAGGTAAGTTACTTATTCGTCTGAAAGAAGATATTTACTTAAAGAGGAACACTTAATAAAGTGGTGATATCTCTTGATAAGGTACCAATCAAGTAGAATTCGAGACACGTACTTACAGAAAAGGAATAAAATAAAAACCATTCAAAATAAAAATTTTTTAAACAAAACTGATAATAAAATGAAAATTGATAAAATAAAGAACACAACTCCAGATAAAAGTTAATCAGACCACAGAGTGCAGTCTTCTTCTTCCTCATGGATGACCCCCCGCCGTTTTCTTGCCCTTCCAGTACTTCTCCTATCTGAGATTATAAATTATCATCCCCATCCTTTTCACGCGGTCTTTCTATTTCACCTGTATTCAGATAATAATTTCTTCTGAGTCGTTTATAAACAAGTTGCATAAAAAAAAACAGTCATTTGGGTGAATTTCTTCTCAGGTTAATGCCTATTACCAGAAAACAGCAAAATAGAGTGGCAAAGTAGACCAACGGATATATGGTCATGTATAGAAGAGTTGAAGGAAAGAAAAGACGTTAAGCAGCAAAGAGAAGAGTAGTTAAGTGGGAAGGTTGTGTTGGACAGGATAAAGGAGGAAAAGATTTTGAAGAGACGGACTTAACACAATTGAGCTCCAATCCAACCCTTACACGCATAAGGGTATATCAAGAAAACGTATTGTTTTGGAGAATAGGCCTATATGCATCTCTATTTATTACAAAAAATCTGTAAAATATGTGAACCTAAGGTTTAATCGTGGATAAGTCCTGACAAAGTAAATCATTTAACTACGACTGTGAAATACTGTGAATACGGTTCTCTTCTGTTGTATCACGACCCCCACTGTCTTCCCCCATAATCAACATATTTTATTATTAAACTACAGGAACATGCACGGTAAACTTTATATTACTTCGACCCATCTGCAACGGGTTTCTGTGAGCAACAAAAAACAAACTACAAGACTAAAACTTTTGTCAGTCGGCCAAATGGTCTGCATGTTTTGCCAAACCTTTTTAATATCAAGGAAAGCATACAGTAGTAACTGTAGCAGTAGTACCGGCGTTCTAGTCGCAGAAAGAATATAATTAAAATATTCCTTCTTCAGCTTCTTTTAACTTTTTCTTCTGGCAGATTCGATCATAAGAGTTAACCTCGCCGTTCTGACACGAGAAACTCTGTTAACCTGCAGTTCTGGTACACGGGTTTACTTACTGCTACGGGCAGAACAGTCCGTATGATTACCGCAGTCAGGAATCTGAAATATCATAAGCTGCTTAAGTTGTATACAGTAATAATGAAGATCATTTAACAACACAAAGGAAATAACTGCAAAATCTTCAACTGCAGGTGCGAATACGGTAGGGAGGATTCATAAAAGAACACAGGTACTATACAGCAGCGAAGAGAATGCTTACACGAGATAAAAGCTTACAAACGACATGCTCGTGTGTCAGTCGTTATTTCGAAAGCAAAAGCATTCAGTGCACAAGCCACGTGGAATTAATACTGTTTTTCAGCCTAATCCATACTACTTCCTTTAAGATTAACACGCAAACTCACATTATTTTGATGATAACACAGATTAGCAGCCGCAAATGTAGAAAACTGTGCATGCGAAAGTGTCGGGCTGAAAACAAACATTTGCAGGTTGGTTGCCCTTCCCGCCTGACAACTGTCTTTGCAGCGTGTAGTACATAGTACATAGTAGATCTTTTTTATCTAAAGGTCTGCCGCCACTGTCATTGCAACCAGGAATTCTTGTTCTCTGCTAATCTTTTGAATTCCCAATTCTACCAGCTTCCAATTTCATCTGCATATTGTTTAAATATTTCTTTTCACCTTCTATCCCCCAACAGTTGTCTTTCAGAACTGTTTAGAACCAATCCATTACGTCTTATCACATGCCATACAGAATTTATCATCTTTTATTCCATTAATTTATAAGTTCACTTTTTGTCTCTAACTTCTTTTAGAACGTCAAAATTTATTCTTTTATATCCAACTGGTCTGTATCATCCTTCTCCATACCACACTTTCACTGTCTCCAACCGACACTGTCTTTTCCCCTAAGGTCCAGGTTAGCTTCCATCAAGTTTGCTAAATTTTTCTCCAAACTTCTATATCCATACGATTATTTGCCAGCATATTCCTTCCTTTCTCAGGATATTGCTTACTAGAATGTTGTAGACGAATAGTGTTCAAATCGCTTTTCCTTTTCGTGTTCTTGACTATTTTCGTAGACGTTTGTCGTTCTTTTGCTCCGTAAATCACAGTTAGCCCAACTGCTTTCTACTACAGTCTTCTATCCACTCTCCTCAGAAGAGGCATTTTACTTTTGGATTTCTCTTCTTCGAGCCTATTCTAACATCTTTTCGGTTTCCCTCTTTCTGTTATTTAAATTAATAACTGTTAATTAAATTACTCAGACGTACTACTGTTAACGCTGCTCCTCAAATCTGCTTTGCTCCACTTAATCATAAGGATGAAAAATAAATTTTCCAACAAATAAAACTAATATTTTAGTGATATAATGCATCTATTTAGAAGCGGAAAGAAAAAAAATCAAAATTATTCTAATAATTTTCAGACCTTTGTATATGTGGAATGATTCATAAAGACTCAAACAGTAAGACTAGGAAAGACACGATAAAAATTTTACAAGGCAATGACGACATCTGTCTTAACGTACGGCAGAGAACCTTGGGTGAAACAGAAGAATAATATTATGCCCGTGAAGATGAGATTTTACGAGACGTGAATGACTGCACTTTACGCGATCGAACATGAAGTGAGGATATCCACAAATATTTACATATTTTCTACTTACAAGAAAAAATCAGAAGTCATAAATTCGATTGGTGTAAACTATTGTATAGGATGTGTAATGAAAGATGTAGTTGGGCGCCCAAGTTAGGCACGGTTCGAAGCAGACACGCCTAACCCATAAAGCGCAGAGAAGAACACAACAACAAGGTTACGTTGTTTGTAAAGAGGAGACAGCATAGCCATTCTAGCTTGTAAAAGAGTACGCTAGTTAGCTACAAATGTCAGAGAAATGTAAAAAATGTAGGATCACGTCGATAAATTAGTCTGTAATTGTCAGGTTACATCTCAATTATTATTAAGAACGCGCAAGTTGACGGTGACCATTATTACGTATTTGTTAATTGGTATAAATATTTAATTAGTTAAGTACGTATAACAGAGTGGATTATAAATTTTAAATAAACCGAATCTCTATTCACAGACATGTTAAATGACAAAATAATTTCGATTACATTACAAGCATTACTAGAAAACTGAAAAAGTTTTATCCCTTATGCAATACCAGTAAAACTTTTTTTTGAATAAGAAGAGAAAGAGATATAGGTTGCGTTATCCTTGATTTTCTCAGAAAATACAGCCACATACTCTAAGCGAATCGATCAGTGATTTAATTCCATTAAGTTGAAACAATAAGAGTAAAAAAGGGGTTAGCACTGTACAACGCCCATTACAATAATTTATAATTTAAGTGTCGGATAGCCGAAGCCCTTTTAATCTTCTGTTAATTGCTGGCTGTAGAAGTGACATGAGTAACGGCTTAGGATGGTTGTAAGTTTTGCATGGTTCTGGTGTCTCGTTCGTAAATGACTTCAGTCATACGGCATACGGAAATCCACATATAAGGTGCGACTGGACACATACCACGGGGCATCCACGATAGCTCGTAGGATTTTTGACTAACACCTCTATATGAAGCTATCTTAGGTTTGGAAGCGCAGCCCTATGTCAATATGAGTTTAGGACAGTTTTACAGATAAGTAGTTTATTGTCTACGTAGAGAAAAGGTTTTCTGTTTATTAACCAGTGGTTTCCTTAAATCTTAGGTATACTCGTTTTCTTTTCTGTTTTATGCAGTGTCTCCAGGTCAGTTTAGAGCAGTGTTTCCCAAACTGTGTGCCGCGAAGCCCGGCTGGGTGTGCCGCAAAATTTTGGAAAAATAATAAAAATATAAAATAAAATAAAATGTCTAATTCGGCAAAAAAAAAAGAAGTCAAAAAGTTGTTTGCTTACTTAGTTAATAGTCCTGTCCTGAACAGTAAATGTACTCCTGATAAACTAGCATTACGGATGGAAAAGTCTACTGATATAACTGGGAAACCACAAGTAGTACTAACGTAAGTATTCACTATTATAGTATATTACGCTGCAGTGTGATTTGAAAGACATCGGGGAAAGGTACTGATTGTGAGGGGGTGAGATACTGCGCCGCGGCTTCTGACTATTTATTTGTAGTGTGCCGTGGGCTAAAAACGTTTGGGAAACGCTGGTTTAAAGTTTACGTGAAGGTCTATGTGTTTGGTTATTGTCTGTTGTGTTCTCACGAATAACTGTAAACTTGTATATTTTGTTTAAGAAGACACCTGTGACAGTTAGTTGTGAAAAGCCACACCAGAAGCAAAGTATATGTCTGAAACGCATAGTACGAATATGACATAGTATAACTGCAAAGGAACTGCAAAGAGAAAACTTACCAATAAAGAGGTCTTAGGCTCCGTCCACACAATACCAACAAAAACGTTTTGTAAAATAAATTTGTTGCACAAGCTGTTGAACTGAAACTTATTTTAAATCTTTGTGCGCCACGAAACCCAAGCTCCAATTTCGTTCGTGACTAACGAGTAACGGAAGTGACACAGTGAGGAGAGGAAAACGCAAACCCGAACGGTATTTTTCTGCTTCGTTAATAAGTAGAAATATTAAAAATAAGAAACACAGAGTATAAACAATTTAAAAACGTCACTTAAAAACGAAGAAATATAGTATGGAAAGAAAAAAAAAACACTTGAAACGAATCGAACGTTAAAAGCCAAGACGAGATACCAATCTGTGACGTAACTTAAAATACGCCGCCACGTTAACATGAGTCCAACGAAAATATTAACAACACAATATAAATTTAAAAAAATAGAGTTAAACATTTTACGTAATTTTGACCAGTAGAATATAGAACTATTAAATATTAATGAGCCACTAACACTTTACTAGCATAACCTAAAACGATAATTGTAACCAAAGTGTTGTCGCGAAATGATTCCGTTTATCTAATACCTGGGAATTACTATTGTTTGGGTAAATTCGTTGAACGACATTACCGCAATACCAAACGTTTCGATACTGCCTACAAAAAACTGTCGATATCTCATATAAACTAGTACACTCCCTGAGCTGCAGAACTCGCTCACTATTTTGAACGAAGTACGCTTATTATTATATAAATTTCGATAGTAGATAATTTTTCAATTATGGCAAAAATTACAAAAACCCTATTTTTACTATTTTTTTTTTTTTTGTAATATAACAGTTGTAAAGCACAGAATCATACAACAAACATTAAAAATTCAAAACATTCGGATTTGGGTCACAATTCCTTTTAGTCTGGCATCCGGCTGGATTTTCACAATTTTTTTTAAATTATTGATCATTGTTTTGGGCAATGGGGTCTTAAAAATTTTGAAATTTCGAAAACTTAACACTGAATTCAGATGTTAGTAAAATTCTATTCGATTTGATACCGAGCATGAATTTTTGTGATTTCATAAAAATTTTCACCAATTTTTGGCCCCTGACAAAAAAATATTTAAATTTCCAAAATTGAAAACTACATTCAGACTGTGGTTTAAGTTCACTTTAATTTGATACCTCAAATGGGTTTTTGCGATTTTTTTAAAATTTTGACCGCCCCCACATTTTGGCCTCCCAGCCCCCTATTTTTTAGAGGTATCTAACTCAAAACAAGAGGTTTCTGCAGGGTAAAAGTATGGACAAGCACGTCAAGTTTTACGGGAATCGGTTAATGCGTTCAAAAGTTATCCTGACACGTACCCCAAACAGATAGACAGACAAGTGCCAAATGGTCGAGACAAAACTGAGACTCGCTTGGCTCGTTCAAAGAACCCGGATCTTCGTAAGAAACGATATGCTCGATTCAAACACACACGGAAATACGAATTAAATGTAAAAATAATTTCGATGAAAGAATAAAAGACTTTCAAAGATTCCTATGGAAAAAGAATGCGAATACGCGCGAAAAAACTTTTGAATGAACAGTGTGCGCAAGAGATCGCAAGAGCATAGAGTGCGAAAGGGTTTAGCGACCACAGGTCAGATCAGGCATAATTAAATCTATCATCTGTAACGGCTTGTGGCCAAATAAAGGAAGTTTCACTTCGAACGTGTGGATTCTGTCAATTATGTTTTTTAAAACATTTTAAAAATATATTGCAGATTCGTCTTTTTCAATCTGTAACATGTTCTAGATAGTTTATTAAAACGGCTTCCAGCGAACGAAAGTCGATTCTAACAAAGCAGCGAGTGTCTTTGCTAGTAAGATGACGAATCTGGGATCAACCGTCACTACGGTCCAGGAAAAAATCCCATGGTACAAGATATACTCCATCATATAAATCAAGACGACACTGATCCACTCGTAGGACAACTGCGGATGCAATGGACCCTAAAATAATTTTGCCAGAATTTCAATTCTGATTTTGAGTACCTCACTCAAGAAATTGATCACAGATAAAATCTAAATGAGATCACAAGAAAAACATCGCAATATTTGTCTTTGTCTTGTAGAAACACGCGTGTTACCCAGTGTGGACAGGCTTCAAACATATTGCAAAACATCCTTTGGCCTTTACCGACTCCGCATGTGACCTAGAAAACTTGTTTAAAAACACGAAAATCTTGTTGAACAACGGTTTTACACCATTTTTGTTTCTTTGCCTCCAACAAATATTGAAAACTTTTATAAAACGAGCCTTTATTCAGTAAATACTTTGATCAATACTTTTAGAAACTAGTTTAATAGGAAACAGGGATTATTAAAATAGTGCAGTTAACAGGAAAATTAACTTCTGAATATCGTCGCCCACCAATCTCGGGTTCGAAATCCCAACACGAAGAAGATCAGAAATAAAACAAAGTTATGTTCCTTTTAAGATGCAGACTACATTTGGAATCCACTGTGTACACTACGTGACGATGCTGAATATTTAAATTCGTTTAATTATGGTCAAGTGGCCTCTGAGTCGTCTCTAACAAACGATTCTTAAATAAAATTTCGTTCAGTGTTGTACATTTCATGGTAACATAAGTTATCATGCTCCGAGTAAATCTCAGCTCAGGTGGGTGGGTGCGTCCTGTGTTCGCGTACGTGCCAGAACGTACAAAATGGTTATTATCTCGCAAATATACAGCCCCTGCGTACATTCTGCCGCATCCAATCCAATAATCTCATATAAAGCAGGCGTCGCATCTGGCTTCGTTTCCTACAACATTTATGAAGTTTACAACACAAAAGCTTTCTCTTGGTTTCATAACGAGAAAGAAAGAGAGAGAGTGAGCACGTCCCCCCCCCACACATAGTGGTACTAACTCGCTTCCTGCTTTACGGAATTTTAATATCATCTCCTCGTATATACAGAGATAACAAGTCTACCTAGAGCATTTGCCAGGGTAGGCTGTGACGGTTTTTGCTCTGCAAAATTTTGTGTAATTTAGCGGAAATCCTGAGTTTTCATCATTTATTTCATCATCATATTCTGCATCATCATTACTACAAGTTTCACCAACAGTCCAGTGCTAAACAGTTATATTTAATCTGTGCGGGAGTGTTTTTGTTTCCGAGTGCTGTGCGGTTCTGTGTCGTGTTCAATTGTGCCTGTGGATAGTTTTCAGTGTCTGGTGATCCCTCAATCCTAGACCTGCGTAGACGTTCATTTCGGCTTGTCCGAAATGGCGTCGAATACGCCCCCGAATCCTCTGCCGGCGCCGCTTGTTTCCTTAATGGAAACATGCTCAACCGGCTTCCGTTCCACTCCACTTCCTCACGACAGTGAAAGTGATTGTGAAAGTGACATAAGTGCGGTCGATATGTGCAGTGTTGGGTCGGGGGACGGACAGTTCTCGCTTGTGGAGGGCAAGTCTGCCAAACGCAAGCGAAAACTGGCCCAAACTCCGCCGCCCGCCTCAGCTGCAGATCAGTCGTCTAGTCACGGTAACAGCGGCACTCAGCGCGAGCGTGAGTATTCAACTGCTACCCAAACTGTGTCTTCCCCACGCATTCCACCGATTGTAATTCCTGATAATAGGAATTACTCTCAATTACTGCGTTCCATATCCCTAGCTCTTCCTTCGGTCAAGGTCGAGGCGAGGTGCCAAGGCGCCTCGCTAAAGCTGGCGACCGCTACAATCCCAGACTTCCGCTCTGTTCAGTCATTCCTGACAGAGCGTAAGATTTCATTTCACACTTTTGCCCTCCCGTCAGAGCGAGAAATCAAGGTCGTTCTGTCGGGAATTCCATCCTTCACTGAAACTGATGCCATCAGGCAGGAACTTGTTGCGCTCGGCTATGCTCCGACCGCGGTAAGCGTCCTGCATGTTGGCAAAGGTGATGACCGCCGACCTGTTAACAGCTTTCTGGTCAAACTTCTAAAAGTA
The DNA here is from genome assembly GCA_034769895.1 of Magicicada septendecula. Classification (NCBI taxonomy): domain Eukaryota; kingdom Metazoa; phylum Arthropoda; class Insecta; order Hemiptera; family Cicadidae; genus Magicicada; species Magicicada septendecula. The sequence continues at coordinate 775,365,820 of CM068368.1, forward strand.
GGCCCTTTCGAGGAGATTTATAGTCTCCAGAACCTTCTGCACCTACGGGTACAAGTCCGAACATTTGACCCGCGGCCCGGCCCCTCGCAGTGTTTTAACTGCCAGAGGTTCGGCCACAGCAGTCTTTTCTGTCATCAGCCCCCGCGTTGCGTGCGTTGTGCTGAGCCTCATCGTGGCTGTGATAAGCCTACGACGGGGTACACAGCAAAATGCTGCAACTGCAAAGGAGCCCATCCGGCTAATTACCGAGGCTGCCCTAACTTTATCGCCGCCATGAAACCGCAGCGACCTCCTGTGCGCCCTGGCAGGCCGTGTAGCTGGTCCTGGCCCTAACCGGCGAGCGGCTTTCCCGCCTCTCACTGGTTTATCTGCCAAGGTCCCGGCAGCAACTCCGGTTGCTTCCGGTGCCGCTGTCTCGCCTGCAGTCGTCGCTTCGGCGCCGCCTGCAGCGGCCTCAATCCCGGCGCCTACCGGAGCGCCCGCACCTTCCTACGCGGCCATGGCCGCTAAATCAGCCCCGCCTCCAGCCCGATCGGGCAAATCCAAGCGCTCTCGTCGTCGCCGGAACTCCGCCGGCCGACCTACATCGTCACAGGTTCCACCTGTACCTTCTCCGCGGGCTCGACCCGCCCCCAGTCATCGTCCTCAACCTTCCAGCGAGCAGTCTACTACTCAGTCCACCAGCCCAGCGCCATCTGCTACCCCTGTCGAGGCCAGTCAGGCTTGTCCTCCTGAATCCCGGGAATCTTCTCGGGCTTCGGCGGATCCCCTGACTGCCTGGGCAGATAATCTTGTTGCGTCCATCAGGACTGCTCGCGACACTACCACAGTGCTTGCCCTGGTGTTCCAATCATTAGCTGCCCTCTTTCCTCTACTTCCCCTAAATGGCTAATAGCCTGAGGATCGTTGCGTGGAACGCCTTCGGGCTACTCCCCAGGCGATCTGAACTGATGACTTTCGTAACGGAGTATGATGTTGATATCATACTTCTTTCCGAGACTCATCTGGCTCATTACCACTCGTTTTCCCTTCCTGCCTATGCCTGTTATCGTCAGGATCGTCCCCTACGGCCTCGCTGTCCCCCCTCGGGGGGCACAGCTGTTTTAGTCCACAGGCGGATATCCCACAGGCTTTTGCCTCCTCTAGATACATCTATTATTGAAGGCTGCGCGGTGGCGGTGGACGCCGGCGGATCGGAGCTGAGCGTAGTTTCTGCGTACCTCCGGCCTGGTCGGCGAACTCTGCCACCGCCCGAGGAGTGGGACGCCCTCCTCGACCACCCCCTCTCAACCATTGTAGCCGGCGACTTAAACACCAAACACCCTTCATGGAACAGCCGCGTTGTCAACGCCTATGGAAATTCTCTGTTCCGGTTCGTCTCTGGCGACCCGGCACTTAATGTCATCGGCCCTGAAGACCCTACCTACTTCCCCTTTCACGGCCATCGGCCGGACGTTCTTGACATAGTAGTTGTCAAGAACGTTGCCCGCAACATCGAGGTCTCGTCTGTGTCGGACCTTTCGTCCGATCACAATCCCCTTGTAATAACTGTTCGAGAGCTGTCGGCGTCACCCCGACTTCCCGCTCAGATTGTTAGGAGAGTCAACTGGCGATCCTATCATGACGAGCTCTCTCGAAGGTTACCATCTCTCCCGGCGGACCCAATCGTCACTCGTGACGATCTGGATCTCCGCGCCACAAATCTCCAGGAATTGGTCCAAGGTGTCATGGATCGACACACCTACGCACTCGAGGTGAATCATCGCAAATCGGCCTTACCTGCGGAAGTACTCCACGCCATCTGGCTACGGCGCCAGCTCCGCCGCAGATGGCAAAGAACCCGTGACCCAGTCGTTAAGCGACGATTTCAACAACAGTCCCTTTACGTTCAGCACCTACTGCGGGACGTAAACTCTGATCGATGGGACTCATACCTTGAGTCTCTTGAAGTCGACCACGCCTCCGTCTGGAGAGCGGTGCGTAGACTGACCCGCGAGAAGAGAACTCGCAACCCGCTGGAAACCCCGAACGGGGTTGTGTCTTCATCAGAAGGCAAGGCTGAGGTCTTCGCCGACTGCATGGAGTCGCAATTTACCGTTCATCGAGGCGTTTCGGACCCTGCCCACTCGGCAGAAGTTCGGGACTTCCTATCTGGTTATTTTTCTCGCCCTCCCGCTGGCCAAGACCTCCCGTTCGACAGAGACGAACTCGTTTCGTCTGTCTGTCGACTAAACCGCCGTCGCGCCCCCGGTCCTGACCGGATCGGGGCCGCTGCATTACAATATCTCCCGGCCTCAGGCGTTGACCTCGTTCTCGAGCTGTTCAACTCTTGTCTCCGGCTACAGTACTTTCCCCGCCTGTGGAAAAATGCCAACATCGTCATGGTTCCTAAACCCCGCAAGCCGCGCATGCTTCCTGAAAGCTATCGGCCAATATCTCTCTTGCCAGTTATCTCGAAGGTGTTCGAGCGGCTCCTGCTGGCCCGCATCTCGCCGTTGTTGGATAATTTTATCCGCAACGAACAGTTCGGGTTTCGCAGAGAGCACTCGACCACGCTTCAACTAGTCCGCGTGGTAACGCAACTCTCTGACGCCACCAACAGGCGAGCGGCTACGGCCGCCGCACTGCTGGACGTGAGCAAGGCCTTCGACAAAGTCTGGCACGAAGGTCTTCTCTTCAAACTAGCTAACTCCCCCTTACCATCGTCCATAGTGTTTTTCCTCCGGTCGTATCTCAGCGACCGAACCTTCAGGGTGAGCGTCGACGGAACCTGCTCTGCAGTTCGTCCTGTCGCCGCCGGCGTACCTCAGGGATCTGTCCTCGGCCCCGTTCTGTACCTCGTGTACACGAACGACCTGCCTGTTTTGCCCGGAGTCACGTTGTCTTTGTTCGCTGACGATGCAATGTATCATTACAGCTCTGTGTCCCCGCGTTTTGCGAGTACACAGTTGCAGCGTCAGTTGGACCAGCTTCCAGACTGGCTACGGAAATGGCGGGTGACGATCAATACGGAGAAATCCGAGGCGATCTGTTTCACTCGTAAGCCCATCTCCCGATGCCAGCCCCTCTCCCTGGAAGGGAGGCCTATCGCCTATAAAGAGTCGGTGAAGTATCTAGGCGTTCGGCTAGATCGTCGCCTTTGCTTCAACGATCACGTGACGGAAACCCTTGCCAAGGCTCGCGGCGTTCGAGCCAAACTTTACCCATACCTCGCGTGCCGCAGCCCCCTGGCGCTGCGCACGAAAGTTACCCTCTATCTGTTGTTTCTCCGGTCTGTCTTGACCTATGCGGCACCTGTTTGGTGGTCACTTGCCTCCGCCACCAACAGGCGTAGGCTGGAAAGTTTCCAATCCAGAACCCTCCGTTCCTTGTCGGGATCTCCTTGGTTTGTTAGAAATAGTGTAATTCGAGGAGGTCTACGAGTTCCTGCTCTCTCAGCCTTTGTCTGGTCATTAGCTGCGACTCTCTTTGCCGCAGCTGAGACCTCTTCCTTCCCTTACCTCAGGACCATCAGCACCACGCAACCACCTCCCCCAGTCCGGGTCAAACGCCCTCGGGCGATTCTCGATGACCCGCCATAAGTTTAAGTAACCTGCTTAAACCTCAATCTGAATATTCCCTATCTGCCCATGCCCCAGAATTTACCTGCAAAGCTGTTTCCTTCCTCCCTTCCTAGTATGCCGACCGCGCTGAATGCCGCTGCTACGCGCTATCACTGGCACGGAGGCTCTCTGCCTCGCGGGGAGCGACCGACGCCTCACGGCGTCTGCACGCGGGACTGGGAACGGGTGACATCTGTCCTCTGAACCCGTTCATGCGGCAGTGCCCACTGATTGCAAAAATTTTTAAATAAATAAAAATTAAAAACCTTTCTCCCCCGCCTTCTCAGTTAACTGGTTGGCGGTTGTCCATTCCTGATATTAGGCACCAGTCGAAGAACCAGAACTATGTATATCTACAGGCAGCCATTGAGCTCGACTCAGATGCTGCAGTCATGCACCGGGTGCAAAGACGCCCCGCTACTACAATGCTACATGCTACATGCTACAGAGATAACATCATACATGTGTCTGCTTTTTGATTTCAAGTGTCTCTCACTTCCTTTTATTCAAGATTCTTAGCCGTCCCATTTGGTCATAAACGGTTGTACACTGTGGTGGTGTATCTGTAACAACGTCAATGATTCAATCAAAAACTCACATTCCTCGTGGATACCACCGTGTGTATTTAAGCAGACATTACGTAACGACTTCTAACATCTAATACATACATGACATTAAAATTGGAAAATGTATATGTACCTACATAACACTCCCGCGAAACAGACAAGCACTTTCTCACACAGCCCCGGCTCCAGGCAGGGGCGAACCGTGCCACCGCCCAGGGCAGCAAATTTAAAAGGGCGGCAGATTCCGGGATGTTAAGTTTGGTGGAAAAATTTATAACTTCTTCTCTGCATCAACTCGCCGTTGGGGTGTACTAAAAAATCACATTTCTAACCGTACGCTGAAACCTTTATGTGAAACAACTGGGAAAGTAGAATAGACGCTGTCACTCCACTTAGATATCGAATAGAAGAGATCTACGGTGCGCTTGTTGATATCAATAAAAACGAAAACACAGATAAAATGGTGGCTCACGAGGCTGGCAGTCTGGCGAGTCATGTAACTGACTTCAAATTTCTGTGTCCAATAGTAATATGGTACGACATATTACATCATATTAAAACACTCCAAAGTATTGACGTGGATGTAACAAAATCTGTCAGTTTACTTGAAAATACAAGCATTTATTTCATTTCTGTCAGAAGTGACTTAAAATTTCAAAGCTAAGTTGGCGCTACGGAACTAGCCACTAAATTGGACACTGAAAACCCAATGGTAAGCCTATTTACTGTTTTTCCCGCGGTTTTTGGTGGCATCGCCCGCTTAGCTTGGCGTAGGCTAAGTTAGGTCCATGCCGGTAGCGGTCGGTCGCTTCGCCTAGCGTGGTGCGGCCTCCAATACCGGCGCTGAGCGGGTTAACAATTCCCGTAGGAGGGCTTCGGCCCGAGTTTCTCTGCCAAAACGCGATGGGCGACCGTCGCGTTGCGGCCGGGCGGCGGACTGGTCCAGCTAAGGGCCAATCCAATGCTTCTTCAGTAGACCCCGACCCAGTCCCTGACTCGGTGCAGTGGTCCTTCTCAGGGCCACCAATCGGTCTCGGCCGAGTCCAACGTTGTCACTGGGGGTACTCCTGCCCCGACGTATCAGAGGCTCAGCACGAGTACGAAGGAGAAAGATTAAAAGACGATTTGATTACGAAGGAAAAGACGAATTCATTGAAGATCCAGAGTTGCGGTGCAAAGTCGATTTTTATTTTAAAGTTATAGATATTACCATTTGTGATTTAAATGAAAGAGTCCAACAGGTTAAGAGACATGGTAATTTTTTTTCCTTCCTGTATGACGTTATGAATAGGGAGGGGCGCGGCACTCATAAATACTGTACAGAGCGGCAGAATACTGGGGTCGGCTCTGTTCTCCCACAATGTTATACGAACCCCATAGTTGTCCCAATCATCGAGGATCCTCCACCAAGAAGACTACAAACCAAAAGATTCATAGCGTGGTAAAGGAAGAACACAACGATCGCTCGAATTCGTCTGCACATTACATTTGAATACGGAAGAATATCGTTTGGGTATATGCCGTATCATCCGGCCATATGCCTTACTGTAGTAGTGTATACTGTGAGCAGACATAAAATTCGTCTGTTTCTTAGGCTTTCACTGCCGGCCGGCGTCATAGTTATTATCCGGGCTGGTAAGGCCGTGGTCTTCAAAATTCTTCATGCCGATAGACGTCAATCGCTCGACCAGACGTTTCGGTCTCACCTCTGGAAGCCATCTTCAGTATAACGACATAAAAAAAACCTGACAGATGTACGTCAGTACAACCACAGTACTGTGGCAAAGGCTGACACAATGGCCTCTGGAGGTGGTCGAGCGATTGACATCTATCGGCATGAAGAATTTGGAAGACCACGATTTTATAGCCTGGATAATAATTTTAATAATACCACTAGTTCATTGGAAATTCAATGAAATTCATGACTGGATCTTCAGATTACCAATAACAAATGAAAGACACATATGACTCTCTCTGATGTATTGATTCACGCGGTTCCAATCATGATTGCTAACTGTTAATCGTATAGACATTTGGGACACAGTGCTGGACTAAATGAAGATCACTGAATGGAGAGGTACAGCGAATAATCATAAAATGTTTACAACAATAAATGAGCGAAAACTGTGGAAAAGACTCACCAGAAGTGGCACTTTTCTAACGCAACATCGAACAGAAATTTTGGAGGAAATGTTTTTTGAGCTGTATAACTACAAATTACGAACGATCACACATCTCATCCGTTATTGAACGATTTATTGCTTAAATTAATAATATAAAAATGTACTTGGAGAATAAATTAATTATTTCTTTTATGAATTTGCTAACTGCTATAATTGTTTATTGTTCGACTAAGCTTTTCGTCATTACTGACATCTTCAGGTCTTAAACAACCTCAGGTCTTAGGTTGTTTAAGACCTGAAGATGTCAGTAATAACGAAAAGCTTAGTCGAACAATAAAAAATTATAGCAGTTAGCAAATTCATAAAATAAATAGTAAGGATGGCTGCTAATTTAAACAATACGAAGAATAAATTACTTTACCAATACACTGTGCAAGAAACCATAAAAATCATCAAGAGTTACTATCAAGGAAAATACGGATAAAAATATATAATTACGAATATGGAAAGTAAAAATATTTCTTTTTCCAAATTTCTTCCTGCAAAAATTTAATAAGGACGGCGGCAGTAGATGACGAGTTTTTGAGCAGATAATGGAAATCGCTTATCCTAAGATAAAGACAACAATCTATGTTTCGATATGAATCAAGTGAGCTGCCAAATCGCATAAACGAACAGTATAATAGAAAGGATAAACGATGATATTTGGCACAACAACTTTCGAAGGTTATAAATACAAATGAAAATATATAAAGGCCTATACTAATGTACGGAGTGAGAACACGACCAGACAACCCAACGGCTAGAAAAGAAATACAAGTAGCTGAAATGAGTACGCCTATGTCAAAATGGATATTAGGCTAAATGCGACGAGACAGAGTAACGAACGCGAACATTCGAGACATGTGTAAACTGGAAAATGAAAGACGGCAACCTTGGAACGACGACGTCGAGTCGACAGGGCGATCGAAGGCAGGCTAATTTAAAATGTTAAAAAACGAAAGACTAGTTACAAGCCAGTGACAGTCGTGAAAAAAGCCACAAAAATTTTTCGATAACCAAGAATGAAGCGGAGGAACTATATTGAATAATGAAACTGGTTACGAACGGGTATCTCCTAAATAAAATAAGAAAAGAAGGAATAGATGGAGGAGAGGAGAATGACGAGGAGGAGGACGAATAATGGGAAATTGAAGAAGAAAGACTAGAAGGAGGAGGAGGAACAGGAGGAAGAGAAGGAGGAGGAGGAGGAGGAGGGGAGGAGGGGAGGAGGGGGGAGGAGGAGGAGGGGAGGAGGAGGAGGAGGAGGAGGAGGAGGAGGAGGAGGAGGAGGAGGAGGAGGAGGAGGAAGAAGAAGAAGAAGAAGAAGAAGAAGAAGAAGAAGAAGAAGAAGAAGAAGAAGAAGAAGAAGAAGAAGAAGAAGAAGAAGAAGAAGAAGAAGAAGAAGAAGAAGAAGAGTATGATATACAACTGTTTTTGTTTTTTCAAACGGCGTTTTGAAATTTTTTTAGAGACAAGTAAAACTGGACAGAAAATATGAAATAACTTTCAACAAAGATGTGGAAAAATTTTTGAAGGGTTTTGGGAATATTTTTCTTTCTTCTTTACTTGGTCGACTCCTACAAATTTGGAGATGAAAGTTATTGCAACCATGGTCGTACATCGAAAAACCATGGTCGTTGTCTGGAAAAACGCTGCGGGACAGTGGCGTATCTAGAATTTGGCTTTTTGGGGAGGTCCGGGGGTCGGGTCGGCTTCATACTAAAGAAAAGACAAGTTAAGACAAATCAACATTAGGCCTACTATCTTTAAAGTGGCTGAAAAACGCGTGATAACATCTTGAAATCAGTCGCATTAAAGTAAACGGTAATAACAAAATAAAAATAGGTGTTATTGAAACACTGTTAAAAGATACTTATTGACTGAACTGATTTCCCTATATTTCGTATTTCAAACGTATACCCTAATGCTGTGTAGTAAACCTGTTTGTATATTTAAAAAAGGGCTACTACTATATTAGCGTACACAGCTGAAAAAAATAAAATAAAACAGTTTAAAAATTAAATGATTAACAAAATTCTTCAACTTTTTCGACCCTCTAGGGGTCCCGTTCCGGTCCCGTTCGTCCCCTCCGTATATACGCCCCTGGTGCGGGAAGATTAAGAAAGACACTCTTGGGTCAAGTGGAATCTCGCTTGGAAGTGGTCGCTACAACATTTATGAAGTTGATAACAGACGAAAGCTTTCTCTTGTTTGTCTAACACGCGCGCCCACGCAGTTGGTAATAATTCTCCGTTATACTATGCCGGTAATATTATCTGCTCGCGCACACATGTGTTATACTTTCTCAGTGTGTTTGCTCAGGCACACATGTGTTTACGGCGACACAACGCAACACTGCAATACAATGGTATCCGTATCTGTTGCTCACTCGGCGGTTGACTAACGCTAGGCTGCCGTTTCGTTTAGAATTTCTAATTTCGTTGAGAAATATGTGTGTGTGCGCACCACAATGGGTAGATAATCGAGTCTTGTCTCGGTTGCTGCGTCGTGTATTCTGTTCTTCTACAGCGTAAAGCTTGTACTGGAGAACGGCGCTCATTCGTGTGACAGATTTATTGCGTCAACACAATATGTAGTACGGTGTGAAATGATATTCACTGGCACTACAACATAATGCATACTCGGGCGCACGAGCGCAATAAACTTTGATCATTAAATCTCTACATCAGTCACTGGCGGACGCATAGGGTGGCGATGCCTCCTTTAGAAAACTTAGTAATTGTATTTAACAAACTACGTTAGTGGATTCACAAATACGAGTATATAAAGCAGGGCCGTATTTACGGAGGGCGGAACGGGACCGGACCCCCCCCCCCCCCGAGAAGATTGAAAAAGTTGACATGTTGACATTCATATCGAAAAAGTTGACATTCATATAGAAAAATTTGACATAATATTCAGTATCTGCCGTACACCGACATGTCTTTTGCGATCTTGAAGAGTGTACCCTGCCACGTGCCTGAGAAATCTCATTTTGGCCGCTTGTATACGAATGGCCTGGGGTTTCGTTAAAAGTCCATTTCTCAGACGCATAGAGAAGTGTGGGATGGACCATCAACTTCTAGAACTTCAGGCTTTGATTTTAGAGTTCTCCTGATGGTCCCACACATACGACTGAGCTTGTGAAGCTTCTTCACCACATCATTGTTTATAATGTAAGACACACTACAGCCTAGATATTCAAAATTACTGACCTGCTGTAGAGCAGTACCAGATACAACAATTTTTGTTAGTATGGGATCAGCTCCATGAAAACCCATCACCTTGGTCATCGATGTGAAGATCTGTCAGCCGAAATGCTTGCAGATTCCACTCAATGAGTGTAAATGATATAATAAATATTAAAATTAATTTTGAAAATGAAGATATATTTTGTATAACATTATAAAAAGTCATAGAGCGAATAGTATTAAGTATGTCTTTTGAAGTGTTGAGTCGCTGAGACATATGATGACCATAATGAACACAGAATGTACGGGAAGTAACGGAAAGATACTGGGCCGGGTTGATGACCCTGCCCACATGTGTTAGGCAGTCAGTGAAAGGATTGTTTACCTGAGCGATTGTTTACAAAATTGTGTACGCTCTCGGTAACGAGTAGAAATGTAGGTAGCATAGAGGTAATGTCACTGTGATTTTGTTTTCGATCTGAAGATGAGTTGAAAGCTCGAAAAGGCTGTCGGTAGTAGAGTGCAACAAGTAGTTTATGCACTGCTGAAACATCATATATTTACTTGCAATATAAAAAATATTGTACGAATTATTTGTTAGCTAAAACCACTATCCGGGCTGTAAGGCCGTGGTCTTCCATGTTCTTCAACTGACGTTTCGACCCCGCCTATGGAGGCCATCTTCAGTGTCAAAAGGACTTAAGACGTACTGACAAAATGTCCATCAGTACGTTTTAAATCCTTTTGACACTGAAGATGGCCTCCAGAGGCGGGGTCGAAACGTCTGCTGAAGAACATGGAAGACCACGGCCTTACAGCCCGGATAGTACATGTAGTTTTAGCAATTACGACGTCGACCGTGACAGCCTAAGGAATCGATTGAATTATTCGTTTATTTGTAATGCACGACCAAACAATTTTGTCAAGAAAACGATATAAAATAACAACACACTACAGTAGAGCATCGATTATCCGAACATCAATTAACCGAACGATCTATTATCCGAACTCAATAAAAAGTACAATTATGTACTGTACTATACGGTACAGTAATGTATTGGACACGTATAGGCGTATTGGATATTTATTGAACATAAATCTCTCTCTCTCTCTCTCTCTCTCTCTCTCTCTCTCTCTCTCTCTCACTCTCTCTCTCTCTCTCTCTCTCTCTCTCTCTTTCTCTCTCCCTACACACACACGCGCGCGCGCGCATAAAGAATTTCGACGAAACCGAAACATCGAAGCATGATAATGTTTTGTAAACAAAAAATGTCTAGACTGTGGGGAATCGACAGTGTGGAAGCGTTACATTTTTCGATGACGCATCACGCATTTTGTGGAATGACCCACAGCCTAAAAACATTATCATGTTAAAAAATGTATACTATAAATTATTACAGTAGGCCTACTGTACAGTAATAACCGTTGTAGTTATACAGCCTTACAGCCTATGAAGAAGGCGAGAATGCTACTAATACAAAACCAAGACGGCAGCAAAAGGTTTTGACGCACTTGACTGTTCTGAAGTGGGCCGAACAGAAGACGAGATAGATGTATTCAGATTATGAAACTTAAACGACTTCAGTCTTTAGCAGCGAGAAAACGGTGTATCGCTTTGAAACAGACTGTGATAGACAATTCTTCAAAAAAAGTGTAAATCTATGGTACGTTATGTTATATTTTGTTTTTTAATTTTTAATTAATTTTATTGTACAGTGTTTGTCATTAAACTCTAATTTTGTTTAAATTAACTTTTTGTTTTTATTAATTACACTCAGTTTTAATTCAATGATTTTTAGCCTTAGTAATACATTACAGTACAGTATACAGGTTGCTGAAATTATATAACAGTATGTTAGAAAGGATTGTGTAATAAAACCTTTGTTTTTGTGAAGGGAAATGTTTTCAATTTACGATTTATTATCCGATATCCTATCGATTATCCGAATGGGCCCTGATCCCGAGAGGTTCGGATAATCGATGCTCTAATGTATTTTTAAAAACTAAAAATGTTAACGGCCACGTGGTGGTTTCGTAAAGATTCAGGATTCTCAGGCCGATTCGGATATAAGGTCAACCATGGTGGTTCCAAATTCATTACGGGACGACGGTATGACTTACAAGCTCGTGAAAACGGATTCCCACTGAACTATGTAATGCAGAACCGCGGAAAATGATAACATTCATTTTTAAGTACATAGAGTTGTCATGGTTCGGTTCCCAAATTTATTCTACTAACAAGAATCATGTGACATTTTTTTTAAGTACTAAGTATTCAGATGAGAAATCCGTGTCAATTTCACAGTAGCGGCAAAAAAAATGTTAAACATGTAGGGGTTACAGGTTTCCTCTGTGGCGTAAAAACTGCTAAAAAACGGCGAAATATTCCAAGTAAAAAGAACAACCTTTCTACCGAAATGGATTTGCGACGCCCTATTTGCTTCCCCCTATTTAATTGTGGTTTCGCTTCACAACATCTTCGTGGAAATTAAATTACTCCTTAAACTTGTTTACCGACACTACAGAAGCGTGTACGATATGTCGGATGCGTGCGCACCCTCCGTCAGAAAAAGTCGAGATTCGCCGGTGAGATTAGTGTATTAACCTCGTTGCTCACCGCCTTCTTTCTAAAATTTTTACAAATATATCTCGTCTCAATTAATAATTAAATTAAAAGTATAAATGTATCTATTGTTTCTTTTTAATTTCGCTAGAGTAGGTTTGTGTGTGTGTGTGTTTCTGTGTAATTCAGAAACGTAGCCAGGATTTCCCATGGACGTTGCCCAAGATTTTCCCATAGGATGAGGGTTATAGACCAAGCCTTTTTCGTGGTAGGAGGTTATTAATGATAAGGTGAAGGAGAAGCATTGGAGGTAGAAAGAAATTGGCTGTGTCCCACGGCTGTTAGCGGAATATCTGCAAGGTTTTTACGTATAAGACCCAATTCGCGACCTACCAAATGAAAGCGGTTTTAAACCCCACTTCCCCAGTAAGTAGTCCCCTTGGCTAAGCCACTGGTGTAGTTCTAGAATCTTAAAACCTAGGCTGTAAATAAAACAGTCTGTAACTGCAATTTATTAAAACGAAACAATAAAGAACCAGGAATTTTGTTGTCACCGTCGTATCGTTTTTGTTACAAATCAGAACAATGTTGTCCATCGCCACATAAATGCGCTATTGGTCCCGTGTACCACCACCAGCACCACCACGACCGCCATCATCATCATATGACAGCACAAAGGTAGTGCTCACTGTCTGACAACTGCTGGCTTAGGGTAACGACAACGCGAATGTTGTCGCTAACGGGGTCGGACGATCAAGTACTTAACTGACTCGCTCTCGGTGCAAGTGATAGGCCTATATCTCCCGGCGAGAGAGAGAGAGAGAGAGAGAGAGACAGAGAGAGAGAGAGAGAGAGAGAGAGAGAGAGAGAGAGAGAGATATGCGGAAATAGAGTTGCGTGTGAAACAGATCGACTGATTTCTCCGATTTGCTCGCTACGCGTTGTTACCGAACCACTTTAAAGTTATATGCCAGACGCAACTGTACAATTACTACTCATTCTGTCAAGCCTGCAAGTCCTGCGAAATTTACTTGTCCTAGTGTGGTCGCAAAATCTCCATCAGCTTTCAGGAAAAGGCAGAGAAAATCCCCGCTTTCCATCCACTGGGATGTTCCTGCGGAAGAGTACGCCGCCATGAGTTACGCAATCATAAGACCCCACATAAGACTGTCCAGTGCCGACCAGGAGAAGTTGCTGAAGTTAGCGTAGACTAACATAACCTTTCCGCTAACATCTCTTTTACACAAATTTTATCAGCTGCTCAGGACACGGTTAGGAAAACGCATCGCTTCGCTCGCCACCCACTGGCAGCTCCACAAGAAAGGACCTCTGCTCCGAAAGAGAAGAATACTAAACTTCGGCATTGCATCAGAAAGCGTTGCCACAGGTTAGAAAGTCCAGCACAAATAGGTGTTAGGTAGTAGGACGCGTACGTTTAGTACCGTCAGAACTGGACGGCGAGAGGAAGGGTGGAGCGAGGTCAATTCTGTTTTAGCTTTAGAAGGGGGTAAAATACTAGGCTATATCCTGGCTGAAATGTAAGAAATCTCACATCACCTTGTCTCACGCGTTAAGACCATGATCTGTTCCGCCCTATACCCATACCGTCGCCACACATAAACCAATCTACATTTAACCACGTACGGTGAAATCTGCATGATTACGTTATGCATGTTAACGTCTAGAAGTCGTGTTGTCAATGACTGACGTTCGCCTATGTTAGCCAGACTGCCGCATTCTCCCAACAGCAGGCTTGCGGATTGGATTGACATGACCTTGAACCGAACCCCCCACAACACAGCATCAGGAAGGAACGCTTAGCAAAGGGATCTCCCTACCACTAAGCTAACTCGGCGTAATACAAAATTCAGCAGCTTAAATTAAATTAAGTGCTTGCCAAGTTAAATAATAACATTCGACAAACGTATATAGCCTATCAGACATAGCCAAAGTGAGCATATATGGAAGGTGTGTACATCGAGTATAATGGGAACAGAGACCAAGTAAAATGAGGGGCTCATCGACTGCACCAGTACCAATTCTAGACCCTTGACTGTGCTTGTGGTCTGTTGAACAGAAATTTTCAACCGCGCCGACGCGAGGGTTAATTCACTGTGTGCCTGTTCGTCTGCGTACATACGCGCATATTTGCGCCCGCGCCGAACAGATTGAATGTATAACGCGATTTTGTGTAGATCCTTCTTCAAAATATGATTTGCACTATTACCAACGTTTTTCGGCTGCATGTGCAAAATATTGTTACGAGGTCTATTGATCGTCGTATGGTACAGTGGAAAACAAAATACAAGACACCAATTAAGTCACTAATCACCAGCTTTAATTATCACAATTAAACAGTATGGAATCAACAAGATAGTCTCTTACAAGAAGTCAAATTTTAAAAATGTTCACACGCAATAAGATGTCACCTAATATAAAACATAATTGTATCACAATTGTCCCGCACAATTAGAAACACACATAACACTTCGCTACAATACTATGAACCGCACTCGAATATATCGCAACTCAAACTGAACTGAGCGTCGCTGAGTACTTATATTTATACCCCGCAGCAATTCCAGAAACATCCATACTACGCATCAACAACGGTACTAGAAAACACCAGAACGTAATTGGTTGCGGCCTTGTTCACAGCGCGTGCGGACCGGTGAGTCCGGAACAATCTCGCTAACGCATGTTGAGAATCACGTAGGCACACAACATTACAGCCGGTTCCACTGCAACATTCGAGAAACACGTAGATTGTTCTCTAACGGTGTAACAATATAAAAGCATGTACAATACAATACAATTTACATAGATTTTTTGCGTAACTGTTCAACAAACACGAAATATCTTTACAAAAGCATACTATCAGAAAAGGACTAACGAAATGAGACGTCTTCGTGACAGTCTTGCTTGTAGCCTTGTGAATATATAATGCTAGAAGCGTATCCCTAGGTACGGAGTATGCTATATCCCACAGTACTACACACCTGGTAAAACTTAGCCACTGGCACTAAATAAGCAGCAGTGTCCACTTCCACGTACTACGTAATATAATGCATAGTTTCCTATATTTTAAATAATTAATGCTTTTAATTTAAAAGTCTTCTTAGTGCCTCGTTCACTCAACACGTTTTCTATGTTGCTACACTCACTGAAGCAAAAAGAAGAATTCAGGAAAGACAGAGAGAGAGAGGGGGGGGAGAAAGAGCACGCGTTGGTGCATGCGAACACACGTGTATGAAACTGACCACAGAAGTTACATCCAGCGCAGTCGACAGGTCTATATGCATTGAAGTTGAAAACATTTGGGTAACGAACGTAGTAAAATAATATTTTTACGTTGGAACTTTTTGATTTACGTTCAAGTTAGAGATATATTATCATTTTCTCATTCCACTGTAATTCTTATTTCACTGATTAATTTACTTAAATTACATTAAACTTTCTTTACTGATTTACTATGTGCCTGTGTTTCAGTTTTGTTTGTAAGTCTCGGTAAATTTATTACAGTTTACTTTCGGTTTGTCAGACGTTCGTATTATCACGGATCGCCTCGGACATTCAAGGTTTCACGGTTCCACCGAGCCACCACGAAGTCAAGGAAGACGCGTTCAAGACGACTGGTACCGAAATGGATGTTACTCGTTTTGATCGATAAGTTAAATAATACGTACAACATAATATACAATAATTATGTGCAAAGCTGGTGGGTGTAGGCCTAAATGTCGGCCAGTCAAACAGTGATATTGCTACCGATATCTGTAGGCCTACGGTTACCAGCATGCTGCGATCACGCCTACATTACCCGTACGCAGCTTTCACACTGGTTTCACCCGGTGACATAACACGGATTTCTACGCTATGAATAAACATTGATTAATGCACACGCTGACTCATCGCCGCGGAACACATGTTCTGCACCATACCTTACCGATCTGACAGCCAACTCAACACCCACATACCAATATAAGCGTTAAATCATTTATAACTATCTACGTGACTATGTGAGACGCCTTCGACACTGAGAATTCTAGACTTCTGAAAATCTTAAAAACATTTGTTTATTCCTAACTTTCCCATAAGTTTGTAGTTCTACGCGCGCGATTATTTATTAATAACTCATGATTATTTAATAATAAATAATATTCTTCATACAAGAATATTTTATTTTTTTTTATTTATTTGTATTCTATATAACAATGTTTCGATAGTTTTTCTATACTGTCATCTTCTGATATTATATAATTGTGTGTGTGTGTGTGTGTGTGTGTGTGTGTGTGTGTGTGTGTGTGTGTGTGTGTGTGTGTGTGTGTGTGTGTGTGTGTGTGTGATACAAATGAAGGGTACAGGGGAAGAACGATCACGGTCCAAAAAAATGAAAATTGAGATATTGCCAACAATGGCTTCAGTTTTTTGAGTAGTATAGCCACGTGGTGGTTATACAGCTCAAAAACGGTTAGGATCCACGCTACAGCGTCGGAATGTTTGGGTAGACAGGGGAAGAACGATCACAGTCCAGTCGTTACCAGGTAAAAACGATCAGGGTCCATTGAAGTTACAACACGCTCGCCGCTATCGGCCGGCCAGGCGGCTGTTGCCTGTTAGTGCTCTGCGTCGGTACCGTGCACAGCTCCTGTGTTTTTGTTCGAGTTTTGTGTTTCCAATATTTGTGATTAAATATCAGTGTTGTGTAAAATGAGTGACAGTGGTTCTAGTAATGAAGAAAGTAGTGCCTGTAAAACCCCTTCTACTAAGAAACGACGTAAGACGGGCAGAAAGCGGGATGCAACGAAGCGTTTGAGGAACACGACGTATGAAACCGGAGAACAATGCAAATGCACCAGGCTACAGTGCTTTCGAAATGTCAGCCCTCAGGAACGTTTCGAATTAATTACGACTTTTAATGGTTTAACCGATAGAAATAGTCAAAATTCTTATTTATCGGGCTTGATATCTGTACAATCTGTAGAGCGTCGAAGACCTAGAAAAAGCTTAGAAGAAGCTAAACTGTACGACTTTACCTATAAATATAAGGTTCGTGTACCGCGAGAAGGGAAAGTTGAAGAATTACAAGTCTGTTATAAAGCATTTATTTCTTTTTTTGGCCTCACAAATCGTCGAGTACAAACTATAAAACAATCACTGGCTTTAACTGGTAAACCCCCTACTGATACGAGAGGCATGCACAAAAATAGACCCCGTAAAACTTCCGATGAAACTGAAAAGGCATTAATGGACTTTTTTGGTTCTTTAAAGGGAAGAAAAGCTCATTATTGCTTACACGATTCAAAAAGAGTTTATTTGTCTGAAAACCTGAATGTTAAAAAGTTGCTCGCCCTCTTTCTACAAAAAAATCCACAAGTTGAAATATCGTACGAAAAGTTTAGGCAGACGTTCGTTGAAAAATTTAATATAGCTTTCGGTTATCCTAGAATGGACACTTGTGCAACGTGTGACGAGCAAAAAGCTAAAGAAGCAATGCTACAGAAGTCACTAGAAAATTCCTCAGGGGATTCTCGTATTCAACTGGAAAAAGATTTAAGCGACCTCCAAAACCAAATGAAGCTTCATAAACTAAAGGCGGAATGGTTTTACAGACGAAAAAGAGATGCAAAAAATGAAAGTAGGAAAAGTGTGAAAACGGAGGCCATCGCTGTGGATTTTGGACGCAATATTTCACTCCCCGATATTTCAACCAGTGAAGTGTATTTCAGACGCCAGCTTTCTTTTTATTTATTTAATGTTCATGTCTTGGCTAGCGGCGAATCCATTTTTTTCATACGATCAAACTGTGGGGAAAAAGGGAGCGGACGATGTTGTCTCCATGATTGACAACTTTATTCATAGTTATCTTGATGAATCTGTTGAAAATCTTAAAGTATTCTGCGACGGATGCGCCGGCCAGAATAAGAACTTTACAGTACTGAGATACTTCTATTATACGACTGTGGAGAGAAAAAGATTTAAGGAAGTTACAATTGTGTTTCCAGTAAGAGGTCACTCCTACATGGAACCGGACAAAAATATGGGGCTTTTACCAAGACATTCAGAGGCTGAAACACCAGAGGATTATCGTGAAATAATGAGATCTGCAAGAACAAAACCATGCCCTTTTGAAGTGGTATCTTTTCAAAGGGAAAATTTCAAAGAGTGGGGAAGTTTCCTTGCCCCAAAGTACACGAAAAGATTCACAGCACCAACAAGACCAATTAAAGAGGTTAGAATTTCCAAAAACAAGGTACGGGCAATTGATCATCGGGATACATACACAGGACCACTCATATCTACAGTAATAACTCATCCAGTTAAGAAAAGCAAGAAGTCAGTCAACTGTGAAGGTTCTCGGCCTTCAAACACACATACCGAGCCTGAGTGGTCATATAAGGAGCCAATCCCTCTCCCAATTGTAAAATACAATGATCTACAAGTTCTCAAGCGTTTTTGCAGAGGAGAAGCCCAGGAATTCTACTCCAATCTTCGTCATTCACAGCAAGGAGAAAGCAACGAAGAAGACGAGGATTACTTTGACTAAGGTAGGCCTGATTCAATTTTTTAGATAAAACTAAACTTATAAAATGTACTTTAAGATAAAATAATCAAATAGTTTTTGTTTTGCGAAAAACCAGTATTAAAACATAGCCGTTTTTTTTGTTTTCAGATTCTAAAAACAAAAGGATCTGATGAAAAGATGCAACCGAAGCTTACAAACTTAAATGCAATATTCTTGTAAAATTCACGTAATTCATATTACAATTTTTTAATTTTATATACATTAAAATGAGATAATTTCAAAAGTAAATAATTTGCATTATTGCCGTGTATTCATGAAAAAAATACTATTATCATAATAAATTTGTAGAGTAAAAACTCTACTCAAAATATTAATAAATTCATAAAACAACATTTGGAAACTTTATTTAAGTAGCAATTTTTAAAAACACAATATAAAAATATAAATATTAAATATATTAAAATATTAAACACACCAAAAAATAAATTTTATTTTTTGGTATAACGAGCTTTGTAAAAAACATTATACAGGAGTACAGGGGAAAAATGACAGAGTCCAGGTAATGATTTTTTCAAAAATTTAAAATAAATAGAAAGCAAAAATATTTTGGGATCATCTTTGTGGATCTGAATAAGAATAAGATAAATTTATGAATAAACTTCATTTCATCTAAATAGAATATTTATAACCAAGTTAAATGAGTCTTCAAACTTTAAAAACGCTCTCCTGTAAAATTTACATTTTGTGACCCTGATCTTTCTTCCCCTGTACCCTTCAAATATATATGGGATTCTTAAAATTATTGTTAATCGATGGCGCAATATACTCACTACAAATTACAAGGTTTCGTACATTAGCCATTGTGAATTAAAATTAAGAAACACGACGTTTAGACCTCTATAGAATCAGAAGTCGTCTTCAGGCGAACGAAAAATTAATACAAAGATAAATCTATCTCTAACAAATAGATATCGTCAAACTCCTAATCTTAATTAAACAAATATATTACTAAAATAATAATAATAATAAAACAGTACTTACCATTCCATCAAGGAAGGAATCCTCCTATGGTTTGAACGTAAACAACCAACCTACTTTCCGTTGCAACCACGGAAGGAATCCTTCCTTGATGGAATGGTAAGACTGTATTATTATTATTATTATTATTATTTAGCAATATATTTGTTTGACTAAGATTTGGATTTTTGATGATATGTATTTGTTAGTGATAGTTTTATCTTTGTATTAATTTCTTGTTCGCCTGAAGACGTCCTCTGATTCTATAGAGGTCGAAACGTCGTGTTTGTCAATTTTAACTCACGATGGCTAATGTCCGAAACCTTATAATTTGTAATGAATATATATGTGGGAGCTACAATACGTACACGCATGTACAGACACAAACACGCATGTACCGTACTCACAAACTATGTACACTTCTGTATGACTAACTCTTCAATCTTTCTTACCGTTCGAGAATTTAAAATTTGTCACAATAATAAACTTCTTCTCCCATTGTAAACATATTAATTCGTCTATTTTCTCTTATACATGTTTCACAGAACAATTCTGCATAATCAGAGATTAAGAAATGTGTTGACGAATAATCGACTTGAAATTCGATTCAAATATTTCGACTGTTGTAACCTTTGCTTACGTAATCGGCTGCTTTGACGGCTATATTGAAATTTCACTGCTTACGTTTCAATTTAGTACAATAATTTTTTAGTTATATTTAAAATTTTAAATAAATCACTTTTTTGTTTTAATTTGAATTTATTCTTTAATTAGTATGTTACTGTTGTGTTTAGCCTAATTTATATATTTAGATTTCCTCATGAATTCATTTTGTGCCTTTTTTGTACATTTCATATCAGTTTTATAATAGTTTATCGTTTTTGGAGTCTGGAAATTGATGTGTGTTATTTAGACAGCGTGTGGCTAAATTAGAACTGTACACAAGCGGCTTGGAAAAAAAAGCACTGCTGTCGTGAATGAATGTCTCATTAATTGTTTTCTTCGTCTGCCCTACGTTAAATTGACTGCATTCTTTTAGGGTTATTTTGTCCTAAATAGAAATTTTGTGCAAATGGGCGTGAGATTTAACAGAGACGCGTAACAAAATTAATTTGTTTACGATTGTTGCAATGTTTGTTTACATACATCAGCCGTTTTAATAGTTATACGGTTATATTGCAAATTTAGTTTTTACTTATTAGAATTATTGTTAATAATATTAAACGTTTTGAATTAATCGTATTAATTCGTTTTATAGTATGCATTTATTTATTACTTAGTGCGTTATTGTTATCGCGTTAGACAATTTAAATCTCATTTCAAATCGATTATTCATTAATACATTCAATTTTTGATGCTAAACATGAGTTAGCGAAACGAACGTCAGGGACTAGTATTATAAACTCTTGCGCACGAAAATATTTATTTTTATAATTAATTATTATAAATTATGAAATGCAAGAAACTTAAGCATTGCACTATAACAATATATACACAATCAATTAACTAACTATAACTTCACACAATTAACTAAAGCTGCAATCAAGTAAGAATGTTTACCTCCAGAGATCGCGGGTATGATACATGCTACGTTTCCATAATAAGCACAACACAAACACAACACTACTAAACAACAATCAGCTGACACGTTAATACTGCTGGCAGTAGTAGTAACGCGCTTTCTTCACCCAACGCCTCCATATGGTGGGGTGATACGTAGCACAGCCGCATACATAACCTATAAGCTTAGTTACTTTTGAGTTCGCCTGCCAGACACGCTACGCTATTTAGGCTGACTCCGCTGACTGTTACCGTTATCCGAATATGAAACTAACCTTTTTCGAAACCAGTTATTGACTAGTGCCAAATTACGCTTACAAAATGAAACATGAGCAGGAATGCGTGTGTGTATTTATTTTATTCAGAATAAATTTTCGAAAATAAAAGCATTATTTATTAGTATCGTACATCTCTTTTGAACATTAATCTCTACTATCATCGAAGATTTATAACAAGTTTAACATTTTTGTGTTTATCATTTATATTGTATAATACAAACAAAAAATGGTTTAAATTATGCGAAAAATTGTCAACGAACCAATAATAATATTAGACAATACTGTTCTAACGAAATGTGTATTAGAAATAAAGAAAAAGATTGTACTGTGGAAACCTCACTAGGTCTAATATTTGCAAGAAATTGAGTCTACAAATAGAGAACATTATACTATATTAGCAAAATAATAATTTATTTAGCTTCTTCTTTTTCTTCTGTCAGGGACTAGGCGAATCACCTGTTCCGGTCCCAAAGGAATGCACCCACTTCACCAACGCTTCCTAGGTCTTTCTATACTCCGTTGTCCAATAGTATACCAAACTTCCTTAGCCAACCTGTCATCTGGTATCGTATTCAGGTGAGCAATCCATGTCTCTTTGTTTTCTGCAATACGATCTTGGACATTAAAAATTTCCAACTCTTTACGAATGTCTTCATTGTAGAGTCTATTTCTTCGTGTGCAGCCTTTAACAGATCTCAAGAATCTCACCACCAGTGCCTGTATTCTACTCAGATGTTTTTTTTTTTTGGGCTTTAACCCAAGTTTCAGAACCATACAATAACACTGGCACAGCCATTACCTTATAAAATCTTTGTTGAATCGCTTTCCAATTTATTTTTCAAGACATATATTATATTGTTGTACCTCACTTTTGTTGGACACATAATATGTAAAGCTCTGACGGTGCAGATTATTTCTGAGAAACATACGTCAGATGTACAAAAATTAAAAAAAATTACTAGCAGAAAAAATGTTTATGATGATAATATATACTATACATATATTAGGTAGGAGTATATTATGTAGGTCTACATTTTTGTTGTTGTTGTTGTTAATGTGAAACGGTAGTAAAGGGTCTTGGACGTTTTGGAGGTTACTGAGATGACCAAAATCTGCTTAGCAAGAAAACTTTAAACTTTGAGAAATGTTCTCAGGAAGGTTTCCGCGCGGCCGGTGTCCATTATGTTTTTGAAGTCTTCTTCCGGTATGGACCGCGTCAAAAATGTCTTGTATGACAACGTTTCACTCATATTACAATGAGGTCCTCACTTAGACCTGAGGATACTCATTGTAATATGAGTGAAACGTTGTCATACAAGACATTTTTGACACGGTCCATACCGGAAGAAGACTTCAAAAACATAATTTGAGATATGTTGGCCGCTGTTATTAACAGCTCTGTCACCAAATGCTACTCATGCTACTGAAGACATGAGTCGCGCGACCTCTGGGGAACGTGTGGAGTACAAATGGGTGTGCGGGGAGTTTCTGGTGCCGCAAAACCACACTTTGGCTAACAGAGACATCCCCGAAAGAAAAAAACAGGCAGAATGAAAGGACTAAAAATGGCAGCCCCATTACTTGTCTACCCTGCTACAAGACTGGTAACCGCTATATAGAGTAATATATATATATATATATATATATGTATATATTATATTTAATTTTTATAATGAATTTACCTCAAGATATTTCTTTCCTTATTAGGAACATGTTTCGGGTACCATTGTGTACCCGTCCTCAGACTTCCGGATTTTGTGTCTGGTGAAGTACAAGTGTGTTGACTGGTTGTTATTGTGTGTGACAATAGCTTCCTGTTGGCTTCTGGTACTTTAAATTGGTATTATTGTGTGTGATTGTGGTGTATGCATTAGTATTTTGTGTGTTTTCGATGTTGAGTGCTTTGAAAATTGTGTCATATTTTGTATTGATTTGTATTTGTTCAGGTATTAGTTTGTTTTGTGTTTTATGTTTGTATATTTGTAAATTTTCCCAAATGTTCATTATGGTGCCTTTGTGTGGTATGTGTTTTATTAGTGTCATGTCGGTTATGTTTGGGAATTCATATCCAGTGTTTATTGCATGTGTGGCCAAATTAGATTTGGCTAATAAAGAAAGAAATATCTTGAGGTAAATTCACTAATCCATTGACGGACGCCTTTCCTTCACCACCTGTGATGATCTTCTCAACGACAACGGTGAACTCGCTCGCTTTAGTTGGCTGCTTGCGTCATTGTACGGCCTAACGGGACATAATTTTTTTTTTTAAATGTATTTACATTCCAACGTTATGTACGTTAATAGCACCATTACAAAGAAGTTCCACTTTCTCCAGATAACGTACATTTACACTTTCCGCTGTCAAGGTAGTAGGTCTGTGTTAAATGTATCCACTTACACTGTCGAGGAAGTTGTAGTATGTGGCATTATAATTAACGATTATACATCAACAAACACAGTTACAAAATTGATTAATTACTGTACGCGTATAGGTTTTCATAGATTCTATAAGTTTGTAATGTCCAAAAAGTGTATTCAGTTATAGTGTCCCGGAGTATTTTCAGCTGTTATAACTTTATTTTGCATTTTCGTCTCTTTTTAAATTCTTGTCATCACTCACATGTCACGGGTCCAACGGCGTTCCCAGAGTCCGTCCTGTTCTTGTTAGTACGAAACCTCTTCCTGGTCGGCAGCTCCCGTGAATACTTCCACGTTGTACTCTCTTTATCCTTCCGTGTCACCATATATTCTCGTAAGGTTTTTGCATTCAAAAGTATTTACTGAATTAAATTGAATTTTATACTGTTTTATACGATGCCATATGGAAATTCCCCGAGACTTTAACGTGACAACTCTCCACTATGCTGTCCCGATGAACACTTTATTCATTTACTGCACTTGAATTAATACAGAAATCGATACGTCACAAACTGCAAGAACCTGAATAAATCGGGTATTCCATACTATGAAATTTGAACGTCAGCCCTGCCCTCTTGGGAAGTTTCTTCTCTTTTCATTCACAAACACCTCCTACTTGTCAAACTTCTTTATACAAAACAACGACAGACCTCTTCCCGCACAATTAACGTGTATTTGTTACTTTGCAATGTTTTTTTTTCTTTTCAAATCGATCACATGGCAGATCGTATCGCCTTCTGTAATAAGGTTTTGCCGTCTGTTGCAGCAGAGCTTTAACAAATCTTTAGCAAAGCTTAAGAATTACTGACACTTTCGTAGCTTTTGAATACGTGTTTTTATGCAAGTAAGATAGTCATTAGAGACAAGATTCATAAGATAACTTCCTTTTAGGTAGAAAGAAGAACACAACTATAAGGAAAAAAATTGAATATACCATTTATAAGGGAAACAGTAAAATAAAACAAACCGAATAATTGTGGCTACGAAGATACAGACTGGCAGTCTCAGTATATACTTCCATTGGGAACAGTAGCCTATAAACAGAAGGGAAAGGGAGAGATCGGTACACCGAGGACTCGACGAATACTGGAACAGGCTTAATGAATGCTACTCATTGTAAAACAAACCTAAATATCGGTATGGAGAACCATATATGACTTCCATGTTCTAAGATTTATATTTAAAATCGTTTACTTGAATTCGGTTCAATAATTTCTAAAAAATAACTTCACCGTCAAACTATTTTCACTGTTTATAAATATCTTTGTTATTATCGGGTAGTCGTTTAATATAATGTTATTTTCGAGTCAATTTATCTATAAAATTTAGGTACTTTATTCTTATAAAGAAACTGAACTACGCAGATAATCATCCCTCCTCCTCAACCGATCCCCACCATGAATAAAATTTTTCACTTTCATAGAGAAATAGTTTTATCATATGTAATTGCTAAGGTGTATTATCCTTCAAAATTAAATACTCGTACTTTACTTGATATCAGTAAAGTAATTTTCAAAAAATCACCCCCTACTCTTCATTTACAGATCTCATTTACCAATTTACAGTGAATTAATATGACTTTATTTTCGGGGCACTTATTTATCAAAATTAAGTACTTTACTCTTATTAAAACACAAAACAATGTAGGTAAACTACCCTCACCCTTAACCGAACAACCCCATTTTAGATATTTACACTTTTATTGAGTAATACTTTCATTATACGTAATTACTAAGGTATCTTATCCTTCAAAATGATGTAGTTTATTCGACAAAGGAAAGGTAATTTTCAAAAAAACTAGCATTTTCATTTTCAGAAAATTACCTCCCTTTCAACTATCCTTTTCATTTATAGATATTTCATCTACCTTTCTACAGTGGATTATTATGACCTTTTCAGGATACTTTATTTATGAAAATTCAGTACTTTACTCTTGTTAAAACGTAAAACGTTGCAGGTAAACTACCCTTCGCCCTTAACCTGTTTGAATTTGCGGCAGTTATCGCTCGCCATAGAAAAAATTCTACATATCCGACACTTTTCGGAAAATGACTTTTCTTCATGTTTTGAGGGTAGTACAATCAGAATCAGCCCTTATCTCGAACACGATTTTTTCGCTGTCACCATACTTCCATTTCCTTACGGAACGTAGAAGTAAAATGGAATTATCCAGCTTGAGCCGAGATTAATATCGTTTTCACACCGAAGTGCCCATAACAATTCTATTATAGAATTGTATTATAGAAGAATTCTATTATAGACATTAGTCTATAACAATTCTTCCATTTATTCTGTTAACGTCGTACACCATTTTTTTCAACACAGATTTTCAAAACATAATTTTCAGACTCTTTCGTAGCTTTTGAATACGTGTTTTTTTATGAAAATAAGATAGTCATTAGAGACAAGATTCTTAAGACAACTTCTTTTTAGGCAGAAAGAAG
Organism: Magicicada septendecula; assembly: GCA_034769895.1. Classification (NCBI taxonomy): domain Eukaryota; kingdom Metazoa; phylum Arthropoda; class Insecta; order Hemiptera; family Cicadidae; genus Magicicada; species Magicicada septendecula. Next base: position 775,392,147 of record CM068368.1, read on the forward strand.
AACACAGCTATAAGGGAAAAAATTGAATGTACCCTTTCTAAGGGAAACGGTAAAATGAAACAAACAGAATAGTTGCGGCTAAGAAGATACAGACTGCCAGTCTCAGGATATACTTCCAGTGGTAACACTACCCTATAAACAGGAGGGAAAGGGAGAGATCGGTACCCCGAGGATCCGATAACCCCGATAGTCTATAACAATTCTTCCATTTATTCTGTTAACGCGGTACACAATTTTTTTCAACACAGATTTTCAAAACATACATCGAGACATTTTATGTTGCTGTACGAGAACAATACAACTTCATTTAAACTCGTAATTTTCGGTGATAACCATCTTGACAGAGGTAAAATCGTGTTACAACACTAAGTAGGTAGGATTGTGAAAATACAACTGGTCTCCGCTTGCATTTAAATCGAGTTAAAATGACGTCTAGAGTAGCTTACGTCCGCCTTGAAAGCTGACGGGCAGTCGTTTTAGACAATGGCAAGTGAAACGAGTTTTTCGAGCTACGTCATGATACGGCTACACAGTTACAATACATACGAAGCCTTTGTTCCAGAAATTAAAGTAAATCCTACATACGGATTTACAAAAATGGTTTAATAAATTATGTCAAATCAAATTCATCGACTGTTTCTGAATATAATGAAGTCGAGCAGACGCCTTACCAGCCGAAAGATTTAACATAAAACAACACAGAAGATGTTACATGGAAAACAATTAGTCGTCGTCAGTACAATTAGCCAGTCATCCTGCGGTGCTTTTTCTCCAGAACTCCACTGAATTACACTCTTAACTACATCGTGTCTAAATCTTGTAAACGTGGTCTTTTACGCGTCTGTACCACCAATTGTATCCACGGATACAATGACTGTCTAAATCTTGTAAATGTGGTCTTTTACGCGTCTGTACCACCTATTGTATCCAAGGATACAATAACTTTTTTTTTCGTATTGTTTAAATTAGCAGCCATCCTTACTATTTCTTTTATGAATTTGCTAACTGCTATAATTTTTATTGTTCGACTAAGCTTTTCGTCATCACTGACATCTTCAGGTCTTAAACAACGACAACGTTGTTTAAGACCTGAAGATGTCAGTGATGACGAAAAGCTTAGTCGAACAATAAAAATTATAGCAGTTAGCAAATTCATAAAAGAAATAGATACAATAACTGTCTAAATCATGTAAACGTGGTCTTTTACGGGTCTGTACCACCAATTGTATCCAACGAACAATATTAATGAGTGCATACCTTGTAATCATCTGATCATCTCGTCGAGCAAAATGCCCTGTCTACCTTCACTTGATTTTTTTTTTAAATTCAATACAAGACAGCTTCTATTCTTCTTTGGTTGCGTATCAGTTTGTTCGTTTATCTCTCTTTGTTATTTCGACCGCACCCCTTTCTGTGCTTAACTGTTCGTTCGGCAGTTTTATATTATTCTTGTATTCACTAACAAAGTTTCTAACACATATATGTGCATGTCACTGTGACAAGACATCGAGATCAAAGAATTTTGAAGTTATGTGGAGCATTTACAGAACACTAAAGCTTAAGGTTAGGAAGGACCATGATCAAAGTTAGGAAATTTTGTAAGACCATGATCACCTATCCTACTGTACGAATATGAAAGTTGGCCCTGACAGGGAAGCAAAGAAGATCACTTGAGGCGTCATAGATATCTTTTTTTTTGCAGAAAGTTAAAGATTGTAGTGTGTTGGACAGATTCAGGAATGTAGTTACACGAGAAGACCAAAGAGTACAGGCGTGAATCTAGTTGGATTTAGTCGGCCGTACAGGGACAACTGGTCTCCTTAGGTAAGACAGCCAGTTCATGGGAGATAACCCAGACAGAAAATCGGGCTGTACGTTAAAGTGGCAGCCCAGCCCCACCATCGTCTTACCCTACGATATAGGCTACTAGTAACATACCCAGGGGACATATTAGTTACTAAAGTCTTCCAAGCAAGATAAGCCGAAAGGACGGAGACGTGTCGGACGTCCGAAGAAACGGTGGATTGACCAGCTCAGTTATTTTCAAATACTAGTTTAGTACACCTCTAGCTGGTTGCTTCTACATCCAGTATTTATACCTCTCTGTGTGGCACTGTATTGATATAGCAGGCCTGGATGCCGGAACAACATCTGGAAGGGGCGTCTCGAATGATCTAGAAACGTACGTTTTTCTACTCTGCACATTATACGTGCTAAACCTTAACCTTAACGTGCACAGTGTTCGCTAAACCTTATTTCTTAAACAGGCACTGACGTGTTTAAACACAAAGAATACGTAAGAAGAAAAAATAGTAATAAACAACTAAACGCTAGAACAGGTCACCACCATCAATTTCTTAGACTGCACACACTTTTGCTGAACCACGAACTAGACAGAAATATGAAGTAGAAATATTTAATCACCACAACAAATCAGGGGCGTATTTACGGGGGGGGGGAGCGGGACCGGACACCCCAATTGAGACGAAAAAGTTGACGAATTTGTTAATCTCTTAATTTTTAGGCTGGTGTATTATTTTTTTTCAGCTGTCTACGCTAATATAGTAGTAACGCTTTTTTAAATATACAAACAGGTTTATTACACAGCATTAGCGTAAACGTTTTAAATATGAAATATAGAAAAATCAGTTCAGTCAATAAGTATCTTGTAAAGAATGCTTCAATAAAGTTATGTAAATGTAATAAATTATGTAGCACTTGAAAATGTAATTATTTTAATATGATCATGCTGTGAATTCGTAGAATGTTGTCTGAAACCTTTTTCATATATTTCTGGAAACAAGTGTAGGCATAGACTATCACAGAGTGGTTCCATATCGCTCTTCCGGATGAGAATAAATAGGGGCGGGGTTTCTGTTTTCAGGGGGGATACTGCTGCCCTCCACCAGAAATATTTATCGGCCTTCCGGTGCTCTGCATCAACAGGGTCACCTCTTGTAGGATGTGGCAATCACCAAGCAGTACGGTCTTAGCTGGGGAAAGGCTGAAGGCTCCTTTGGCCAACGCTGGGAACTTGCGAGGAACAGTGCCCAATGAATCCGCTACAAAGGTACTAACCTCTACAAATTACCACGACTCCAATTAGTAGGTAATTGCAGGGGCGTATTTACGGGGGGGAGGGAGACAAACAGGATCGGATCTCCCCAAAGGGGGTCGAAAATGTTGACAAATTTTGTTAATCTCTTAATTTTTAGGCTGTTTTTTAATATTTTTTTCAGCTGTATGCGCAAATATAGTAGTAACTCAATTTTAAATATACAAACAGGTTTATTACACAGCATTTTCGTATACGTTTGAATTATGAAATATAGTAAAATCAATTCAGTCAATAAGTATCGTGAAAACAATGTTTCAGTAACGTGTATTTTTATTGTGTTATTACCGTTTACTTTAATGGGACTGATTTCAGCCACTTTAAAAATAGTAATGTTGATTAGTCTTAAATTGTTTTTTCTTTTGTATGAAGCCGACCCGACCCCAGACCCCCAAAAGCCAAATCTAGATACGCCACTGGCTACAAGTAGACTACTAGGGGATCTGACTACTTAAAAATCTGACCACAAGCGAAGATGAACTTCTGTAATGTAGTGTCCATCCCTGCCTCTCTTCATGATAAATTTGGGCACTAAGAAAAACATGTAAAAGAAGAAAGAAGTTCCATAGCGTAGAAATAAAATTCTTAAGATCAGTAGCAACCTACTTAGAAACGACATAGATAGAAATATAGTAGTAAATATAGTGCTTACTGTAGAAAGATTACGAGCGAAAATGAAAGGCTACCGACGTAAGGGGTTTCATCACGTCAATCGAATGGATCCCCAGAGACTGCCAAAGAGGTGGGAGGTAGAATATCAGGCAAAAGGCAAAGGAGTTTGGGAAGTCTAAAGGATCGCACTGTGGACGCAATGGCGAGATCAAATTGTAGATTTAGAGCTGATCAGCTATACTACATAACACTGTAACACAGGGGCAACACTAGGGAGGGATATGGGGGATACAGCCCCCAAAATCCGAAAAAATTAAAAAAATGTTGATGCAAGAACTGTTGCGCGTTTTTTGAAATGTAATTAACTGACTTTCAAGTTTATCAATTTAACAAAATTACTATTTAGGACAATGACAAGTTTAAACAATCTACATTAATGGGGTTTGTACTCAATAATAAATATGACAGATATTGAAAGAATTGTGAAAAATGGAAAGAATTGAGTTTAAAGAGAGTAGGAGGACACGATTCTGCGCTTTTTACAAGCAACTTCGAACATGCTTCATGTGACGGCGTGCTTTATACTATGCTTGAGGCATGTCGGCTGATTTATTTAATTCAGCAACGAAGGAATTGTTTGCCTTTACCCGCTAGTTGGCCGTAAACTGAAGCTAACGGAAAAGACAGGCCATGACGCGTACGACGATATTTGAAGTCATGTGGCGTTAGGAGTCGAACAGTTCCAGTGTTATCCTATGTACTCGCGTAATTAACGCGCCTTATTTGACCAAATTTACTTAAATATTTCGTTTCTTTTAAACGAAACATACAATAAACATATAATGAAACATATATAATCCACATATTTTTTTAAACATCTAGAAGGATAAATATAACACTTGTTTCACAAAGTATATAGTAATATTTATTTATTTGTTTTTTTTTTACTTTTCTTTCTTTTTCTATTTTCCCTTTTGAAAAAGGCTGACAATCGTTAAATTTGTTAACAAGATTATTTAACATTATTTTACATGACATAAAGTTTATATCCACAACCCTGTTATACAGATTTATATCCACAGCAGTTATAAACATGCTGTTAACCCTCACTTTCTCAACTTTAACGTTCTCTTTAAAGTATTTATATTCCACAGAAACGTACTATTAGGCTTTCAAGATAAACTAGAAGCCTATCTGATGTATGTCTTTAATTGATGTAAATGAAATTACTTAAAAGTTATTATTTGTCCATTAGTTTTAATTTGTTGGTCCGATATTCACTATAATAGGCTACGAGAAAAACATTTCTCTAAGAAAACGATATGTGGTTGAACCCTCCCCGGAATGAAATCCTAGGTTCGTTCCTTGAACACATCGGTGTTATATCAGTGCTAGAAACATTTTTCATAAAAAATATGATATAGGGAAACGACTGAAATTGTCATCAAACTATTTTATGACTTCCACACATAAAGTTTAACGAATTCTTTCATCTAACTAAAATTATATGCGATCATTACATATCGATGCCAATAATCGGCTAAGCCTGGCCTAATCAAAATACCGAAAATATGTACATGTATGGTTATGTCGTCAGTACCCACACATGTTCAATTACAACACTGGCGTCAGTATCGAAAACATGGCTTATGATTTCATTATTTGTTTACATTCAGTTCTAATTATGTACAGCAATGCAGAAAATTAAAAACACCGTTATCTAATTTGTTTGTTTTTCGTTTTATATTTTAAATATAGTATATAATAACACAGTCAGAGCACAAAAATTCTTCAATTCTTACATAGTACGATAACTTAGTAGTATAAGGCAAGGTATAAGGTTACGTAATCTATAATACGTAACAACCCTTTGACTCTTTTTGTTTTTCTTTTTGTTGTTTTGTTTTTTACTCATTACCAGTATAGAGATTATTAAATTCAAACTCATAACAGATGTGCGCCAAAACTGACTTACCATTTTGTTTATGGGCTGTTTTTAAATGGTGAAGAGAAAGTACAAAATTGTTTTTACTTGAATACCGGTACATAAATGTCTTGAGTGATAAATTTCATGTCTAATATCTGTCCGAAATTAAATATTTCATTAGAGCCTTAGACTTTATAGAACTGAAAGTTTTGTGAAAACGAATAAAACTGCTTGTCTTAGAAAATCTACCAACTTCTTTATTTAAATAAATGAAAAGCGAAATTCAAATGACTGCCTACAATAGCCTACAGCTGTTCGTAGTAGACCTATTTGCTACACTTCTGTATTTATCAGTGCGCGCGCACGTATGTTTAATTGAAAAACCGGGAAAAAAATGTTTCAGCAATGTAGTGAATAACGAAAAAACTGAAGTCTTCTCAAAACGGTACCAAAAAGGCAAGAAATTCTCGTGGTATTTTGCTAGGATTTAGGCCTACGTGGTCTTGAACGAACCCAGTTTAGTTAATGTACACGGATTCCACGATTCTGCATGAACTTACTTCAGCATAACTGAACATTTAAATCATCAAAGAAATACTATCGTATGGTCTTTGCCAATCCCGTCCCAAAACGCACTCCAGTAACACACTTGTAGCTTATAAAACTGACAATTCATTTGTGATCTTAAACAAGAGATGTGTTTCAATTTTATTACGACTGTACGTTCTTCGATAATTTATTTTTGATTATTTAATTTATTATTAAGCAACAATACGTTTAATTCTGTTACGTAACTATGGATACAAACTGAAATTTTGTCACTTTATTTTCGAAATTGGCACGGGTCGGTTGACAGTCATCTTCGCTCTCTGGCTTATGCATTTGTGTTCCGTTTTCAAGTGAGTAATCTTATCATTTTTTCTCTTTTCTTTGGTCGTCTTGCAGTAATTACCCTTCTTTGCTGCTTTGTCTTCGACGGCTTGTTTAGGCAGTTTTCGTTACTCATCATTTCTAATTGCTCTTTCTATTTTTGCCTTAGATGTTTTATTTTTTGCATTGATGTTATGTTTTGATTTCTAATTCTGTCATATCTTGTGCATTGTTTCAGGTCTCGTACGATTTCATCTTGGAAGACTGTACTTTGTTTCAGTATCGTGATAGTAAACCTGTCTCAAAACTATATAATATACGAAGGGCAGCTATCATAATATTTAATTGTATCTGGTCGCATAATATTCTTACAGGTTCTATTGATGCTTTCACGTACCATTTGTTTCTTATGTTTTATTGTTTATGTATCTTACTGTCTGGTTCTTAATAATTATTTTTAATCCGACCGTTTCTCTGCTTTGAAAGCCATAATCGTCGTTTTATTTGTAAACATTTTTACGTTGCATTCTTCATATATTTATATTTTATTACCTGATTAATTATAAATCACAGTAACCTATGAAGTAATCAACTGGACGACCAAAAGAGTAATACTTGTCCTGCACCACGGTGTATCATGAAAGACCTCCGTAGACATACTGAAATGTAGAGTTTCTTCTTCTTCTTTCTTCCTCTTCATCTTCACGCGGTTTTACAGTCTTGTGGGTTATGATCTTTATTTATTCCACCAAGACCAATTACTAGCCATCACGTATGTTACTACTAGTCCCTCGTATGTTATCTCGCCAGAGAGTTCTAAGTTTCCCTCTACCTGTACTACATATAAATTGTCGATTATTCAACCTTTCTCGCATTCAACGATTGTTCTTTCTTTTCAGTTGTTCCCCACTTCAGTCGTACTTTTCGATAGACTACTAAGTTTCTGTCCTTATATAGTTGTTGGAGTCAGGACCATCGCTGCTACGTTGCTACGCCTTGAAGAGTTGTCGAATCGACGTGCACGGAGGGTGAGCCAACCGTCGCTACACGGAAGAAAAACCGATTGGCTGCACGGAAGAAGAACCGGCCGACGCTGCGAAGAAGGGTAACCGACTGGCTGCACGGAAGAAGAGAAGATCCGACCGACGCTACACGAAGGGGAAGCGACCGACGCTACGAGGAAGAGGAGTCGACCGACGGCGTACGGAGGGAAAACCGTCTGACCGCACGGAAGAAGGACCGGCCGACGCTGCGAAGAAGGGTAACCGACTGGCTGCACGGAAGAAGATCCGACCGACGCTACACGAAGGGGAGCCGGCCGACTCTACACAGTAGATTAGTATTTATGTATTGTATTTATATATTGTATTTATCAGTTTTTACGTATGACGTCCTGCATATGTACGGTATATATATACACTTAAAAAAATAAAGCAGACAAATATATATATGCTTAAAATCGAAAAAATGAGATATATACCTATGTATGCAGGTACACGTACATCTGTTTTTGGGAGTCAAAGGCTGGTAATGGGTACCGAACTGAAGGTTCGGTTAATGCCCACTGATACTGACGAATGAGTCAGAGCTCGAGCTAGCCAGCTCGAGTCAGCTCTGCCAGCAAATCCTACTTCCAACGTCCAAGTTCGTGACTCCCGGGCAATGCTCTCTGTACGCACAGAGTGTAGCTGATGGAAGAGGGTGCAACGCGATTCTACAATATGTAAACCTTCAATATTCGGTTACGAGATTATGTAACAAATGAAAATAAAGTGTAGTTTAAATTTCAAATTTCTTATTGTGCTCTGTGATTTTGTTTATGTAATAAAAGAGTTTACTGATTGTTAAACTCATACCAGGAATCGTGTCTAGTTAATTTAAATCAGTGGGCAGACTTCTGTTCACGAATTGTATACATTATTTAAGGAATTATAATTCGAAAATTTGTGCACGTTAGATTTTGTGAACCCGGTATGTAAAAATCTAACTAATGCAAGAGGTAGAAATTGTATTTGCGAATATTATCTTTAGGTATAATATCAAATACATAGCCATTGTAAAAGAATATTGAGTTTGTAACGTTTCTTTCAAAAGCAAAGTGCATTATTTGGTTAGAACTTGCTACAGAATTCGTTCGTATGGTTACCATGGTAACGTAATCGTATTCGATTGTCTTTTTGTTCGTAAAGAAGTAAACAAGAAAAAAGAAATTGTCTGTTTAACAGGTAACAAACAGTATACATTTGGTTTACGTTTTGCACTTTAAGTGTTAATGCGCAATTATAGCGTTATTGGTGTTTCTTCAGTCTACGGAAAGAAAACGCGAGGGTTGAAAAATTCAATGATTCCCATCACACATAGTTTTTTACCTTTCTTTCTTTATCTATTTTTCCCTTTGAAAAAGCCTGAAAATCGTTATATTTTTTAACAAAATTATTTAACATTGTTTTACATGTTATAAAAATTATATCCACAACCCTGTTATATAGATTTATATCTACAGCATATACACACATGCTGTTGACTCTCACTTTCTAAATTTTAACGTTCTCTTTAAAGTATTTATAGGTATTTAAGGTATTATTAGGCTTCCAAGACAAACTCGACGTTTTTAATTGATGTTAATGGAATTAGTGAATTACAGGTATTATGTGCCCGTTCGTTTTAATTTTTTTGGTATGATTCTCTTTATAATATGAGAAAAACAATACTTTAAGAAAACAATATGTGGTTGAAAAAATCCTCTCCCGAAATGAAATTCTAGGTTCCCCCCTGCTGCAACGGATCAAGACCTAATAGGCTCATGGAAAAGAATTAAAAGGTAGACACGATTGTATAAGTTTTAAAAAGTACAAGACAAAGAAGAAGAGGAACCAGGAGAAGAATATGAAGTAGACGAAGAACAAAAAGCAGAAGGTAGTCCGTTGACCAATACCAAGATGTCTTGAAAATAGTTTTTAAGATAATTAAGATATTTAACAGATAAATAGATAATTAAATTTAAACGACCGCCAAGATAGCGTTATGGTCAGTATTTCGAGGAGAAATCACACACGTTACTTACATAGCGAAGAATTTTGTTAAACACGCGATCGGCAACAAATCCGTCACGTGTGCTTCCCGTAGGCCTAACCACTGCTTTCTCTACTATATGGCTTTCTCTTGCTGCTCGGCTCCATTAGCAACGTAGTTTTATGTCCGACGATCCTCACAAGTGACGTAAAACTATAAATTAATTCACAGACTTGGTACCTTAATTCAAATTGGCGGATGTATCTGCCATTTCTGAAACCATCAGCTCCTTCTGTTCATCGCCCACTGATTAAAATCCTATTCAATCTGCAGACCTCTGCAAGTCTGAATAAAAGGGGGATTTCGAGTGCGAATTTATAGCCTATTAGCTTAAGGTGTCTTAAAGTGGCCTGAAATAGATTCATTATATTAATCCTCGTTTTATGAAAAAAAACAACAAAAATTGTAACACTACCGTCTTTTGTAAAAAATAAATAAATTGTATTCAAATACACTGTATTTTGAAAATGCTGAATACAAAAAACTTGAATAGTTCCTATTTTTCTAACACCAGATAAAACAGACTCTTAAAATAGCACGTTGTTTTTACTTCTTTTAAGAGTATACGGTTCTTGTCTCGTACCGTGCTCTCCGTTATAGGCTAAGTGATGTGGGTTGCTGTAGGCAACAGGCTGTCTGTGTCTGTGGCTATTATTATCTGATATCATCTACCCCTGTTACATGACAAGTTTGTCTCTCCCTCACTGGGCATTTAGGCTTATGTTTTGATGTTTATTATTTTATTTTTCACTAAATCTGACTTCCGAAATACGTCCCGTAAACCACCGTTTTAAAAGTACTGAACCAGTGAATGTAAAGAACGTTTCTTCGGTGTTTTAGAATATGAACGAACTGTCTCAGACATCCGTTTTGCATTAAATACAAGGACGTAATCATGCAACTTACCTAAAAATTAACCCTATTTTAAATACTTTTTTCATAATTTCATATTTCCATCACTAAAAAATTCCATTGTCTTTTCCTTTTCTTTCTTCGACTTTTTCCTACCACCTATACGGTCCCCACGATATAGATATTCTCCATTGATTAATTCTTCGCGATGGGTACACTATGTTTTCGGATGTCCACCTTCTACTATTCTCTTAACACGGTTATATCGTTATAAACTCCGATCATCTACTAGAAACAACTAACATTTTGGAGATAAATTTTTGTCTTCCTGGTTCTACTGCACTTAGCTGTTTTCAGCCAAACAGCAATTTTTCTACCTAAAATTGAAATTGAAATTACGGTAAACGTAAATTAACCCACTGGTGTCACTCCCCTTTACTCTCGTTAAACAACACACTCCTCTCGTTAATCACTACCTACCACTGCGCAACAGCGTTTCATGTGCTTTGGCCTTCTTTACAGTCCACCTCTATGCACTGTTATACTTAATCTTCACTACGCAGCCCCTCACATTCATTGCTTATTGTCTTCAAATTCTCCACTACACGTTCCATCCGTCATAATCCCAGTCTTCTCCTCTTCCTAGGTGAAAAGTCTTTGACTTTTATAATTCTTTTGCGTATAAAATTACCGTCTCTTCGCTCCACATGACTCAACCGTTTTAACTTTGAGCTTTTACAGCAATTAGGCCTACTATATTCTCTCCCTTCATTAATTGGCCCAGCTATCGCGTATAGACAGCTCTCGATGATTTCTTCAATTATCATTCTCTAGATTGGTCCACAGATCTTCCGCGGTTTTTTTTTCTAATCATCCCTAATATATGTCGGTAATTTAATACCAATCACTTTGTTAACTTAAATGTTATCACTACATGCAAATCAAGTGGTTTAGTCTGCTTAAATCATTCGTTCGCTGATTGTCCAGGAACCGTGTAAATTTATTGCCAGTGTCGAAGACAATAGGTATGCTGAAAAGGAACACGACTGAAACAATAGATACTTGGTGTTTAGGTTACAAAATGACTCATAAAATGACTTCATTCGCCACAGTGCAGATTGTACCCACGATTGACGAGAATGACGTCATTCCGGTTCACGGACCCACCTCCGCTTGGCCTCAGTGACATTCATTCGCGTTTCGCGTAGTAGGTCAGTATGGTTTCGGCTCGCTGTATTGTAACTTCGCTTCATTCTACAATTAATAAAATAAAAAAATTGATTTTTTGTTAACATAACTGTAAAAATCGAGAACAGATTCAGAGGTTATTTTGATAATTTACGCAGTGGCGTATCTGGAATTTGGCCTTGGGGAAGAGTCGGCTTCATACGAAAGAAAAAAGAATTTAAGACTAATCAACATTACTACCTTTAAAGTGGTTGAAAAACGCGTGATAACATCCTGAAAGCAATCCCATTTAAGTAAACAGTAATGATACATATAAATGCACGTTATTGAAAATTTCTTTACAAGATACTTATCGTGTGAATGATTTTGCTATATTTCATATTTCAAACGTATACGCAAATGGTGTATAATAAACCTGTTTGTATACTTGAAATAGAGTTACCACTATATTAACGTACACAGCTGAAAAAATAAAAACCCAGCCTAAAAATTAAGAGATTAACAAAAATTATCAGCTTTTTTGGACCCTCTGGGAGGGGGTCCGGTCCTGTTTGTCCCCCTCCCCGTAAATACGGCCCTGCAATGGCCTACTAATTGGAGTCGTGGAAATCTGTAGAGGTAGTACCTTTGTAGCGGGTTGACTGGGTACTGGTACTCGCAAGTTCCCAGCGTTGGTTGAACCGATGTTATTAGCTCCTAAAAGAGCCCTCAGCCTCTCCCAGTTAAGACCGCACTGCTTGGTGACGTGCCAAAAGGTACAAAAGGTAGGATGTACATGTTCTGTTGATGTAGAACACCGGAAGGTCAATAAATATTCCTGGTGAAGGACAGCAGTACCCTCTCTGAAGACAGAAACCCCACCCCTATTTATTTTGATCCGGAAGAGTGATATATATCTGGAACCACTCTGTGGTAGTCTCTGCCTACACTTGTTTCCAAAAATATAAATATACGAAAAGGTTTCACACAATATCCCACGAATTCACAACACGATCATATTAAAATAATTACATATTCCAGTGTTACATAAAACAATGTCATTTTACCCTTATTACAGCAGACAATAATATTAAATTTCAGCAGTTCTGTAATTTATAAATGGGTTCTATTTATAACTGGTTTCCAAACGTCAAGTAATTTGTAACTGTCACGTCACTGAAAAAAATAATTTTTGTTTTCCTTAGGGATCTGCCTGCCCTTTAACTTCGCTTCAAGCATGGACCTATATGGAAACGAAGCGAGTTGCGCCTTTTGCACTATAATTAAAGTAGTTCCAGTTGTTAGATACTTACCAGAGAACAATATTATCATTTAAATTGTCAAAGTATCATTTCGTGGGACTAGAAAGGGGGGAATTAAAATGTAAGCATTTTAGATCGTAAACTCAAAACCCTACAACAGTTACGTTTACAAAAAATGTTTTATGGTTAGTTTCTCAGCTGTACTCTACCATTGCCAGTTTATCTATATCGCCTTCTGTTGTGTGTTATAATCTTGTTGACACCTGTCTTTGCTAACGTACACTTAGCCACAAGTATGAGACCTTGCGGAAACCAGTAATTGATGTCCTACATGTTATCTGTGGCCACCTACATTGGTTTGAGCATGTCAAACTACAATAACTATGTAACAGGAAACAATGATATGCATATAAAGTAATAACGGTGACACAGTTGTAACCAATCTCGGCCTCAGACAAGGTTCCAGTTAATCGTCAGCCTTATACAATACATGCATTGTCAAAGTCATAAAACATCGGAAAGAAATAATACATTTTTATGTATATGACTCAAAGTATAAGAAAACTGTGGTGACTATTCTGTATCACCATGATAATGTCCTACTTGCCAATTCTGAAGAATCGCCCTGAATGGCAAGTCTTTTAAGTTAAAAAATATAATGAAAGAGTACAATTCACAAATTTCCAGTCTTTAAATGACTGTTTCGGCTAAATAGTAAAGAAAATATATGATTAAATACTAACTAGTACACTCCCTGAGCTGCACAACTCGCTCACTATTTTGAACAAAGTATATTTATTATTACATAAATTTCGATACTAGATAATTTTTTTAGTTATAGGGAAAACTACAAAAATCCCGATTCCTCTACTATTCCTTTAGTAATTATACAATAACTATAGAGCACACATAGTCATACTTTAAACATTAAAAATTTAAACATTCGCATTTGAGTTACAATTAAGTTTTTAGTTTGACACCTTGCTGATTTTCACAATTTTTTCAAATTTTGGATCCCTTTTTATGGGGTCCAAAAATTTTCCAATTTTGAAAACTTAACACTACATTCAGATGCTAGATAAAATTCTCTTAAATTTCGTACCCCACATGAATTTTTGTGATCTTATCAAAAGTTTCACCCACTTTTTGAGCCCTGACGTCCACAAATTTTGAAATTTAAAAAAATGAACACTACATTCACTTTGAGGTCGAATTCCCTTTGATACACCACATGGGCTTTTGCAATTTTTTCACAATTTTAACCTCACATTTTTTTCCTCCGCCCCCTATTTTGGGGGTGGGGGTCAATCGCAAAAGCAGTAGAGTTCTGTAGGGTAAAAGTATGAACACCATGCCAAGATTTATGAAAATCTGTTGATGCGTTCAAAAGTTATCATGAGACATACCCTAAATAAACAGACAGACAAATGCCAAATGGTCGAGTTGAAACTGAGAACTCGCTTCGCTCATTCTATAAATAATGACATAACAGAACAGCTCAAAACCTTTATTTTTCTAGTCTGCATAGTCTCCTTGAATTTTGAACTAGACACAGAAAGGAGAAACATGAATGATTACAGGAGGAGGTCAATATAGAAAAGTTTGTACAAGAAAATCAATGGCTACTGACAACAATGGTTCCATCATCTCAATTGAATTGGCTTACAGACACTGACAAGGAGATGTTTATTATTACAGGGAAAGGTAGAAGAAGTTCTGAAAGAAGACATGAAGAGATGAAATAAGTAATGAACTGAGCTTTGTGTTTTCAAAGCTGAGTCCAAACTTTTCCATGTCTATAAATGAGGGGGATTTGAAGTCCCATGATTGTACATGGGACATTACATGAGGATCCCGTGATAGTCCATGGTAGTACATTACTGATGTTAAGTGGAAGGAGAAGTGCTGGCAGTGGTATGAATACAGCAATTATAAACCAATGTGTATGTTGTATCCCATCTTCCGACAAGATAGTAGTGCCTATCTTCAGGTTTTACACATGAGACATCATTGGCTACTTACCCAATGAGAGGTTGTAATACACCCCTACCCCAAGTAAACTTCCTTGCCATTGCCTCTGAGTAACACTATATACAAAGTAACAGCTCAATAAATACATTAAGAAGAATTAAAATGCAACCTGTATTTTATAAGTTTTCATAAACTCCAACATTACTACTTAGACATGGTATATCATTGTTTTTAATTAATGAAAAATACAAAAACTTACAAATGAGTTTAAAATTTCCTCTACATGTAAGAAAAAACTCTTAAGCATAAATCAGACAATTCAAAACTACTAAATTTTAATATACTCCTGATAATAGGAAGGGAAATAACGGCAAGCATATGGACGGACATCTATGCCAGTACAGTGTTATACATACATGCTTATTTTTGTGACATATTTTCTAAATAATAAGAGAAATAGTCTTTCAAAGACCAAATTAATGTCTCAGAATTATCTAAGGATGGAATTCACTTATTTTTGCAATTGATATTTTCAAATATAAAAATTAGAAAATATGTTTAATTATTATCAAAGCAAGTTGACACCACATGTTGAATCAATGTCAAACTTTGCCTAACCAAACAATCATGATCCGCTACTTATTCAGGATTTTTTGTCACATTATTTTTCATTAAGACCATGCGCTGATTGGTCTTATTTATTCATTGCTCACTATCTTGTCTTTCCTAATTTTCATATACTTTTAAGTTTCTTATACATTATATACATTCTTATACATATGTATTATTAATCTTGCACTGTTTCCTCCATGTGATGTTTGGACCATCTTAAACTTTTCACTTCAATCATTTGTAATGTGTTTATGTTAAGAATCATTCTATTTCTTATCTCTTGCTCCAATCTTATCTTGCAGTTCTTCATCCTCTACAGCTTGGATTTTGGACCCACTGTTCATATTACTCTCCCATCCCACTGAACCATATGTTTCAATACTTTCTACTTTATTATCCTTAAGTTTTTAATTAACTCCTATCTGCAAACCCTATTCCCATTTTCTGTGTGTGGGGAATGATGTAAAAGTAAATTGGATTGAATTCAAACCCTTAAAACAATATATAATACTATACTTTCAGTATATGCACACCCTTAAATTTTAATTGATCACAGACTACACAAAAAAAGTACTTCCTATATTTGAGTATAATAGTTCATTAAAAAATATTTAAAACATGCCATCAGAAATAATATCTGTATTTTGTTTATAAAAAAGTTAGTTATACAAAACCTGAAAACATTTTTGTGTAAGTAGAAATTGTTACTGTAATTTATAAAAACGTTACACAAGGCAATGAAAGTAATGCTTTTTTCTGAGATGGGATAGTTCTTGGAAAGCTGAAGCCTACTCTGAATTAGGTTAATCTTGAGGCCCAGCAAGAAAACAAAAATTATAAATACATGTATAGTGTGTGTGTCTGTTACAATTTCTATACAGGTTCCTTAGTAAGATTATGTCTGGTTCTTGTTAAGTACACATAATAAATATGTTCTCAGTGTTTAAAATATTTTATACTGACTATTTTCATTCTATTTAACCAAAGATGTTAGTAAATTTTATTGTTTTTCTTTTTAGTCTTTTATTTTTATGACAAAACTGTTTATAATTTATCACAACAGAATAATCCCTTGTCAAAAATTTTCACCTGTCTTAACACACAGTATTTAAATGCAATATTTAATTGCTATAATGGTATTTAAATTATCCAGTTTAAGCACGTAAATGTTTTAGATGTACAATTATTGTGAAGATACTCCTCTTACCTTACCTTTTGTGTTTTAATGTCTGTATACATACTTTTAAAATGCCTATGTATTATAATAAATAATTGCATATATTCTACATAATTTATATAAAAAAGTATCATGAAACCCTGGTTCTAACAAAAGCTTCCCAAGAAAGAAAGATCCAATAAAAAGGATGAGTTTTGCTAGAAGACTTGAAAGATGTCATGGAAGAAACGTGAAAGAAAAGGAAAAGAGAAGAGTTTCAAATATTCAACCTGATTGCCAAGATTAAATCGAACTACATGAAGCTACATAAACACCTTGAGATGATCCAAAAACCTAACTAGGTTGTTGCTAAAGGCAAGAAGATGCAAAGCAGAAGTAAGAAGAAATGCTTAGATATGTGAAAATGACTATGATAAAAAAAAAATTCAGTTGTTTCCCAACATTATTTCAACTTTGTATTTTGTAGACCATATTTTACTTGTGATAATATTACCATCACCCAATAATCTACCCATTTCTCGAACAGAATTATACATATGTTTGGTTAGTATATAGGAGTTTGGGAAGTGATACTTTTAAGTCAAGTAAAAAAAACGAATTATTAAAGTGAGTAAATAAAAAGTAAAAATATGATTGAACAGTAGCACTTCTGTTCACAATATGTAACACATCAGTTAATACAAGGTCTGTACAAAAAGTATCTGACCTGATTTTTTCATGGTAACTAGTGATGATATAGATGTGCCAACAAAGTGTACATGTAGATATGATTTGACTTTTTGTTTCCATGTAATGCCACCAATTGCATCAGTAACTGCCAGAACGTCATGCGGTGTAAAACATGTTCATTGCATTCTCATTTCTTTACAATGACCGAATGCTTGGAGTAGGAGTACTGTATTAAGTTCTGTCAGAAACTACGGGATACCAAGCAGAAACCATCTGAAAGATTCATCAGGCTTTGGCGATCATGCAATGGAGGTTACACAAAGTAACCAGTGGTGTAGCCATTTCAAAGGTGGCTGCTTGGCATGGTGAGTGACCAGCATTCTGGGAGACTACAGACAAGCTGAACTGCTGCCGTTATCAAGAAAGTGCAGACATTGATCATGGAGGGCCATTGTTTGACCGAGGACATACTGCAGTGTGCCAATAGGGATCCTGAGTTTCTGGAGACTGTGGTTACTGGCGAAGAGTCACGGGTGAATGGGCATGGCCCAGAAACTAAGCTTTAGTCATCACAATGGAAGCACTCAAGTTCCCCAAGGGCCAACAAAAGAGCACGAACTCCACGATGGCCATCATCAATGGTGCAGGAACAAAGCTATATAAACAACTTTGTTTTTTAGTTTAACATGTGGTCTTTTATTTCTCTTAACTGCCTTTGATATATCACACATTTTCTAACTTTCAATTTGCTACCTACTAAAATCTGTCACCCTAGGTAAGTCCTCAGTTTGCCCCACCCCCTATTATATGGACTTGCCAGAGTCTCATATATTTGTTCAGTATTCATTTATGTGAGTTAGAGTTATATGGTGATCATACTATGAAGAATACAATGATAAATATTTCAATGCTGATTTCGCAACATGCTGAAAAAAATGTATATCCAATTTGTAACATTAAATGAATCCAGCTGTTTTCCGTGCTTATTTAGAGAAAAACACTTATTATACAGTCCTGTTCTAAAAACAGTTAAATTATGTTCTTAAAACAATCCTCTAAGTAAAAACAAAAACAAACATTATTTTTTTAAAGTCCAGAACATTGTGGAAATGTTTTGACTTTGAATACTTTTAAAGTTATACGTTTTGCCTTTTAGGACGTAGTTTTATTTCAGTATATTGCAATGGTGATCAATGTGTGTGTTGGAAACACAGTGAATAGGCAGACTACCTCTGGCTTCTTTCAATTTTTTTTACTGTTTACACCATCTGATACACACCAATGCCATACGTATTAGTTATCTTATGTTTTATATTACTTACATATATATATATATATATATATATATATATATATATATATATATAATACTTTAACATTCAATAAACTGAAAAAAAGCCTGTATTGTAATTAGCAATTAACTATGAACTTAAGAGTAAAGACGCAATGCAGGACATCCTAGGAAAAAATTGACAGTTAAGTTGGTACAAACTGCAACCTGTCAATTTCAGCAGACTGTGATTATGATTTTATCATTCTAAAATTCTTACTGAATCTGATATTCCTAAAGAGTAACATAGACAGAATTAAACAAAAATAATGTCAGTTTTGTTTATGTATAAGAAAAAATAAAATACACCCACAAAACGTGTTTGTTACTGGAAATAACATACTAATAATTATTTAGTGTGCTTATTAGAAAATCTATGTACAAACCTGTCACTGACTGTTTGATTCAAAACTGTTTCTTCAACAACATTTGAATCAATTAAACAATATCACAATAAAATACAAAAATACTAGAAACATACCAAATCATGCACCTAGATTTCAATATGTAGATTTTAAGCAATCTATCAACTACCTCAAAATAAGTTATGATTTAATAATAAAAATTATTTATTATGTCTTTACTACTTACGGTTGTCGAAATGATCCCCACCTCCGATTTGGTAAGTTGTCTTGATGACTGCAAAGAAGGAAAAAAGAGGTAAGCAGTTGTTATATTTGAAAGCCACATGTTAAATGCACATGACACATTTGTTGTGTGGGTCACTACAATGACATTATACATACATGAATAAACAACTGATCTATAGAGGTAACAAAAGTGATACCTTATTTTGAGTATATAACGATTGGTCAAGAAATTCACACAGCTTTTGTTCATTTGAAAAAAAAAATATGCCTTTATTTACCTAATTTCTGTTACTTCACACAGATAATCCAGAAGATGTAATACAATTATACCAAATGTTGTTTTCAGTCATATAACCTTTACTAGAACATACTTTTTCTTGGAATAGCCTTGAGCTTGTTAAACAATTTTCTTTTTTGCCTTCAACAGTCACAAAACGTAGACCTTTCATGTTTTTTTTTACATTCTTGAGAATATAAAAGTTCCCATTCGGAGGAGGCATATGTACTGAACAAAGCAGGTGTGGTATTACAATGATTTTCCTAAACTTTTTAAAAAGCAATGACCTATGTGGTGGTGCATTATCATCAGAAAATGTCCATAAATTGTTCTTACACAAGTTTGGCCATTTTCGATTAATACCTTCACATAAATAACATGAAATGCTACAATTTTACCTTACTATAACAATCATTGACTCATTCATATTTGTGTTTAAGTTTCTGTACAGTTTTAAACCAGTCGCTCAGGCATGCAAGATTTACCTTGCCTTCTGTAACATTTCTTCACTTTAGAGCAATCTGAGACAAAAGTAACAACGTCCAATTGATTGTTTATTTTGGAATACTATTCCCAATGTTGTGTTTAAATTTTCACAACATTCCTATTGATTAAAATTCATATATGACATTTCTATGCAGTCACATATGATAATAAACAGTTTATAATTACGTTAAGCATATATTTATGGTATAATTATGTGTTTCTATAATCAAATAATCCTCTAAGAGTAGAAAACTATATTGCATGGTTTGTTCCAAATATTAAAAATGATATTGTACACATTATAAGTTTATAAAATTCTAATGTCAGTTACACTTTATGCAAATTTTCTGAATGTTATTGTTCCACCTTAAGAGTTATATATAATTTAAACATGTGATATATAAAAAAGTTATTTTTATATTGATGATTGAATGTCGATGAAGATTTTTAACAAATGACCATTAAATGTTTACAGTGTAGTTCTTGAATGGTTGGTTATTGACTAAAAATCTTGATACTACTAATTGTCTTAGAACCAACCAAAACAAGATTTAAAATTTATATAATCTGTATATACTTTGTGTCATAGATTTAATCTTGCCGAATTTCGGAATCATGGAAGTTTTACATTTGGCTACTAGACATTATGACTTCAGGGAACTTTAGCAGGCCTTGGTTACAACAACCCAAAATTTATTTTACAATTTAAAACTTTAATTAAAAAACTGACATAATTTTTGTATATAATTATACTATGTTGAATTGAAATGTTTAATAATATTATTATACTATTAAACGAAAAAAATTGTAATTCTTTATGTTATACTTTATGATTATTTATGTACCAGTTTGAAAAATTAAATATATTATTTACATAATTGAAAAGAACAAACATTTTTCAAAATTAAATACATTTTAAATTATAACAACCTTTATTAAAAAATGTAAATAGTGAGCTTGTCATAAGTACATCTATATCATTCAGTTTCAAAACCTCTTTTTTTTTAGAGTGACTAAATGTAAACTAAAACCAATTCATCTGTGTTCGGAAAATGATTATATAATTTACATAGCGTATGTGAAAATAATAAATATATTTTTATAATATTGTTATCTACATGAATAATTTTAGGTATAATTATTAACTTTTCTTTAACAAGAGGAGATGTTAACAATTAAATTTGCTAGTAAAGTTTTTAAAAAGATTATTTTTATTTCTGTACCTATTCCCCAGATACACAGGGTTGTCTACTGGATCAGGAGACTGATGACTTCAACACCTACTGGATAATCTTGAGGTGTAGATGAATAAAATTTAAATAAAAGTGTAAAGTATACATAGGGGATAATTTATGAGTAATTTTATTGAAAATAGACACTTGGTACCTGCAATAATTTGACAGAATTAAAATGTCTCAATGCTTCTTGCAAATGTTGGATCTCTTGAACACAGTTTGTAAGCTATGTTTACAAAGAGATTGTACTTTATTATCAATAATGTATATTTGTAAAAAGTATTAGATATAATAGGCTTATATGTATTAGATACAACCTATGGAAACGTACATAAACTTAAAAGATAGGACTAAATTTAAACATAAAAGCTTGGCATTGTGGTTATAATTTAAGTAAAAAAATGCCCATGCAGTAGTTTTGAAGTTATCATCATCATCATCTGCACTTCCTGTTCTGGAAACCATCTCGTCCTCTGACTACGATACGCTGTGGGTTTATAATTCAATTTAAGGCAAGTTTGGGAAGGTGATCTTGCTGCATTCTTCCCAAATGCATACACCAGTTGGCCTTGTATTCTGTAATTCCATCCTGTAATTTAAAAATCTATAATTCTTGCCTTATCTGTGCATTACTTATTCTGTCTCATAATGTGCAGCCTTTGACCAACCTGAGAAATTTAATTTCTGTTGATGTAACCTTACCTCTGTCTCTCTGTGAGACTACTCATGTCTTACTCTCATACAGCACCACCAGTGCAGTCACAGTTTTATAAAACTTTAGCTTAGTGTCTTTCCTAGTTTTGTTAGTTTTGAAATTTTAATGTTTATTGTATGTTGTATAATTGTTACAAAAAAAAAGGTTGCCAAGGTTCTCATAAATATGTAATTATCTGTTACTGAAATTTATCTAACTTAACAATAAATGTGTTTTGTTCAAACAGTGCATGAGTTCTGGAGTTTAGGGACCTTACTAGTTTTTTTCTGAAAACATGTTACATCTCCTCATACTTCTTTTATTCCATCATCTTTTGCCATTTTGACACAAGAGATAGTCTCTTCTATTACCCACCTTCTAAATACAGTTGAACCAAACCAAACTTGATCGTCATCTCTCTCTCTCTCTCTCTCTCTGTCTGGGCACACTTTCATGATAAGCTGCCCTTCCTGCTTTTTCCCTTCCTCATTGTGTGACAAACCATTGTGGTGCTCTTCTCTTTACTATCTCAACACATGATTTCCGATAGTCATATTCCGAATCCTCTAGTTCTTCCACCTGCTCACCTCAAAATCTTGTTTCACTGGCTTTTAGTCTGCTTTTATGTTTCTCTATCAGGGTGAGGTTTTCTTCTGTCCCACAGAGTAGTGTCAATACAAAAACTGTTTTGCATACTCATACCCTGGCTTCTACAGTGCGTTCCTTCTTACCCATAGTTATGCTAGAAATCTGGTGGCATATTTTGTTTGCTTTTTGTACATCCGACGGTCATTTCCTCATCAGTCTTCTTATTTGAGGTGATTATTGTCCTCAGATGTTCAAACCCACCTCCTCCATTTGCTATGACTAACTCTACTTTTGCATCATATTTTATGCCCTCCTTCTGTCCCTAATGGCAATTTTCCATTCAGTTACTGCATTCTCAAGTTCTTCCTTGCTCTTTGCAATTAGAACAATATTATCAGCACTGACTCAGGCTCGGACATACACTGATCTCGTTCTAAAGTTTGCCAATTTCTTTCTTTTACATTGCTTACAAATCTGGTCCATATTTATTATGAAGAATAGCAGACTGAAATTATCTCCTCACTTCACTCCTCTTGTCATTAGGAAAAACTCATACTTATGATAACAAAAATTGACCAGTTTTACCAGTTACATAGACTTGTTAATGTGAATACTAATTTTCCTTTATTTTTCTGCAAAGTTTCTTCTCCCAGTCATGCCAATCACTTCCATCTTCGGTTGTTCATTCAGTGGAAGTGGCCAAACCATCTGCTACGTTAAATGATTTTATAACATTTATACATGTGTAGTATCCAACCTAGTGGTTACATGACAAGAAAATGTTAATATTATACAACATTTTTAGAATAAAGTATTAAGGAGCATTGTTGATATGCTTTTGGTTAATCAGGAAGATTGTGGTAAACGTATCAGGGGTCTGTGGGGGTAAAAACATGGACAACACATATGCTAAGTTTTACTAAAACATTTAATGAATTCAGAAGTTATTGTGAGACGTTTTCCATTCAGAAAGATATATAGCCAAATGTAAATGGTCAGTTTAAAACTTAGAATTAACTTTGCTTTTCCAATAATCAAAAAAGACTCCATAATGCTTGTACAAAATTTTAAAGTACTATAAGTGTAATATTACACTATACTATTCAGTGTTAAATAATGATGCAATTTAAAATTAGGTTTATTACAAAACGAAATAACATCAATATCTTACTTTGGTGAGGATCTTCTTAAACTTGTTCGAAGCCAGGTATTCCTTTTCAGGCTCCCACTGTTTGGGCTACGTAACAAGCCATCTCCACTAGACAAAAGAAAATATTATATTAATATATATTAATTAATATTAATTAAAATGTACAATAAAATAACTGTTTAACTAAACAACTTTTATCTACATCAGCAAACTGACTGAAGCATTAATTACTAACTAAATTACAGACTACAAATGGAAAAAACAATTAACAATCATTATATTGAAATTTGTATATTTGTGATAACACTGAAAACTCTTAATGATTTATAATTATAAAGAGGAAGCTGGTATCATATATTTCAAAATCACATGTATTTATTTAATAAATGAATACAAAAATAATTCAACAGACTTTCTTTTATTAACACTATCTATTGTCAGCCATTTACAAAAATAGCAGTTATTTCGAAAGTTACTCATTATGAAAATGTAGAAATTATATTGAAATATTGCATTCACATTAAACTCAGTGACAGAACACATGATCTGAAATCATTAAGAGATATTAAGCCCATATGAGATATTAAGTCTCAAATTTTAATATGTTGAATTAATTTCTTTTATAATTTTCCACTTATCTTAAACACTCAGCTGTTTGTGTTTTGATATACTGATTTTGATTATCGTAATGTGCATTCAGTGACCTATATTCTACAGCACTATTTTGCTCTGCAGCAAGAAATAAAACTCCCAAAGTGACTGTTCACCCCAACATCAATAGTCATAAGTATTGATAAATATTAATGGGGTCGTTTTTTAGTTTTGAATAAAGTTTTGGCAGTTCTTTCTATTGATCTAAATGGTTGTTTGGATGTGAAGGGATGGGATCTACGAGTTCTTATTTCTTGCTACTATTTAAAATATATATAATTTATATAAAATGTAATACTGTAATTTGTAAGTGTAAAGAAATAATTATCGTAACTATAATTTCATAGTTGTCAAATCGTAACTGACTTCGAGATCATACACACAAGTGTATTAGCAATGACAACATACCTAGGTGTTTGATTTGCAGGTGAAGAAGACGTGTCCATATCGCCTTCGCCATAACACTCGTAGTTCTCGCCGTCCGACATACTTGAGCACTGACTGTACACAACAAACATTGAGTTGATTAATTTTGTTGCAGTACAAAATCTCTAGCATTCACCTCATACTACAACTACCCATTCTAACGCTAGCTAGGCCTATTGACAGTTCAGAAGGCTTAGTGGCGGGTAAAGCCCTACCGAGACCCAGGGGCGCCTTTCATTTTGAGACCCCAGCTACGGTTTTTTATCATATGGACTGGCGGCTACATGTAGAAAGAATGGATCCAACAAGATTCTCAAGGAGAGACCTTGACTACCATCCAAGGGGGAAAAGAAGTGTGGTAAGACCCCGTAAACGATGGTTGGATGAATTCCATAGAGACTGGAACAGGCTACTAGCCTAAGCCGTAAAGCTTTACGACGGCGACGAGATGTATATTTTATGGGGAGATAAATATATATATATATATATTTTTTTTTTTTTTACGGGGAGACGTGGTGGAAGAAGAAGGAGGAGTCGCCCCAGAAAACGATGGTCGGATGATCTTGAGGACGACCTGTGCAGGCTCGATGTAAGAAGATGGAGACTGAGAGCAGAGGATCGAGACGACTGGAGGCGGATTGTCCAGGAGGCCGGAGGCCAAGGCTCTCCAAGAGCTGTAGCGCCAAGTAAGAAGAAGAAGAAGAAGAAGGAGAAGGAGAAGGAGAAGAAGAAGAAGAAGGAGAAGGAGAAGGAGAAGGAGAAGGAGAAGGAGAAGGAGAAGGAGAAGGAGAAGGAGAAGGAGAAGGAGAAGGAGAAGGAGAAGAAGAAGAAGAAGAAGAAGAAGAAGAAGAAGAAGAAGAAGAAGAAGAAGTGTATATTTTATAGGTTTTTTTGTAATACTGACCTAAATACTTTACTCATTCCTCCTAGATTTTAACGAAATTATGTTAAAAATAAATATTTCATATAAGACGTATAAATGTTTCAATAAGACGTATAAAATGAGAAAATGACAGCTTCATGCACTTACAATAAAGTTACAGAGAGATTACATTTTTATTCATTTAGGTTTGAAAAACGTCTTCCATATGAGACCACAGACATGCGAATTGTTCAAAACGTTCTGTAGCATGAGATGTCGGTTGGGAATATGCTCAGTGCTGACAATAAACTGAAGACCTTCCTTGGCTGTCCACATAACTGATGCTTTTGTGATGGCATTAATACCGCGTACTTGTCGTCGAAGTCTTTTTACTTCCCGCATCACTTGTTGCTTATCAAGGCCACCATGTACAAGGTTGAGCTTTTCTATGACCGATTGTAAATCAGAGCTTCCATTAAGAATTTTTGATTGTACGATATTAAATCGATTAGGAATAGTTTCCTCGTTACAGGTAACCCGTTCTCTGGTTCCCAAGGGGAAAAATTTCAGTTGCAGAATGCAAAATGGACACAAAGGAATCCGGTGATATTTACTTGGAACGCACTAATTCTTCGTGTACCACAAACCACAAGCCCTAAATTATAAAACTATTACCAATATTTGGTACCTTAAGTTTGAAACAAAAGTATGTTACACGATAGTCTTTCCAATTTATGCTGCGCTACATTATATGGGCTGCTGAAACAGCAATCTGGTCTATAAATGTTTTTAGATGTGACTTTTGGGATGACAAAACGTGCACTAAAGGAGAGTGGTTCGCCTTCCCCAGTGTAGAAACGTTTTAGCTTAAAACTATAATTTTACAAATAAATAGACTAATACTGGAGTCAAGACACACACAACTTGACAAAGGAAACCAGTTTAAATCTAGAAATATGTGTGTGTTCTGCAAAAATTTTAAGAATAATATAATTCTTTGCTACTATATAATACTATAGTATAATCAATTAAATTCTTATATTTTAGATAATTAGTTTATGATTTCAGAAAAATTCTAGAAAACCTACATTTTATTTAGAGACGTTCTTAAAGTACCTCAGACAAAAGATTATTGCATTATACCTTGTGTAATATTATTTCTTTCGCAAATAAGTGCAGAATTAGTGATTTTTTAAAAAAATAACATGACTAGTCAACATTTTTCAACCAATTTGGAAAAGCAGAAATTTTACGTTCGATTTCTATGAGGCACAGTAGAACGGTTGTAAATTACAAACTTCATAAATAATCCGTACATAACAAAAGACAGAAAAACTATGTTAATATTTTGTAACATTATATAGGCCTAATTGTTTTAATCTGGATGAACGATTATAAACACTAATGAATTAATAGTCCATTCTAGTGTTTCGTACGCGTACATGTAATTAAATTTAGTCTTGAAACACTTATTCGAAATGTACTATTTAATGCGCCCTCCCACCTCACTCACACAAACAAAAAACAACCATATACACTCAACACACACGTGTAAACAGTAACTTTTAAAATTTCTTGTAGTAATTAGTTCTTGATGTTATAGTGTATCAACACAGTAATACTTTCGTCTACACGCAGAAATGTATACATATTTACACTTTATAAATGTGTCAGTGTATAGATTCGTGTTACTTGTTTGTGTATTTTATATATGTGTAGTATAGCTCCCTTTCTTCTATGTTATGTTGACGTTGCCCCCTGAAATGCTCAGTTGGGTAGAGTGCTGTTCTATGCACTCTCTTCACATCAGAATGCGGTATGAAATCTCACGCACGTTTCGTACAAAGAATCTGCATCATGAAAAGTTTATAAAACATGAATTCATATAGTGAAGCGTCTTAGTGAATTCATTATAAAATCCTATCGCTGCAAACACTTTGCGTGAAACGTTTGTGAGGTGTCATAATATATTCTACGTATAGACAAAACTATTATTATCATTATTCTTATTATTATACTTTGGTCTGGGAGTAAACTTGGACGTCAATTTACTTTTCACTAGCCGTGTAGATAAAGCGACGAAAAAGCTGGACTGCTTCTCTGGGTAAGCCTTCATTTCCAGTCAGTTAATACCGTCATACGTCTATACCAAATTATTGTTCGATCAATTCTGTAGTACTGTCCAGTGTGATTCGAAGATTTATGAAAGGCACATTAGGGGCACCCACAACACCGATCAGAAGACTGAGGGGGTTCAAAAACGAGTTTTTTTCGTATTTACAATATCGTGGCATCAATCAGCGTGTCTGTAACGTCTTTGATGCCGATTGTGAACATTGAGTCATTATGGCACTTAAAAAAAAGAGCACTTCAAGATGTGCTGTTAATATATATAAGAGTATTCACAATCTTATTGACACAGATAGCTGCGGTTTCGGTTATAGAGTGTCTTATGTAAGACACAGAAGGCATGTTTAGTTCAGATATTAGAGGCAGTGTATTGGCTCCGTTGGCGAGATCCATCAAAATAATAAACACATATTGCGTTTGGGTCACATTTTCAATAAGAATATTGATGCCTTGCTGTAGAACAGGGGTCTCCAAACTACGGCTCGCGGGCCGGATCCGGCCCACGAAGGGTTTTGTCCGGGCCGCGGCAACCCGGCCGATACTATGTTTTCTATGTTTTTAAATATATCGTCAAAATACTTCCAATATTATAACATTTTAGTAAATAACTAAACAAGAAATAAATATAAAATCAAAGTACAGGGCTAACTTGTTAGACGAACACTAAAAATTCATTCTAATGATAGGAGCATCAAAATTTGAGCCAAAATGGACAGACATTATATGTCAGAAGCAACTCCACACATCCCATACGTACATAAAAAAGCCAAAAAAAATACATAAGAAATATCTTTGAATGTTATTTTTTCCTTACTTTTATTTACATTGTTTTGAATAAATGAATTTGTTTTCTTTGGATAAGTCTGCTTAATTTTTATTTAATACCTATTATTTTATTTACTTGATTATTTCGTAAACTTAAAAAAAATAAGTTTACAATATATATATGTTGTTGGTCCGCCTGACTTCCAAAATTTTTCAATTCGGCCCTCAAGTGAAAAAGTTTGGAGACCCCTGCTGCAGAATATTATGAAGATACTGGATCTGCACGCGCACACACACACACACACATTATTCTTGTTATTTAAATTAATAATAAATATTATATTTTTTTATAAACAAGAATATATTTTCTGTTGTTTTTACAATGTTTAAAAAGTTTTAAATTGTTGTCATCTTGTCATCTTTGTTATTTATTATTAATATACTTCTACTTAATTTATTTACACTTTATAAATTTATAATTTTTTTATTTCGTATATACTTGTGTTGTTTTAAATAAGTGTAGTATCTTCTAAGTTACTACCCCTTCTTGTGTAGTCCCTTTCTTCTAAGTTATGTTGACGTTCCCCAATTTGGGTGAGACACACTGCTGGATTTTCACAATTTTTTCAAATTTTTGATTTCTTTTATTGGGCCTGTAATTTATTTAAAAAAAAAATACAACAAAACATTCAGATATTAGTTCAAACGCTATTTAATTTGATACTCGACATGAATTTTTGCGATTCTGTTACAATATTAGCACACTTTTTGGGTCCTGACGTCCAAAAATTATGTTATTTTAAGAAATGAACAATATGTTCAGATGTTTGGTTAAAATTGCCTTTAATTTGATACCCCACGTTGGGTTTTGCGATTTTTCCACAATTTTGCCCCTCCCCAACTTTCTTGCCTCCCTCCTCACTATTTGGGGAGGGGGCATCTCAAAAACAACAGGATTCTGTAGGGTAAAAGTGTGGACACGCATGCCACGGTTTACGAAAATAGAGCGTTCAAAAGTTCCAGCGACCTGAAATACGTCCCAGTTGGGTAGAGTGTACATAACAAGTTCTATGCGCTCTTCTCACACCAGAATATTACGGTCATTCTGCTGACCTGTTAGTTAGAAATCATGGCATGGCTATAAGGGGAGATGTGGTGGCCATTACTCAATCTAAAATTAAAAATTAAATTATTATTTTTTTATTGTGATATAATGTGTGTGTGTGTGTGTGTGTGTGTGTGTGTGTGTGTGTGTGTGTGTGTGTGTGTGTGTGTGTGTGTGTGTGTGTGTGTGTGTGTGTGTGAAAAAATATTTCTGCTTGTTTTGTGTATTAGTACTCAATAAAATGTGCGTATGTACTCATGTACGTAATGCACATGTTATTACTGCACAGAATTGGTGAAACAATACCGCTGATTGTTAGTAGCTACGTGCGCGCGCGTGGGCATACGCAGAATAACGGAAGTGCTTAGCATTTAATAAAGTACATGAATCGCATTGACGCTGTGTATACCGTGTACCTGTGTTCCTTGCCGTTAGATTCCGCGCCACTGCTCAGCGTTACGTCTTCAGAATTCGTCACTATGACGCTAGTGGTATCGAAGTTGTTTGCTGAAGTCGCTTCCAGAGTGCGTTGGTGTTGTTGCATTCCCAAGCCGCGATCTACGCTCGGCGCCATCATTGTATCGTTTCCACCTACGAACACAAAATTATTAATTAATTTATTTATTACACCACTACGGAAAGTATGTAATTGAAACTACTTGCCTGTAAATTTACCACATTCATACGCTCTCATCGCTACAGACAATATATTTTTTTTGATTGCATTTTTCAATAAAATCCGTACGGTAGCTGCAATCTACATCTGAAGTATTCGTAAATTTAAATTCTCTATTACATGAACAGGTACAATAGGAAATTATTTAACTGTTTACGGAATTGAATTATTATTGTATTATAAAATAATATAATTCGATTATTTGTTAATACTGTAGTTACTGATGTTGTAGATAATGCGTTTAAACGAAACAATTTCATACTTTCAGCAGAACTTAATTATTTCTTATGATAAATTTATATGAAACTTCATAATAATAGTTAGAATTTGACAGCAGGAATAGTGTATGTAATGAATGGGGCAGCGAGGGGGTTAACCCTCTCTTCCCACCGAAAGGACAAAGGAAAAGCGAAATGTCAAAAATTAAATAATCGAATTACGTAAATAATTAAACTGATTGGTTTAGCAAGGACGGACGCTTTAACAATTTCATATGAAAATGGTAAATACGTGTATGAAACCGCTTCGTTAAACTTGGCAGTTGTTTAAAATCTGCTACACGTTTCGGCCGTGCCAACGATGACCATCTTCAGTGCGCGGGAACAGGGATGTACTACGCCCGTGTACGACAAAGCTGACACCTACTACACGGGCGTAGTACATCTCTCTACCCGCACCACCGAAGATGGCCGTGTAGACAAGGCCGAACGTCTGACCAAGATGATTTTAATGTAAGTGATGCTAGCTGTCTGTTGGCCGAGGAATGGTTTAAATCTTTATCTTAGTTTTTGAAGTTACGAATTCTTAGTAAGTAGGAAAGAGACATGCTTCGAATGTTTTTTAAGCCCTCGGTGAATCTAAACTCGGCTTACGATGTTTGTAGTCCTATATATGATTCCTGAGAAAAGTGTACCTAAAGATTTGAGGAATTTCTTATGCTTTTACAATTACAACTGCTTCGTTTTAAATCTGTCCTTCAGGAATAAAGACTTTGACCTCAGATCAAACAGAACTAAGAGTCTATTCGGTGACACCAGTAGTTGGCAAACGTTATTATGAAACGGGGCCCAAAAACTAGACAATTTACATCTAATGATCAAAAATAGAAATCAATCTGTAGAGATGAAATGAAAACGTTCGCGCAGATGGTAGTGGGGGGGGGGGCAAGGAAGGAAGTGCAGGATGACTAACCATTTTAGTGAGGTGACCAACCACGATACACAACCATGTGATACACCATCCACGCTGCTGTTCTGAACAGAAAATAACTGCTCCGAAAACAACGCGTCAATGTAACGCTTGCGCAATGAGATCTTTTAACACCGCGCAACTAAACACCCGTTTCATGTCTAATTACCTATAAGTAGCTGCTTAGAAGGAAAAATTTTCTCAGATTCATTATTGACACGAAATTCAAAATACAGTCCCACAAAATTACAGTTACATGACTGGAATAACTGTATATAGTTGTAATGAGTGTAATTTCATTATTTATACATTACAATCTTATTATGTCCACGAATTAGTGTGTTCGTATTTATTTATGTTTTTTTATGGACAAAATATTAAATGCGTTATCGTGTAAATGTGTGATGAAAAACTGTCGTCGACTTTTTAAAACTTCAAACGGGGATTCGGCCGGAGGGACTCAGTGCAGCCGCGGCTAGCGTTTGTTTTAATATTCAGCTTATGCATTTTTAACGCCAATGCGTTCCCAACAAATTAAAATATTGTGTAATAATAATAATAATAAAATTACATCAGCAAATATTTTAACTTAATAATTTAGCTTTCTAATTAACGAACATAATTATCGTCTTTGACAAGAACAAAATTAATGATAGCAGAGATGGACTTTTGAAGACGTTCTTCGGCAAGAGTATCCGGACGTGAGAAAAATAGAAATGAAGTCATTAAGACAGAATGAATGTGAAAAATTCAATTGTTGATTTTATCCAAACCAAAAAATTTCAATGGTATGGACACACGAAAAGAATGGCTCAGGAAAGATTGCTAAGGAGAGTTATGGAACGGACCACACCAGGAAAAAGGAAAAGAGGAAGACCACCTATTACCTGAATAGAAGAAATTCAGACTATATTGAGGGAACGAGAGATTGAAGAAAATCTTCGGATGGGTACGCAGCAGTGGAAGATGAGAATTCAATCACTTCTGTAAACTTTGGTTCCGGAAAATGTGTAAACATTGTACAGCCGGAATAATAATAAATTATCGTCTTGTTAATTTAGCATTTAACAAACATAATTTTTTTTAACACGAAGTTAGATATTTGAGTTAAATAGACGACAGTGTACACCGTAGCGGTGAATTTTCTTAGAAAACAATCTCAGAGTCTTTCGGTAAAACTTTATGGAACAAAAAACGTGGCTGTAAAATATTAAACAGTGGTAGACAAATGGAGGCGTATAGGTTCCAACAAAGTTTCACTTTGGAATTTTTTACTTCCATGTTCCATAAGGAAATGGAAGTATGGTGATGGCGAAAAAATCGTGTTCAAGATAAGGGCTGATTCTGATTGTACTACCCTCAAAACATGAAGAAAAATCATTTTTCGAAAAGTGTCTGTGTGTAGAATTTTTTCTATGGCGAACGATAACTGCCGCAAATTCACACAGAATCAAATAATTTTTTGCATACAGCCCTGAATTCTATAGGCCTATTGTTTTTGGTGAAGATCGGTTAAGGGAAAGGGGTAGTAGTACAGTCACTGAAGGAAAAAAATTCAAATTAAGTGGCTTCTACGAATTTTTTTGCATAAGGCTAGATAAAAGGGTGAGAAACAATTTAAAAAAAAAGTTTAGATAAATTCCGTCGCGGTTTTTCAAAAAAGAGGAGGGGGAAGGTACAAAAAATTAGTTTTTTCAATTATCTTGAAAAATAACAAATTTACGAAAAAAAGATAAATTACAAAAATTAAAGAGCATTAAATTCTCAATAAAAAAGCTATTTATCATTTTTCTGTCAGGCCAATACTTTGTGAGAAAAATGGAATTGAAATATTAGAAAAAAATTGATTGTCGGAGTCCGCCCCGATGAGCGGGAGGCTAATTTTTTTCTGACATTGCAACATACAGATTTTAATAAAATCCGTTATAATAGTCGTAGAGACAAAAATCAAAAAGCATTTTAAAGCTAAATGTTTGCACTTTTACATAAAATGAAAAGAAAATAATTAAATTATTAATAAATACTTAAAATAAAATAATAACTTTTTTGTTTTTATTTTTTCAACTAATGCATAAACATATTAACAATTTATTACAAATGTATTTACATTAAAAAAAACTTCACAATATGAACTTTACATATATAGGTTTTTGAAAAAAAAATAAAAATTAGTATTGATTTATTGGCATAAAATGAGCGAGTTTTAAAATTTATCATTTTTTGAGTTCGCAAGTATACATCATTTTCTTAACTTAAAATTTCTACAGAAATTTTCAAAATAAATATTTTTTAACAAAATTATGAAAATGTATTGGTCAAAGTGTCTTCTATAAGACTGCGGTGTAAAGAATTGTTAACATTTAGTTAAATTTAAATAAACGTAACTTTTATTAATAAATGTAAAAATATGTCCATTGTGCGTATTAATATTAATAGTTAAAAACTAAAAAATATTAATATGTAACTATTGTACGTAAAACTACAATATTTGAGGTTTCTCTTCTACATAATGAGAATTTATATCCGTGCATGGGCATAAAAAGAACAGACCCTGAAAGTTGAAGAATTTTAGGGAGAGCGAGGACAGCTGGTACATGCGCCATACAGATATTGAATTAACGCAGTTCGATACTGAATGTTCCGCGAGTTCGATACTATTTTTTATATTGTATTTTGTTGGAAGTTCAATTTTATGTTTAAAGATTTGTGTTAGTAATTTTGATATTTTATAATTTGGTGCGGTTCTAGCGTTTATTAAAGGTCTGATAGGTTTATTGATTTTGTGTAATTTTATTAAAGAATTTAATTTTGGTGCACAAGGATTATCCATTTTATAATTAAAAGAATCTTTAGGATTTATGATTTGGGTAGGCTACTATTTTTTACTAGGCCAACATTTGTTATTTGTGTTTGATATTTGTTTGTGGGATCTTTATTTAATGTTATGCAATTATTATTAACTATAAATTCTTCTGTTTTATCTGTGTTTTAAAAGTTATTTTATTCTCAAAATCTTCAATGATTGGAAGACAAACTATTTTTGAATATATTTATAAAGTGCATTTTTAATAACATTTTTATTATAATGCGTAATAAATAAGTAAAAATTATACATAATAATATATACATAAATGAATAATAATGAGTTTTTAAACTTATATTCCTGAAAAAATTGCATGTCTATTACATAAACATGTATTTTATGTGAAAATCCACCTTGTGAAAAATTTGGCCAACTTTGAATTAATGTTTCTACTAAAAGTATCGCCCTGACAAAAAAATGTTAATATCTTTTTTTATGCAGAATTGTATGCTCTTTCTTTTTGGAATTTTGTATTTTTCTCATAAATTTAATATTTTTTAAGATAATCACGAAAAATGAATTTTTTGGACCTTCCCCCTCCCTTCGAAAACCCGCGTCTGAATTTTTGTAAACTTTTTTTAAAATTCTTTCTTACCTTTTTATCTAGCCCTATTCAAAAAATCTCGTACAAGCCACTTAATTTGCAATTTCTATTTTTTTTCGGCTTCAGTGACTGTACTATATAGCTTACCTGCAACGTTTTACGTTTTAACAAGAGTAAAGTGCTTAATTTTGATAAATAAAGTATCCTGAAAATAAGGTCATAATAATCAAATGTAGAAAGGTAGATGAAATATCTATAAATGAAAAGGGTAGTTGAATGGGGGAGGGGGTAATTTTTTTTATAAATTAAAATGGTAGTTGATGATGGAGGAAGTAAAGTTTTATATGTGTTCTACGTTATTGACAACAAAGAAGTAGTTTCTACGGAAACACTTCATTTCACTTTAACAAAATTCTATATTTTTCATTTTAATTTAAATCATGTATGAGAGAAAATATATCGTTCGTGGCAGGCAAGCATATCTCAATTATGTAATGTTTACGTTTCCATTTTATTTTCTTACGTTTGCACCCCTTTTAAGTAAAAGTACCAAAACCCACACCAACACAACGCGTGCAAGCCGAAAAGGTGTCCAGCGTGGACAGTGATTTGCTTCCTGTGGATCGCTCGCCAGTGTAACTGCACATGTTTACAGAGGAGCGGTCCATAAACAGATTTTTCGTCTTTAGGGAATGAACCCTCTGCAAGATGCTCAGGGTCCATGAGAGACTTGGGAGCGCTCCTTCTTTTCCGTGTGTTTGTTCTGTGAAACGTACACTGGAGATTCGCAGCTTTACTCTGAGCAACGCTCCATAGGGAATGTTGAAAATTTTTGTCCACGGTGTACCCCCATATAGACTAAAACCTGCTCTGATATTTTGATTACGGACATCATAATTTTAAAACTTTGGAAATGACCACTAGTTAATGGAGATCAAACATTAACTTTTACAAGCCATTAATTTTATGCATGTTTTGAAGCAATAAATGTTTTAATAAATTAATACAATCTTTGTATTTATTTCTATTATAGTATAAGAAATAAAAACTAATGTCCATGTGTGTATGTATGAAAAATATATAAATATTTTTCTCCTCTGGAAAATTGTTTGCCTCTCCTGGAAAATATTTTGACCTCGCTGATGGCTAGTTATTTTCTAGCCTGTGTGGAATAAAGCGTTATGACATGGATCAGAATGGTGGGTGTTAAACATAAGACGCAAACGTATTAAGGAAGAAATGTTTTGCTAAGAAATTTACAATTATACGGGTAAACAGAATCGTCGTTCAGGAAATCAGAAGACGAATGGAAAGAAAGAAACAAAGACTCGATTTTAAAAAAGAAAAATTACCAGTATAGTATTGACAGAAAAGACTTTGATAACACTATAGATATCATTCGCCCTCGGCCGATAACTCGCAGCGAGAGTCCAATTTCTTTACAGGAATCAGATCGCAGCTCCCTTTGGCCAGCTCTTCGTTCGACCTACACACATTTTATCCAAAAGTACAGTCCTTCCTCACTAAGGTTGAGGACAGTCTTCACCCACCTGACATGAGGGTAACATTTTAGCTGATACGTCATTTCTTCAGAATTCAAGCATCCACTTAATTAATTAATATTTAAATGATTTTAAATATATATTTTAGGACACGGAAGTCATGTATGGTTCTCCATACAGATTTTTATTTATATGTGTACTACGTTATAGGCAACAAAGAAGTAATTTCTATGGAAATATTTCATTCAATTTGTCAAACATAAAACTTGATTTACAAGATGAGGGATTTTTTTTATAGAAATTATCGAACCGAAGTCAAGTAAATGATTTTAAATATAAATCTTACAACATGGAAGTCACGTATGGTTCCCCATACCAATTTTTAATGTTGTTTTACAATAAGTTAATATCATTCAAAAATATTGAAAGGTCGAAAACACTGGACATGGATTTGACAAAATAAAATGTGTGTTACAAGTCGTTTTTTAGGAATTGGTAAAATCCCGGACTTGGACAAAAATTCCTCCTCCTGGGCGTCCCCGTCTTACACGAAAAAATGATACGTCCGGGGAAACTCGGGCGCATGGTAATACCGGTACCATAAAATAATCCCTCCATTTGGTAGGACAAAAAATTATAACTTTTTAAATTGCTATCGTACTGATATTATATCTGATAAAAAGTTAAATTATTTAATCTAATCTTAAAAACACATGCTTTAGTTTACTTTAATCTAATCAAAACTAATGAAAATATCATAAAAACAAAAAATAATCATGCTGATTGTATACTGCTGTTTAACTGCAACATTCTGATTATAGCACACGCTGCTTTTTGTTGAAAGTTTGAAAAAAAGTTCAATTTTTTTGTTATATAATGGTAACTAAAAATCCCCTCCCCCCCCCAAAAAAAAAAATAATTTCCCCCCCCAAATTATTAAATTGTAAGTTTCTAACCGTTTTATCTGAAATTCCCGCCGTTTTAACATTTAAAATCACCGATTTGCCATAAAACTGGTATATACGTCTAAAAGAATTTCAAGTTACGGTTTTAGGTTACAATTTGTACTAAATTTTTCAGCAGCCGTAACTTGAAAACAAAGCGTTTCCAAGGGTATGTTTGTACGATCCTTTCTTCTCTTCCTAGAGGACATGTTCTGTTCTGTTACTTCGTACACTCTGTGCGTTTGTGCGGACGCGTGTGTGTTATTATCGAAGGAGGTGTAAATGTAATCCATGCAGAAGAAGCCCATACTTCTTGCCAATGTGGGGCTTCCCATAATGGCAGGGAATTTCTGTCTAACTATTTAGGATATCTCACAATAACGTTCGAACGCGTCAATCGTTTTTCGTAAAACTTGAGAAGCGGTCCATACTTTTGTCCTTCAAAACCCAGTCGTTTTTGAGATTTATCCTCCAAAAATAGGGGTGCGGGAGGTAAAATTGTGAGCGTCTAAATAGCGAAAAACTAGCAAAAGTCCATGTGAGAGATCAAATTAAATGGAATTTTAACTAGAATCTGAATTTAGTGATACTTCTTGGAAATTAAAAAAATTTGGGACGCCAGAGCCCAAAAAGTTGGTCAAAATTTTAATAGAATTGCAAATCCCACGCGGAGTATCAAATGAAAGAGAATTTTAACCAACATCTGAATGTAGTGTAGTTTTACTACTACTACTACACGGCGCATGAAGCTCCCTGAAACTCCGGCTCGTGAAGAGCCCTGGCCTCCAGAGTGACGTGCCTCCACTTCCCTCTATCCTGTGCGACTCTCCGCTACCTTCTGATCCCCCAGCATTCTCATATCTTCATCTATATCGTCCACCCATCTTCTTCTTGGCCTCCATCTTGCTCTTCTCCAGCTGGTCCTCCAACGAATGCTTTTTTCACTGCTCTTTCCTCTATCATTCTTTGTACGTGACCTGCCCACCTTATTCTGCCTTGTTTTATTGCTGTGACGATGTCTCCGGTTCCTTGTATAGATCGTACAATTCAGCGAGTGTAGTTTTAAAAATTTCAAAATGTTTGGCCCCATACAGTGCCAGACTAAGTAGAATTTTAACACAATCCGAATGTTTGGAATGTTAAATTTTTAATGTACGACTGTCTGCTCTAAATTATTATTTTACTAAAAAAAAAAACCACTGTAATCGGCGTTTTCCTGATTATTTTTCTGATAAGTGAACAATTTCTAATATCAAAATTTACCTAATAATATAAACACTCTACTAATATGGGTCTAAAAATATAATTTATCTAATTCGTTCAAAATAGTGAGCGAATTCTGCAGTCAGGGAGCTTACTACTCACAGTAGGCTATATAGGCTAATTCACGCGGAACTATCCATTACTTCGCGAGTGTAGGTTTCGGCGGAACCTTATAGGGACCATCATAGTTTCAGTGCCTTTACTAGTAGATGTAGTAAAACTAGTATACTATTTCGTGAGATAAAGTGAGTCTCATTACATTTTAGACAGACATCGTAAATGAAAAATATGATCCACTCGAAGGCAAAAACCCAGCGGATAACACAATAATACGTGGGGTAGTGATAACGTTTTATGTAAACGACAGAACAGTAAGTGACGTAAGAACATTGTACACCGGAGCTCCTTAATCACAATTTCAGCAAAGTCACTCGCTCCTTAGTCACAATTGCAGCAAAGTCACTCGCTCCTTAGTCACAATTGCAGCAAAGTCACTCACTGCGTTCCATGCGTCTTTAGTTGCCAGCGCATACTCCATAATAATCTCGGTACTCAAAGGTTGCTTTGGAAATAGTACCTAACTCAACTCTCCCTCGAGCCTCACTGAAGGGTCTGTGATGCGTGTGTGTCTGACCCGGTGGTTTCGTGAAGTGATACATGCCTGCGAGACCATTTCTGTTGCCCGTCTTTGGCCTACTCATCGATTCGAACGTAATCATCAATCCGAGATACGTCAGCAATACATACTCGTAGGGCGCGCGCGCGTTATACATTTGAAAGTTCAACCGAAGAGAAACTGACTCTAGCTGTTTGCTACGTTTCCGTATTGTCGCAAAAACACAAACAGCAGACAGAGACAGACAGTAAAAAACGTAACGGAATGTGTGTGCAGAGTAAAAGTTAACAGCAACAGTAACAACGACAACGACAATAATTGCGTAACGTAACGGAACACGGCACGACACGCGCGGACGTTGACCTCCAACAGTAACTAACGTTCACTTACGCTTTTACATGGGCGACATGGACCGATCGCGGAGACTGTTCACTCACTGTCTTAAGGATACATAAATCAATTAATGCGGCTTTGTCAATTGAGCTACGTGTGTCTGCCAGCTGGGGTCCGTCAGAACAAACTGAAGAGTAATTTCCCATTCACTTTTAAACAACCTTTTTGTTTTCCGAGACACTTGACGGCTTGGGAACGAAAAGTTGACGGTTTTGTTTCAGAAACATCGACCGGACAGTGTTCGTATTATCAGATGTTGAGACGAATACTTCGTTAACTATGATCAGCGGCGATACGGCAAATAATCTTCCGCAGGTTCCAAGTCTTTTTGTGATCCAATTTCAACAGTTTCACTTTGTGTGATCATTAAATTTTACTATTGAGAACACTGTGTTATCAGCTGTTGAATTATATATATATATATATTTTTTTTTTAATTTTTTTTTTTTTGCTGACCCAGCATTTCTTGTGCTCTTTCAGGTTTTCGAGATCAAAGTTTTTTTTTTTTTTTTCTGCTCATGATCAATATTTTTTGTCCAAGCTTTTTCTCCAGACACAAAATTAATTACGGTAGTTTCAATTTTCCTTACATTCCAGAGTAGGATGATTTTGTTTCTAACAAGAGAAATGTTTAAGCTTATAGGTACACACATTTTTCTATCACATAATATGTTAATTCTACGCAACAAACTCATTGGACAAGTGGTATAGTTAACTCATATTGGAAGTAAGATCACTAGAGACGTATGGAGTAAAGCAGAAGGAGGAAGCAGAATTAATCAAGCAAAAATCACCTTCAACAAAAACAGAAGTTCTCAGTCTCTCAAAGTAATAGTTTTTAAGTTGGGAAAGGCTTCTAAAAGCGTACGTTCTGAGTGTGAATCTTTACATGCGTGTGAACCATAGACTCTGTGAATTGGAAAAGATGGGAAACTCAATTTATTTGAGGCATGCTAGTGATGTATGACGAAGATCAAGGGGACTGACAAAATCAAAAAAATGAGAGATTGTTGAGAGGGTACAAGAGAAGGGAAGTCCGTCGAAATCCGTGGTGAAGAGGAGTGTTTACTTGCTGCGAACGCTAAGTGAGAAATGGAGAACTCATAGAAACAATAATAGAATGACATATTAATGGGGAAAGAACCAGTAGAAGACCACGATTACCATATAAAAGGTGTAGACCGCAGGAGTTACGAAGGTACGATGAGGAAGACGGACGGGCGTGAGTACTGAAGAATTTCTACCAACTAATCTTCGGACAGGTCATCAAGGAAGGAATATAAAATTATTTTGTAGCAGCATCGTTCTTGTTTTGTTATATACTGTGCGAGTCTTTGTACGCGCCTTTCTGTTGAAAAGTTTCCCTTCTCGTGGGAGATTGGCTTTACAGTCCGTGGAGGCGAAGATTTCTGTGCTCTTATGAAGTCAGAGATAGTGTAGCTATTGGTATTCTTTGCCGCGTCGGATAGCACTAAACTGAAGAGTGTCTCTTGTATAACTCAATATTCCTACTTAACCTAACCTGTAACTTGATGCCTTCCTATCACTGGAAGGAGTGGCTTTGGCCCTATGTTTGCGTACTGACATTAAAAGGTGCGTGGATGCTATAACTATCATCTTGCCGATAAATTAGGGACGATCATCATCATCATCGTCACCGTCATCAGCCCATGAATATCCAACGCCTCCCAATTCATTCTGCAGTAACTTCTCCCCATACCGTACAACTTGGAATTGTGACTACGACCTCACGTTGGGCACCCACATCGGGAGTAATTTACAGTAGCTTTGCTAAGGTTTTGTACTTCCGTTCCAGGAATACTGTGTGTGTGGAAGCGCACGCTCGTGTTTTCTTACGCGTACAAATTAATATTTTATCGTGTCAAAGTCACATATTTCAGAACAATGGACTGTATAATTAGAGTATAATCAGAACTTTAATTACAAGCTTGGATGCAAGCAGCTGTGTAAGACAAAATACACGTCACAAGTTGTGTAAGACAGATAGTTAACAACAGCAGGCGTTCCCATCTACTTTACTATGCAAATGTACACACACACACACACACACACACACACACACGTGACTGCTTACAAATATGGTATTTGAGCTGTACTAGGAATTTCTGTTTTAATGAAAATGAAATCCGTATACCGTATACCATGAAATATCGGTTAACACGAAATATGATTCAGATCCCGATGGCTGCTTATATTTTACAAGTACAGTTTGTATGGTTAACAGGCAAGTTTTATCTACAAAATATCGGTTAACACGAAAAGGTTTTGTTAAAAATAATTTTGTTGCTGTCTTTTCAATAGCTGCATAGTAAATAAATCCATACATGCACGTTTCAAACCATTGAAAGCTATGACAGTGCCGACGAACTTGACACGGAAAATGACAGTGAAAATTTACGAGTTCTTACTGCTACCGATACGCTTTCGTTGCTGAGCCTGTTTGTCGGTATTTAGAAGACAACTCGGAAGGTGAAACGTTTGACCACATTGATAAATTACAAAAATTTATTGAAATAAAGTGTGAAAAATCGTATGCAAAAGAAAATGACGGACTATTTTAAAAATAATTGAGGATTGTCACTATAGAAACTTAAAAGACATAGCCTACTACACTACTGTACAATAAAACCTAAATCGTAAGGCTAAGTTAAGAACAGCTACAGTGCCTGTATACTACATTTTAAGAAAAATTAACCAGAAATTATTCAGGAGGATAAATAAAACGTTTGTATATAAGTAACCCTACATTCTGAATATTCATTATTGATTTCTTTTACTACACAATACATTAAGTAATCTATACAGTATTTGTTTATCTCACTTTGTTCCACTTTTTGTCCGTTTAACACGGAAATCGGTTAACATGAAAAATCAGCTGATCCCCGACATTTCGTGTTAAACGTTTTCCACTGTATTTTACGATTTATTTTTACGTCATGAATAAGTTTTTGTTTTCTGAATTTTACATTATTTCTCATTTTACAACTTAGGTTATTTAAATTACAGTAAACTTTTTTAGTTACTTTTATGTACTGCGATTCGATTATACGAGGGGGTACCCAAAAATAACCGGAAATTTTTTTTAAAGCTATGTATTTAATTTTTTTTACAAAACAACCTTATCACCTTCAAAGTACTCTCCATTACACTTAATACATTTGTCCAATCTGCGATCCCATTCCTGGAAACATGTTTCAAACTCGTCTGTTGTGATGGCCGACAGCTCCTGCCTCGTTTTTTTCTTTACCGCTTCCACGTCGTCAAAACGTTGTCCTTTCATGTCGCTCTTCATTCGCGGAAACAAGAAGAAATCGCACGGAGCGAGGTCAGGTGAGTAAGGGGCGTGGGGCAAGGGAGTCATGTTGTTTTTTGCTAAAAACTGGCGTACAGAAATGGCTGCGTGAGCAGGTGCATTGTCATGGTGGAAAACCAGTCCCTCGTCTGCCACAAATCAGGCCTTTTTTGTCGCACATTGTTACGCAATCTTTTTAAAACCTCCAAATAGAAATCCTGATTAACAGTCTGACCTGGTGGGACGAATTGAGAATGCACTACCCCTCTCACATCGAAAAACAAATGAGCATCGTCTTGAAGTTGATTTCACTTGACGAGCTTATTTTGGACGAGGCGACAATGAAGTTTTCCACTGGCTTGACTGTTGTTTCGTTTAGGCGTCGTATCCATAGCACCATGATCCGTCACCAGTAATGACCTTGGAAAACAAAATCTGGGTCGGTTCGGAGCTGGTCTTTCAATGCACGGCATGTTTCAACTCGAATGTCTTTTCGCTGTTCAGTCAGGACCCGAGGTACAAATTTTGGAGTGACCCTTCTCATCCCCAAATCTTCTGACTAAATTCGCTGAACCGAGCTCCAAGTTATTCCAGATAACTTACTAATCTCTTCAATGGTCTGTCGTCGGTCTTCAAGCACGATTGCTTGGACTTTTTCAACATTTTCGTCAATTCTGGAAGTTGACGGACGTCCAGAATGAGGTTTGTCATCAATTGACATTTCACCTTCTTTGAAACGAGAAAACCATTGGTACACTTGAGTTTTTCCCATAGCACTATCCTTGTAAGCTGCTTTCAACATCACAACAGTTTCTGCGGCATTTTCCCCAAGCAGGAAGCAAACTTTTACAGCAGCGCGCTGTTCACTTAAATTCGCCATGACAAAAAACGAGGAGCAAGCGAAACTGCTTTTACAAAACGAATTACTGTGACCGGACACAACCTTCCCAGGTGACAACAAAGACAGCACTGAAATCGGAACGAGTTGCGCTACGCTCGCCTAGCGGGAGAAATCCGTACTACATAAGCTCCGCCAATCGCAGCGCTATTCCGGTTATTTTTGGGTACCCCCTCGTATGTGCAACTCTCGGTAAAATCGGGAATGTAGTTAGTGTGCGTTCGGATAAACAGATGTTCTGCTGTCCAAGATTCGAACTAATTAAAGTGCCCACTGTACATAGCAGCAGAAATAAGTTACAAATCGTTTTTTTTTTGTCTACCTTCCGTGGCGTACAGCGCAGGTACACTTATTGTACTCGCATACGCGTTTTATACGAATAATGTGTAAATCACGCGGGAACGTGTCCCACATAACATAACAGTGGCAACAAGCGCTTGCTTACGTTGCATGTTTACACACTGTTGAATGATGAAACATTCATTCTTCAACTACTGACCGACAACCTTTGTAATCCGGTAAGACATGTCATGACACGAAAACTTGTAGAGGAATATAAGCTATGGGGCCTTGAAGTAAACACAAAGAAAACGAGTATATGTCCATTGGTGGGGAACAGAAGAATTTAATTTTAGAAGACAAACAAGAAATAATAAATTGCAATAGCTATAAACATCTAGGAACAACAGTTACACAAGATGGTAGTCTAGATAATGCGATAAGAAAAAGAAATAACTTGGGAAGAAAATCAATAGTATTGCTGAACAACATATTGTGGGACCGACAAATATCAAAACAAAATAAACATCGTATATACAATACAATTGTGAAACCAATTACGTCATACGGGTGTGAAATATGGCCAATAACACAAAGAACAGTAAATGTTGTTGGAAGCTACTGAAATGGATTACTGGCGAAGAGCGGCAGGGAGGTCAAAACTGGAAAAAGTAATAAACGTCAGAATCCGGGGGATAATGAGGGTACAGTGCTCTATTGTCGACGACATAAAAACAAAACAGCTAAGATGGTTTGGGCATGTGCAAAGAATGCCGGATAATCGACTCCTCAAGCAAATTTTGAGATGAACACCATATGGTCGTAGGCGAAGAGGTAGACCTAGGTTCAGTTGAAGAGAAGGAATC
Organism: Magicicada septendecula; assembly: GCA_034769895.1. NCBI lineage: Eukaryota > Metazoa > Arthropoda > Insecta > Hemiptera > Cicadidae > Magicicada > Magicicada septendecula. Next base: position 775,437,087 of record CM068368.1, read on the forward strand.
AACCGGGCAATGAGAGACCGGGAATTGGAAGAAGAATCTTAGTTAGATCGAGACCAATGGAGACTAGGGATCGGAAGACGTAGGATAACGTTATAAACCGATTTATATATATATAATATATATATATATTGTAGCATGACAGATAATCCACTAAGGAATAATTCCATTATGATCATAAATACATTTAAATTACAAATAACTCAGAAGAACATTCAAATGAAAATAATTAAACATAAAAGAAAAATACCACCATAAAGGAAAAAAGTAAACTTAAATCATAAAAATGCAACACTAAAGTATCAAGAAAATTAAATCCGAAGAAACTAATATAAAATCAGGATAATACCCAGGTAGGATAGGAGCAGGTAATAAAGAAGAGACCCCGAACCAACCAAAGGACATAATGAAACCAACTTACCTTGGAAAACCCAAGAAGGAAGAAATGAAGAAAAGAAGAGGTAGGATGGGAGGACTACGAGGAATACCCATGGAAAACCTATTAATAACAATAACAAACCCCGAACCAAATTTTCATGTCACCCAAAGAAAGTATAACACCCCAAAACCTCATAGAAATGTAAAATAATTATAAACAAAAGTGTTTAGTAGTGTGAATAGAAGTGCACCAACTAAAGTTATTATATAATAAAATAAACAAATCTTCACAGTCCATTATAACTAAAGGTTTGGTCTTAGAATATTGTAAAACTTAAATATAAATCAGACCCAACAGTGTAAATGAACCACTGCAAGTGATTTAAATATAATAAACTTCAAGTAAAGGTGTAACTGTTACTTGAACTATGTGCTATTAAATAACTTTTAATATTTTATATAATTACAGAGATGACACGTCATGAAACATTGTTGTGAAAATATTTCTAATGTTTCATAGAAGAGGCCACTTTTTATCAAAAAACATTCTTGGAAATGTAAATGATAAAGAGAGCAGGTGGGGAATATTTACTGTGACAGGGGATTAAAATGTAATATACAATATAAACAGAAAGGACTGCAATTAAATTAAGTTTAACAAAAAATAAAATTTTAAATGGCTGATTATGTTTGTATTTAAAGCCTATGAACTCCACATTTCAAAGTGGCAATAGAATAAGAATTATAATTAGTATAAGAATGTTTATTAATATAACAGTGTTCATACAGCCTAAAATGTTTATGTATGTATACTATACTAGTTTATAAAATGTTTATTATGTATTTTTTAAAATAGTTCAAACTAAATGTCTAACTTTAAAGACTAGAAATTAATTTTCAATATTGTTTTTGTATTATGAGCATGAATACGTTGCTACATGTACCAATAGTTATATAAGGAAATTTTATTTAATATTGTGTTAACTTTAGAAACTCAGAAGGGGTATAGAAATAACATTATTCGAAAAACAGTCTATGTAAAACTATAAAATCTAGGCCAAATAAGAAATTCCAAATAACATTATAATTGAGTATGGAAGTTAAATAAACCAAGTAAACTAATGAGATTTATATAAGGTGAATCAATCACCAACTACTATAACTGAACTATACTTTAAAAGAATAATATAAAAAGATGTATAAAATTATTCAAAAATTTGCAAAATGTAATACCTAATAATTTCAGAGGAGGAATAGTAAATTTATAACTAAAGGAATGATCAATTGATAAATTTGTAAGAAATTAAGAAAAGGTAAAGATTTATATCAATCGGAAATTTATTATAATCATATTTATAACACCTAAGATGGCTAAAATTTTGGACAAGAACAGGAAACAGATATTGAGCCTATATTTCCAAAATGACAGAAATATAGCAATTTAACAAAAAACTTTATAAAGATGGACTATTGTATGTCAAATTAAGCAGAAAGAGTTAAAGAAACCAATTATGTAATTACTAGTTCATGAAAGTAATCAATAACCAAAATATATTCTGAATATAATGTACTTTAAATCACATGCATATGAAGTGGTTTATATTTGAAACAATACTTTTCTAATATTAACTTGCCAAGATATTTCAGGAGACGAAGGAAGTAAAACAGTTCTTAATTAACATTCGAAGCGAACGGTTGATTTTAGCTCGCGCTAAGAACCTATACAGCGTATATTTTAATGGCGTATAAAGGTTAAGCATTTCATGCAGAGAACAACCGAGAGTTACCGAAACTGGTATATTCAACATAAAATCAGTGAACAACACCACCACAAACAGTGAAAACAAACCATACGTAACCAAATACAAGTGAAATAAACCCATAAAACTATCAAACATTAATAATTCACATTACAAACGAACTCCACGATTTTTCGCCACACACAGACAAAAGTGAACACATCAAATACAAAACATTTAAAGCCAGTGAACACAGAACACTTAACCAGGACACCTCTAACAACACAATAGACATTATCCAATATTACGGAGATCAGAAGAAGCTGAGAAGGCAACTTTATTGTCAGAAATTCCAGCCACACCATTCTCAGTTTACTTCATCAACGAGGCGAGCAGCCATTTTGGAACTCCCAGCATGCAAAGTGTCCGCCAGCAATAAGATTCATCGCCTCTGCATTGGCTTGACAATTTCAATTTTATAAACATTATATATTACAAATAACTTTGTCATTTATTAATTATTAAGATTTATTTTGTGAATGTTATACTTTCTATACTTGTCCCTTCTCTGACTATTATAATTATAACCGTTCAAAGAACCATTCGAAAATATTTATATAATATAACCTGTATTGAGAATCGATTAGCCCTGTGAAAGAGTCGAGCTTTATATAAATATCGATTTTAAATCGATATTTTCACAATAATTGTCAATAAATCATAATACTTCAATTATCTGGTTTTAAATTTATTTCACAAGTTAATATAAGAGTTTTTATTAACCACAGGACTAACTGGAAGGCGACCATTACTAAAGGAGATAATATACTTGATTCGAAGAAAATCGCCAATCGATTAGTGGAGTGAGACAATCTTATTAACTCCAGATTTATTTACAGTTAACCAGAAGTGAATATATTGACATAAGAAACTTACAGAATTTTAAATTTTCGACAAAACCACATTACAAGAATTATTTCTTAAATATTTCATAAAGAAACAAACATAAAAAATTTTTTTTGAAAAATTTTTATTAAATTAAAATTTTTTTTTTAATTTTTGTACAGAACAAAAATATTTATTTGTAACCGAAATACAGGTCTGGTTACAATATATATATATATATATATATATATATATATATTGCAACGATACAGCCATATGCTGTATTGAGCATTGATTTAAATAAATGTAAAATTATTACAAGTTTGGGGTAAATGGACATGTCTGGGATTGTAAAAATGTTTCATTGTTACACTAGGGGAGAAATTAACCTGTTCCAACAGGCAAGGAACACCTGCTCGATTGTATGTGTGTTACGCGTGTATGTTGTGTGTGTTACTGATGCATGTACAGACAGGAATCCCAGCAACCCTCCCCAATGAATTACTAAAATAATTATTTTAATTCACTGTGTGAAAACTAATTAGTGTATAAACAAACAAAAGGCACCAAAGTGTGTGTAAATTTTATAGTTATCCACAGTAAGAAAATGACGTTAGTAGGACACACTACGCGAAGTCAGTGCGAAATAAAGTGTGCCAAAAATACGCAATTACATTAAGACGCTCAAATTAATACAGTGAGTGCTTAATCAAATTATCTATGATTTGTGCTATCTCGATTCCTTACAAAACATTGCCATTTGCAGAAAATTGAAAATATATGAAAAGGTTCGGGAGTGGGGGTTATCATGTGATCTGCAGGTCTCGACAGGACAATTTCGGAACCAAAGGTGCGGAATCTCGAGAGGGTATAAATTAAGGGTTCGACTGGAAGCCCTTCTCTTCATTTCAAGACACAGTAGCAGTCGGACACGCTATCTGTCGGCAGAACAGTTTTATTTTGTTATAAGTCTCATCTACGAACGAATAAAGACGTTTTCAGTAATTATGTGTACACTATTGCGGGAAACGTAGAGTACCGGGACCGTTTAAGTCAGCAGGAGTATCTACAGAGAAGCTACAAAGAGCGACGCGAGATGCTTTTTAGACGCCTAACAGCCGAACGAGATCCACCTCGCAGCCGATATTAATTCTCTGGGACGGACCACACACTGCTGGATAACGACGCTGGACTCTGGACATATCCAGGACCACGCCAAGCCAGAAGTAACGGTAACCCAACTCTGGACAACGCTGGACCCCGTAAATAAGTCGTAAGGTCATCAAAACTCGAGGTGTCATGCATAATGCATTTATAAATGATTTTTTTTAAGAGCTCATAAAGACTATATAAAGAGGCAATGAATTTAAAAAAAAAGTTTATAATTAGGTAAATAATGTAATAGAGTCTTATGAAAATGTTTTAGTCGTAAGAATGAGCGATCGCATATAGATAAATATAGAAGAAGAAACAGAGTTTAATTATGAGATAGTATTTTTTTTTATCAAAGAAAAATAATTGAAATCATTTGTTATTTGCATTTTGTAGAAAAGAATAATTTAAATTTTGAATACGAAACAAATGCCAGTCCCAGAGTAATTAATATAATTTTAAATTTACTTTTAAAACATTGGTATTGACTGAGCAAGCTGAGGTCAGATCTGATTTAAATGAATTCAATTAAAATAAAACTTAATTACATTTAAATTTTATTTCTTTTATTAAATTAATTTGAATAAATGTCTAGATTAAGATTATTAACATGTCTAGATGTGAGAGTGTTTTAAATGTGTGTAATACCGTATAGCTGAAGAGATAAACACTTAATAATGAGTGATATCTTGATCGGACATTATTAGCAATGTTTTATTATTTATAATGCTTTTTAAACAATAAACATGAGATTTTAACTACTCTTATGACAGTTACACCTGGTATCATTATAACTGTTTAAATACCTGGTATCGTTATATAAAATTGTCGCCCATTTACGTGGAGCACGACACGCCTACATTTAATAATTAACGTATGCTATATCATTACCAGTGTTTGATAATTTATAATTTATAACTCCATACGGAAAACCACGTATCAGCAATTCAGAGAACCATTCGAAAATATGTACTGGAATATCCACACTCAAAGGCAAGTACGTGACCAATTGGAGTATGGTAAATATAATCCGCATGGACGCCAGAGTATTGAGCAGTACACTATAGCGCAGATTTAACGCGTAAAACATTTAAAACCAAAATTTTCTGAGTATGAGATAGTGTCTAAGTTGTTTTACCATTTCCATAGAGATATTCAGTTAGCTGTATATACGCAGGGTGTCAAAACGATCGAACAATTCTTAATACTTGTCACTCAATCACTAAATATTAACAAGAGTAACACTTCACCACACACTCAACAAACACGCATTAATTATCACGCTAGTTACGACCGTAGTGATAAAGCACGAGAACGTGACGATACGCAAAACCGTGATAATTATAAGCGAAAATATACGCCGCCAACGCACAGTGTAAAGCAACACACAGCTGTGAATAACGCATGCGACGCACAGAAGGAACAACACTCAGAGAGAAACGTGCGCGATACAAAAGGGGGTTTGGCCTGGCCAAATTTGAAGAAAACGTTTAGTAAACCATATGATCGCACCGTATCCACAATGCAGAGAAAAGAGAAGATAGCGGGGAGCTGTAGTGTGGGAAGCAAGAGAGAGAGCGCAGACGAGGAAATAAAAGAGAGACAGCGACAGGTGCATGTTCAGCCATCCTGTTCCCGCGACACAACACAATGACGGAGAAACAGGACGTGCTGTTACACAATAAACAATCTATATCCGTGCGATGTTAGAAATGAGTTATTAGACACTGACAGGAATGTGACACCAAATCAACAAGAAATAAATTGTCCTATAATTAATGTACGAATTAATGGATGTAGAATTAAAATGTTAATGGATACAGGTAACCAATTAACTGTACTAAGGAATAAGTGGGTACAACAAAATAAAAATTATTTTAAACAAACGGCTATTTTACCTGTCAATAATATAAATGTTATTACAGCCATGAATAAGAGAGAAAAGGTTATACAGCAAGCTTACGTAACTTTAAATTGTAAGGACTTAGAAATAACATATCCTATGATCATAATGAATAAACTTGTATATGATGGAATTATTGGAATAGATTTATTAAATACTTTAAGTGCAAGGATTGATATAAATAACAATAAGATTTTATGTAATTATAAGGATGTTCTATATGAATTAATTATGAATGAAAATGAAGAAAATTGTGAGGTAAGTGGAAAACCTATTGTCGTATCCAAGCCACGTATACGATTTGCACCTACTCAGCACGCTAATACAGCCGAAGAAAGAATGTAATCTCAGGAAGAGGGAAGTTATTTAAATTAATAGAAGAGTATAACGAAGTATTCAGCGATGTACCGACGCAGACCACAGTCTACGAACACGCTATTATGGTATCAGACCCTAAAAAATTTGTCAGACGAACGTATCCAATACCCATGAAGTACGAGGGAGAAGTTGAACTGGAAATACGACGGATGATAGAAAATAACATCATTGAGCGGTCGAACACCAACTTTCTTAATCCTCTAGTTGTAGTAAAGAAGAAGAGTGCAGAAGTACGTTTATGCCTGGACATGAGGAGTTTGAATAGCGTCGTTCTACGTGAATTCGATTGTGCACCACCTGCGGACGAGTTATTTGCAAAGTGTGAAGGAGCACGTTATTTGACTAAGTTGGATTTACGGTCGAGTTTTTGGCAAATTCCAATTAGAAGAGAAGATAGGAAATACACCGCCTTCCTATACAAAAATAAATGCTACCAACACAAGGTAGTTCCCTTTGGTTTGAGAACGAGTTTGGCTGCGATTGTAAAATGTCTGGAGAAAGCATTAGGACTAGAAGTGGAGCCTTACACCATAGTGTTCGTGGATGATATCTTGGTAGTATCAAAAACACTTGACGAACACATTGAACATCTTAACACTATATTCCACAAGGTTAGGGAAGCCCATATATCCCTTAACCTAGACAAGTGCGAATTCATAAAATCCTCAATCCAATTCCTAGGTCATATTATTTCACCCTCAGGTATTCAACCCGATCCCATAAAGATATCCAGTATTACCGATTTCCCTACACCTAAGAACATTAAACGGTTACGAGCATTTTTGGGACTCACAGGATACTATAGAAGATTCTCACAACAATATCCAGAAAGAACACAGCCGTTGCTGGAGTTAACAAAGAAAAATCACAAATGGAAGTGGGAGAAGAAACATCAAGATGCCTTCGACGAAGTCAAGAAGTTATTCATTGAAAACATAATGCTTCATCATCCACAGCGAGATGGAAGGTTCGTTATCTACGCAGACGCTAGCGACTACGCGTGTGGAAGTGTGCTGTATCAACAAGATGCTACAGGAGAACACCGTGACACCGTGTCATTGCATATGCCAGTAGAGTATTCAAAGGGGCAGAGAAGCAGTACTCTACGTCTGAGAAGGAGATACTATAGTATACGCCCTGAACAGTTTCGATATTATATTTACGGAACGCATTTTGAAATACATACGGACCATCAAGCGTTATCATTTCTATTAAAATGTAAAGTAACCAACGCTCGATCATTACGATGGATCCTAGCAATCGGTGAGTATTCCTTTACTATAAAATATTGTAAAGGGAAAGATAATTTTATAGCCGATACATTGAGTAGATACGTCACAGAAGAGTGTGAAGAGGTCTACGAAAATAACCATAATGAGTTACAACTGTTACCTATTAAATTTACTCCTGATAATGATGTTACACACATGCTGAAGAATCTAGCTCAACAACAAGACTTAGATGGTGCTACGAGAGGATTTAAGCTACGAGATCAGCTACTAGACCATTACAAGGTACAAAATGGAGTCTTATATAAACTAATGAGGCAAGATTGGAAGGTAGTATTAACAAATGATATGTTGCATAAATTGATTCGACCAACACACGAAAGTTTAGCACATGCTGCTGCACTTAAATGTTACTTAAGTCTACGTGAAGATTTCACCATCAATAATATGTTCAGGAAGATTAAAAACGAAAGTAAGAAGTGTTATAAGTGTCAAACAGCAAAAGGACCGAATCTACATACCTATGTGGAAATGAAGAGTATCCAGAAGGACCAGAAAGGAGAGCTAATTGCAGTGGATTTTTTGGGACCACTTCCAAGATCAAGTCGTGGAGTGAAACACATACTTGTTTGTATTGATGTATTTTCCAAAGCCGTCCATCTGTATCCAATTATGCGACCCACAACTAAAGTTGTTTTGAAAATACTCTTGCAGAAATACATTCCTGCATATGTGCATATGGTAAAATGAAGAAGGTACTTAGCGACCAAGGAGTGCAGTTCCAAAGCGATGTATGGGAGAAGACTCTTCGCGAAAATGGAATCCAACCTGTACTCACATCAGTACGACACCCACAGGGAAATCTCGCGGAAAGAGTAAATAAAGAGTTAGGTAAATATCTACGAATCTACTGTCACGACCAACACAACAAGTGGGCAGAGTATTTACCTTTCTTTGAAAAAGCAATAAATGAAAATTATAGCGAAGCAACAAGTTATACGCCAATCGAGCTAGATGAAGACAAAAAACCTATTAGATTCTGGACCAAATATGTAAGCAAGCCAGAGAATCAAAATGTACCTATTCCATTAAGTGTAAAGGTTGAGTACGCTAAACAACGCATCATAGAACAAGGTAACAAGAGGAGAGAAAAGTTCAATAGAACAGATAAATTACAACGATTCGACGTAGGAGAACAAATTCTGTTGAAAGCTAATCCCGTCGGAAAACGCATTGACAACACAGCGAAGAAATTCTTTCGGCTGTACAACGGACCTTATACGTTGAAACAACGCGTGGGAAGACACACGTTCATCGTATACGATGAGGGGAAGGAAAAGGACATCGGCAAGTATCATGCGACGTCATTCAAGAAATTCTACGTATGAATAACGAGAAGAGAGAGAGAGAGAGAGAGAGAGAGAGAGAGAGAGAGAGAGAGAGAGAGAACAATGCCACTGCGCCCCTCCAAGGTCAACGCACCGCTCAGCTGTTATAATGGGGGGTGAATATATTGCATACCACCACAGGCGAGCGTTATAGTCAGTTAAATGACTCATTATTATGTGTCATTTAACTGATGTAAACTAAGGTTAAGCTAGTATAATATTATTTTTATTTGTTAGAACAAATAGACAAAAATTTAATAAATAAATATTTATTAAATTTTTTTTTCAAGCAGAGGAATAATGCAACGATACAGCCATACGCTGTATTGAGCATTGATTTAAATAAATGTAAAATTATTATAAGTTTGGGGGTAAATGGACATGTCTGGGATTGTAAAAATGTTTCATTGTTATACTAGGGGAGAAATTAACCTGTTCCAACAGGCAAGGAACACCTGCTCGATTGTATGTGTGTTACGCGTGTATGTTGTGTGTGTTACTGATGCATGTACAGACAGGAATCCCAGCAACCCTCCCCAATGAATTACTAAAATAATTATTTTAATTCACTGTGTGAAAACTAATTAGTGTATAAACAAACAAAAGGCACCAAAGTGTGAGTAAATTTTATAGTTATCCACAATAAGAAAATGACGTTAGTAGGACACACTACGCGAAGTCAGTGCGAAATAAAGTGTGCCAAAAATACGCAATTACATTAAGACGCTCAAATTAATACAGTGAGTGCTTAATCAAATTATCTATGATTTGTGCTATCTCGATTCCTTACAAAACATTGCCATTTGCAGAAAATTGAAAATATATGAAAAGGTTCGGGAGTGGGGGCTATCATGTGATCTGCAGGTCTCGACAGGACAATTTCGGAACCAACAGGTGGGGAATCTCGAGAGGGTATAAATTAAGGGTTCGACTGGAAGCCCTTCTCTTCATTTCAAGACACAGTTGCAGTCGGACACGCTGTCCGTCGGCAGAACAGTTTTATTTTGTTATAAGTCTCATCTACGAACGAATAAAGACGTTTTCAGTAATTATATTTACACTATTACGGGAAACGTAGAGTACCGGGCCGTTTAAGTCAGCAAGAGTATCTACAGAGAAGCTACAAAGAGCGACGCGAGATGCTTTTTAGACGCCTAACAGCCGAACGAGATCCACCTCGCAGCCGATATTAATTCTCTGGGACGGACCACACACTGCTGGATAACGACGCTGGACTCTGGACATATCCAGGACCACGCCAAGCCAGGAGTAACGGTAACCCAACTCTGGACAACGCTTGACCCCGTAAATAAGTCGTAAGGTCATCAAAACTCGAGGTGACATGCATAATGCATTTATAAATGATTTTTTTAAAGAGCTCATAAAGACTATATAAAGAGACAATGAATTTAAAAAAAAAAAGTTTATAATTAGGTAAATAATGTAATAGAGTCTTATGAAAATGTTTTAGTCGTAAGAATGAGCGATCGCATATAGATAAATATAGAAGAAAAAAAAAGAGTTTAATTTTGAGATAGTATTTTTTTATCAAAGAAAATAATTGAAATGATTTGATATTTGCATTTTGTAGAAAAGAATAATTTAAATTTTGAATACGAAACAAATGCCAGTCTAAGAGTAATTAATATAATTTTAAATTTATTTTTAAAACATTGGTATAGACTGAGCAAGCTGAGGTCAGATCTGATTTAAATGAATTCAATTAAAATAAAACTTAATTACATTTAAATTTTATTTCTTTTATTAAATTAATTTGAATAAATGTCTAGATTAAGATTGTTAACATGTCTAGATGTGAGAGTGTTTTAAATGTGTGTAATACCGTATAGCTGAAGAGATAAACACTTAATAATGAGTGATATCTTGATCGGACATTATTAGCAATGTTTTATTATTTATAATGCTTTTTAAACAATAAACATGAGATTTTAACTACTCTTATGACAGTTACACCTGGTATCATTATAACTGTTTAAACACCTGGTATAGTTATAACTGTTTAAATACCTGGTATCGTTATAACACACACACACACACACACACACACACACACACACACACACACACACACACAGAAGTGATAGAACTATCAATAAATGTGGATAAAACTAAAATAATAAATCATACAAGATGTATCCGATACAGGCCAAATGTATTTCCCACTTCCCACAGGAATCCAAACAGTTGGAAGTGGGAAACCATTTCCCACTCCTGTATTACAGAAGACATCTGCATAGAAGCAGTGAGATGTTTGTTACACCTGGGAACAATTTGCACATATCACCACCTTGAAATCAAGAGGTACATATCACAAAATATTCATAGGCAGACAAAAACAGGCATTCGTAGTCCTTCAGTCTTACGACTGGTTTGTACCCTCCCCGCATATACCCGTGGTGCGTGTGGTACTGAGTCTCTCACAGGTATATGGGACCTACAGTTTAACGCCGGATCCGAACGGCCTAGTTGGGGAAGGTTTATACTAAGCAGGATACCTCTCGCTGGTTTGCCATTGCCTTGCGAGGGGGAACGGTCGTATCTAAATCAGATGGCCCCCGGCGGGAATTGAACCCGCGCCGACAGCGTAGCAGCGCCACACGCTAGCCACTACGCCACGACCGCTCCAAAAAACAGGCATATACCTATATAAAACTATTATATGACAATAAGCTGAGGAGACTGTAATGGACTGGCTGTGCTGTCAGAACGAATAATGGGTGAATACCAGAGTCCACACAGGCAACATACCAATATGCTGCCCAAGTGAAAGCTGGGAGGATGTTGTCGCCTCAGATGCAAGAGGACAGAAGTGAGGTGAGGAGGTCAAGGCCAGATTTATCTCCGTACCAGCGGGAAGAAGTCGCCTGTGAGACCTCGGTGTTAACTGCAGAAAGTGACTGTTTTTCCTTAAAAAGTTCAAAAACGTGTAAAGATCCCTTCATTTCCTCAGTTTGCAAATCAGATACCTCGCCGTGCTACAGTGAAGGTACAGTACAGTTACAGTTATCAGAAGTTAGTACTTAGATCTGCTGAGTGCATTGCACTGTCCTCGTCAACCCGTAAACTGAACCACGAGTGAGTTTGGAAGATGATACTAGCGTTGTTATTAAACCTCTTTTGAAAAAAAAAAAACAAAAATAATAAAAAGCAGACAACAGGGTAAAATACCACGATAACACTACGGCATAGCGTGGTTGACGCAGGAAGTTGCGGTGTGGTTTCCGACGAGAGATACTGTGTGTGTGTGTGTGTGTGTGTGTGTGTGTGTGTGTGTGTGTGTGTGTGTGTGTGTGTGTGTGTGTGTGTGTGTGTGTGTGTGTGTGTGTGTGTGTGTGTGTGTGTGTGTGTGTGTGTGTGTGTGTGTGTGTGTGTGTGTGTGTGTGTGTGTGTGTGTGTGTGTGTGTGTGTGTGTGTGTGTGTGTGTGTGTTTAAAGGAAACATTTTGAATAAGGTAAATGAAGTCAATCTTCTCACAACACACACGCACACGTATTTCCAAACAACAAACCTGTTTGTAACTAATACAAAAGCCATTAATCGCCGCTTGTCTTTCTTGTCGGTGGTCTAGGATTCAGAACCGTACAGAGCACACAAAAGACGTATGGATATTGCTTTGTTAAATCGAATGATTCCTTAGACTGTAGCATATATATACTTTCTTTATAACAACAGCAGCAGAAAGAAAGAAGAGTCTGTACGCGCGACCGTGTGCACTTTAAAGTAAGCGAAAAAATACAGACAATTTATGTGTTTGTTAATGATAAAGAATTTTGAATTAAGAACAATTAATCATTGATACCGCGACGATACTGTATGAAGTTAAAGAAAGACGTAAATACTAATCCTGGACGTTTGACCACACAGGGGGTCGCTCGTTACGGTACATACATGGAAAAGGGTCGAACGACTAATTATTAAGAATCCTCTGTGATAAACTCGTTAGTACGTATAGCCACGGGTTTGTGTAAGTAACGGCAGGTATAATCCAATAACTACAAAAAGAATTTTTTACAAAGAAACTATTGTAGACTACAATAGAAGAACTAATAGAAACTAATCTACAAAGACTACTTAGATATGATATAGTTTGGGAGCCGTTCAGAATATTTTGAATTTTTCTGAAACGCATTTCTCGTCATATTAAATGAAAATTCTGAACAAAGCGCACGTGCTATAATACGCTTATACTCTCCACAGTGTAATATTTACATTATTTTACTTTTATACTTACATCGTTATTTCTGTCTCTTATTTTTCTTTTTATTTATTTATTTTCTTGCTTCTTAAAAAATAATTTAAAAGTCATCAGCCCACTTATGAAATCAGTGAAATCAGAAAACATAACTCTCCTAAAATAAAAAAAAAAGAAAACCAGTAAAAGAACAAAATTGCCTGTCTTCAGAGCTACAGCCTGTTTCGGAAACTTGTTCCTAAGTACGAGAACACACGTAAAAGGAAAAAATAAAACAAAAGCAAGTGGAAATATAAATTACAATACTACTACATTACAATTTTAAATTGTATATAATAGGAAAACAGTGGTGCAACGTGTACAATAAACATTACGGTGCAGTAAAATTCATATTATTAATAACGGAACCATAAATATACATAAATACAAATTTATAACAATCTTAAGTACTTCCCACTCAAAAATCTTTTTTTCTTTTTTTAACATTTCTTACAGTATCAAGTATACTCATGGTTCCTTCCTCTACAGACATGAAGTTACGGAGAGTTAATACAGTATATCAAAAAAAAAAAAAAAAAATAAATAATGCTCCATAAACATTTTATGCCGTTCAACTTTTATAGTTTGACAATGTCATTTATTGCTTTAGGGCAAAATAGTACTGTAGAGTAGATAGACTGTACCGGTATCTTGTTAATCAATACACCAAAACGTAAATATATGAGTATTCAGATTATTCAGATCAACGGCAGTGCGACGGTCGTGGGATCGACTCGAGGTCACTACTCGGCCTGCCCACCCACTATCCATAGGAACAATAATATAGCAGTCTTGTCTGGCATATATGGGCTAGATAAGCAATACAGGGATACTTATATACTAGGGTGCGGTCCCCCCCCAAACACACACACACACCTCCACCGTGTGGCTCGCGTTATTAGTTGGCTGATTTCTCTCTGACGGTGGTGGAACATGAGTTGTATCACGGCCAGGGAACGCCATAGGCCGCAGGTCTAATACTTGAAGTGAAAAAAGAAGAAGAAGAAGAAGAAGAAGAAGATTACTTTCTCATTTATTCTCTTGAAACTCCAAGTTTGTTTTGTTTTTCTCTTTACACAGTTTGTCTTTATCACCCTTTCCTATCTCCATATAGGCTATTTAGCACGGATATTCTTGTTCTTCTCCAAGGTTCAGGATCCGCTTCCGTAAAGGCAAGTATTACAAGCAAAAATCTTTGCAAAAATTTTCCTTACTTCTATAACATGAACTTATAAAACCTTTCCACCCGTCATTACATGTAAGTTTAGTTTTTAAAATATAACAGAACTTTGACAATATGAACTAACGGGGACCGGTGGTGGTTCGGATTATCAAACGTGTGGGACTCCCGCGGATGAAAATTGGAAAAGAAATACCAAAATACTGTCGTGTACTATATTCAAATTAAAGGAGTGAAACTAAAAATGCAATAACCCCAAAAAATCTAATTCGATAAACCAGATAATTTAAACTAGCCTAAACTGACGTATTTTACGAGTTATTAAATAAGTAACTTAATTTTTCTTTTCTCTAATTACTGTATATCTTATTTTATTATTTTATTTACATAAATTACGTTAATTATTTTAATCGATTTATATCGGTTTCATTTTCGTTTATTAACTCTCGAAAAATTTAACATAATTCACTTCGGGTACATTCAGTTTATCGGACGTTTGGATAACTGCGTCCGAATCGCCACGCTCCCATTGCATCTTCATCTTGACTAAATACATCTTCGAATTAAAAACAACATTGAAAATTTGGATTCATATTTTCTGTTTGAAGCAGAAATTTACTTGTTTTCGTTAAACTGAATGTATCGTCAAATTTGTTTCTGCTCTCGCAAACACACACACACACACACACACACACACACACACACACACACACACACACACACACACACACACACACACACACACACACACACACACACACACACACACACACACACACAGAGGTAACCACGTGAACTCGTCCACCTACACATACAAACTTGTGTGTCCAAGCTATTTAGGTATAGTACGGTACTAATATTAGCTATAGCACTTGGCAATAGGTTATGTATTCATTTGTAAACGCGTCTGTGACGTCAGCGGGTAAATGAATTCGTGGTCGATACGGCGCTTACATGCCGACATTGGCGTAGGCTAGCTATCATATTTTGCCGGCACTTCTGCAGCTCGTTTTCTAAGAAACACTGATGTCTTTTTTTTACACTCGTGTACGTAAAACAGGAACAATTGGTATCTTTGCCCAGTTCATGCTACATATTAAGAAATTTATATTCTCCATTGCTCGGACATGGAAAAATCACACTTCTGGAAGCACACCGGTATTAGTTTATGGGTTTGACGTCGTTACAACTCTTGGTTTCTTTCTCTCACTTATTTGTCACCCCACATCCCTAACTCACTAAAGGTATTTCGAGGGCGAATTCAGAATCGTTTTCTCGTTACAAGTAACCCATTCTGATGATGCAAAGCGAACGAGAATTGTCAACTACAGGGAATAAAATGGAAACTAAGGAGTCTAGTGAAATTTTGTTGGAATCTAAACGGGGCCCCCTCCCGTTGAAGGGGCTCGGTGCGGATAACTCCCATCTTCTC
Source organism: Magicicada septendecula (assembly GCA_034769895.1). Lineage (NCBI taxonomy): Eukaryota > Metazoa > Arthropoda > Insecta > Hemiptera > Cicadidae > Magicicada > Magicicada septendecula. Next base: position 775,453,000 of record CM068368.1, read on the forward strand.
CTTCTCCTACGGCACTACAGCCTTTGTTGGGCCCTGGGCTCCTTCAATTTTTCCCACCCATTCTCTTCTGTCGGTAGCCATCCTCCTCCAGGAACGGACTTTCAGTATGTCTTTCGCATCCTCATCCACCGCGTCCTCCCATCTTCTTCTCGGTCTTCCCACTGGTGTTTTTACGTGGATTCTGGTATTCAATAGATTTCGTGATACTCTGTCTTCCCCCAACCTGGCTACATGACCAGCCTACCTTAGAGGCTGTAGTTTCATGTATTGTGTTAGCGATGGTTCTTTATACATTTGATAAAATTCAAAGTTATATCTTATTCTCCAGCAGTGTACGTCATTAATTGGTCCCAGGATTCTTCGTAATATTTTACTTTCAAAGATATCGAGAGTGTTTGCTGCTTTGGAGTTCAGGATACACGTTTCGCAGGATACTCCTGCGAAACTCCCATCATACCCCTTATTTTAAGACCCACAAGATGACATCGCTGGATCGAACAGCTCACCACGTCCTTTAGCTGTCCATTACTTTACTTGTACACTGATCAGCACGCTGGCTCATACAATGTAAATTCCGGTTGCTAATAAATAAATTTAAAAAAAATATATATATTATAACATCGCCAAATTCAGATCATATTTGATATCTATAAGTATGTAAGAAATGCTAAAGAGTAATATATTTTAATAAATAAATAATGAAGAGAATAAAAATATAAAATGTAATTAAGAAAGAAGGAGGAAGAATGGTAAACCAAAAGTGATTATTAAATAAAATTACAGACTAGACTGACAGACAAATGACTTTGACCCAACCCCAGAGATTGGCCAGATAAAAACCAAAATAAAATGAAACAAGATGGAAGTGAAGGAGAAGAAAAATGAAAATAAAAATGGAACAAATCAACTATAAAGGAAATAAAGTGAAAGAAGATGATAAAACACAGACAAATAGTATAGAATAGGGAAGGGAGAAATGATACAATCAAATATCATAAAGGAAACGAAACCAGTAAACAACCAATATAAAAAGTAAATATTAGTATTAACTAAGTGACAAATGTAATTAATAATTAATAAAACCCGATAAATAAAAATACACTAACCCAAGAATTAGAAGTATATGTAAGTAAGAAATCTAGAAAGACATGAACTTATTAAGTATAAATAATATTTGTAAAGAAAGAGAGAAATAGTGAGATAGTGAGAAATAAAAATAACTAAGTGACAAAGAAAAGTAATGATAGGGATTACCCACTAATAAACACTTAAAATAAAAGGTTTAAGAAGTGCCAATAGTGAAAGTGTAAAAACCCCAAATAATGAGTAAATCAGTGATAAACACTAATTAGTTAAAAGTGAAGGTGATGAATAAAAAAAGGATATTGTAAATGATAGTATGATAAAAAAATAGTGATAGATAAGAAAACACTTAGTAAATCAATGATAAACACTAAATGATTTAATAGTGAACTTATAAGAATTGTATTGTTAATAGTAATTAAAAATAGTATTTAGATTAGATATAAATGAAGGATACGATGTTATTCAGGGGAGAAAGCCCATGTATGGTAAACAGTTAGTGTTACCATGGATTGTATAGAGAGATTAGTAAAGAAATAAGAAATTAAGAACGCAATCAATAAACATCCCATGTTATAAGGGATAACAGATTAAGTATGTTTAAAAGGAGTGATGATGTTTCTAACCCAAAATAATAGTAAAAGAATGAAATGTACTGTAAAACAATATTACCTAATAACTGGTAAAGATTGTTCATTTAAATTTATGAATAGGATATGGCTGAAGGAAGTATACAGTCCATAGGCCTAGTTGTTATATTTTATGTAGTAAAGAATAGTAAATAATAGTCATATTGTTGACAATGGCAAGTTAAATAAATAAGAAGGTAAATCGATACAGAAATAATGTACACTGGAAAATCAGTTAGGAAATAACTGACAAGCCAAGATGTAGAAAATAATATTGATACATAACATAATCAGTACAAAAACAAATTCAAAACACAGTAACCAATAAACGAAGCAATTATAATAACAAAACAAAACACTTTAGAGTAAAATGAGATATAATTGGTATAAAATAAATAAATATAATCATGGCTACTTAGGCCTATGAAATGCCTAACTGTAAAAAACAAATAAATACAAGTTGTATGAAAACAACAAAGAAATTAATAAATCCATGGCGAATAACCAACCAAGGATAATTTGTAAATCTTATTAAAGGAAAAATGTTAAAATAAGGACTTAAATTAAAAGAGAAATATAGTTAACAAATATTAAAATAATTGTACAAACATTAATATTTTGAAGAACCCAACCTTATGGGATATCAAAATAATCTTTGAAAGGAAATAATAACAGTAGTGATAATATTTAATATGTAGGGAAGAAGACTGAAGAATAAAAGCAATCAGAAGATATACAGCTATTTTGAATAAAAATTCAAATTTGATAACAATGGTTATAAGACCAGATTAACCAATCTGAATTAATTTGTAACCATGACAACAGACGTTGGTTACGAATTTTCCGTTAGATTTTTTACTCGTAATGTGACGCTCTTGCAGAATAGAAGCCAAATCTTGAACGATCAAAATTCTAATTTAAAACGTCAAAATAGTAAACAAAATTACCACAAAATGAACAAGAAGGAAGCAGACGATGTCTGAAACCATTTAACTGATGTCGAAGACCAATTAAATAACAAAGAAATGAATAAATTGCTCGATTAATTTGAAAAAAAATGCCAGACGCCCTAGATATTTGAAAATTGAATATGATTGCAGCCCAATTCCTTTTTACCAGACCAACTGAGTACACCCAGTCTACTGATGTGTTAAGTATCATTTAAATTACCCAAATTTCCGAATAAACTCACTTTAAATATTTCTTACAGTAATCTGAACTCTCACTAAACTGCGTATAATTTCTTTCAAAGATTAAATAAAAAACTAAGACACTGAAAATTTGTCAACTAGTAAAGTTAATCTGTTGTTAGTTTACGATATTTTGAAACAATTTTACTACACTCCAAGAACAAGTTATAGCTACACATTATATTATTTAAGTATAGATAATGTAAGGTAGTGTATTTTTATTGTTGTAATCGTTAATAATCCTTTTATCGTAATCACAAGAATCCAAAACGTTTGAACGAAAATATTTGTGTACAACTTCGACAGACGCCATCATTGTCTGTCTGTTACGTTCAAAATCGATTTGTTAAACCCTAGAGAAATTGTCTCATATTATTCACCGGTGCAAATGTATTACAAAACAAAATATAATTTGTGTTAAACTGAATAATTAGTAATCACCAGATAATAAACAAGTACTGAGTGTAACCACTGTGTTTTACTTTCATTAGGAAGGTGTATTATAATTCGTGTACATTTTAGCGAACAGCTAGTATTGACGGCAAGCGCTCACGTAGTCAACTCAACGAACTACTGGCCCGATTAAGAAGGTCAAGTCAAGGCGGGAATAAATTGAATTCTCCACACCGCCTGAGCCGCGCTAGCCATATCATCATCAAATTTTTTAATTGTTTTGATTAAACAAATTGGCGCCACCCGGGATTTTCACACCCCTAGTGAACAACAGGTAAGGACTCGATACCTGGTTATTCGTACGTTCGCAACGAACACAATCAGCGTAAGTTACGTTCCAAAGCGACGACGGATTGATAAGACACGTTACACCCATTACATTCTGACACTTTTACATTTTGTAGAGAGAACGACGAGCGAGTGCTTTTACAATATTGCTATACTTATTTCATCCTCGTAAATATTATTTCCACGATTCGGGTTTTATTCTTCCTGTACTCGTAGGATGTCACATTTCTGCATCATATATTTATTACATTTTCAATTAGTATATAGAATATCCAAAGGAGGGTCGGTTTATTGAAAATAACATATGTGTTGAACTTGTAGATATAACGCTTTCTTTCTTTTTTTTTTTAATTCTTTCTGTTTCTGACTAATATTTATTTCATGTTCGTTCCTACCTCGATAGGAAACAGACATCCCTGTAGACATAGTAGGAAGGCACTAGTAACTATAGTGAGAAAACAATGGAAAGACGGCATGTAAACAAATGCAGAAAAGATAGGTTAATAAGTTCCTAATCTTCTACTGTAAATTAGGGAATTTTGAAACCTGACTCTCAACACAGCCTGCCGTGATGAGCTGTACCAGACTGTTATCGCAGGATGAGGCTAATTCCACAGACGTACGTCTCACAGGAAGCCACCCCTCGTATTCAGAAAATTATTCAACGAATTCCACATTGTTGATAACTATTCAGAGGAAACATCATTCCACAAGAGGTATTTCTCGTTATTTATAAGTGGGGATTTCTTCTTCTTCTTATCTGGCGTTACAGCCTTTGGTGGGCTTTATCTTCTTCAACAATACTCCTCCATGCTTCCCCGTTCTCCGCCCTTCCTCTCCACCCTCTAATTCCCATCTCCATCTTCTGTTACGCCATCCAACCATCTCATCCGTGGTCTGCCTTTACGTCTAGTGGTATATAAGCTTCCCTTCAGCATTGTTTTAGGCATTCTTTCCTCAGCCATTCTTTTCACATGTCCCAGCCAACGTGACCTCTGTGATTTGAAAGTGGCAATTTGGATGAAGAAAAAGAAGAGGTAGACCACATAGCACGGTCCCCAATGACGTGTCAAAAACACACAAACGTCTCAGTAGCAGAAATATGAGAAAAAAGAAGATAATTTTTAATAAGTCTTATTAAAGCTACACGACATATCAAGCGGAAGCGTGATGTAGCCTACTAATCGTGTGTTGAGTACTCGAGTGAAAGCTACAGTACGTTGCGTATCGTGTTGCCGGCTGTAAGTAGGTTGTGAGGATGTGACTGGGTCAGAACTAGAGCGGAGCATCACGGAAGCCAAAGCCACCGCCGCGCCGCGCCGACTACTCCTCCCGCAATACATCGCACACACTCAGGTTAATTAACAAATATTGCCCAGACGTTTACTTGGGTAATAAATAATTTAACACAGTAGAAATAACCAGTCCACTTTAAGTTCTCTCGATTTTCTAAATTCGAACAAAAATCTTGTCAAATATAAAGGAGCGCGCGCTCACACACACTTGTGCGAAAAGATGTGCGCGCGCGCGCGCGTGTGTGTTAGACGGAGAAGGGAGATAGAGAGAAACTAGATACTACCATGCTTGTGGATATAGTCTATGTAATTCTGTGGATAGTCCACAGTAAACTGTAGACATAGATACATGGGCCGAAAATAGGGAATGTGAAATGGATAAATTCCAACATGAACTTAGATTACAGTGGGCTCTCTCTTATCCGACTAGGATGGGACCGGGTAACGGTCGGATAATGGAAAAGTCGGTTAACAGAAGGGTAGCTCATTTATGACCGTTGAGAACAAAGAATTGGATAGCCTATATTTGAAGTGCATGTACGTACAACCCACTTTGTACTGTATCTATAAATGAAATTCGTACAACAAAGAAGATATATATATATATATAACAGTAAATAAAATATATACGGTAGTGTACATGAATGATTTACATTAATTATGAAAACAAGAATGAAAGTACGGTCTGCTTTCTTTTGGCTCATGTCGGTTCTAATTTAGGCTTATAAATAAACGAAGATTTTGGGTGTTAAGTAAACTATGTAGGCAGAAAATTAAAGTTGTAACACAAAAACGTGTTACGTATATTTTACTGTACAATTAACCTACGTAAAACAAACACTTTAATGCACACTGTCCACTTATAAAGTTTAAAACTCTCGGATTTATGAGGTAAAGTGGGGTGATTTTCTTTTTTTTATGTTACTATGACGTCTATCAGCTGCATAATCTCTCCACTTTTTCAGATTCAGTACATCGACTGGCGTTGAAGTAGACAGTGGTAATAATTAAGCATACAGTATTTTATCGTTACTAGAATATAATGTATGTGTTGTACACAATCTTGATTAAAAAATGATTAATAACGTATTATTAGTGTACGTATGTACGTATATTTAATTTTTTCCACCCTCTCTAGTGAAACAGTCGGTTAATGGAATGTGGCCGGTTAAGAGATCGTCGGTTAAGAGAGAGGCCACTGTACATGAAAATATACCGGCTGGTTACTTAAAGATAATAAAACGAGATTGAAGCTATTGCATAAATTGTCATCCAACTTCGGTGAAGATACGAAAATACCAGATTCTCGTATAATAAAAATCCATATATTTTGATTAATAAATTAAAAGAATAAATCTCTAACCCTGCTACATATAACACATAATAGCTTGTTAGTTCTTAGAATTGATCGTGATGTAAACAAAGCGTAGTGATGTAACACACAGATATGTACAATACGATATTAAAACTTTCTTAACAAAACAAACATAACGCAAAGAAGTATAAAAGCGCGTTGACATATTCCGTAACATTATTTTATCGGCAATTTGTGAATCACTCTGACATTCTAGCTACTCTATAAGACAACAAATCGTCTTATTAGGTACAAAAAATTTGTCAGCTGAATTGGAGACAGTCGCCGATAACCTGCATCGCCTTCAACCGAGTCGCCGACAATCGTGACTCTAGTGTACCTACTGTATATACGACTACAAAGTAAGTGGTCCTCCGGTAGTACGATGTTGGCTTTTCCTGGTATAATTCATGCGTCGAGTGAGCGCAGAAAAAAATAACAATTAAAAGGAGGGCGAGTTTGGATTTCTTTATAACATTGTTCATCATTCCAAAGAGAATGTAATCTAATGTTGATCGGTCCACAATGTCTGACATTGTATACCCATTAGAGAGAATCATATCTCTCAGAGTAGTGACGATAAGTAATTTAAATGTTCGTACCGTTGATAAAAGTTTAAACCAGTTGGAAATCTTCAGAAAGCAATGTTCACGCACGCGAAACATTATGAACAGCTGTTTCAACACCAAAATCCGTTACACAGCTGCACTACCCGAATATTAGTATCAAAATGAGCAGGAAACGAAACTCCTTCCGGTACGAGGAATCGTCTGTTGCACCGTACTTCCTCCGTGTCGTGTGAACGTCTCCGTCCCGTCGCCCGGACTACCTGTTTATCTTCGTTTTTTTTAAATACTACTTTTGTAACACGACCCCGACTGCATCGACTGCTCTGTCGTTTTTTTAACGCACGAACAAATCCTTTTAATTATGCTACCCAATCAAGCGTACTTGCTGTATGGTAATTATAATAAACTCCACTACTTCCGGCTCCACTTGACCGGCTTCTCGCTGTACCGTATACATCTTTTCCTGGTGTGGTATTACAACACACGCTGAAGACACAATAAGAATACGTTCGTAGCGCGGATTATAATCATAGATTACTCACACTGAATATAGTCGACGATAAAATTCACGTATTTTATTGAAGCGGCATCGAAGCAGATAGCACATCGCATGTAGCTGTCTCGTTTAAACCGTACCGTCGACAATCAAAGCAATTGACATCAGTCGTAATTAATTTTGTATCTCCACCAACGTAGATACGCTAATGACAAGTTTCTGGATATAACGGGAACAAAGGCTAGACCGAGAGCAGAATTACTACGACAAGAAGGATCTCCATCATTCAAGGTAACAGGCTGAGGCTGATGAATACCGCTTCTATCCATGTGAATTTAACACGATGATGTCATTTTACTGACAGGACAATCTGATTGGTGTACAGACGGGAACGTACAGATTGGAACTTTTGACGGGAACGTATTATCACGTCAAATGCTTCCGACTGTTAACGGTTGGCCGGGGCAGTATTACCATAGAATATCCATCGCAAAATCCTCCGCGATAAGCAAACGTGTTCGATTTCTTACATGACAAACGGATTTATTTTAAATTCTAATTGGTGTCTCAAGCATATTTCTCCAACGCAGCCATGCACTCTCTGTCTAATATAGGCTACGGTTTGTCTCGCCCTCACTGTTTACTATTCTCCCGGATCAGAGTAGTATTTCATGCTCGGTATACACACACGTCTTGCGATGTGCCATCAACTGTGTGAGTATTCTATGTTAGTATTCGCTGTTAGTGTATTGCATGTACCAAGTGAAGAAGTGAAAAAGAGGATATCTCGCAGCACAATTCATAACACAGTGACTCAGTGAAGCAGAAACGTAGCTTCTTAGGAAAGAATAAAAAAATATAATTGAACCTGTGAAATTAGAATGATTCTGCAAGACGTTTCCCAAAGATTAGTACAAGGTTTAGACTCGCACAGCATAAATACGGGAAATGGTGAGAGCAGACAACATGGCTGAGTATGCTACCTGCTCACTGATAAGCAGCGTATAGAAGAAACTGCATGTGCCAATGATCATCTTAAAAGCAGATAACCGAAAATATTAGAGCGGGTTTCAAGAAGTACTAAAAGAAGAAACCCCGACTCCTATCATGAGGTCGATATACTGGCAGAGAACTACATGAGTTGGGTTCTGTAGAACCCTTTAGCAGGTAGTGATTTAGGGAAGAGAGGAACAAGTATCTTTTAAGAGAAAGTCAAAGATTTTAAGAAGACATAAGAGAAGATGAAAGGTTATAACGATCGTCAAACCATTCACTACTCACTTCTAACGTGTAATCCACGTGCATGTTATGTGTGATGATATCGACCGCACACAGGCATTCACACACACGCCCCTCTCCCACACAGTCAAATAACAGACGAAAGTCACAACACAAGAGGGAAAATTCTCAACACATACTACTATCTCCTATCATGGAAACATGGATTTCTCTTGCATTCCTATATACACAGTATAATTCAACTAAGCAATATTTACATAAATATTCGCTTCCACATTAATTTTGTGACAAGAATTGATTGCCATTTACTTCATTACAAACACATAAAGATTATACGATTCAAATCTGGGAACAATTAGGTGTTTCGGATGAATAGAAATAACACATTAGGTGTTAGGTGCTGGAATAGAAAAAGATAGAATTACCTGCGACTACGAAAACAGAGACTACGAAAAAGTCGTGTTATTTAAAAAAAATCGAATCATAAACTACAGTATTAGGAAAACTTTCATGAAGAATAGCGATAGAATGATTTTTGTCTTAAGCCTACACGGGCAGTGTCAATATTCTACACGGGCAGTGTCAGTATTTTACACGGGCAGTGTCAGTATTCTACACGGGCAGTGTCAGTATTCTACACGGGCAGTGTCAGTATTCTACACGGGAAGTGTCAATATTTGTAACGTCTTTTCGCCGCGTTACAAATCCAGGGAACCCCTCGTAATTAAACTCCGTTAATTAGATGGGCTGCCTACGTTGTAACAGAATTGATCACAAATAAATAATATAACAAATTACTTACTAACTGTGTAAGGAAACAATGGCAAGGTATACAATTGATTTAAGCACTCCTCATATGTGTGTAACAAGAAGACTTCTCTTTATTTAACATTTAAAAACATTTACTGACAGATCCCATGACATTACTAATTCAATTATTAAATTATTTGAAAGGTTTCTTTAAACTTTGGGATCAAACTTGATTCTATATAGCTATACCTCGGATCCGGGTCAACTTTCTGTATTTCTGTAGTTAAGACTTTCAATTATACTCATTTCATGATATTAGCTTGCAAGACTTTCTTTTATTCAACCATTGGAAGAATGGTATTATTGCTTGAATTATATTACTCTACATTAGTATATAAATTGTTACAACGTATGAAGTTAGAATAGTTACATGAAATTCTTAGATTTAATTTATAAGTCTTTACAAAGTTAATAGTTTCTGAAAAGTCTCTTTCAAGATGTGTTGTGTAACAAATATTAGTAACCCTCGATAGACAGGCTATCGAGTCACCTTTTAATTGGTATGCTGAAGACTCGTCCTGGGGTATCCGTCTTGGGAAACAGGAACAGCTACGTCGTCATCTCGATCAGGTCTTCCTCAGTAAAGCGCTCCAAAGTTCGCAGGTTGAACAATATGTTGTGTAGATATCTATGATGATCTTGTAGATTCTAGGATGTCCTGATCTGCATATTCTGTCACGTGCAGTAGAGTTTGTGGGTTCTGATAGTTCACATCTCCAGGTATGACTTTGGAATTGTTGTTATTTGTTGAAGCACGAAGTCATCTTGTGTTACACTCCTTTTTTACGTTTCGATTTTTTTACTTTAAATTTCTTGTCTATTTACATGACTATATTAGTTAACACATCCAGATGCTTTAAACAGCTACATCTGGTACACCATCTTAAGGTGAAACAAAATATAGTTAACATATTTTAAGAGCACAGCTCCTACGTCTATACTGTACGAAGTCACCATTGCAAGAGAGAGAAATTCTGCTCCCTTCGCCTGGTACTGGGCAAAAGTTAGTGGGGCAATTTCCGCGCGAGAATATAGTTCCTAACTATATTTAAGTTAACATTTTTATTTATACAAACTATCCCTAAACAAATATACATAATTTAAATCAGTTGTTTTAGCGACTATTTATGTCTTCAGATTTTTAATTATTAACATTAGTTTTTTTTATCTTATTCTAACTTACACAAGACTCGGAAAACATGTCGAGTCTGGAATCAACAGGACAGCGCCTGCTCACAAGCAAAGGGTTAAATACGATATTAATAACTCTTTACAATTTATCTTTTTATTAGAGTATCTTCTAACTAACTAATTACTGCTTCCTCTCATACTGAGTACATACAGGTATTTTATATTAATACAGTGAGATTTAAATGGCTTAAGAGCTCGCAACCTTAATTTTTATTTTCTTGATTATTTCTTTTATTTAAATCGTCACATACTCCACCGCTTAAATTGCACGCTACGGTTAAGCTTTTTTGAGTCTAACTCACTATTGGGCACTGGGATATTGAATGGGGTTAGTGTGTGTAATTTCTTTCACATAGTTGTTGTACACTTTACAACGTTGTCCACATAGTTATTACCTATAGTTACAACACAGTACACTTTATATTCTTATGAACTACCTTTTTTTTTTTACATACTATTTACACTAAATATTTACACAATTAAAACACAAAACTCTTTCTTATCTCTATCACTTAATTTTACTACCGGTTTTTCTGATTGTCTTACTCTCTCTTCTATAGAGTAACTTTCTAAATCTTTACTATTTAGAATTCTATCTTTTCTTCTGTGAGTCCTATATAACTCATGTAGTTAATGAGTGTTAGTACCCATCTAGTTAATGATTATTCATTAATGCATGCTTCGCAGAACTGGAACTCAGGTTGATCAGGCCTCGTTTCCAAACTCTACGTTTTACATTTTTCACGTGGTTTCAGAAATATAATTTTCTTTACTGTCTAGTATTCCCTTTTCTTTTTTGGGTTATACTATACCATCACTTCTTCTTATACAACTTTAGTTGCGAAATATGCGTTCTCCGCACATATTTCTGAGTTGCAGGTTCGCACAGGGCTACTGTAACTGGAGTTAGGTACTTTTGGATTTGGTAAGGGCCACACCATCTGAATGATAGTTTCGAGGTGGTCTTATCAATCGCACTACTAATGGGGTGAGTCTTGTACATTACTAAGTCACCTACTTGGTACCTGACTGAGTTGCTATGATTACCTTTCTCGTGGTATCTTCTGGATTTTTCCAAGCTTGCTCTTAAGTTAGAGCGGGCTTTGTTCCATATTCGCTTTATCTGCTTATCCGTTATTTGCGGAGGCAGCAGATCGTGTATATTCCATCTTGTGGACAAAGGGTGGTTTGGTCGATACTTGTATAGTAACTCGAACGGGGTCGACTTGTGACCTTCGTGGTAAGCTGAATTAAAAGCGTATTGAATCCAGGATAGATTTTGGTCCCACGACGTGTGATCGTTCGTATGATAGGCGATTAGCGCAGATTTGAGGTTTCGTAGATACCTTTCAGCAATATTGCCTTGCGGTCGATACTCTGTAGTGGTTATATGGTCTATCCCTAACTTGAAACACATATTCTTAAATTCTTTTGCTTTAAACTGCGGACCGTTATCAGATACTATACGTACTGGAGTACCGTAATCTTTAAATAATCTTTCCTGTAGTATTTTAACTGTTGTCGACGCTAATGCTCGTCGCATGGGATACATCCAAACAAATTTGGTGAACGAATCTACACATATCAGTAACATGGTATTTCCTGATTTGGATCGTGGATACGGACCTGAGAAATCTAGATAAAGTTTCGAAAAAGGGGTCTTTGGGATTTCTGATATCAATTGGCTTACTTGAGTATTTCTGGCGGGTTTGCTAAGTGCGCATAATGAACATTTCTTTACGAAGGTAGCTATTTCGCAGTTCATATTGTTCCAATGATATTCCTTTCGAATACGATGTATCGTCTTATTGATTCCCATATGGGCTCCTATGGTAGATGAATGGAAGTATTCCATTAGCATGGGCTTAATTACATCCGGGGCTATTATTCTTAATTCCTTTCCGTCTCTTATTTTGAGACACAGTACATTCTTACTCAATACGTACTTCTCGGATTTAATACCTTGGGTAAGTTGTTCTATAATAGGCTTCAGTAAGGGGTCTTGTTGTTGATACAGGGCAATGTTTGTAAAGGCAAGGGGGAATTCAGTAATTACAGCGTTCGCACTTGCTATTTCCGGCTTCACTATGTTTTCGGAAGTTTTAGTGGGTGACTGGAACATACGGGACAGGGTATCGGCGACTACATTTTGAGTACCTTTAATATGCTGCACTCTGAATTTGTAGCAGTTTAATTTCAATATCCATCTGCCAATTCGTCCTAATTGTTTAGGGTGATTCAATAACCATGATAACGCCTGATTGTCGGTTTCCAAAAGAAATTCTTTATGTTCTAGGAAGGGTTTAAACTTTTCGAACGCAAAAACAATTGCTAAACATTCCAATTCATATGCGGAATACTTTCTTTCTTGATCGCTCAGTGTTCGTGATGCATAACTAATTGGTAGTCTACAGTTATCTATCTCTTGGTATATCACTGCACCTAACGCTACACTGGAACTGTCGGTTTGCACGACGAATGGTTTTGTGAAATCAGCTAATTGCAAAACTGGGGGAGATATAATGCTTTCTTTAAGTTGCTCAAACGCGTTTTGATGTATTGAGCTCCATTCGAACTTCGTTCCCTTCTTTCGTAAGGAGTTTAGGGGTGCTGCTATTTCGGCAAGATGGGGAATATATTTGTGGAAATAATTCACCATACCTAAAAATCGGGCTATACCTTTTGCATCTCGTGGGGGTGCAAATTCTCTAATAGCACGGGTACGTTCGGGGTCAATGCTTACCTTTCCATTCGCTTTCACGATGTGTCCTAAGAAAGAAAACTGAGGGACAGCAAAACTTACCTTATTTGGGTTCACCGTTAATCCTGCTCTTAGTAAACGAGATAACACTTCACGCAAATGTCTGAGATGTTGTTCCATTGATTCACTGTATATTACGATGTCGTCCAAATAGTGGTACACATATTTAAATTTAATGTCGTGAAATATCTTCTCCAATAGTCTACTACATACGGAACTTCCTTGAGATATTCCAAAGGGTACCCTAGTAAATTGGTACAAGTTAAAAGGAACTGCAAACGCGGTTAGACGTTTGGATTCTTCTGAAAGAGGTATTTGGTGAAAAGCTTGATTTAGATCCATTACCGTAAAAACCATAGCTTTAGTAAAATAATGAAACGCACTATGGATGTCTGGAAGAGGGATTGATTCAAATTCTATTCTTTTATTTAATTGCCTGTAGTCTACAACTAGTCGGTGTTTATTTGGTCCTTTCGGTACTAAAAAGGAGGGTGAAGAATATGGGGACGTAGAGGGTTCTATGACTCCTTGGTCCAATAACTTATTGATATGGTTCCGCATGACTTCCATCTTGGGAGGCGACAACTTGTACGGAGGTATTCGTATTACTTTCTGATCACTCAGATTAATTTTATACTCTATTAGGTCCGTAAGTCCTAGTTTTGGTGTAAGAACCGAGGAAAATTCTTTTATTAGTTTTACTATTTTGACTCTATCTCTTCGTTCTAGGTGAGATAAATCTGAATCTTGGTGTATTACATGTGCAGTAGATGAACAACGTTTATCTTCATTACTATCAAATTTATATTTTCTTGCACGGTCAAATCTGAAATAAAATTCTCGCTCGTAGATGTCAAGAATCATTCCTGTCTTAATAATAAAATCTGCACCTAATATTAAATCAGGTCCTAATTCTTTACATACTAACATTGTAAACATCCAACTTAGGTTTTTTTATTTTAACCTTAACGGTAATGCTCAGGTTTATATTTATTTTACGTTTATCAGCGGTAGCACACTTTATATTCACAGGTTGGTTCCGTTTTACTAGATGATGTTTAGCTAACATGTCCGCTAATTCTTGGCTGATTAAGCTTCTACTAGATCCCGAATCAATTAAGGCGATGGGGGATGTAACGCCTAAGTCGACTTGTATTAATGGTAGTAGATTTTTTTTCCATTTACATCTATTAATCGCATTACACTTTTCACGAAATTCTCGCACATAGGGGTCGATTTCTTTCGCACCTTTTTTGTTTTTCACTTGGTTACAGAATAATTCATTCTTATTATTATTATTGGTTTCTTTTAGTTTACCCAATTTTGAGTAGCTGCGGAAGACACAGGTTTTCGGGTCTCCCTGCCTTACATGTTTTTTGAATTGGGGTTATTCCGTTCCAATGGCTTACTTTTGCACTCTCTTCTTATGTGCCCATATTTGCCACAATTATAACAGGTGGGTTTTCTGCGAGGTGGGTACTTGATTTCCGATTTATCTGGGTTTACAGTTAACTTACCCGCTTTGCGCACATGGTGAGGTCTACTAGAAACTTGTCTTTCATACGAGGTTGTTACATCAGGCAGTAGTGCTCGCAATTGATGTCCATTAGTTCCAGAGGTTTTCATTGCTTCTCTATTTTGATCTGAGTACCATACATTTGAAGAATGGATACTGCACTGTTCTAGATCAGCAATTGTATTGGGTCTATTCATCAATGATAGTCGAGATCTTTCTTCAGGTGACACGCCTACTAAAATGGTGTCCACCAGTTGTGTTTCATTCCAGCTTACACGTAGTAGTCGAGAGGACTCCCTAATATCGGAGATGTAGTGAGCTAATCTCTCCTGATGTCCTTGTACTCGGAGTACTGTCTTCCTTTTTATTTCCTCATAGATGCCGGTGGGAATAAAGTATTTTATTAAAGAGCTATGTAGCTCTTCTACTGGGAAAGTAGAGGTTAGGGCTTCTAGCACACGATTTTTTAACGGGGGTTTACACTTTGGTAACAGAACTTGTAAAATTTGCCAGTCATTCAGCTGCTGTAGATCCTTTATCTGAAGAAGATAACTAATAAATGTTAGTAACTTGGAAACATTTAAACCATCTGTATAGGGGATTTCGGTTAAAATCTTCTCCACAGGGTGAGTCATTTTTCCGTATAGATCTGCGTTATAGTTCATAGGGGTGATTCCTCGATGAGGGCGATTAGATTCATTGGGGGTGTTGGTCAATTCATTATTTCCGGGACGAAACTGAAAATGCTCGGGAGGAGGGACATTTACATCTGTATCAGTTTTTTGTTCTGGGTTCGCTTGCACTTGCGATACGATAGGTGAGTTCCGATCCGAGTTAGGCGGAGGTAAACCAGTGGTAGGGGATTGTACTGGGGAGATGTGTAATTTCATTAATGATTTCTCTATTTCGTCCATCCTGAATGAGTCGGATTTTCGTCTTAAATCGTTGATAATTGAAGGTAAGCGGCGTAGAGCTTCGTCTGCTAGCTTTTGTACATCAACGGGTATTTCTGTGAGATTCGGCCAGATCGACAAATTTTTTATTCGCCTGGTTAAATGCTCTATTCTCTGGGTAGTCCGCAAAATTTTTGCCGGAGATTTCTCGTCTTGGAGTGTTTGAGACAATAAGTATAGTTCACTATACTTGGCATTACAAATTTCTTTCTCGCTTTCATAATCGAGTTGGCTTAGATTGTTTAATTGCACGGGCGCATCAAATCCACATTCGCGAATTGAACTTCGTAATTCCGCGACTGTTACATCAGCATGGGGTAGTCCACGCAAAAGGGCTTCGTAAGACAGCTCGTCTTTTAGTAACAAATCCGGGTTAAATTGGGCCATTTTGTTCTAACTCATTAGCACGTACTTACAATTAATACTAGTATATTACACATATATTACATATACATATAATAAATTCATAAGTAATCAATTTACACAAAATAGAAATGAACAATTTCTCTTCTAAGGGAGAGACAGAGATCACACACACATATTTTTCAAGGTTAAATAGCCGATCAGCTGTTTACTGGAATGTAGGTCAGAGGGTGGCCTACAAATTTAGTTAACAAAGGAGGGTTGAGCGTGTCCGTCAGGGACAAAGGGGGTTTTACTCTTATTGTTCTCCACAATGAGACTGAATAACACAACTACTGTATACCGGTTTAAACAAGAGAAGGGGAGCGCAGACGCTAGATTCTATTATTATTATTCCGCTTAGACAACACTTTGGCTCCGTTCATTCATAAACTTTTCTCAATTAAATAATTACTTATTTTGTTCACAAGTTTTAAATCACTAACTTCTACTTAATTACTTTATTATTATTAACAAAGTTATTTTTAATCAAATTTTTTTTTTATAACACATACTAGTGTATGTAAGCTAGATAGTTGGACATACACTGTGCAGAATGATTCAGGAAACAACAGGTCATAGATTGTCGTACACAAACCTGTTACAGATTGTTCGGTTGACCAAAATTGTTATGTTTGGTCACAATTCATGTATGCAATTATATCGAATTATGCAGGTTCCTACTGGCCTATAGAATGCAAAAGCTACATGCATTGTATGACGCTAAGGATATTTTACTTATACATACTACCATCTACGTAACTTAATACACTATTAAATATATTTTGAACATTACATTTAGTAAAGTAACTTTCTGAGTGCATATATCAATATTATATATTTAGTTATTGATCATACAATTTATCCACGCATAGTGAATGCAATTTTGTTTGTGACACTCTATACACAATTAAAACTCTTTCCTTTGTTTCCCTTTTTTTGAGTGACGCAATTTTGTTTGCGTCGCGATGCTTAAAACAACTTTTATAAAAATTAGCAGAGTGGCGCACTTTTGTAACGTCTTTTCGCCGCGTTACAAGTCCAGGTAACCCCTCGTAATTAAACTCCGTTAATTAGATGGGCTGCCTACGTTGTAACAGAATTGATCACAAATAAATAATATAACAAATTACTTACTAACTGTGTAAGGAAACAATGGCAAGGTATACAACTGATTTAAGCACTCCTCATATGTGTGTAACAAGAAGACTTCTCTTTATTTAACATTTAAAAACATTTACTGACAGATCCCATGACATTACTAATTCAATTATTAAATTATTTGAAAGGTTTCTTTAAACTTTGGGATCAAACTTGATTCTATATAGCTATACCTCGGATCCGGGTCAACTTTCTGTATTTCTGTAGTTAAGACTTTCAATTATACTCATTTCATGATATTAGCTTGCAAGACTTTCTTTTATTCAACCATTGGAAGAATGGTATTATTGCTTGAATTATATTACTCTACATTAGTATATAAATTGTTACAACGTATGAAGTTAGAATAGTTACATGAAATTCTTAGATTTAATTTATAAGTCTTTACAAAGTTAATAGTTTCTGAAAAGTCTCTTTCAAGATGTGTTGTGTAACAAATATTAGTAACCCTCGATAGACAGGCTATCGAGTCACCTTTTAATTGGTATGCTGAAGACTCGTCCTGGGGTATCCGTCTTGGGAAACAGGAACAGCTACGTCGTCATCTCGATCAGGTCTTCCTCAGTAAAGCGCTCCAAAGTTCGCAGGTTGAACAATATGTTGTGTAGATATCTATGATGATCTTGTAGATTCTAGGATGTCCTGATCTGCATATTCTGTCACGTGCAGTAGAGTTTGTGGGTTCTGATAGTTCACATCTCCAGGTATGACTTTGGAATTGTTGTTATTTGTTGAAGCACGAAGTCATCTTGTGTTACACTCCTTTTTTACGTTTCGATTTTTTTACTTTAAATTTCTTGTCTATTTACATGACTATATTAGTTAACACATCCAGATGCTTTAAACAGCTACATCTGGTACACCATCTTAAGGTGAAACAAAATATAGTTAACATATTTTAAGAGCACAGCTCCTACGTCTATACTGTACGAAGTCACCATTGCAAGAGAGAGAAATTCTGCTCCCTTCGCCTGGTACTGGGCAAAAGTTAGTGGGGCAATTTCCGCGCGAGAATATAGTTCCTAACTATATTTAAGTTAACATTTTTATTTATACAAACTATCCCTAAACAAATATACATAATTTAAATCAGTTGTTTTAGCGACTATTTATGTCTTCAGATTTTTAATTATTAACATTAGTTTTTTTTATCTTATTCTAACTTACACAAGACTCGGAAAACATGTCGAGTCTGGAATCAACAGGACAGCGCCTGCTCACAAGCAAAGGGTTAAATACGATATTAATAACTCTTTACAATTTATCTTTTTATTAGAGTATCTTCTAACTAACTAATTACTGCTTCCTCTCATACTGAGTACATACAGGTATTTTATATTAATACAGTGAGATTTAAATGGCTTAAGAGCTCGCAACCTTAATTTTTATTTTCTTGATTATTTCTTTTATTTAAATCGTCACATATTCTACACGGGCATTGTCAATAGTCTACACGGGCATTGTCAATATTCTACACGGGCAGTGTCAATATTCTACACGGGCAGTGTCAATATTCTACACGGGCAGTGTCAATATTCTCAAAATTATTAAAAACCGGGCTGTTAGACCGCGGTCGGTTGCTGTAAATTCTCGAGATCGTCGGCGACGTTTCGTATTCCACCCTCGCAGGCCGCAAAAAAGCGACCGAGTGTTACAAAGAGACAGTTACGGCAGATCTTAGGCCGAACGGTACCCACGACTTGTTTGGGGTAAAAGCAAAGCAAATGGCGGGTATCGTTCGGCCTAAGATCTGCCGTAACTGTCTCTTTGTAACACTCTGTCGCTTTTTTGCGTGGGTCATAACCCATAATAACACTATCATGTAACCGTTAGATTTTAGTCTTTCTTTTGCGTAGTCTGACACAGGGGCGTATTTACGGGGGGGGGGGACCGAACGGGACTGAACCCCTCCCAGAGGTCGTTAAAAGTGGGGGGGGGAATTTTGTTAATTTCTTAATTTGTTTAGCTATTTCATTACTTTTTCAGTTGTGTTCGTTAACATAGTAATAACTCTTTTTCAATTATACAAACAGGTTTAATACACGTACGGATCAGCGTATACGTTTGAAACATGAAATATAGGAAACTCAATTCAGTCAGTAATGATCTTGTAAACAATGTTTCAATAACGCGTATTTTTATTCTGTTATTACCGTTTACTTTAACGGGATTGATTTCAGGATGTATCACACGTTTTTCACCCACTTTAGTGATTGTACTATTGTTTAGTTTTAACTTGTTTTTCTTTTGTATGAAGCCGACACGACAGGACTCCCCCCCCCCTCAAACCTCAAATTCTAGATACGCTACTCGTCTGACAGTAACTTTAAGTTTTTGTTTTATCGTAATTATATTTTCATGCGTACTTTATTACTCAAAATGGCACTAAATTTGCTCACACTTTAACTTAATACTGTGTGTAACGTTTGCCATTTTGTTTTTTATAAAATTTCACATTCTCCCTGAAATTCAAGACGAGTGATTTTACACCTAATCTGTCAAAATTGGTCCAACCTGTTTTAGCTCCAAGTTTTTTTTAGAGTTACAAGTAACAAGTAAAACAATTAAATATCACCTAAACACAGTACCTTCCTACTTGTATAGCCGGGAGAAAATAGAATAATTGTCATGAAACTCTGGGTGCCCAGTGATGAAGTATTTAACAAAAACACGAGGGAAAGAATATGGGGTGTCTCTTCTTAAGAAGACTCTGACAAGCACAATATGTCATGGAATTACAGGAAAGATTAATTGGATTATTGTGCCTCTGAAAGAATTCTTGGGCCCAGATACTGTAGCGATGGGTCTGAAAAGTTACAGGGAATTTTAGAGAGGGCGGCCAACAGACCTACCTGATTGCTTCAGAAAATATGGCTACTTACTTAGATGACTTAGATTTCACCTTCATCATCGTCATTATCGTCGTCGTCGTTGTCATCAATATAATCATAATTAGTATTTTCGAAACATGGTTTAGACATTAGCCTGTCCCTTCATCAAGCATTTGACGACCACCTTGCCTTTGATCGTCCTTCATTCCTTCCTCCTTTTGCTTTGTATTTGACGTTTCTTTAAACAGTCTTTCGTTATCTTTCGTTTCTATGAGCTCTTTAATTGCCGCGTATGATCTTTTATTACACGATGCTTAAAAGGAGTGTTATGTTTTCAGTGGTAGGGTATGTATGTATGTATGTATGTATGTATGTTCCACTATAACTTTTTAACGGCTTTACCGATTTTGATGTTCGATGGCTCGATGGATTCCTTACTTCACCAGAAGTGTCATAGGCTATATATCACCGTGAGTTGACTTCCGGTTTTGACCGGAAGTGAATACAAGTGATCGGTTCTGAGGATTTTTTTTGTTCGTTTATTGGTCCATCAGGTGGCGCTAGTGGAAGGTATTCTGTAAAGTTCACTCCAGATAGCGCTCGCGATTTAAGACCACGCTCACTAATACTATGTTAGCGCTCTATTGTGTGAGAGTATAGATGTGCAATCCGTGAGAAACAGAGAACAGCTGATCTGAAATTATATATATATATATATATATATATATATATATTGGTTTGCTATATATATTTCTCTCTACGAAATATGGTGAACCTGAAATACATGAAATGACGGATCAACAATATGCCGCAGCAGTAAACTTAATGAATTTTCAGCAGCGCCAATTGTTCAAAATGATTTCAGACAGATTGCTTCCAAGTGAAAATAATACTGAGCCATTACGTGTGTTCGTTACTGGAGGAGCAGCACCGGCAAAACCTTTACTCTGAAAATTATTGTAGAACAGATTCGTCGTCTTTCTCATTTACATGCAAGCAGAGCTGTTATGGTAGCAGCACCCACAGGTGTCACTGCAAGATTGATTGGAGGTAGCACTTTGCACTCTACTTTTGCCCTTCCTATCGAAAAAGGCAAGGTGACAGCTCTTCGCCCTCTTACTGATGAGCGTCTTCAAAGGGAACGGCTAAGGTGGAAGCATATTAATTGGCTAATCATTGACGAAATCTCAATAGTACCCTATACTACCCTAAGAAATATTCACTTAAGGTTGCAACAGCTTAAAATGAATGATGCTCTCTTCGGGGGTATCAATATTATTTTGTTTGGCGATCTAATGCAGTTGCCACCTGTATCAAAAGCAGTTGGTGGTACCTACTGCTTCAAGCAGCCTCATTACTTATCAGCTGAAATTAATTTGTGGACACTGTTTAGTTTCTGTGAATTACCTCAAAATATGCGGCAAGCTAATGACACTACTTTTATAGACATTCTAAATAATTTACGAGTCGGCCAACTCACCATGCAGCAGCTAGAAATTTTAGATCGTCGAAGAGTTCCTTTGACAGATGAATTTTCTGATGGCGAGTGTCTGCGTATTTTCCCAACCACTAAACAGGTAGAAGAATATAATGCTATGATGACTGAAAAGTTGAAAACATCATCTAAAGTTTACGATATTGCAGCGGTGGATGTGTCTGTCGTAGCTAAGAATTACGGACAAAAGTTAAAGAAAGACTTCATACCAACGGATCCAAACAAAACTGGAGGTATTCCAAACTCTTTAGTAATCGGAGTCGGATCTAGGGTAATGTTGCGAAAAAACATTAATGTTAATCATGGTCTGGTCAACGGAGCAATCGGCATCATTAGAAAAATTGAGTGGCCTGCACTACGTCGAGATCAGCTTCAACCTGGTGAGCTTCCACAAGCCGTATTTGTAGAATTTGATGACAGATCAATTAGGGGAAATACTGCTGGTATTGGAGTAAAGATAGAGCCCACCACTATTGAATATGATGCTTTGCGAGGCCAGGGCAAAGTAGAACGACGTATGCTGCCATTAATATTGTGTTGGGCTGTAACAGTACATAAACTCCAAGGCACTACTTTAGACAAAGCAGTTATTGATTTGAGTAGTAATATTTTTGCCAAGAGTCAGGCCTACGTCGCACTAAGTCGTGTGAAAACATTAGAGGGATTAGCAATAAGTTGTCTGGATCCACGAAAATTGTTGCATGAACCGCACGATAAAAACTCACTTGAGAAATTAAATCGACTCAGAAATCTGTAGACCAAAGCTTTTTCTTTATCATTTCTAATAAATGAAATTATTTAGTTAATTATATAATTTATAAAACAATTTATCGAAATGTTTGTATTATACTAGTTATATAATAGTATATAAAATAAAGTTATACTATATTTATAAGTTTATAAGTTCATACGCTAATTATACTATGTACATAATAAAGTTTCTAAATAAAACTATGTAAAAATTGAAATTTTTTTGCACTTCACACATACGCACGCACACACGCACGCACACACTGCACATTCCCATTATACTCTTTTTAAACACAAAAAGGAATAGAATAAAAAAAGTAATTTAAAAAATTAAAAAACACGACTGCCAAAAAAATAAATGAATAAATAAAAAATAAATTGATAAAAACACTAAATTAAAAAAAACTAAATAAAAATAATATTTAGTAAAAATCACAAAATCTAAATAAAGTCGATTTAAAAAGCCAAAAACAAGGTATTGAAATTCAGCTCTGATCAGATTTAACGAAAATGTTATGAATGATTAAACGCATAGTAATTTTATTAGATTTAAATTACTTTTCGATGTTGAATATATATCAATGCATCATATGAAGACTACAATTATAAAAAATATTGCTGATAAAATTTTGCTCTTCAATTTTAATTTTCAATGCAGTCGGGGGCTGTTTCTAAATAGATTTGTTCTTTTCATTAAACAGCCCCCGACTGCATTGAAAATTAAAATTGAAGAGCAAAATTTTATCAGCAATATTTTTTATAATTCTAGTCTTCATATGATGCATTGATATATATTCAACATCGAAAAGTAATTTAAATCTAATAAAATTACTATGCGTTTAATCATTCATAACATTTTCGTTAAATCTGATCAGAGCTGAATTTCAATACCTTGTTTTTGGCTTTTTAAATCGACTTTATTTAGATTTTGTGATTTTTACTAAATATTATTTTTATTTAGTTTTTTTTATTTAGTGTTTTTATCAGTTTATTTTTTATTTATTCATTTATTTTTTTGGCAGTCGTGTTTTTTAATTTTTTAAATTACTTTTTTTTGTCATTGATTCATTTAGTCGTCTTGATTTCTGGTTCTGTCAGGGTGCGTTATTACACATTTCGTAGCAACTACATCTCGGAAGACTGTAACGTGTTTTCGGATTCTGTAACGTGTGATCACTACTACCATACAATAATTAAGGGTAGTATCATGTATCGTGTGGTAATACCATAATATAGTGTACTACCATACAGGGGCAGACACCATTTAATTTTAGTATCTCGTAGCACTTTGCTCTTGTGTGTTCTGTTTAATTTGTGTATTTGCTATTTGTGTATTTTACTATCGATCTCTGTGTCTGTCTGTCTCTGTCTCTCATCATTATCATCATCATCATCATCACTATCAGTTGCCTGGCTGGTTTGATATGGTGCTTCAGCTTCTCAAATCCTGAGCCAACTTTAGATCTACAACATCTCTAACCTGAACAAGCTTCTAACCTGCCTCAGGTACTTCAGTTCGTCTTCTACTATGTGCGCGCGCGCTTGTGTGTGTGTGTGTGTGTGTGTGTGTGTGTGTGTGTGTGTGTGTGTGTGTGTGTGTGTGTGTGTGTGTGTGTGTGTGTGTGTGTGTGTGTGTGTGTGTGGGCGTGCGTGTCGCGAGCTTTGTATGTACGGAAGGAGTATTTAAATTTGATTCACTCGATGAGAATGCAGAAAGCGTTGAGTACATACACATTAAATAAATAACCCGTAACATGGTGTTGTCTGTCTGGTCTGGTTCGGTCTATTACAGAACCATTGCATAGGCGGCGTTTATATAATCACCACTACGATGGCCGTGTTTATGGCACACAGACATGATTTCCTCGCGTGTATGCGTGTGTGTTTGTGCAGCGTCCGTTTCCTCTTTGCCTGCTTTCAGTTTTACATCAGCGACCGACGTTTTCTCTTTTTAATGTTAATTGTGATAGGACTGGGTCACTGGAAATTATTAATTGATAGACAGGCTGGCGAAAAACGCGCTCCCCGTTTCTTCACTTTGTTAAATATCGCGATGAGAGATTCACAAAACTAAAATGGAACACTTCCGCAACACGAATCTGTGAATAAGAAAGTTAAAAACTGTATAAAACTTCGTTAGGAAAAAAAGCAGGAAATGATAATGAGTTACTGTTTCTGTTCTGTTAAGTAAGTGGAAGACGCTAATTATCGTGGTCCTGATGATCACAACAACTACCTTAGGTTGTATTTTGATATGTTAATTTAGAATTGTCAGTGGGACTTCTTAGATTTCATATAAAAGGAAATTATTACTTAATTTGAAATTCACGTGCGGTCTTGTTTATATTTAATCCGTACAGTGCTACAATTGTCTACAGCCACATTACTATTTAGATAATATTATACGTTATGGTTGAGAGATGGAATTAAGAACAGTGACTTTGTTATTTATGTTATAGAAGTGTTAGTAGTTCCTAACTTATTAGTGGTTAATAACTTACTTCACAGTCTCCTAATGTAGCAATCGTTACATATCTGTTGAGCTGACGACGAGAGTTTCCGGTTTTCACACCATCGTTTGGTTAGAGATGATTCCTTTCGGTCATATTATCTGAAGCTTATGTTATTGAATTTAAAAATTAAAAGAATTTCTTGAAGTTATGTATTAATTTGTAGTATAGCATTATATATGAATGCGAAGCCTGGACAATAGAGAAGGATTCGTAATGTCGTAGAGAATGTTGAAAATAAAATGACTAGAAAAAGTACCAAGAGAACGAATTCTGGAAATAATGGAAGGAAGAAGAAGTTTGTAGAAAACTGTAATGAAAAACGGTAGGTGGAGCACTGGTTGAGACACCGAGGTCAATGACTTTGATGATGAAAAGTGCAGTAAATGAGAAGAATTGTGGGTGTGAACAGATTATTGTTTATATTTACGGATGAAGACGGATTGAAGTATCTAAGGCAGAATGTTGAGGAGATGAGAGTATTTAACGAAACGGAACTCTGAATCAACAAGCCTTTTACAAAGCTTACATAATCACAAATGCAATAAGTGGTAACTCACCAATGCAAGTGGGAATACATAACGAGTTTATCATAAATATGTAACTTGAGCTGCCATATGGCAGTGGGCGTTGAGGGACACATGTCCAATCGTCCTTCTGGTGCCTGGTAATTCCGTTTCCAAACTGTTACTATATATGAAAACAACACTCTAAAACTACACGAACTGTTAAATACGACCACAAGCTGGAATGTTTGGAACAACAAGAATACACTACTGCGTCCAAACCCTCAGCGTTGTTTAATTATGTACCCATGCGCGAGCGCGTCTGTATTTTATTCCAATGGGTTACCTGAAATTTGAGAGTATGTAAATGTGGCGTTTGTTTAATATTAAACTGCTATCTTCTGTAATCGTTTGATGCCTTCTTCCTCTGGCACTACGGTTCCTGTAGAACCCTGGCCTGCTCAATGATTCTCCTCCGTTCTTCTCTGTCCTTACCTTACTCCTCCAACCTGACACTCGCATCTCCCTCAAATCCTCCTCCACATCTTCACGCCATCTCCTCTTTATTTCCTCCGGCTTCCTTCCCAATGCCATTTTTGGTCCTCGATCTAATCATTTGATGTTAACATATCATAATAAGTTTGCAGCACACGGACATAAACTGCGAATTACCCACTCACGATCACCACTTCGGTCCACAATTATGTCACCTTCTGAGTCCACATTAAGTTGAGACTGTGGGTCTCTAGTGAACTTTCAAAGCGATGAATCTGGGTTCAAATTCATCTGAAGTAAACTGCGTGTCGTGGCGTTTCGCTTGAGTTTAATTCTAATGAAACTGAGTGAGTGACGTCGGTCACTTGAACACGATTAATTAAATATATTAAGTTCATCTTACAGATATAGAAAATACTCGGCCACATTGTTTCTCTATTTTAATACAGGGCTAACCTTTCAATCGTTATCGTCACAGGTGAAAAATACATTGTATAACATTCAGTAACATAAGTTTTAGAATTAGCTGATATTTCAAAACAACAGTAGCACGTAATAACAGATTAATTATAAGTTAATATAAAATTTAAAAATCGTGCAAGATCGTAAAAAATTACCGTATCTTTTTAAATACGCATATGTATATTATATTTCTGAGAACGTTTGCCGTCGGAACTAACGAAATTATCAAGAAATGTATTCATCAAATAAATAAAAAAATTTCAAACTGTAGGAGAAAGAGTTCATTAACGTTAAAATTTTCTGTAAAGTCAAAGTTTCTTGCAGCAATTAGGCCTACATAATCTTGTGAAATTATTCAATACAGTTTCTTCTGCAAGTAGTATATTGCGTTTTTCCCGTTTCAACACCTGACGCACGTTTATGAGTGTTTTCCAACACCTTCATGATTTTACTTACAAACGTCTGATGATGCTGATATTTTTCAGTGAAACGTGCGTCAGGTATTGAAACGACAAAAACGCAACACACTACTTGTAGAAGAAACTATATTGAATACTATCACGATATTATAACGTTAAAATATATAAAAATTGTAAGCGAAACTGGAGAGTCTTATTAATTACCTTCTCGCTCACAATATGTACATTATTTTTTCCTGACCAAATATATTTTTTTTTCTTTTTGCAAAAATGTGTCTCACTGTTTTCAAGGAGTCTTCAGGTGTAAATGATGTGCTTAGTCTTCAACTTCTTTTTCTACCTTTACATTCAAGGATCAAGCGAAATTGCCTATTCCGGTTTTCAAGACACAATCCTCTTTCTGGCCTTCAGTCACCTCCCATGGCTCTTTTGTGTGTTTACACAAACATTTTGTATTCTGAGTAGTCGTGTATCATGCATTCTGTGTATACTTCGATGCAATTGCGGCCAATGCAATCGCTGACAGCACAAATATTCAAGGCGTCTCTGATGTGTGCATTTCTTCCTTTATACTTGATACGCCGAAGAAACTTTACTTCTGCCGCCTAATTCTCCTAAACATGGCTTTTTGTTCATCCATCTATATCGTCTATAGACCAGGTATCTTGTCACCCTGGTATCTCTATAGACCTACAGCCAGGTATCGCGTCTATAGAAAGCCATTAGTTTATAGGATTTCAAATACTATGTTTGTTTGTAATTGTGATACAAAATAATTGAAGTATTTCCGATTTTATACACATATGTTGCGATGAATGTAATTTGATACATAATTAAATAAGAAGAATTTATTTCTCTACGTTAGACAAATGCACAACAACGTATTACAAAATACGTTTATAAACCACGGGCGTATGGAGAATTTAATTTTGAGAGGTTTAACAAAAAGCGAGGGGCCAACCCACTTACTAACAACATTTCTGTAGATACACAGATCTAATTATTAGTGATTATTACAAATGCTATATAGATCTACCTTAGAAGGACATTAAAAGGACATAATACGACAAGACATAACTCGAATTACGGGGTTTTAGCTGAATTTAAAATTTCAGGGAAGTTTCAACCTCTCGTAAACTCCTCTTTGCCTACGTCCTTGTTATAACTGTAGAAAATACATTATTGAAAAACTAATCTATAATTACTTTATTAATAATAAATAATATAGTATTTTTACAAGAATGTATTTTTATGTATTTATATTTTTTACAGTTTTATTTACCGTCACCTTCAGAAAATATAAATATAGAATAATTATAATTATTTTACACCTCCCACTTACCTCACCCTACACACATGCGCAATGAATACGCGCGTGCTCGCTTTTGGCGTGAATTCCCATGTTACAAAAAAACAAAACAAGTTATTTAAAAGAAAAGTTATCATAGACTTGCAAAACAAGTAGATAATTTTACATAATCGCAAATCAAAAAGTAGTTTTACAGAATTTAGAAAGACAATTATCACACCTAAAACAGGAACTACCTAATTAAGATAACACGTTTTGAATATCTGACCTACTTGTTTTCCACAATTTCGTAACGCTGTGTACGCATATCATATCATATCAGTGATAAGCAAACACGCATTCGATAAGCTAAAGTAAACATAACCGCAAGTGTTCCGCAAAAAAATGGGAAACAAACTAATCTGGTCTTGAAGAAAAATAAAATCATATTATCTTACTTTTTACTTTTACTGAAAATGTCTTAGCTTTTACTAAGGAGTGGTATCAATCTACCTATCGTTGTGACAACAAAGTAAATTAATAAACCTCAAAACGACTTTCCAAGGTCTCGACAAAGTCCTACGACTTCTGGGTCTACTAAAACTTTTCTCAGCTGCTTGTATCCAGAGCCACACGTGCAACTCCTATTGACATGCTGTCCCATTGTCATCTACACTGCTATTGCTTCCCAGTTCATCTAGTATGTCTACCTTCCCAACCCAGTAAATACATTTCACCTTCCATAAGTTTTCTTTCCGACGACTCGACACTTTCTTCCTTATTAGTCAGAATCCAATTCTCACATCACAGTAGTCTGGCCAACTTCATTTAAATTTCAATTTTGCAGCCTCTTAATTTTGTTATAATACTGTACGGATATTCTAACATACCATCTGAAATTTCCACATTTGATGGCAATATCTGCCGTAAAGCCATAAGCGATATAGTTTTTCAGATAACTAATATGACTAACTTGCTCTACCGATTTACCCTCAGTCATTATGACATACAACATGCAGTGGCGTATCTATAATTTGGTCTTTGAGGGAGGGGGAGGCCGGTCGTGTCGGTTTCATATAAAAGAAAAAAAACCATGTTGTGAATAATCAATATTATAATCTTCAAAATGGCTGAATAACGTCTGATAACATCCTGAAATCAGTTCCATTAAAGTAAACGGTAATAACACAATACAAATACTGTACATGCTATTGGAACACTCGTTTGCAAGATACTTATTGACATTTTACATAAAAAAAAAAGTTTTACATAGAAAAAGGAATGGATGGTCACTGAATGGATTTTCGCTTATTTCGGAAGTATATGCAAACACTTTGTTATAAGTCTGTTTGTATGTTTGAAAAGGAGTTACTACTACATTATCGTACACACCTGAAAAATAATTTAAAAAAAACCTAAAAATTAATGGATTAACAAAATTTCTTGTCAACGTTTTCAACCTCTGGTGGTGGGTCCGGTCCCGTTCGCCACCTCCGTAAATAAGCCCATGACTACACGAGTTCTCATGCTTATACCTCCATTGACATCGTTTAATTGTACACTGTCATATTACATTCGGCTCTAACTAGCTTGTATAAGGCTGTCTTCGATTTAAATTGTAAAAGTTTATAATTGTTTTTAACGATTAAAAAAACTGTAAAAGCCTCTTTCATTTGTCGAATCGTGTGTCTATCATTAGGACTGTTCAACATCCCCGCTTATTTATTTTATATTGAAAACACGTTTTTCCTTGAAACACACGTCTTTCCTCGTCTCCTCTTTAAAGTTATGCATCATCTTTCCTCTGCTAGGGGGGCGGGGTTCTACAGCTCAAGCCAAATACTACTTGGCTTCTCTAGTGCCACTGCTGACCAACCAAACCAATCACTTCCTTATACACGTTTGTTTGCCGCTGCTTCTTGTACGTCAACGATCTAAGGTTTTCTTCTTCCTTCTAGTGTCAAAGTCTAGACTCTTTTTACTAGATCTTTGGTCAGACCCTTGCCCGTTGGCCTGATGAATCACCACCTTCTTAGTTTGTTTGTTGTTTTTTGTTTTCGAAATTCCAAACGATTTTGAACATTAGTCCATCTCTACCACATTCAATCGGGTTCGTTTCGTTCAGTTTCATAGACGAAGGTGTAAATGCTTTCAACAATTGTACACAATAGTTTTCATTTCTTTACGAATACCACTATTCCATAACACATAATTAAACAGATTCGTAACAATTTTCCGTTGGGCAAACGCGGTATTTATACATTAAATTCACAACAAAACACAAAACATTGTACACGTTTAAACAAAATGTAATTATATTACAATGAAGACAATTTAGAGTACGCGTTTGACCTTGACATTTCTACCAAGTCGAGTGTAATAATAGTGCCGTTACACCTTTTGACATTTAAACCATTACTACGACTAAAACGTTTGTAAAATAGATACCCGACTATTTGTGTTTTCTGGGCCGAAGCGAATTTGTAACAGGTCCGTTATACGTATCTTTCGTGCGTCTAACGTTTATTAATATGAAGGTTTACAAAATTTATTTTTCTTTTGTGGGGGAACACTTTCTCGCTCCTATTGCGTTCAAGCAAATGGGATCTAGTTGATAATTTATTTGTTACCTTAATCAAAAATTTGTTACCAATTTTTTGTTAGAAACATTGTTGTGCTCGCTCAGATTTAGAGACAACAGATTGACGCGATTTCTCGGAAAGACTAGATCCAATTGGGCAAAATTCTTATCACAATTTATTATTACCACATAAGCAGGGCAAGAATGGAACATTTTAGAATGTCTTATCACGAGGCAAAATTGACCACGATTCTTCGAAAACGGAAGCGTTAACATCAAGCGTACGCCCTACGATTTTATTTTCCTTGTGGTGGGTTTCGAATTGGTGACCACAAGACATGATGATTAATCTATTTTCACATTCTACATTTCTATAAGCATTACCTATTACAAACTTTGTAACCTATTTCTGAATTTATTGTAGTGTTTTAAATTTTGAAAACTTAACGTTAAAAAAATAGGCTACTGTTTTCGAGAAATCGCGTGTTCTGTTAGTTCGAACAAATTGAACGACAGTGATACGTAAAACTTTTTCTGGGGAAAACCTAGGAAACTGGGGATTGGGATAATAAATTAGTAACACATTATGAAGTTGGGGTTTTCCCGGTATCCGAGAGTTGTTCTGCTGGCTCCTTTCACTTGTTTCGTACAAAGTTTGTGACATTTGATAGGCATGTATTACTTTCTATAGGAGGGAGAGTATTTTCATGTATCACAACAGTGAAGTAAACCTTGGTCAAAAATTTAACTTTAATAATCTGAACAACCGGTTCTCAGCCGAGGGTCATGTGGTCCCAGGATATCTCAAAGGAACTACATATAACATATGTTGCTTGAAAACTGAAGTTGACGCGAGAGAGCAAAATACGTATCTCATAAACATTTTTACTCAACAAAACATCTTCGAGTTGTACAGCTCTGCTACTGTATTCATTTCATTTGAAAATTCGCTGGAAACAAATCGATACCAAATAAAGCAAAGGAAAAAGAAGCAGCAGATATACTCTAGTGTAGTTTGTGTTCTCTAAGCCCATGAAACTGTCCTCAAAATCCAGTGTCGAAACTCAACATTAGTAAGCATATTTTCTGCCTATTTCTATGGCTATCTCCAGATAATGTTACGAAGTGAAATGGAAACTATTGGCTACAGGGGGCGAACTATTTACAGAGGGACGAATGGGATCCCCCCCCAGAGAGGCGAAAGTTGGCAAGACATTTTGTTAATCTCTTAATTTTTAAGCTGTTTTATTAATTTCTCAGCTGTGTACATTAATACAGTAGTAACCCTTTTTTAAATACAGTATAGATCTACAAACAAGTTTATTACACAGCTTTTGCGTATGCGTTTGAAACATGAAATATAGGAAAATCAATTAAGTCAATAAGTATCTTATAAACAATCTTTCAATAGCGCTTATGTTTATTGTGTAATTTCGTACTTTAATGGGATTGACTTCAGTAATTACACGCTTTTCAGCCACTTTAAAGATGGTAATACTGATTAGTTTTAAATTGTTTCTTTTTTTTTGTATAAAGCCGACTCGACCGGACTCCCCCTCTCCAGACCAAATTCTAGATTCGCTACTCATTGGCCATTATTCGGAAGAATTAATTTGCAAACAAAATACGACGAGACCAAATTCGGTCCGCGGGCGTCACCGAAATAAGAATTTTCAAGTCACATTCAAATAGTAGCGTATACGCCGATAGTCCGTTTAAAAAGTAATATAATCCACGTCATGTAGCGGTCACACTATTAAAAACTGACACAGTCAAGAAACCGCCATACGTGTCGAATCTGGTGAGAATTCTGAAGTCGATTTGATTTAGAATCTTACAGGGATCAGATACATACTGCACGATGAGACCCGCAGAATGGCAACAAGTGGAGTGTAACCGCAGCAACACCCACAAAACATGTTTCATTCAGTGAGAAAATGAAAGTACCGCCGACCGCCGACCGCACAATACACGACAGTTTCTCTCCGTGTTACCACACGTCCAGTATACGGGCGCCGTACTTTCTCTAATTGTGCCGCGCCTGCCACCCACACTCAGCAACACAACAATAGTATTTTATAAACATCAATACCACAGCAGGCCTTTAGACTCCTTTTGTCTTCGCCTATCTTCTCCTCAACCGCTTTCTTCATTTCTCTACGTCTCTTACTAATTCCTTCCAATTTACTTGACCAAACGGGCAGTTTCCTAAAATTGAAAGAAATGCACAGAGACAATCAACAGAAATTTAAAGGTAATAAAACATTTTGCGGCTAGTAGTAGAAACTACACAGTGAGTGACCTTCCCAGGTACTGCATGTGTCTGACATCCGTGTCTTTGCAAGACGAATAAAGTATGCAGGGAGGGCAAAGTACGTTGCAGTGGATGAAACATTACCTCTTGTGGTCTGCGTTGTAGCGCAGCCATTGTATTAGCCGGTAAGTATACACACGTTTCACGTAGGCTAGTATGCTTTTTTCTGTAGACAAACCGCTCTTATCTCGCTTTCTCTGCACAACTGCAGCCACGCGGTTTGCTGTCACATGCGCGGTACGCACCGAATGCAAGGGGATTTAGGGACTTTGTGCCGAATTCGTGTGAACCGATATCGTGGCCGTTTGTTACCAAACAGCTCTGGAAGGCACATAAACCTATCGGAAGCCTTGGTTGTAGAGAGCTATGACTAGGATCATGATTGCTTCGACGTCTGTCACAACGATATCGGGCTACCCGTTACATTATCCGCGAAAGGCAGACAACGAACCACGACAGTCTTCGATGACAGCTTTCGAAAACAGATATATACTTGTACCACGTCACGGAAACCCGTGCCTGGACGCCAGCGTTAAGCTTAACTGTTACGGCAAAACGCCTAACACGTTCTCGGAAGGCCCTGATATGCTCTCAGAACAGTAGCACTGAGTGTGCACTAATCGGATTGTGCCGTTAGCAAAATGACTTACACTCACTCCACATGGACTCGTTGAACTGTTGTCACAATTAGTACAGAAAAAAAACCACTGTCAATTACAACTTCTTTTTCTACGGCGTCACGGTTCGGAGTCGAACATTAGCCTCCATAATCATCCGCCTCCATTTTTCCCTGTCCTTGGCGATCGATGTCCATCGTTTTATTTTAAGTAAAGTATCAGCATCCCTCGGCTCTGCGTCAATCCAGCGATGCTTGGGTCTTCCGACAGGCCTTCTACCCTCGATTTGACTAAACAGTACCTTCCTAGGTATTCGATTGCCTTCCATCCTAATGATTTAATGATGTGTCCTGCCCATTGCAATCTATCTAGTTGGATGATGGTGGCCAGATCATTGTCTTTATATAGCTTGTATAGTTCCTCATTGTGACGCATTCTCCATATCCCATTGACTTGGATTGCTCCATATGTTCTCCTCAAAATTCTCCTTTCAAAGGTATTGACTATGTCAGCGGCTTGTTTGTTCAGAGTCCAAGTCTCGTTGCCGTATGCTATCACCGGTCTAATCATAACTGTATATAATGTGACCTTGGACTGACGGTGGATATTCCTTGTCTTGAATATAGTTGTCAACGAAGCATATGCTCTATTTGCGGCCTTTATCCTTTTCCTTACTTCATTTATTTCTTCATTACCTTCTGCCATCCAACATCCCAAATATTTAAACCGATTAACTATTTCCAGGTTTAGTGGTTCGATTTCAAACTGTTCAGGTTTCCTGATTTTCCTTCGAGTGGTGATCATAACCTTTGTTTATCTGTATTCGCCTGTAATCCTATCTCTTCTGCTTCACCTTTGAGTTTCTGGAAGGTCTCTATTCCTCTTCCTTGGGATCTCGCCACAATGTAAATATCATCTGCATGTCCTATGATCTGGACCATTTTATGTTCTAATGTTGAATTCCTATCAATTGACAATTTTCTGATCACATATTCGAGTACTAAGTTGAACAGGGTTGGTGCCAACCCATCGCCCTGTATTAACCCTCTCGTGACATTAAAAGGTTCTGTCGTACCCGTTTGCAATTTGACTTTAGCTGTCGTCTTATCATTGCCAATCTTGTCAGTTGTACTAATTTAATGGGTATTTGAAATTACACCGTAATTTCAAAAAAGTTCAAAAAGTCAACTACAACCAAATACCTTCAATTAGCTCGACCCGACGTGCCGTATCATCGTCGTTATGCAGTCAGTGTAAGTCTACATTTAAGAGACACAGAGAAACATGGCAACAAGGCAACTACATGGTGGAGCTTAAAAATCGTTCGCGACTGACACCGGTTGCTTTGTGTTCCGACGTAAACCTTTTGATTGCGAGACTAATAGCTGAGTATACGCCGGCCGTTGTTTTCAAGCAGAATCCAGGAAGACGAATGAGATTTTACTACACAAATTATCTGCGAACAATGACGCCGCAAGGCCTACCGCGCAACGTGGCAAAGAGTTTCGGAACACGGTTTCTTATGTTGTAAAGTCCAATGTACTTATACGAGGGTGCGCACACTACAAAAACATCTGAAGAACGGAACGAAACTCTTTCATGATTCGCCGCTACTTCTATAACCGTAAAACGGATAATTTATTTTTTGCAAAATATGTCGAAGAATATAATATTTCGTGAAATTAACAAACGGTTTACAGTAACTAATAATCAGATAATGTATTGTGTTGTCTCATATCGGGCGATTTACGCTCGTCAGAGACAATGAAACGAAAGTGCGCGGCACTGTTGTGTTGTGTTGTGAAAGTCATGGGAACGGTCGGAGTCGGCATCACGGAGTCGTGTTCTGTTGCCGTAATGTACAGAGCACACAAGTAGGCAGACCGCGTTCCGCTTTCCTTGTTTATGTGTACTTGTTTACTGCTGTCACGATCGAACAGGAAAGCATCGTCTTTTGCGTTATTTCCCAGTAGCAATAAAATATTAACTGTCATACACGTGTTAATGTAAACAATTTATTGCAATCGCTTACAACAGCTAAGCAAGAAATATTTAAGTTTTAAGCCAATGGCTTTCATAGGTAAAGACAATGTATGAACAAAAATCGTTCTATCCAGAAATCGTTCTATCCAGATAAAAATCGTTTTATCCAATACTCCTACAGAACATGCCGTTCGGTTTTAAATATTTTCGCTGTGAATTTGTTTATCATAAAGGCGTCAATAGAATTAAACTTCCAGCGCATCAGTAGATTTAGGGTATAGTGTATGGAACACTGGAAAGATTCACAAGTAAGGTTCTATAAGGCGACAGGGTATCTGTTCTGTAATGTGGGTTGGAGAACTAGACTCTGACGCGTGATGATATTAGTAATATACAAACTCTTAACTGAAATTGCTCGTTAGTTCGTTGCGAGTCTTTTAATTTCTAGTGATTCTCCCAGCTCGTATGCGTTGTATCACTTCTTACATCATTTCGAAAGACAGAGTGTTGTTGGTTGTTACTTACTTTGTTGTTGGTGCACGTTTCACTAGCAACCAAAAATACCGAGACAGCTGCCGTTAAGTAAAATCGAATATTATTATCTGGTCGCAATTAATTCTACATTATTTTCTTCACGGTTCCACACATCATTTAACATTTATTGTTTTA
Source organism: Magicicada septendecula (assembly GCA_034769895.1). NCBI lineage: Eukaryota > Metazoa > Arthropoda > Insecta > Hemiptera > Cicadidae > Magicicada > Magicicada septendecula. Next base: position 775,489,310 of record CM068368.1, read on the forward strand.
CTATTAGTGAAACTGGTTGACTGCTAGGTTAATAAATTATTAGCATTTGTTCTCCTTTACAAAAATAATTTAATGTACATACTATTTTCCCAACAAAGTGAATGTCTAAGAGTTCAAATACACTTTTAAATACCAACCTTAAAATATATGGAGTCTACAGTGTAAAAAATATTTAAAATTACATGAAAACTGAAAAAGTAACTTATTAATTTCAAAATATATCATTTTAAGCGGAGCTCATTTGAACAAGGCCTCCCTTCAGTCCCATTAGTTACGTCACTATGCGTACTGTAATTATTAAATGTAAGTACACTATGTTGAATACGTACCGTAAACATACACGACATACTCAGTGTGCTTTGTGGGGGGAGGGTCTAGCGTGGTGTAAATGTATGCACTAGATTATAATAACATTTGGCCAGATATTGGTACACAGATAGAAGAGGCGTCGGCCATACGACTTAGTCTCAGTCCAGCCGCTGAGGATGGCTCATCGTCAATGGGGGAAATGTTTGGTGCTTTCCCTCCTCTGGCACTACGGTCCCTGTAGATCCCTGCCCTGCTCACTGATTCTCCTACATTTTCCTCTGTTCAACCTCCGGCCTTACTCCTCCAACCTCCTACTCGCATCTCCCTCAAATCCCCTTCCACATCTTCACACCATCTCCTCCTCGGACGTCCTCTCCTCCTTACTCAATCCGGCTTCCTTTCCAATACCATTTTTGGGCCTCGACCACTTCTCATTCTCATCACGTGCCCCAACCATCTCAACCTTTGCGTTTTCACTGCCGCAACTGTGTCCACTTCTACATAAAGAAGGTCTCTTAGTTCACGATTCTTTCTTATCCTCCACTTCTCTCCGTCCCAAACTGGTCCAAAAAATGTTCTCAGTTTTTCCCCTCGTTTCGTTATTATTTATGTTGTTGTTCGCCTGTAAAACCCAACGTAAATAACGAGAGAAAAGAAGACGGTGTTCTCGTCTAGCTTATCTTCTTCATCATATCTATTAAAACACCAACGTTTTTCATGTCTTCCAACTTCAACACCCATGTCTCGCTTGCATATGTTACTACAGGTCTGATTACCGTGGTGCGTTTTAATGTCCAAGAATATAAATATCTCGGAAGCACAATTACAGAGAATAATGAAACAAGCGAAGAAATAAAAACAATGTTTGATGCTACTAAAAACAAAAACTTAGTTAAACATAAAAGCTTTGCTGTTGTAAGCATATAGGAAAACGCATCGAGTACAATGAACGTAGATACATTAGCATTAGCAAAATTGTGCAGTCGTGGTTTAAGGATTCACACGGCCTTCAACTGACTGATAACACGGCTCATTATCGTTGTGTCTTACTGTGTACAAACTAGACGCTGACGTAACTAGAACGACAGGCTGCCACTCAAGTGCCACGTTTCCTTCAATATCGTATTGGCCGTCATTGTTTCCTCTTCAAAACAATCGTCAACGACCAAAGTAAATTTCACTAATATCTTCTTCCGCCCTTTTGGCCGTGTTACCGTTTGATGTCTCTAAACCTCACACTACTATCACAATTTTTTGTCTTCACCCCAATGGCTAGATACTAACATTTGACGTCAGTCGACCGAGGAGCAGGCCCTGGACGTGGACCGTCCAGTGGCTAACTGACTATCCAGTGATCAGTATCCATCCAGTGACTATCGGTAGCAGTAGTCGGAACAGCGGCGTATTTACGGGATGGGGGGAACGAACGGGACCGGACTCCGCCCCAGAGAGTCGAAAAAGTTGACGAATTTTTTTAATCTCTTTTGTTTAGGTTGTTTATTACTTTTTTCAGGTGTGTATGTTAATATAGTTGTAACACTTTTTTAAATATAGAAGCAGGTTTATTATACAGCATTCGCGTATAAGTTTGAAATATGAAATATACAAAAATCAGGTCAGTCAATAAGCATCTTGTAAACAATGTTTCAGTAACGCGTATTTTTATTGTCTTATTACCGTTTACTTTAATAAGATGCCACTTTAAAGATAATAATGTTGATTAGTCTTTAACTTGTTTTTTTCTATTGTATGAAACGACCCGACCCCGGACCCCCTCCCAGAGCCAAATTCTAGATACGCCACTGAGTCGAAAGCTTTCAGAAATCAACCGGGACCACCACGGCCCCACAGCTAGGAAGAAGAAAATAAAATAGAAATAGAAATATCTATAAATATAGATAATAAAATTATACATGTCAAATGATGTGACGAACCATGGACAAAATAATTCGGCCAGATACTAAAATTCGATCATACTTTACTGCAGCTGTCTCCGTATTTTCGTACGGTAGTGAAACGAGCCTAAAACAAAAACCAAAAAACAGTCTTCCATAATGATGTAAGGCGTGGAACAACGCATACACACTGAGAGAATTTACTAGAATTCAAGAAACTCGCAACGAACTGAATACATGCATCACTTAAAATGTCAAAATATAATGGAGAAAAGTGGAAAAGAGCAGGAAACGATAGGTAGCGAAAAAATGTTTTAATTTAGAAAAGTGTATGCTATATTCATATTTTGGTTAAAATACCATTTAATCTGACATACCACATGAATTTTCGTGATTTTATCAAAATTCTCGCCAACTTTTCGGACCCTGACGTCTCAAATTTTTTAGATTTCCATAACCTAACACTAAATTTAGATTTTGGTTAAAATTTCTTTTAATTTGATACCTCACATAGATTTCTGCCATTTTTCACAATTTTGTCTCCCGCACACCTATTTTTGGGGGGATTAGTTTAAAAACAATAGTATTCTTTAGGCTAAAATTACGGATATTCACGCCACGTTTCACGGAAATCGGTTGATGCATTCAAAAGTTATTGAGACATGCCCCCAATAGACAGACAAATGCCAAAGGTTTAATTAAAAAGTTGTGTTAGTGGTTCTAATCACAAACAGAAATAACATTGTTGCACACCACTATAGGAAACATTTTTTCCGATTAGCGCCTTCACAGCTTATCATCAGATCGAAAATATGTGATAAGATTTTTATTTCCGATGATGATGATGATGAGCTGTGTAGCTTGAAAACGCTAATCAGAAAATTTTTTCTATAGTGGTGTGCAACAGTGTTATTTTATTATTTCTATAAATGCCAAACGGACGAGAAAATCTGAGAACTCTCCATGCTCGTTCAATAAGCTCTCAAATTTAGAGCAAACGAAATATAAATTTAAGGAGACAAAGAACAACATGGAGCAGCCAAGTTCTTGAACCATTGTAGCAAAGACCGCATTGCCGTACGTAGACATAAACAACGGGAAGCAGCTGCCTCCTTGAAGACTTGGTGTATAGACATCAGAGCAGTACAGTTTAGTACCAAATTCAACATTAAAACTATGGTAGCAGTAGGACTACCTGAGAGGAAGCATATGTCACTGGGCACACTTCTAACACAAAACTTCTATGGTATATCTAGTCAGTACTGCCGTCTTTTTGTTTAACACATCGCAGTAAATTAAGATTCAAAACAATGGAAAAGATCATGATGATTAGATAAAAGTGATAAACGAAACACGTGATGTGTATTGCAGTGTCTGATATCAATTAAATTCTATTAGACTACAGTTCGCTAACAGTGGGGTAAATTATTCAACTTAAACGTAGCCTGCTTGAGACACCGTACAGAAATACGCTAGTGTGCGCTCTCGAGACGTTTATCATGTTATGCATATTTTATTATCGCAACTGTTACCGGTTGTCTGTCTGTACGAATCGATCAATAGCGTAACATTTTGTTACTTCAATATTGACACCTCGCTGGTGTTCCTGCCTTCTGCATTACAAACTTTGATGCGTAGTCGCGACATCACGACCTCGTTAAGTTTACTTCACGCTGCCGTGAGTTCGATACCACTTAAAGCTATTTAAAACCCAATACATGAGCTCCATTCATAGGCCTATCAGCAGTGGACAAAGACGAGACGTCACGCTAAGTAGTCAAAGTGCAGTGAATGATATGAACGCGGAACTGACAAGTCAGGATTGACGTTGTAACGGTAAAATGACAAATTATCTCTTAGTCTAGAACAACGACTCTGTAAACTATATTTCCTTTCACAGAAACTTTCACGTGCGTACGAAACAGACGATATTCTTGCGACTGGTTTTCCGGAATCAACTGTGCCCTACTTTAAAGATGTCACAGCTATTGGATTCACCACAAGTTTTATTTAATCCAAGTAATAACAGCAAACGTTTCGGCAGTTTCTATAATGCGGTAGTCTCAGTAGCTTGTATGTCTGATCCCAACCGTAACTAAACAACCATTTCAAATTATGATTACGGATAATTACAAACAAGCCCACTTTAATCGCAAACAAGCGGACCATGAATATACAACACATAATGAGTTTGAGTTCGGAAACCAGCTAATGCTATTCCTGTCTAGTAACACCTCTACATACGAGGTTCATCGAAATGTTCATGCAGTTCTTGTTTATTTTAAAAATTATGCCTCCTTTCATCGACACTTATAAAGGAGGCAGTCCTTTGAAGTTGTCGAATGTCTACTCAGTTGAATGTAACACGATTAAGCCAGCCGTTTTGCAGTCTTTAAAATATTTCAAGCATACACTTTTTGGTACAGCCTTGAGCTCGCTTAGCGATCTTCGTTTTACGTCTTCAACGGTCGCGAAACGTTGTCCTTTCGTGGAAGCTATTACTGTTGGGTGGAAGAGAGATCGCGTTGGGACACATCTGGTGAATGCGCCAATTGCCGTGTCATCATTATGACGTTCTCTTTTGCCTAGCCTGGAAAAATTCTTAACAATCAATGACGTGCGTCCAGGCGCATTATCGGACTGCAATTTTCATAAATTATTCTTCCATACCTAAATCTACGGGTTTCCTCATACAAATGGCGTAAAATTTACTCTTTATTTACACTGTGCCTAGCGATGAAATTTCGTGGAACACAAAATATAATCTTCATCTGACAACCACGATCTTCAGTTCATCTAAGGCAGTCCTTGAAGCTTGTAAACCGCTTGTTCACGCACAACAGTCTTATCAGACAACAGCCTCGTGTTCTGAACACGTTTACCAGGACAGAGCAGTTTATCTCACAGTTTACACAAAATTTAATCCATGTTCTTCAATCTTGCATTGTAGAATGACAAAAAATCGCCTAATACACCTAAGGACGACTTACTCAATTAGCTGTTAAATCTAAACTATGCATCAAATAGGGGTAAAATTTTAGACGATGTCACTAACATGTGTACCAACATCACTTAAAAATAGTTTTTTAATCGAACACTTGTAGCGGTGAAAATTGCAAAATTGCACGAACTTTTTGACGAAACCTCGTAGGTCACCACAGGTATTTGCATAGGGACAGAATCTATTTCCAAACGTTTTAACTGTTTTAGAAGACACTAAAACCAATTAACATCATGAAGACCAACAACAATTAACAAAGTCTTCTTCTTCTGCATCGAATGGTTTGCAATAGCCCTCTCCAGGCTTCTCGGTCTTCTGCAAATCTCTTCATGGTTGTACAGCCGGTGCAGCCAGTGTCCTGCAATTAGCTGCTGGTACTTGGGACGTCTTGAAGATCTTGGATGCAGTGGTTTCCCGTTGCTTTCCGCACCTTATGCCGTTGGCTAATACGCGACTCATCCGCCTACAGGGACGATTTCTCACTCGAAGATCAAGAGGGTGCTCTGGACCTCTACCTGCTCGTCCGCTTTCCTAGTTGACCGGTGGAGTGGTAGAAGGAGTCGTGTTATTTCCCATTGCCCGACACTCGGCGTTGAGTTGCTGACTGCGGGGTTTTCTCCACTACGGTACCAGAATGGTCCAGGCAGACAGGTTATTAACAAGGTATTAGAATGATAAGAAACTTAATAATTTCACATGGATGTGTACAATGGTATCCAAGTCATTTGTACGAATAGACAAACTAACCTTTTTCAACCCGTCCTGAGACTTTTTTATATTGACGCGTTTCAAAGAATATGCTTCATCATCAGATCTTAAAATATCCCACGTAAGAGGTCGTCATCGGTTAAAAATCCAATATTATTTGTACTGTATCCAATATCCAATTCAATATCATTTGCACTGTTAATGATCGACCAAACGTGAATAGGTGCGCACCTGCTGCCCCGTATACAGTGCAAATAATATTGGATTTTTTAACGGATGACGACCTCCAACGAGGGATGTTTTAAGATCTGATGATAAAACATGCTTTCAAACGCGTCATAAACGTGAAAAAGAAGTCACAAACCGGATTATAAAAGGTTAGTTTGCCTATTAATAATTTCAGATTCACATACCGTACTGTCCTAATAGCTCCAGGAAAGGAGCAGTTTGTTTTTTACATTAGAAGGCTTGTGCAGAAAGGGAGCTGAAGCGATGGTTAACATAAAACAGAAACATTTAATTACTGACGAAGAGAAGATGTCGCAATAACTGTTGAGACAAAGATTCAAAATGGATACAGAAAATGTTTTATTCAGGGCAGTTTGTATCGTTGAAAGACCTGATGACTAAGGAAACAGATCGAAGAACATCGGAAACGTTGTGCAATAATGTATGGAGGCCGAACCAAGAGAATCAACTTTTTTTAAGTTTATGATGGTAACGTACTTAATTGTTAAAATCGGAATGAAATTATTATATTCCGAATGAAATTATAATTAACAGAGTTAATTATAGCTCTGAAATTAGAGTATTCTATACGCTACACGTTTTATACAACTGCGAGTGTATCAACCTGCAGAATGTGTCATGTACAAAAACAATAGGCCTACAGACATTACAAAAACAGCGTAATGTATTTGATTGGAAAATCACATCAGCGTAGTTAGAAAAGACGAACCGTCGCTCTTAACTGACTGCTGACAACAGGATACTGACAGTCCAAATCAAGCAGCCGAACTAGGCCACGGTGACAAGGGCAGTGGAGTGATTTACGTGCCGCGCTGCTATGCAAACGTCATACACTACAAGATTTACTGCCAACGAACATAGCACTGCTCTAAACACCGTCAGTATTACGTACATTATATATTTATATATGCCGTGTGTGTGACTACAAGCATCATTTTATTTATTACTGGTTAGACCAAATCACAATTTAATGTTACTGATCACCCATACTTTGTAATTAACTTTGACCAAGCAAATAAGATGTTTTTATTAAGAAATATGGCTTGTATTATGTTACGTTAACAATTTTACGCAACATATGGAACATAATTCTATGTATTTCTTGTAATGAAATTACAAAAATTTTAAAAAATTTGTAAACTTGATAACAGAAGTTAGTCTGTATTCCAGAAAGACATAGTAAAGTCAATGAAAATTCAAATAGCCTTTACAGATTATTATAAACACTTTCCGGGCTATCCGGCCGTGGAAACTGCAAACGTTTCAACCACTCCATTGGTGGTCATCTTCAGTGCTGGAAGGACTGAAAGTACTGACGGAGAGCCTTAGCCACAGTACTGCGGTTTTACTGACGGACAGCCTTAGCCACAGTACTGCGGTTTTACTGACGGACAGCCTTAGCCACAGTACTGCGGTTTTACTGACGGAGAGCCTTAGCCACAGTACTGCGGTTTTACTGACGGAGAGCCTTAGCCACAGTACTGCGGTTTTACTGACGGAGAGCCTTAGCCACAGTACTGCGGTTTTACTGGCGGAGAGCCTTAGCCACAGTACTGCGGTTTTACTGACGGACAGCCTTAGCCACAGTACTTCGGTTTTACTGACGGACAGCCTTAGCCACAGTACTGCGGTTTTACTGGCGGAGAGCCTTAGACACAGTACTGCGGTTTTACTGACGGAGAGGCTTAGCCACAGTACTGCGGTTTTACTGACGGACAGCCTTAGCCACAGTATTGCGGTTTTACTGACGGAGAGCCTTAGCCACAGTACTGCGGTTTTACTGACTGACAGCCTTAGCCACAGTACTGTGGTTTTACTGACGGAGAGCCTTAGCCACAGTACTGCGGTTTTACTGACGGACAGCCTTAGCCACAGTACTTCGGTTTTACTGACGGGCAGCCTTAGCCACAGTACTGTGGTGTTACTGACGGAGAACCTTAGCCACAGTACTGCGGTTTTACTGGCGGAGAGCCTTAGCCACAGTACTGCGGTTTTACTGGCGGAGAGCCTTAGCCACAGTACTGCGGTTTTACTGACTGACAGCCTTAGCCACAGTACTGTGGTTTTACTGACGGACAGCCTTAGCCACAGTACTGCGGTTTTACTGGCGGAGAGCCTTAGCCACAGTACTGCGGTTTTACTGACTGACAGCCTTAGCCGCAGTACTGTGGTTTTACTGACGGAGAGCCTTAGCCACAGTACTGCGGTTTTACTGGCGGAGAGCCTTAGCCACAGTACTGCGGTTTTACTGACTGACAGCCTTAGCCACAGTACTGTGGTTTTACTGACGGAGAGCCTTAGCCACAGTACTGCGGTTTTACTGGCGGAGAGCCTTAGCCACAGTACTGCGGTTTTACTGGCGGAGAGCCTTAGCCACAGTACTGCGGTTTTACTGACTGACAGCCTTAGCCACAGTACTGTGGTTTTACTGACGGAGAGCCTTAGCCACAGTACTGCGGTTTTATTGGCGGAGAGCCTTAGCCACAGTACTGCGGTTTTACTGGCGGAGATCGTTGTCAGTACTTTCACTTCTTCCAGCACTGAAGATGGCCACCAATGGAGTGGTTGAAACGTTTGCAGTTTCCACGGCCTGACAGCCCGGAAAGTGTTTATAATAACTACGACACCGGCCGTGAAAGCGGTAACAGTAGATTTTAGAGGTTTATTTTATTGGTTCCTAAAAACCTTATGCAGAAATTTCATCCAATATTCAATTTCTTTTTTCTTTAATAAATCGATTTGGGTGGTCTTCCGACTACATATGATACAACTTATAAGAATGACGGAGATACTAAAGAGAAATCACATAGACTTGATTATCCAGACGTACACAAATGTCAAAGCATATTCAAGTAGGCCTACTATAAAGTATATGAAACATATTAAAGCAGCGAAGTTCTAATTCTTATGCAAGGAAGCGAAAAAGTTCTCTAGAAGAAATTCAATTAATCGTTTCAAAACTTCAGGCTCCTGAACCGAAATGATTGCGATCCATGAAGAGAATTAGCTTATGAGGATGTTGTTAGACGAAAAAGACAGGCCATGGCGCGTACGACGATTATTAAGTCACGTGATGTTAGAAATCGAAGAGTTCCAGTGTTATCCTATGTAGTCGCGTAATTAACGCGCGTTACTTGACCAAACTTACTTAAATATTTCGGATTTTAAAAAAATGAAACATACAGTAAACATATATAATCCACATATTTTTTAAAATATCAAAAAGGATAAATAAAACACTTATTTAACAAAGTATATGGTAATATTTATTTCTGCGGGTTTTTTTACATTTCTTTCTTTTTCTATTTTTCCTTTTGAAAAAGTCTGACAATCATATTTTTTAACAAAATTATTTAACATTATTTTACATGTTGTACAATTTTTGTTCAGAACCCTGTTATATACAATTATATCCACAGCATTTATATACATGCTGTTAACCCTCACATACTTAATTTAAAATTCTCTTTAAAGTATTTTTATTCCAAGAAAGATATTATTAGGCTTTCAAGACAAACTGGAAGCCTACCTGATGTATGCTTTTAATTGATTTTAATTAAGCTAGTGAATTACAGCTATTATTTGCCCATTAGTTTTAATTTGTTGGTACGAGTTTCATTATAGTACACTAAAAACTCGTTTATCCGAATTTGATGGGACCGCGTCCGTTTCGGATAAACCGAAACTTCTATTTAAATAATAATACATATGTAAGTACAGTAACATTATTTAATAATAATAATTTAAAAGTTACATACAGTGAATGTGACACAATAAACTATAAAACGGCACCGCACTGTAAATTATAGTTTCTACAGTACTGGAACAGACCTATTGCTTGTTCGTACAGTAATCAATTATAATTTCTTGCCTAAGCTTTGAAGCTCGTTTGCTGCTGCCCGATCTCGAAGTAATTTCATTGTTAGAAGTTCTGCAGGGGAAGTTTTGTCTTGTCACTCCAAATACGACAGTAGCTCTTCAAACATTGATGTTGCCTCTGTATGAATGACTCCCTTTTTCTCTTCCACATCATCGTCAGAACTGTGTACCGAACAAATCGATAATTCGGAGTACCCCTTATCCGTATTAGTTCTGATTATTGACTTTCTACTTTGTATCACGTGGAATTGCTTGTCTACCTTATTAAATATAGATTATAGCGACAGGAAAATGCTTTTGTGTATTTTTAAAATTTACTAAAAATTGTTTCGGATAAACCGGATTTTCGGATAAGCGCGATTCGGATAAACGAGTGTTTAGTGTATGAGAAAAACTATACTCTAAGAAAATGATATGTGGTTGAAAAAATCCCCCCCCCCCGAAACGAATTCCTAGGTTCGCACCTGATAAAAGGGGCCTTATTATTATAAAACAAAATTAGTAACCAAAGCGCGGGCCGCGAGTCCCTTCGAAATTTTACTGCCAGTCCAAGAGATGAAGTGAAGAAATCGACAACTGCAATAACGACAGAGTGGTGTTTACAATACAACAGAACGTGACAAGACGTCGTGTCGCGACGATATGACGTCACACTCACTCCGCAGCAGCAGCAGCAGCATCGTACGTTGTTTCGTAAAGCGTCACCTTGAAGAAGAGCACATACGTGCGCTCTTGCGCGCCCCCCTCCACTCCCTATTGTGTACGCCGCTGCTTCTTCTTCATCTACTGAAGATCGTCAAGGCCTGGGAATTCCCACCACAGTCACGGTTTGGCGGCTCCTCAATTACGCCGCCTAGTCTAGCGTAGCGACGCCGACAGTGACGAAAAACGCTGAGTAACACACACGCACTCTACCTAATGCTGCACGTATACACGGTACTAAGAGAGATCAGTAACTACGTGTTAACGAATCACGTTACAGAAAAAAACAGTATTTATTGTCTGTTAAGTGCCAACACTATTCTGTAATGGTTCGCTACAGCATGCGACTTGGATTCGATCCTCACGTGGGTAAAAGTATAATCTGGTTTTACGCGCTTCCCTTGTATGGAACCAACCTACATAACAAACGCACAACTAATACAGTGGTAGGTAAGAAGACGGCGTATAGGGGAGACAGTGCGTTTGGAAGAACAATAACTATATTCCAGATTTAGATTACAAAACAAATATTACAGTACGTTAAATGCCAAGGGCGTGCTGAGTAGAGTGGCTGGCTCGCTGCAACACACGCACACACACACTGGGTTCAGTTCTCTTCTTCTTCTTCTTCTTCTTCTTCTTCTTCTTCTTCTTCTTCTTCTTCTTCTGTGGCGTCACAGTTTGGAGTCGAACCTTACCCTCCATAATCATCCGCCTCCATTTTTCCTCTGTCCTTGGCGATTTATGTCCATTTTATTTTAAGTAATGTATCAGCATCCCTTGCCACTGCGTCAATCCAGAGATGCTTAGGTCTTCCAACAGGCCTTCTACCCTCGATTTGACTTAACAGTACCTTCCTATCCTATCGGTTGCCTTCCATCCTAATGGTGTGCCCTGCCCATTGCAATCTATACAGTCGGATGGTTGTGGCGAGATCATTGTCTTATATAGCTTGTATAGTTCCTCATTGTGACGTATTCTTCACATCCCATTGACTTGGATTGGTCGATATATTCTCCTCAAAAATTCTCCTTTCAGAGGTATTGACTATGTCAGCGGCTTGTTTGTTCAGAGTCCAAGTCTCGCTGCCATATGCTATCACCGGTCTAATCATCCCTTTGTATAATGTGACCTTGGACCGACAATAGATATTCCTTGCTTGAATATAGTTGTTAACGAAGCATATGCTCTATTTGCGGCCTGTATCATTTTCCTTGTTTCATTTATTTCTTCATTATTTTCTGCAATCCAACATCCAGGGTACAGCTCTCACCGTGACTAAATAAATATACATTCCGGTTTTCACACGGTCAGCCACCCCACGCAATACGGTTACAACCAACAAGTGGTATTCGTGCTTAGTAATTATTTTAATTTGTTCCTCAATTACGCTGTACACAAAACAATGCGTAGTTAACGTCAATAAAACAGAAATCGTTACACTCGGGGTCGAGTAAATCTGTACAGGTAGTACCTTTGTAACGGGGTGACTGGTCCCCACAAATTCACAACGTTGGATAAAGCGATGTTAGCTCTCAAAGAAGCCTTCAGACTCTCTCGAGCCAAGACCGTGCTGCGTGGCGAAGTACCACAGACGACAAGAGGTGTGTCGTGTTGATACAGAACAGTACGGATCTAGACCGGAAGGTCAATGAATACTCCTGTTTGGGGACGACCAATACTAAGTTAAGGCGTAAGGTAAATAATCCTGGATCGGCTTATCTTTGGAGTGTTATAGGCGTGAATCCAGTTGAATTTAGCACGCTGTAATACTGTGTATACAGGGAAAACCTGTCTTCTCTAATCCGATAAGACACCAGTTTATGGGAGACGACCCAGACAGAAAAATAGGGCCGGACGTTAAGACCGAAGATGGCAGCCTCACCTTGCAATTTGCTAGTAACACATTTAGGGGAGATATTTGTTACAGAACTGTCACAAACGAGATGTAACCACCCCAATATCGGCTAAACTGGTTGGAACATCTCAACCGAGATGGATGCCTGTCGCATCTCCAAACAACAACTATTGCATTATAAGCCGAAAGGACAGAGGTGGTGTGGGGCAGCCGAAGAAGCGTTGGAGTATCTGCTTGGGATCGGAACAAATCCTTTTGGTTTAATCCTTGATGAAGAAGACGATGATCGTTACATTCTCTTTTACCATAAACTGAACTTAACCTATAAACGCGTTAAAATACAAATTTAAATCTCAATGAGTGTACTGATTTTGTTATTCTCGAATGCTAAATAATTCTTCTACACCACCTAATTGTAAAAGTTAATTTCTCATACTTTTTAGAATACACATTCGGTATTATTATTTAGATATTTAACGTTTAAGACAATTTATTCAACAATTTTGATGCTAGAAAGTTGAAGGTTTGAGTTAAAAAAAGTCGTATAAGGGCGACCAATTAGCGACTTAAAAAAGAAACATAGAGGCTTTTCTGTTTAACGGTCTCTGGTTTCTACGTTTTAGTCTGGCACAGTTGGTACCATTAGAAATGCATCATAAACTACACAGAAGTAGATTGAAGGAACATGTTCTTCTTTTCCCACAGAAAAGGACTCCACAGGGCAGTCGTAATGTAGGGGGGCCCAGAAAACAATGTTCTGATTTTTAATCCAATTGATATATTTGCCAATAACAACAGTTTAAATTCACAATGTATATAACGCTTCTCAAACCGGAACTGGTGTCAACAGCTACATCACGATGAAAGAAGATGGAGAAGAAGAAACTACACAGAAGATGTGGGTATGTAAAATTTATTTAAAAATTAAGAGAGAACTTTAATATCTGTTCCTCCTCTTACATGCACGTTACATATTTTAACTGTTTCAGGATTTTGAACGACTGTAAATGAAACGAAATTTAAAACCATCGTTACCACGACCTCAGAATTTCCAAAACACAAAGAGCAATGATTAAAATTAATCTATTCAAGAACAATATACGAGATAGTCTACCTATTAACATAACTACTACCATAACTTTCAAATTATGTTCTATTGAACAGGATTTTCCAAAGTTACGTTTTTAATTAATCCAAAACCATTATGCGTTTTTCATTAATTTCTTATAAAACCCCAAGGGAAACAGATTGGACCCATGGTGATTTGCGCAAAGCAGGTCATCATAGGTTGGAATAAATTCAATATTGTTACAAAATTGTATTTAAGAAAGTATTATAAATTTAAGAATGTATTTAAGGGAGTATACGTATAGTAGTTATGTAAATAAATACATCACTTTTACCCATTTTTTCTGACATCCCAAAATTTGAAACAATTTTTTGTAGAATCATTTTTTCGTTTGATTATACTTTTATATTTATTTGTATCCACCGCTTTCAAATTTGGGGGGGGGATTAGTAGGGTAATTTATTTACGTGACTAATTCGCACGCGCCCAGTAGTATACTGTGGAGTATTTTGTTTACATCTCTATCCGGTGGCATTGGGTACAAGTCATTTTCATAAAATACATTTCTTCTTTGTATAAAGTACAAAGAAGACAAAAGTATCTATTGTCATGCGCAGCAATCTTACATCAACAATGCCGTAACGATTTCAATTCATACGAGTTACTAGGCAACGCGTAATCAATGCTTTTGTTTCAGCGCTTAACTCTTTGTCACACCACCTCACATTCAACAACTTTATACCTCTGCCGAACCATTTCGCTCGCTAATAGTTTCGCTTAGTCTGTACATAAAGTGTACAGTTATAGCAAAGAATTGCATTTTTATTCCACCTTCATTGAAGAAAATATCGGTATGGAGAACCATACATGACTTCCATGTTCTAAGATTTATATTTTAAATCATTTTCGAAATGAAATATTTCCATAGAAACTACTTTTTTCTTCAGCCTCAACCACATTACTGTGGTCACTAACGTATACCACCTCACGTTAGCGCACACGATTTTCACTGATGCTGGCAGTCGATGGCACTGCCGAAACGTCTGGTTTTACAGAAAACTTTGGTCTACGGCCAAACAGGACGGGAAGGAATTTTAACAATAAACTATTTCTTTGTTGCCGATAACGTAGTACACATATAAAAAATTATCCCCTCCGCCTTCAACTATCACACACACACACACACACACACACACACACACTTTTCGGAAAATGACTTTTCTTCATGTTTTGAGGGTGGTAGTAGTAGAACCAGTCCTAATGTCAAACACAATTTTTTTCGCCATCACCATACTTCCATTTCCTTACAGAAAACATGGAAGTAAAATGGCCATGTCGGTTCGGTACATATGTTTAAACGGTTCTAAACGCCGTCTTCTGCCTTCGCTAAGAAACACGATTTAAATTAGCTGCTGAAATTAAAGATAATTATCATAATAACTGTTATTTATGAATCAATTAATAAAATTGATTACCGTAACCAGGGCCGGCCACAGAAACTGTGGAACGCTCGCAATCCCCATAATTCGACGGTCCACCCAATCAAGGTTTACTAAAAACAAAAAATGTAGGAATAACTAAAGTACACGAGATTTCTCATGCACGTGACAGGATATGCTCTTCATGATCGCAGAAGAAATATAGATGTACGACAGGAACTGAAAATTATAATTTTCTGAAAAATACGAGTATACTCGACAGGAATACCCAATATCGGCTATAATGGTTGGAACCGCTTACCGAATGTTCTATCCCCAATGACCGATTCTGCATCCCCAAAAAACTATTGATTTATATTTTTCATCCTGTTATTTGAATTAGCAGTCTCTGTAATTCCAACTTAGTCGTGCTTACTTGCTAAACTACAACCCTTCATGATCGGACGAGGCCTTTCAGTGTCGTGGTTTAGGACTTGATAAATGGTAGAAACACTGAAATGCATTGTCAGGAGCATGTCAGGTAGCAGTTCGGCAAGTAAGCACGACAAAGTTGGTATTATTTATAAGCCGAAAGGACGGAGAGGTGTGTGACCAGCATAAGAGTGACCAGCTCTAGTCTATGTGCTTGGAACCGGGAAAAACCATTTTTGATTTAATCCTTGCTGAAGGTGATGATGACTAAATACGCGATAACGTCATATAATATTCATTGCAGTAAAATATTATATTATTAATCACTACCAAACTTATTAACATAGTTTCGTAACATAACAAATACCTTTTTATTTACAAATAATGTTTTCGTTCATGACGGGGTCCCCCATTAGCTCGGGGTACCGTACAGATGGCCCGGCCCTGACGGTAATATAGGAAAAAGAGTATAACATTCGCGTTGCAATAAAAATGATTACTAACTATTATGGAGGAAATTGTTAGAAAATAAAAATAAAAAGTAAACATTTTAGAAGAAACAGAAAGAAATAATTGATATTCACAAAATTAATAATTGGTGGCGCTCGCATTTCCTTGAAAAATAAGATTATTTACTTTAATAAACAGCAAAAAATTTACTTAATTTAAAGCAATAAAATACTTTTTAAAATAATATGTAGGCCTATTTCGTTGGTACAGCGTCAACGTCATCAAAATCAGAGTATAAAATAATAAAATGGCTGTAAAAAATTTGTATACGTTAAGAAAAACTATAATTGATCACTGAATTTTATAATTCTGTTGGTAATAATTTTATGTTGTCAATGGTATGTTTTTGGTACAAATTACATGTTATACTGCATTAAATTATGTTTACATTTACAAAAATGCAAATTACAAATTTACCGACAAACAATTATAACAGTAACTACACTGTAATGTGGAAAATGAATATGAGGTTACTGACACGATAACACAGAGGATGTAACTTAAAAATAGGTCGAAAGTTCTAAAATTAATTATAAGCACGATTTTAAAAATTAGTAACTAGTTCAAGTTTCGGTTTGTTGGCGTAAGCTGTATATAAAGCATACGTGCCGAACCGAATATTGAATAATGTGGTACAGATGACGCCTAATTTCTTTTTTCAGTTAGTGCGTGTTTCTAGGCCAGCGGGTATTAACGTGTGAACAGCAAAGCAGTGCCAATAACTAACTCGAACGAAGTACATTTATTAACTGGATAAATTTTAATATTAAATAATTTTTTATTTATCAGAAAAATTACGAAAATCCCGACTACCTTACTATTTTTGTTTAGTAAAGTAACAATCGTACAGCAATCATCCAATAAACGCTAAAAATTAAAAAAAAAGCGGATCTGTGTTAAAATTCCCTTGGGTCTGACACTCGGCTGGATTGTTACAATGTTTTCAAATTTTCGATCGCAATTTTGGGGCCTGTGGTCAAAAAATTTTCAGATTCCCAAAATTTTACAGTACTTTCAGATTTCGGGTAACGTTCTCTTTAGGTTGATATCCAACACAGAATTTGCAATTTTATCATGCATGCTATTGCCTAATTTTTTGGGCCCTGACGTTCTAAAAAAATTTAAATGTCTAAAAATGAACACTACATTCATATTTTTATTAAAATCCTCTTTAACATGATACCCCACACGAAATTTTGCGATTTTATCAAAATTTGACCCCCTCACATTTTGCCTCCCGCCACCCTACTTTGTGGTTAATGAATCTAAAAACCAACAGGATTCTGTAGTATACAAGTATGGGCACCTTACCAAGTTTTACGAAAATCGGTTGATGGGTTCGAAAGTTGTGACACATACCCCAAATAATCAAATAGATAGACAGATAGACGGTCGAGTTAAAACTGAGAGCTAGTTCGCTCGTTCAAAAAACAAAACAGGCTTCTGTACGAGTAGGCCCTCTACGTGTAAACTACAAAGGGTTTTCCCGCCGGGAAAAATGTAATAAATCCAATTCCTTAAAGTGGCTGAAGTAGATTGATCACAGTCATGCTAGTTTTATAAAATAACTAGCTGTTACCCGCGGCGAATATTTGACTTTTAATAAGTATTTTAATATAATTTTTATTGTCTATGTCTATTTGGCGTTCTGTCAGCTCGAATAACAATTTTGTACACATTAGTCAAATTCTCTCCAAAGCTGTTTTCAACACTTGTACTATTTAAACTTGTACTAAAGTATTATGTTCGTGCAACAGCCTTTGGAGATTTAAAAGTACCCGTTTATAAAGCCTTTGGAGATATTTATAAAGTACCTGTTAAATAAAAAACGCTAAATTCTTTATTTTAAGTGTTACTGTGTTAGAAGCATTGTATAACACATTAAACGTTATGTTTCCTCAACCATGGCTTTTATTTATTTCAGCAGTAAACTAAAAACCAAACACCGTTTGTCACCTAACCTCACAAATGAAAACTACACGTATTTTCGCTTTGGATTAAGAGTAATAGGACAATTTACAATTAGTACACTTCTTCTTTTCCACATCGTAATACATCGATACAATCGCATATTATATAAAACATGAAAAATGTACTGCAGGAATGGATAAATGTACAGTTCCGATCCCGCTAAATAGCTTTTGTTTATTTATTTGTTACTATGGTAATTAATTCTGGTCTCCATGGTGTTTTGACATCTTTAGTAGTAGTATTTAATATATTTCATTACTTATTCATTGCATCATCAAAAATGCGTATAAACATAAATTTTATAATCGTTTAAGCCAATTACAAAATATATAGACGTATCTGTATACAAAATTACATAATATATCGATACAATCGCATAATAAAAACATTAAAAACTGCAGGAACAGATAAAGGTACAGTTCCGATGCCGCTAAATATCATTTGTTTATTTACTTGTTACTATGGTAATTAATTCTGGTCTCCATGGTGTTGTTGACATCTTTATACACGTCAACTAAAAGGCATAATTAAAAGGGCCTAAATCGTGCGAACGGGGCAAAATATCAAATTCCAAGTTAGACAGTATTTTGCGCCTTGTGTCAAAGGTTACCTGTGCAAAATTTAGTGGCAATCGGTGTAACGATGTGGATTTGTATTCAGTACCGATAAATCCTCAGACTTTGACTTTTATATATATAAATAAATGCTGTATTTCTATTATTATGTTCGAAATACTGTATATCCGAAATTATGTTCATTGGAACATTACGACTGAAACTTGGGTCTTATAAACCAGGTAGGCCTATAGATTTACTCTCAGAATCTAAGCCGTGTAATATATTCGAATATTTTGTGTCACGTTTTTGTAGGAAACCTTACGACAATGTACGTTGATCATGTTTTGTGTTTTCTATAATAATATTAGCAATTGATAACATTAGTTGTACTGCAAATCATTGATACTCTTTCCTCTCTACTGTTAATAAACATTTCATTGTATTCAAACAATATATGTTTTTATTGATGAACCATTAGATTGTAAGATAACAATCCCTCTACAATTAAGTGATTATTTTTGTATAAACTATAAACATGTCCCATGTGGGTGGCGAAAAATGTTCTCAACTACTGGAGGGTTTCAATCCCATGGCACTGAATGAAAGGTGGAAAGCTATTCTGGACGACAGAAGGTGTACTCCATGCGGGCAAGTGCATACGAAGAAGCGGTCTACAATAAGAAAGACGGGCTACACTTGTGAAAGTTGTATATTGTTTCTACTGTAGTCTATTCAAATGGCTGACCTTTCACGACCACGGTTTCCACGATTTCACAACCGCTAGACGCGTCTCCTCTCACCGTAGTGTCCTCGAGTACTAAGTTACGACGCCATTATTTATACGTTTTACGAGAGAATCGTACACCTTGTACCACGTCTCATATGCCTGCGTTATTGTTGGTTAGTGCACATTTTACTGTCGGAGCTGAACTCACGATCTGTGCGTCGGCAGGTCAGCGTTATTACCATAGTACAATGTTATCAGTATTTCTCAAAGTATGGTGTGCGGTAGTCTGGTCTGCAGATGCTAAAGTACAATGTTTCCCAATTAACATTGGGAGTTAAACGCTGAGCGTAAGAACGACCCAGCATTACTTAATAGTGTTTCGATGGACGGAGGCGCTTCTGTACGGTTAGACCCTGTAATTTTAAATTACAAAGGGATTTCCCACGGTAAAAAATGTAATAAATCGAATTCTTTAATGTGGCTGAAGTAGATTTGTCGCATTAATGCTAGTTTTATAAAATAATGAAAGTTGTATTTTTATTTACCTAGTTGCCTACTTGTCAATAAACGTAAATGAAAAAGTAATTTTAATTTATTTTAAACGTGCTATATTCTATTTTGACACAGACGAGTGATTGTGGGCAAGATTATCAGCCAAATTTTCTTGAGGTATTTGACTCCGCCTCCCCCGTTGGTTGGATATTTTGTCACATTCAGCGTTTCAATTTTGATTAGTCATTTATATTTTTAACCATTATACTGATTTCCAATCTCATGTAAAAGCGTTTTCTGCACGCCTGTGTCTGTGCATACGGGGTGGGTCGCGTGCGCACGCGTAAAATGTGTTTTTGTAACTGTGCTAAACATAGGCCTACTTTGGAATTAATAACGAACACACCATTCCAGATAATAACGAAACGCAGTACTTCAATTTATTTCTGTTCCGAAAAATAACCATTTATTTGCAAGTATATACATTTTCACAAAGAATAACTGAACTTAAATATTTTAGGTAAATATACGGTAATAAAAATATGTAAATAGAAATTTTAATAATCAAAATAGAAACAGTCGATTAAACTTTCAGCCTCTACAATGATGCAGAACGTGCTCAGATAAAACGATTTTAATACATATTCGTTAAGGAGACGAATTATTTATGCGATAATTTATACATACTGCGATTCTAGGGCGAGCGCAACTACCGAGTAAACTAGAATACAGAAAATTAAGGAAAAGCAACAAAATCAGATGATCAGCCAAAGCTGGTATGCAGGTTCATTTTTGACAGGTATATTTTAAGAATTATAAACTACAGTTGGATCGAGAGAGCAACTGTAGAAAATAATGTTTTCGGTGAGAAGTGAAATAAAATCAACCTGACAAACCTACGACTGTCAGTTTTCGTCACAAAGGAATAGTTATTTATTCCCTTACAATATTATTTATACATTTTACATTTATTTAGATTCATATGTATTTCACACTCTTACAAAATGAAGATAGTTTTATAATCTATTCAAAACATTCTAAAATTTGTTTGCTCTATTTGACAATTTTCAAGTTATTGGAAAGAAAACCGTTCTTACACCTTTCAGACCCATAAAAAAATTATGCTTTGCCCCTAATAACATTTATCGGATTTATAAAAAAATACGTTGTCAGAGGACGTCTACACTAATTTTAGCTTATCATCTAAGTTTGCTGTTTATGTTCTAAACTAGCTGTTACTCGCGGCTTCGCAAGCGAATATTTGACTTTTAATAAGTATTTTAATATAATTTTTATTATCTATGTCTATATCGCGTTCTGTCAGCTCGTATAACAATTTTATACTCATTAGTCATTAGAGCTACTTCATTCCGGAGCAAATATTATTGTCACTGTTCCCGTAGTAATTAAATTTATCCCTCTACCTTGCTTGGATGTTTCTTTTGACCTATTATGCCAGTTATGGGACTACTTTACCGATTAAATAGTAACGGCTAAGAGTGTTAATATGCCACGTTAGACACTTATTTAACTAACATCATTCATACACTATACTGAATTAAAACTTTCAGTGTTCACAGAGACTCGTGATTCACAAAAACCACCGATCTGTTTGGCATCGATGAACGAGTGCCTACTTAGTGGAACGGACACAAACGTGTAGGGTTGTGAGAGGGGTGGAGTAGGCCTACAGCAGCCAGTGAAGTGCAACGACGCAAATAGAAAACAGCCGTTTTGTGTCAATAATACACCTGTGTACCCTACAGATGCACGTCACGGCGTACCCCGCCCAAACTAAACGCGTTCGTTTCAATTACCACAATGTGTTCACCGGAAAACTAGCGAACCTCATCACCACTGTTGTCACAATAATCTCCACCCCACACACGATTCGATTTAATCACGTACAGCTACAATGGATATTGCATACCCGTCTGGTTTTTTCACATCCTAGTTTGCTTCTATCCGTGCCTATCTTCCTATCTTTCCATCCTTCTTCTTCAAATCGATGATTCTCGACCGGTTTCGTCAGTCCGTCTCCTCACATCATACAGAAGTTTGCTTGTAGAAACGGGCTAATTTGTTGCGCAATAATTTTACGATACGATACAATGAAAATTTTCCGGTAAAGTTGATCGTGGGCGAAAAATTTACAGGAAAACGTTGCGACATATGCCGCTTAACTTTGCATACGTGTACGTGATGTGTGTGTGCGTGTTCCTCAGAAATCATTGAGATATTCCTGACGAACGTTCATAACAGACGTCGAAACACAGAAAGGAGAACGATTTGGAAGGCTGCAGTCACATCCGAAGAACCAACACCTAAGTGTGTGTATTGTCCTGTTTTCGGGTTCAGTGCCACGTGAATGTTACTGCTTTACTCCCAAGGGGTTTTCGCAACGTTTCGGATACATAAACCTCTCCAATTTTCAGGTTAATTTTTCCTCGATTTCCTCCGATGATGGAGGCAGCCATTGGGAGTAAAACCTTGGTTTAATCTAAGGACACCAAGGAAAAATCAGTCCGAAGATGACACCGAGGAGTATCCACGCAGATGAAAGAGATTTATCCTCCGAAATCGTTAGGGGTAAGGAGCAACATTCAATACAGCATTCGACCGAAACGGGACACATCATATGTCACGCTCACGAAAACTCATAATTACATACACGCGTAGGCGACCACGCAGGATTGTATATGAGTATTCGAGATGAATTCGAGTCCGTGATCCTCGATTCCATGTTCAGCTATTTCCTCCAGTTTTCTCCTTCCAATTGCTGGCTCTCCATCGCTTTCATCACACAATGTCCTGAGGTAAGTTTCAGTCGTCCGCTTTTCCTTCTGCTGTCGGTTGCTGAGCCTACATTTTTTGGGGAAGATCTTTCTTTCGGCTGGGTTGATGAGATACTACTTGCCAACAGCACAAGGTATTGGATCAGGACAGGACAAGATATACAAGGAACAGTTTGAGAGGGGCCTAAGCATTGGTTTCAACTGTACGTACCTAAACATAGGCCTATAATTCTGTTCCTATATTGGTAGACACATAATATAGGCTAATATAATAATGGTAACTTATCTTGTTGGACACGGAATTGTTTCCAAATAATTATAACTGTGTTACGAAAAACGTTACGGCTAATTAGATCACTCCATCGATATCCGATACAAAAAAATCGTCGTTATTGAATAACACGCTTGGCTTTACAGCCCTGTCTTACATAAGATATCAACTCCAAGAAGCAGTTTAACTTTGTCACACAGCTCGAAATGTCTCGATTAAAATTATATGAAACCTTAATAAAAGCGATTACGAATATCTAGGCACGTCAGAATAGGAAGCAAAAAAGCTTAATTCCGGGAATATAATAATAATAATAAAAGTTTTGTTTTTCCTTACGTTTCAAAGTTTTGTAGCATTTTACTCATTCTGGTTTCCCTTTAATTAATCCCATTACAGTATCAATGCAATACAAGGTTAATTTCAATTAATACAGTACAATCAAGGTAAAACGGTATAATCCTGAATACACAATGGATGGAAAGTTTTACATGCTGAGAAAACTCATCAAAGAACGGCACGAAAATGGAAAACTGACAGTATGCAGAAAATAAACATCTGCACAGTTTTTTAAAAGTGTCTACCTTGAACTAATTTAGACAATTAATATGGTACACGTGACATAGACATCGAAACTAAAATAGCAATGTTGTTTAGTAATTTATTTTGATAACGCTTTTTTTTTGTTACGGGCTTTCCATTAAACATACTATGGAATTCTGCCAATTGGCCAGTTCGAATACTATTTGGACCGTTCATCTAATAACACAAAATAAAACTGTGTGTCTAACTCATTTGGCCTGGTCTCAGTAAATGAATACATTGATTTCGGAACACTTATTTGTTAGCACTCAGGATCTACCATGCATTTTACAGGCAAATCCGCACTGAATGTTGTGACTGGAGAGGACCAATTGGTGTCACCTCTCCTTACAATTCCGGCAGATCTTTTGCCCATTTGTTCTTCAGTCTTTGTTAGGAAGGTTCCTCTTTCAGAGGACCCATTGTTTCGGATCGTTTGCTAAGATTTCGTGGCGCTTTGTTGTAGCATTTTTTTACACACACGAAGCCTTAAGCTATGTGAAGGGTTTGGTTCGAAACAAAGCCTGCGACTAGAATTAACACTGTTGCACACCACTATAGAAAAATTATTCCGATTAGTGCTTTCAAGCTTCACAGGTCATCATCAGATCAGAAATAAAAATAATCGGAAATGGCGCTAATCGGAATAATCTTTCTATAGTGGTGTGCAACAGTGTTAATCTGTTTGTGATTATAACCACTAACGCAAATTTATTAAAAAAAAGCTGTATAGTTTCAAACAAAGATACATTGAACACAAAGGCACTACACTCCACTACAGAATTCACCTTTGCAAACCACCTCATTGAAGCAAACCACACATACAAAAACATGGACATTCTACACGTAAACACAAAAAGGCGAAACTAGACACTCTTGAACAATTGAAAATATACAAACACACGAAAACACATAAAAACGACATCCTAAACGAACAGACGCAATTCAAATCATACGCATTATTCGAACATATCACACCCCACACACACAACATCGATCCTTTAAAAGTCGATACCATCGTCAAGAACAAGACGGACAGTGCTCCCAACGGCAGCCTCTGAAGAAGCTTTTTAAAAGCGAAAACGGGTTCAGGCTATAAGGTAAAACTTTTATTTTTTTACCCATAAAAACTTTGTGTTCCGAGTCGGTAGTGAATTAATTTATTTAGTAAAAAAAGCCTGCAACGTTATCAGTAATCCTCGGCAGGATCCTTGGAGAAGACGCTTTGAGTTACATTACTTGTCGAGGCGCTTGCATGCACGCACACTTCATAACCATATCATAATGCAAAGGTGTAGGCGTATATTAATTTCCGGTTTAAATTTCGATTTTATCTCAATGAGCCAGCGCGTACACCTCATTCCCTTTATTGGTAACATGAGCCTCAAAGTCAGTTGTCAGTTAACGTGCAGTATAAGGTATACACACGTCAATTTAGGAAGTTGCCTGGTTAGCGCATGCGCAATGAATGAGCGTCTCCCACCATACAGTCTGACTGTAAGTTTGGTGTTGTTTACACGTACAGTCTGCAAGCATTCAAAAAGTTACTGAGTTGCTGTTGTGTTTTGTGTTTTGCAATCTGTGCTGTGGTTTTGTATTTTAATAGCTATCTTAGTGATTAGGTTTACCTTTCTGTGACGTTATTTAAAACTAATTTGTTTGTATTGTTTTTCGTCGCGATACATTTTATATCTTTAATTTTTGTTATTAGTGATTGCTTAACAATGAGTAAGTTGTCGGGAAAGGTGCTTAAAAGCCAAACTCGCGAAGTTATATACAATGTGATGGAGTTTATGAAGAAGGAAGCAGATCATGGAGGGTTTTTAATAGACTGTAAAAAAGTTAGAGAAAGAGTGTCGGCTTCAGTTGGTGTAAGTCGGATGACACTAGCGAGAATAAACCAGGAAGCGAAGAGGCAGAGAAGCGAAGGGCAACCATTATTTGAAACGCCAAATAAGAAAAGGAAGAGAGAAAAGCCTGTGACAGATTTGGACGATTTTGATAAATCTGTTATACGCCGAATGATCAACGGCTTTTACCTCGTCGAAAAATGTCTACCTACACTACCAAAATTACATTCAAAATTAGTGAAAGATATAGGGTTTAATGGAGGGAAGACAAGTTTAAGGACAGTAATCAAACAGTTGGGTTTTAAATGGAAAAAGACGAGAAACAACAGACATGTACTTATTGAACAACAACACATAGCCTTCCACAGACACGAATATTTAAAAAACATTAGGAAATACAGAGAAGAAGGGCGACCAGTTATTTTACATGGATGAGACTTATATTCACTCGTCACATGTGAGTCAGAAATCGTGGGCAGACAATAACAATGATGGTGTCGCTATACCCCTCACTAAAGGAGCAAGACTTATAATAATTCATGCGGGAGGAGAGATGGGTTTTATTGAAAACTGCTTCACCATGTGGAAATCAAGTCTGTGTTCAGGAGACTATCACAGTTCAATGAACTTTGGAAACTACCAAAAGTGGTTGACAGAAAAATTAATACCAAACCTGCCAGAAAAAAGTGTACTTGTCATTGACAATGCACCATACCATAATGTGCAGTCAAAAAAGTGTCCAACCTCCGCTTCAACTAAAAGTAAAATGCAAGAGTGGCTTCGAAGTAACCGAATACCTTTCGATGATTCGATGCTGAAGGTACAGTTACTGCAGTTGATTTCGTTACATAAACCAAGGATCAAAGAATATGTAATCGATTCGCTTCTTCAACAACACGGCCACACTGTATTGCGCTTACCTCCATACCATCCGGAGCTCAACCCAATAGAACTTATTTGTGCCGAGGTGAAGAACTGGGTAGCAACCAACAACACAACGTTTACAATTGAAGACGTGAAGCAGCTAACAGTACAAAAATTCGGGGAAATCACCAGAGAATCCTGGCAAAAAAAATGTGACCATGTAAAAAAGGTTGAAGAAGACTACGTTACATCTCAACCACAAATAGAAAACGCTGTTGAAAATTTCATCATTCAACTTGGAGGGGAAACCAGTGACACAGATGAGGATGACGCCAGCGGATGTAGTCAAATGGACACGGACAGTGAAGAAACTCTATCAGGAATTGAAGACTTAATGTGAAGTGTGGTTTACCTGCTGTCATAGCTGTTAACTTAGTTGACAATTTTTTTGGTACAAAAAAGTCCATTACTATAAAAAAAGTCATATTACTATATGACTTGCACAGTAAAAATTTTATTATTTTCTATTTGAACAGTTAGCAATTATTTGTGACCATAGGACTGCATATTACTGATCGTCTACTGACATGAAACGAAAAGGAGCTCTGAAGATGACCCTTGGAATCATTAAAGGTAATTTGTATAAACATAATTCCATTTTTCATTTTTGTTGTGTTGTGTAGGGCCTACTTCTATAGTACGTAGTTCCAATGATCTATTTTACTGCATAAATAGGAGCAAGTGGGGTGAGGTGATGAATGGATTAATTTGATAATGTCGGCATATTTATAGGCCTACAATAATTTTACAATAATTTACAATAATTTTCGGTATGCTTTGTTAGTGTTCTGTGTTTAATTTGTAGTACGTTAATGATTATAAATGTTGTTCTTTAGATCCAAAAACATTAAATAGAAAATAATTTGCATTACAAAATTTAGAAATTACAGTAGCACATAATTACCAGTAGTATTTGCATTTCGTTGTTTGGTTCTATTTTTAAAGGGACAGTGGATATTTTTCTTAAGAAATAAAAATATAAGGCATATTTGCTACCACCTGGGGGCTATGAGCGCACGAGTGTGCAATTTTTATATTTAAAACAGCTCTTAAATTATTGAAATTTAAACAAACACTGACACAAACAAAGCGTTCCGAACACTGCTTGCAGTAGTGACTGTACCAACTAGTACACGCGTACTCACGTAATAGTGGGAAGTCAGTCAGCGGAGGGGAAATTTCCCCTCTGTGGGTTTCCAGCTACGTTGATGTATGTATACGTACTTGACCTTGTTTGCTTGACGAAATGGCCGGTCGTTTATGCCAACGTGCATAAATGGTCCGCCCAGGAAGTTCAACGTGCAAGGACTTGCTTTCACTGACTTTTACTTTCAACTTCCGCAGATAGTTATCGATTATGTTCGAGTGTTCCTTTAAGTGATCAGTCTGAAAGGTTTGTTTTTCTGCCAATTCCTAGCCACTTTACTTCAAGGTTTCGATCTTTACGAGGGAAAGTAGTGGACATTATTTGTAGAATATACCATTTGGGCGATCTCTGTTACGCAGGGAGTGTGTGTGTGTGTGTGCGCGCGAGAGAGAGAGAGAGAGAGAGAGAGTATAAATGCGCCGTTGTTACTTATCTGTACCCAAGGGAGCCGGAAAAGACCGCTATATTATATCCTCACCGACAGGAGTTGGCAGGCACGCCGAGTGACCATTAACTTGACTCGATCACGTGACCGCAGCATAGCCGTCGTTATTACGAGTCTTCAACGATACCACTGTACCACCGCACCATTGTCTGTTTGAAGTTGTTGTTGAGTCCACACCGAGTAATTTCCGAAGAAAAAATCTAGATCTGACCAGATGTACGTAATTACCAATTCTATCGATTATGTTTGGATTATAGCAGGTAGTCGTCAGCATCAAACCGCTGGTGATAATGAGGCGTGAAGATACTACATGACTGAACGTAGTGATTAATCGGGTAATTAATTATCGCAAAGACATTAATATTTTAATTAATTAATTGTCCTGAATTAACTACTTTACTTATTTCCGAAGTTTCTACAGCTCAAGCACAGTTTCATTTCCCTGGCACATGATGATCGATCACGCCAATCATTTTCTTATACTCACCTATATTATTGTTAAACGTCGTCGCTCCAGGACCTCATCGCCTTTCCTTTTGCTTCTTCTTTCACTTGTTCATTTCCAGACTCGTTTTAATGATCTTTTGATCGTCTATTCGCTATACGTAGACTACATAGCTATTAACTTGACTTGATTTCTATGTAGACTACTTAGGCCTTTGTGTTTGTAACTTGTTTTTGGATAATACGTTAGTATCTAAATTATTCCTCTTGAAGTACACGACTCCTCTAACTTATGGCTTTGTTCGACGATGCTTTGTTTTACTTTCGAAATCCCAGCCAATCCTCTCCTAGTAGACTGCCTTCAAACGGTTCCTGTTTTCCCTTTATTTAACACCTGTGTTTCCGAACGATAGTTGGAAATGCTTGCTGATTTCACGGACTTTTGTTTTCAAAAATTTTAGCTGGCTGCAGAAAAGCGACGTACCATGTTATGGCACTACTACTAGTGTCGAATTGATAAGGTATTTAAACCTTTCCCAAGCCTTACCAAGGATCAGTCTCATCCTTCCTGAGAGGAAACGGCTACGAGAAGCCTTGCTTAGACGCGCGTACGGGAATTTACGCAAGAACTGTAGGGGGAGCTACACTTGAGAACCGTTGATACAACATGACATGAGTGATGTATAAAGATTGTTATTTGATTTTAAATGTGGATATATTATAAGACTTGTAAATCAATAAATTACAAACATAGTAGACGTGTGTAATTTTGGTTTACTGCGAGAGCGGGAGAAGGGAAGAGGGGCAAAAGTGGGAGGAAGAGAGAAGAGAAGGTGTGACAGAGGTTGACTGCACACTGGTTTCCGTTAATCGTAACCGGAAGAACACGATTCACTGGTCTCTGTAAACGCCGCGGATACAACAGATAAGATTCCTGTTGCAATTATCTTTTTTTTCAAACATTCAATTTATGCAATTAACACAATTTTGATTTCCTTCTTTTTGTACACACGTTTACTCTCACGTGTTCGTACAAGCTTTGAGTGGGTTAATACATAAGTATATTTTGTGACTACTAATGAACATTATGTTGCTGTTCCCACACAACGAGATAAACTGATCCTAAACGTGTAATTTATTTATTAATTGAAGATGGCTGTATCTTTCATCTAATCTAGTTAATACTCTGTAAGAGTACATTATAAATTTTGTATTTTCAATTAAACAAAAAAAAATTAAAGTGACTGCTTTTAATTATCATGGAAATTACACTCCTTATGGCTGTGTCAGTTTGACATCAATTACTTAAGTATCTCACATGTGGGACAGTCCGCAGTGTATTTAAATTAGCCTAACGTTGGGCAGGAAACAATACTGAAACTTTACAAGACTGGTTTTATTACATGGATGTGTCAGCTGGGCGCTGACTAGCAAGCGACAAAGGTAAACTCAAGCTTCCTAAATGACAGTCGTACGTAATGCGAAAATTGTTTTAGGTTGAATATACTGAAGACCGTAGACAAACGAGATGAAGTGGAAATCAATTTCGTCGTGGATTACGTGAGACACTAGTGGCTAAAATGGAGGAGAGTGCGTATGACATATCACGTACCTGAGGTACAAAGAGGTGGAAAGGAGAGTGCTTGAAAGGCCCAAGAAGATGAGGAGAAGACAGACTTTGAAGCTGGAGCAAGCAATCTGTCTTGACCTCTAGAAGTTAAGAAAAAAGGTTTTCAAGGTTCTGTCTTCTCTTTATAACATTACAACTTTCACGGCTGCTAGGCCGTGGTTCTCTTCTTGCGAAAGCAGACGTGTCAACTGCACCTGCGGCAGTCATCTTTAGTGGGTGTTCTGTTTCCCGTTCTGCTCTTCAGAGGATACAGAATGGGAAACAAAACACTCACTTAAGATGACTGCCGCACTGCAGTCGAAACTTCTGGTTTCACAAGAAGAGGACTACAACCCAAAAGTCCGAAAAATAATTTTACTGTCTTTGTTTGCACTCAATTTTCTGATCGAAACTTCACATTCGAAAGTATATTTAGAAATTTCAGGTACCTGTTAATAAAAAAAAAAAAAAAAAAAAAAAAAAAAAAAAAAAAAAAAAAAAAAAAAACAACTGCAAACCGTTCAGTATCAGAATGCATACCATACTGAAATACAGTATATTGAAATGGCGATGGTACATAAACGATTGCAAGCTAGGGACTTGTGGAAGTTGAAGGCACTTAATTCTTAAAGGTGGAAAAAGTGAAGAAGGTTAAAACAATTTTTCAAAGTCGAAGTTTCTCAAAAGTAGTGTAATGTCTAATCAAAGTGACAACGCGTTAATATACATGCATTAGAGAAATGAATTAGGCATCAGGCGCATTACTCAGGCCAATGTGTTTATAATTTTAACGCTCGGTAATATCCAAAATCGAGAATTCCGGGCAATTAAAACTATTACTAAAGCTTTAAGACATTATTTACCAATTAACACAAATTTATTCAATTCAAGGAGTGCTTCACAGGAGTACGGTAAAAATACGGTATACATTCAAGGTTTACTTGTCTTACAGTTGTGTTTTATAGGTTAGCGAAGACCATAATGTACACCAACGATAATGTAGCCTACTTGTCTTAAGTTGGGCTAATAGTCCAAAAATTCTTGTCTTCTGTCCACTAGCAGAAGACACAGAAAAGATGTCAGATGTTTGGAGGTCGAATAACCAATCAATCAGACTCTTTTGATACCCTTAGCTAAACAAGAAAGTAAGTTTATTTATATTTTGTATCCTCGATTTTATACTAGATTTCGTATCGTTTGTCTACTGACATAAAAAATATAAAAAAATATTTCTTAAACATTTAAAATCGTGGTTATTAGTAAACAAAAAGGTCAGTATAAACCTTTGTCATCTTGCATACAGTTAAAAATAATTTAGCCACATAAGAGGTTATGTATACGCCTACGTGTGGCGCCATTAACAGAAAGCAACTTTTGTGTTTTCATTTTATTTATAAGGGGTACATACAGGTTTAGTTGTAATGTAAAAGCGTTTGTGATCTGTTTCTTATTGAAAATTGTCATAACTGCCAAATATTGTGTTATTTTTTATAGTATTTATTATATGTGTTATAAATGCAATATTTGACATAAATTAAGGTAAAAAGGAATAACTCAGTTTTACTGTGTTGTTTTCAACACAGTTTAGGATCTATTACCTTGAAGGCATAAGTATTTAGCGTACTGTGTATAAGGTTTTCAATGACTGTGCAATGAATATTTGACAGATATTGTTGGCGATAAGAGCTAATCTCACTTATAAAAGACGGCTATACGTATAACGATAGAAAAGATGTAAAAGGCGACCTCAACAAAGCTTAACTTGTCATTGCTCACAGCTGTAGTGGGCACGTAATTCCCACTGTTAAGTGTAATATATATTTTTAACTTTAATGAGAATAATTATTATTATTAATGTTACAGAGTAACCTTTCAAACAGTCTTTATGTGTGAGAAGAATGGAGTACAGAAGGGGACGAAGAGGAGGTTTATAAAAAAAATTGTAAAAATTGTTCGTTAGCCGATTCTGTTTTTCCATTTTCTTCTTCCTGATTTTAAAGACCGTCCCTACATATTTGCCGCTTTTTCAGACACAATTCATAGGAACGATCGGGGTCGTCGCTAAAGTTTACCCTTACCTCTGCGCCCCTCTAAACGTTCTTTTATATCCCTTCTTCGTTATACTATTTAATATTATTTTAATTACAAATTAAGACAAAATGTAAAATAGTCAAAAAAATAAAAACATCGTCAAAGCTTGTTAGCTGCTTACTTACATAAAAAAGGTGACAAAATGTTCTCGAAGAAGTGCTGAGAATAAGTTTTCCAAAAAATAATAGTCTATTGAAACGGTCGATTTGACCAGATCTGCTAAATGTTCAAAGTTTATTAAAACGTTTATAAACACTGAAAAGTTCTCTCAAAAGAAAACGTCAATAATAATTTCTTACTTGATTATAATATCTATTTTGACATTTGGTTATCCAATAGTGTCATTTTTTTATCTTAATGCTCATGCTTTATTTAAAGCATATACTAAGTATTTATTTAAGCAGTATCCAGAAGTATTTATTTGGATGTTTTATACTTTGTAGTCTATAAGTTTGCAGAGACAGCAGATAAAACTCAGACATAAATGACGCTCAGTAATACACGTACGCTCTCTTGGAGATCAAAGTTGATGGCGCCGCATCGCGGCAATGCTAACAACAGAAATATTAACAGGAACTACCGTCGTTTGTCTAGACACAATCAATGTTATTTTATTTTTTAAATGTTCACTCTTAAAGTGGAACCTAATGTAAACAAAACCGTGTCCGTGTACTTGAACCGGATTGGTTAGGATAGGTGGCCGCATGACTAAAGCCCCCGGTAGAAATAAAGTAGTTCCCAATTAATTATAATTAATTGATTAAAAATATATCAACAACTTTTATTTTTAATTCAATTGGGATTAATACAACTAAAACTAAGGTAAATTATTTTTATAAATCTTTGGATCTGTTAAGAAAGTTTTAACTTTGTAATGTACACGGCTCTGTGTTGTATCAATCCGCTTTGTTTGCATCAGGCTCCACTCTAAGAACGAACAAACTTTTTAGTATATGCCCCCTCACGGAACGATTAGTCTACGATCGTGCGTGTGTGGGCGCACATTTCATAGATATGATAGCGGCGGTTAGAATCGGTATAGGCTACAGTGAAGAACAAGAAAAACAGCTGGATAAAACGCGGAAGACGAACTAAGTATAAAAGAAATAAATGGAACTACTGAAGATCAAGTGTGATATAGTAGCGTTTTGACAACCTGGTATTTACAATGTCGTGTAGGCCTAGTTCGTTATTGATATCACAAAGAGCGAATGTACCTGTGTTACTACACTTGTGAAGAGCGCTTTAAGCTTACCCTTCTTAAAAGATGACTAGTGGATATTTTAAAATTAAATTCAAATTAAATTAGGTACCCTTTCTTTTCGTCTGTAGTTCAAACATGAAATACACATCTGCTTCGTGTTTAAATCATGAATCCGTCTACTGTATTTTAAATATTTTAAAAACCAAATAATAAAAAATAATTGTAAAGCAAAACTTGAATTTGGAACACGACATGAAAGAAAAGCAAGTTCTTGACCTATGACATTCCCCACCCCATTGCACATAACTCTGAGGCAGTGCAAGCGTTTTAACACGCCATTCTGGAACAACTCCAATCCGAAATTCTAAGAATAAGTAACTTACCGGCATACCATTCAAGTTTTGTACACAGAACATTCTCCAATTATGTGTTCTGGAGCACGTACAGGTTGTCCATTTAAGTTGATACCGTTCAGGAACATTTTACTCGTATTAGGTTGTTACAGTTTCGTGTCATAGATGCAATAGGCCTATAAGGAATTCCGGCAGGCGTGACAGTCAGCGCACTGACTTTCAACACGGGCGCCGATGACGGATTTAAATTAACTCAGGCGTTAATAGGTTATACTCTAATGAGACACGAACCAAGAACGAGTAAAGTAAACACACACACAAATCAATAATCAGGCGAGTGAGGTGAGATTTCTGACGAATGTTAGAGGAACTGGTAGAATTACAATTCATGACATCCGATACGACTTACGTATATACAATATTGCTTCGCCAATTACAAAGCGCTCTCGTGCAGTCGTCAGGTGCAGTTACGTAAAGGTTCTATACGTTTCTCGACTAGTCCAGCGTGCGGCCCCCCGCGTGTCTGTCAAGGCCGTGGAGTAAAGCACCACTCCGTACTGATCTAGTACTTGCAACTACGCAAATTACGCTGGCACGCCGAAAGAATGAAACATTATTCTGGAACATCTGCAGGCTATATATAAGCAACAAGCGGCCGGCTTAGTCAGTCAGTTACATCTGACGAGATTGTAGAGTGCGGATCAAGTGATTGTTGCCGATTAGCAGAAAGTGATTATTGTGTCATAATTAGTGTGGAACTCTAGTAGTTGACAATTATTATTGCGTGTTGACAAATTTAACTTGAATTATTGCATGAGAGTCCCTTGTTGATTTCGAACTGTTATTTCTATCTAAATTTGGTAATTCGTGACTTCATTAGTGTCTGTATTTGTTTCCACTGTACAATACGACGATCTGTGAGACCGTCGTAACAATATAACCGAACAGTTTAAGAAATAAAAAGAAATTGGAAGCACAACACAGACAGAAGGTTAATGATGGACTGGCTGGACAAATATTGCAGTACAACACAAGAGGACAAAGAAACGGACACCCAAAGTGAAAATGTTTACTATATGATGCCAAAAGATGCGAATAACTAATCTATGTAAGAAACGAAGATAGGTTTAAGAAAAGATGCCCCAGTCGAGCCACTGTAGATAATCATCGTAGAAGAGAAAAAAAGTTTGCTGTTACAAAAAAACAAACTAATGGTGAACGCATGTACGAAGAAGAAGAAGAAGAAGGAGGAGGAGGAGGAGGAGGAGGAGGAGGAGGAGGAGGAGGAGGAGGAGGAGGAGATTGTCCAAATAGAAGACATTTCAATAGAGCTACTGAGAATACCTCATCATAAACCTGGTGAAACGTATGGTGTTAACAAAAACCAAACGTATGTTAAAACGGAGAACAGCCTTGTTGTTAACATATGAATGATACTTAGAAACTTGAGAATGAAGCAGACGGATGCGTCGTACATATACCAGAGGAGAAGAACAACAACACCAGCAAGAACTAGAACAAGAACAAGAAAAGGAAGAAGTAATAACAAGAAGAAAAAGAGACTATTTTATTACTTACTTGTTCTGCCATCTTTACGATTCTCCTGTTCTTCAAAAGAAAAATCAGCGTACGTATAAACAACGTGTCTTCTCTCTCTCTCTTAAAACATTATAAGTGTAATGTCATGAAGACAGAACGAAACGATACATTATTTATTATTTGTTTTAAATCGTACACTGATATCGAATTCAAATTTCGATCATAAGCACTCTGACCGTAAGCCTACACCGGGGGAGGGGGAGGCTCAGAAGCCAACATTCTTGTAAAATAATAAAGTATATATTCTATGCACTAGTCTTTATTATGTATAATTACAAATTACTGTTTATGTTTAATTATTTTTGTTTTTCCACGTATTACGATAGCCCACCCACATTACTTTTTATGCCTAATTATTATTGTCATTCCTACGTACTAATGGTTCTCCCACAATACAAGCTTTAGCACCGGCACTGAACAAGTGTACGAAATGAAAGGATCAAAAGAGACTCCAGGAGACGAGTAAATACATAGGCTATATATGTTTATCAAGATGGAATAACAAGAAGATGAATAATCGTACGTAATTAGTGCTTCATACGGTGTAAGAATGTTTGCTATGTAGGCTACACTGGCATTAGTATATCAATGTCGTTGGCCAGATTCCAGCCCCCACCGTTGCTACTGACAGCCCCGGTAACGGTGCGCATAATCCGAGCCGTTGTTTCCCACTGAGGAAACAGCTGACCGCATAACGACAGGAAGTCGCTTGACTACAACGACATTAATCTCAATGTAGTACTTATAATATTGACGCCCTCGGGTCATTACGAGCAAACGGATTTCCACGGTTGTCGCCAGCCTTTCCGTCTTAGCTTAGTGTCTTTCTTATTTTTACACCCGCTGTGTGGTCCCACTGCTGCTTTAATATCATTGCTCCAAGTTCATCTCGGGTTCCGTTCTAAACCTCTTTTTGGCCAACCCATTAACAAGCTCATACTGAAGACTACCTGAAAAGATCCTTAGGCTGCGGGCCACATAAACGGTACTAAAGGAGCTGAAAGCGAAGAGCAGAGCAGTCGGGAGTAGTTTCTATAGGTACACACAAATTCCATGTCGGAGCAGATAAAATTCTCCTAAGCCTCTAAATAGTGGCGTATCCAGAATTTGGCTTGGGGTGGGGGTCTGGGGTCGGGTCGACTTCATTCAAAAGAGAAAACAAGTTAAGACTAATCAACATTATTATCTATCTTTAAAGTGACTGAAAAACGCGCGATAACATCCTGAAATCAGTCGCATTAAAGTAACGGTAATAACACAATAAAAATACGAGTTATTGGAACATTGTTAAAAGCTACAAAGCTACTTATTGACTGAACTGATTTTCCTATATTTCACATTTCAAAAGTAGGCCTTATAGGGATCAAAATTTTCAAATTTATAAATTTTCTGATCGAGCAGTGCATTCTCACACAGTCAGGTCACCACCCCAAACCAGAGGAATAAATAAAGGCAATTAAGAACACGTCAACCCGACGCCAGCTACGAGACAATAAGACGTTTGACTTAACGCAACAAAGGAAATTGGGATCGACTTTGACAGACCAAACTCAACTCAAATTTACGACATCATAACAAACCGAACAAAGAGCAGAGTCCAGTGACACAAGTACGCAGAAATTGTAACGAAGGGACGCTGTAGGGTTAAGCCAACACGTGTGAACGTAAGAAAAGAGATACTCACTGACAAAGGATTCAGAAAAGTCTCGACAGTACAGAGACAATACAGCGAATACCCAGTGAATACATACGACCATGTCGCACAGCATGAACACAACGCCAGAGTGACAACTTATATTTACGACGAGAAATCGTGGAGGCAACTCAGAGTGACAGCGAGCGAGAAGTTATTAATTGGTAGAAAAGACGGGGTGGAAGTTGAACAAGGAACAGGACGCAACGGATTGTTAGCGAGGGTGTAATAACCAACCTTGGGAAACTCACGAAACAAAGGTTTGACAGACAAGCGAACAATTACTTTATATTCTTAGAAAGAGTGCGATGTCCTTAGCTGTGTATTTCAGAGGATGTTCAACAGCCAACCAGAGGTTAGCATCTTCCGAAGTAAGTGGAGAGGACTGTTGTCATGGTGACAACAAGGGCAGCAAATCAGAGAGCCGAAAACCAAAGATCATCAAAGTGGAAGGAACATGCGACCCAGGAGAGGGTAAGTCTGGGACCTATCGGGATCATCCGAAGGCATGGAAGGCAGAAAATTGCATTGTGGTAGAAAACGTTTGATAAAAACCGTTTGCAGAGTACGCGAGGACCTCAGTCTCAGTCTCATAAAATTTTGCGCTCAGTTTTATTAACTCAGTTCTACACAATTTTACCTCAGTCGTATAAAATTTTATCTCAGTATTGCGCAGTTTATTTACTTAGTTACTTTAACTTTTGAACGTGCGAATTTATCTAAGTATCGTTATACTTTCGAGTTCAGTACTCGAACTTAAAGTATTATTCATTATTCGACATTATGGAACTTAGAAACTTTTAACAAGTGAAGTGACATCTCAATATAGAACTTTTGTGTATCAACTTCGGACATTGTGATTCATAAACTTAACATGAGTCAGACTTAATTATTCTAGTTGTGCTGACCCATGAACGATAAGAGAGCTCAATACTCATAGACACAAGTGTATAACATAACGCACATTCACGACCAAGCTAAGTAGAACATGAACGGTTACATGAAGCATCTTTGTAATAGACATTTTATTTGAACACAACCCACTAATGATGGTTGTATCTACACTACACAGAACTCTATAAACTGTTAGTAAAGACGGGTTACACCAACACCACACCACGTACGCCGCGAGTGAATTCTCATCGCGAGTTTCAAAGTGATAGTGAAAACATCCAATCGACGGAGCGACCACACATGGAGTCACCAGTAAGCAGGAAATTTCACCGATGGATTATTGGATATTCAAAATGTCAAGTTAAGTCTTCATGATTTTAATATTATAATAATACTGCTGCTTAAAATATATTATGAATATAAAAGCTACTCATCTGAGACACATAATGAACGCATTAGTTTAGGGTGAATAATATTTGATTTGTCTATGTTTTGTGTATGTTTATCTACGTCATGTTGTATGTTATGTTTTCAGCCATCAACGAAGACAGATTTATATTGTGATTTATGTTTTATGTTTCTGAATGTATTTTCAGGTAATGATTTATATATGTGTTTCGGAAGTTAACTTGAGTAATGTGTAATAAACAAGCATTCTATTTGATACATATTTTATGCGTTCATTATTGTTCTAAACCTTAAAATCAAAAGACATTAACGTCAATTGATTTGTTTGATAAATTTTCTTATATTGTTTTAATAACAACGAAATATAGAGTCTCATTAATTATGCTAATTAGTAATGGATACATTCAGTGATTAGATTGACTAATAATATTTGCATAATCAGATTAACTGGTCACATTTTAAAATTAATTGAATAATTAATTTTGCATAAGTTAGCATAATTATCGTTAAAGCCTATTCCTTTTTTCTGTGTAATAAACCTGTTTTCATATTTAAAAAAGAGTTACTACTATATTGACGCACACAACTGAAGCAAAATAAAATAAAATAGCCTAAAAATTAAGAAATTAACAAAATTTGTCAACTTTTTCGACCCTCCGGGGAGGAGGTCCGGTCTCGTTCACTCCCCCCCCCCGTAAATACACCCTTGCCTCTTAACAACAGGATGTCGATGTTTGAAGTTGGCTGAAAGTGCGTCTTTAAAATTTCGTATTATTAATGAAATTTGGATCCAGAAAATGACGAACAACAGGACATTCATGTAGAATTGAATCGTTCATACGAGAAGCTTCGAAAATATCCAACTAAATTTGTTGAATAACTTATATGAGGATGTCAATAAATAAATCTGATGTTTTATTATATTTAACGGAATTTCAATTAACGAAAGAAACCACTGGCTACAGAAGACCAATCCCACAGCCTATTAATCACCCCTCTGTTGTGGTATTAAATGCTAAAGACGTGTTATCTACCAAAGAGGATGTCTACTTTGAACTTCAAAATCGGCACTTCATAGTCCATGAGATTAAATAACTACTACCAGCGGAACATTAGAATACATTCGCCTTAACCAGTCTCAAAAACCAAATAGGATTGTTCGCTCAGCAACCAGCTGTTTTAAACATGCCTATCTTCTCCCTCCTCCGCTATAAGACCCGCTCTCAGAGAGATTAACACTTCTCTTGCATAACGGTTGTAATTCTATCTACGTGTTACCTTCGTGTTCTCCGTTATGTTGTACACGATACTTTTGATTACCAGTTCTTCTAACACATTGATGTTTCTCAATCAATCCAGTACAATACAGCCTTTAACTTTTCACAGAGTAAGACACCTCTGACGACTCAATGAAACTTCCTTACTTTCTGCCAATGCCTAAATTTTACACCCACACAATAGAACCGGTGCGAGCATTCGTCTGTTTGTAAAAATTCAGCACTGCTGTTCCTAACGTTGTTCGTTAGCGTTATTGTGTGCATGGTTCTGCGAATTCTGGGAAATTTGCTACTTTGCTGACGAAATCTCTATCGTAGCCACAAACACAGTTTCTGTCCCATAACCCGATGTAATATCCCTCCCATTATCAGCAACAATCTTGCATCAGGCAGGTTCCATATCGATATCGTCATATTGTACCTATGAAGCTTACATTAATTTATTCCCTATTTCGCTCGCACTTATCAGACTACAGCTGCTTAAACAATAACCCGTATCTATCCCTCCGAGCGTTTCTCTTCAATCTACGTAACATGATTCTGACGCGAAGGAACGATACTTCCCGCAATGTTGTAAAAGCTATTTTTTAATTTTTTTTCCGTTCCCACTCCTGACAATTGGGTGGACCTACATTTGACGAATGGTTGTTCCGAAACTTGCCCAAGCGATTCTTAAAAAATAAAGTAATGTTTGAATATGGCTGAATAATAACTAAAATAACGTCAAACTTCGTAACGTACTCTTACCTGTCGTAAGATTAGCATTACCGATTAATTCAAAATGATATCATGTGTTACACTAACGCTTTCTATACAAAAAACGTGTTTACATACTTAGCAGATTTATATATTCAACGAATACAACACAAAGAGGACTGAAAATCAAACAGAACCCACGGAATTTTGCTTTCAACGAATGCAAAAGATAATACTGTAAACAAAACGTTTGTTTATATGTGTAGGTTATGTAATATCCGGAATTTTACTGATGATTATGCTTTTGTTGTTAGAAAAAAAAATGCGTTTGGCGTAATGATATGGCTTGTGTCAGCCCAAACAGTAAGGACGCGAATACAGCCGGGCAACTGCCTAGCCGGATTTCGACAGACTGGCTGCAGAAGTTTTCCTTCCTGCGTCCGTACAGTTGACGCCTCTCATCTTAACCGTTACACGTACTGAGTATACATGTTTGAATTAACCTAACCGGTTTCAAGGTCAAAGTGAGCTGTTATTTACATGTCAGCAATGTTGTTCTCGTTACTTCTTCCACTTCTTGTTCTTCTTCCACCACTATCGTGCTCCAACTACATCCGGCAGGGAAAAATGAAGCTGTAAACCTGCAGATACGTCGTTTGTTTCAAATATTTCTACTGATAATAATTATGATATCTTTATGCCACAATTAATAATATAGGGCTATACATTTTCTTTGTAAGGCTTCATGTTTCTTGCAGTAGTCACATCTTATATTATCAAATTATAAATTAATCCTGCAAGTATATATTTTCTTATTTTTTTTTTGTCATTATATTTGCACCTGACGCACGTTTCACATATTCACTCTGTATCTTCAGAGGTTTCTATATAAATTAGCCAATAATCAACTTTATTTCGATTTAAATGTACATTAATGATTAATCTATGACATGTACATATTAACCAACACTTTAAAAAGTATTTAAAATCAAATATGTCAATATAATATATAATCAAATCAATTATGTTGAATACAGTAGTAAAGTATGCCACCAACCATCCTTGCTATGGGAGCTCCAACCTCCGCCACCACATCGGAAATCTTTCAACAAACGCTGAATGAAGAAACAATAAATATAATAAAATTGGACGACTTATTAAGATGTTACTTTAGATACGTTGATGACATTCTATATATATATATATATATATATATATATATATATATATTGTAACGTAACAGAAATGCGGTCCTCGACGTTACATAAATAAAATAATAAAATTAGAATAGGGAAGAAAATATTTTAATTTTCCACACTTATAAAAAGGTCGGAAAATAAACCCATAATTGTTTAAAAGTAATAAGAATGCAAGGTAATAATAATAATAAAAGATAAGCATATAATAATGTTAATAGTAATAAACCTCAAGGTTCAGTGAGAGGTAAATAACAGACATTGACAAATATTGTAAAAAGAAAAACTAATGTTGACTATTTCAGAATAATTGATGTTTTTAAAATAGATAAGAATGAGTAAATAGTGTACGACCTAAGTTACTCAAAAATACTTGTTATGAATTGTATGATGTTATGTTGATATCATGACCGTGATGTTGTATTTTGTGTTATCATGTGAAAGTTTTCCTGTTGATAGAATATCAGGTAATTAAGTAATATGTATTATTCATTTACCGTTGTAGAACTGTGATTGAACTCAGTTATTGAGTATTAATTAATTTCATTTTTATGTGTTATCTATAGGTCAAGATAAAGTTGTTGTTAGATATTATAAAGATAATTGTTTGTATACATGTACGTAGATAATAAGATGATAATAATTGTAAACTTGGATAAAAACGCTATAATTGTTAACAATGTACCAAAGGAGTTTAATACCACCATATCATAAAAAGATAAAAGGTTCTATAATATTACAGATAGTAACAAGTTAAATTCAGAAGTAGATCAAGGTATAATAATAGGCCTAACAACCAATAACATTATATAATAAATCAGATCAGAAAGGTTAGGTAAAGAAATCAGTAACAAATACTAAAATATAATCTAATGAATTAGTAGAAATTAATAATAATTAATAATAATTAATAAAAAAACTCAAACTAAACAAATTATGGTAATGCCATAGTGCAATGATACTGATAGATAATGTTTGGTAATGGAAAAATAATATTTATTAAAATAAACAGACTAAGAGTGAAAAAACGGCAAAATATATATGAATTAGTAAACAAGCTATAAATAAGATTATATTCGGATATAATGGAAGTTTAGAAAGGAATTATTTTGATGAGTGCAAGAATATTGTATGAAATGATTATAATATAACACAATATCGAATAAGAATAAAAAAGAGGGTTGCTATGGACGACAAAATAGATAGAATTTGTTGATTTGATTATTGAATTTTTTGACATGAACGAGGAGAGTTTAACTCAGAGAGATGCTCAATAAAAAACTAATTTAATTTAAAATACCGAGTACAGAAAAAAGCTACAATAAATGAATAATAAATTGCAATAGTTTGGTCAAATAACCGTTAACCATATTGTATAATTGGATAATATAAAACGATATACTAAGTAACTAAAATTAAAGGAAGAACTCGGATTGCCAAATTCCTGATCATGAACAGAATGTTAAATTAACGAAGTAACAAAACCAGAGAAATAACTACCTGCATAAAGATATAATCCTCTAAAACAAACGAAACTAAAATAACCACCAAATTACATTGGAACTTGCAGTTTACACAATCCAATAGAAAAACGTATTTGGATTCGGAGTTCGTCGAAGCACGTAACCACAAACTTGGACATTGGTGAACAAAAGGAGCGGTATTTCTGCATCACCCAAGGACCAAGAATTCCACTTTTATTACAACTTTGGAGACAAGACGGACGAAGATCATTTCATCTGCTTTCGCTACTGTTCAAACACTAATAGAGGTTAGCCGTACACAGCCTCATCGAGTTGCGATGTCCAGCGGACGGTAAAGCAACAATTATTTAAATATTATTTAATAAAATCTAACTCTATATTGTAATACCTTGTATTCCTATTTATGTATTTTCTGATCTTCCCAACAGTTGAAAGAACCTTCACGCCCTGTATTTAAAAGAAGTATAAAAACCATAACTGAATTTAATATAAACCTTGATCCGATCGATAATCGATTAATTCTGACTTATAGCCTTTTCGTATCTAAAGTAAGAGAACAATTTTGTTGGATATTAAATATTAAAAACTAATAAAGAATCATTTCAGAATTTCAATATCTTCTCATTTATGTATGATTTAATGGAGTGTGAATAAGAAATAAGATAGATAGAGAGTATAACCAATAATCACCGTACGCGGTGGGTTAACCTACAAAATTCCCTTGTCTGGGAACCACAGCGCTATTCGCGGACTTCTCAGGTATTAAAGAGAGGAGAATTCAAATAAAAAAATTTCTATCATTCTCTTCAAAACAGAATAGGCTTGAGCGGAATTTTCGAATAACACCCTACCTACATAATTTTCACTCACATCAACACCCTTATATTAAATAGAGAGATAAAGGAGATATACTTAACAATAGCACAACACCTACTAAATTAAGATACATAAGAAATAGGCACATTAATTAAATGATCAGAGAAGAGAAAAAGAGAGGTACGTAGCAGGTACATAATAAATTGGTGAAAACAACAGTGGGAAATAACACGAACACGGTGGTTAGTAATAAATTGACTTTCATCGCGGGGCTCGAACGAGACACAAGTACCCGTTAAGTAATAATATATATTGTAATGGGACATAATGGGAGCCCCGAATAATTAACTAAAATAATCCAAATAATAAAAAAAGTCAGAGTAACTAAAATCAAATACTTAACAATGTAAAATAAAGGTACAACACAATAGTGTAATAAATAAGAAACCATGTACTGTAGATAATAAGACAAAACTTGTGAAAGGTGCATAAGTGAAAAGTGGAAAAAGAGGAAGATCATTAATCACACAGATAAGACTGTAAAGATCAATGATCCCTCTAATTATGTTAAGTGTAAGAAACCAAATAGGTCAATACGAGAGAAACAACTCGTATAAGCATTATAAAGTAACAGACATACTAAATGTCAGAGTGAAAACAAACAATTGTAGTAGTGTAGCATTATTTATTGAAAGTTTTTATAGTTATTTATCCCATGTTGTTGGTTTTTAAAGAGAAGGCATTAGCAGTGCTTAACCATGTTTATTTTTCTTTTATTCAGGCCAATGCCAATAATTGTTATCATTAATAAATCACGTGTAAAAGATTATAAGAAGTGTATTAAGCCTATAGGCAAAAATAGAAAGTATATGTTACAACATAATACCAAAAAATACTTAAATAGAGGCCTATATAAACAATATATTAATGGTCCATTAGTAAAGTTTAATAGTATGGGAATAGAATTGGTATTATAGTAAACTAAATATTTTATGTTATCGCTTGTTAAAAAATGAATGTAATCTTGGCCATGAAGGCAACATTTTAGTTAGTAAGTTAAGAGATTTTGTGTTAATTAATAAACATTGTTAGAATATGTTAAAGGAAAAAAATCATGTAATAAGCTTTAAACAAATGTAA
Source organism: Magicicada septendecula (assembly GCA_034769895.1). NCBI lineage: Eukaryota > Metazoa > Arthropoda > Insecta > Hemiptera > Cicadidae > Magicicada > Magicicada septendecula. Next base: position 775,534,002 of record CM068368.1, read on the forward strand.
TCAGGCAAAAGAGTTCAAAACAAAAAAACAATTAATAATTAATGTGAATTAGAAAATGATAATGCAATCAAATTTAAGGCCTAGGCCGAACATGTATTATAAAATAAGATAATGTCAGAAATGATTAAGTTACCAAATTAATATCAGACAATAATAACAAAGAAGGACCAAAATTTAATAAGGGACAAATTTTGGAATAATTGTGAATCAAAGTAAATTAATCTAACAAAAATTAAGTATTGTATAGTAAAAGTCAAGGCAGTATTATAGTCCAGATTTATAAATTTTGTAAAGGTGAAAACACACCTAATATAAAGTTAACACATATAAAATTATATATCAAAATGTGGACCTTTATAAAAGGAACAAAACTATGTAAATTAATTTTAATTTAAACAAAAATTAACAGAGGAGTATTTTTTGACAGGAGAGGCAAGGATATAATTTTCGGTACTAGGCTATATGCCGCTTGACCTCAAGTTCATGCAAATTGACCAATCAAAAACAGAGTTTACTGGTCAAAAAAAAACCGTTACAAAGACGAGAAGACGGAAGGATTGTATTGTATTGTTAAACGCCAAGCAGTAAAGATCAAAAGTCGAATAGCTGACGCTTAGAGTGAAGATAAAACAATCAATATTATACTCAATTAATGTTCCAAATGAAACCATAGGAGAAGTAAACACACCAGAAAACTTAAAGAGAAGATCAAAGAAATACCACTAACCGATGGAAGCTTAATTCTACACAAACGCCAAAAAATCACAGAGAGTTGGCTGGTTGCAGTATACAAGGAACGTAAATATAATTCCTAAGTATTTTCGTAACAACACTACACATAGATCAACTTCACTACACTAAATAAACTATCTACAGTGATAATTGAAATAACCACTGAACATTAATACGGTGGTTAACAATAATAACATTTTATTTAAACAAAAAAACATAGGAACCACATGACGCTTGGTCAACTGACCAGGGCGGCCATCTTGTGTAGCATCGTTTGCCAATGCTGATAGAGTTCGTTGACGTAGTTGGTTAAATCATAACATTTATACTTGTAAACATTAATAATTAAGATTTATTATTTTCTATGTATTTGTAATGTGTTGTGCTCCTTTTTAAAAACATTTCCGACTTCTTAACTGGCCCAAAGAACCCAAACCCTGAGATATTTAAGTTATATAATAATTATTTGCAAATCATTGAAGATCGGATTCAAATACGAATCGATACTAAACTGTCAAGGTCGATCCAAGACCGAACCATTTATTTTGTTTAACCAATAAGCTGAAAAACAATAAAACAAATCAATGATTACCAATAACAGAGTTGTCATTTCATACGTGCAAGTAGAATAACAGTTTGTTCACAGGTATTAGTGGGAGCGAGCAGGTACACAAGGCGAATATAGCCTTGCCGACGACGAAAAATAATCTAACCTACAACTGCCAGAATACGGTTAGAGCCGATCGCCGAGTCAACCAGAAGTGCGGGAAAATTCAAAAAGCACTAGCCCACAAATACAATCTCTCTCATCCTACCACTACATCACGCTATATTACAGAGCGACACTAGCAACGTGTGACTTATTTAAACACATTAAACAACGTTATTTTAATACAGTGAGATCAAAACATAAAGAGTAACACGGTTGAGTTAAAATATTTATCCCAAAATAATGGCATAAACATTTCTCACACATTAAACTCTATAAACAATTTAAATACAAAAAAGTTCACCATTAAAAGAAAAATCTAATTAATAATTAAAATTATTTAGATCTAACCATAATCAAAAATGAAACAAATGTATTCCAATAACGAATACACAGAAAATATTTTCAAACCAAGTTAATAATAATTCCTAAATAATTCTAACCGTCCATCCCAATATAAATTGGTGCATTCTATTCCATAATATATCGAAAGCTAAGAAACCGATTAAACGACAAAGAAATAGAAAAAGAAAAAAGTATTATAAAACAAATAACGACAGATAATAGATACAAAATAAAAATTATCAATAAACACGAAAACATAAGCTAAGTAAACGAATACCTAATAAACCTACATCTATAAATCCACCTATTAATGACAATGTAAAAATAAAATGTTTATTTATTACGGAAATGTAAATTATTCAAAGATAGAAATTAAAAAATATAGCACAGACAGTATAGTTTCTAATAAAATAAAACCTAAAACTCAATGCAACGTTCACAATAAAACTGGAATATTCAAAATAGAATGTCCTGACTGGAAAATATTTTAAGTAGGCCAGACAAGAAAAAAACCCAACTCGATAGATTCCTTCAACATCACAATGCGTTTAGAAAGTCGAATATCTACCATTCTTATTTAGCCGCACACTGTCTGAATAATAAACATCAATTTCCAGACATTCGAAACATTAAATTAATTAAAAACATACAAAAAGGTCAAAAAACGAATATTTGGGAAAATATCAATATATAAAACACAATAATAATCATAATGATCCAAGCATTGGTCCCTGGAGTTCTAAATCAATACGTCCAGATTTTGGTGATAATTCTGTTTAATTTCGTAGCCATCATGAATTTTTGCAATTTAAAATTCACTCATGAAAATTAAAGCAAAATACTTGACTTTCTGGGGAGAAGTTGTAGAGCTAGACAGACATACTTACCATCGATGAAATCGAAAAGAGGAATGGAAACAAAGAACACCCACTAGATTGTATAGAAGAAAAGCGATTAATGTATGGTACATCATGCAAGAAAAGCAGACCAGGGCGATGGACTGGGAAAGTAATATGTAGGAGTCCCTCCATGGGCAAAGCAAATGACATCAAGAAGTTCTTGTGGAAGTAAATGAGACGATGGAACGAAAAAGACTGGAAAGTAGAGACTTGGACACATAAGCAGAGATGGAAGGCAGTAAGGCAGCTATAGCTGTGTGTGTGTGAAATATACTGGCATACAGAGAAACACGAGACACATTCGTAATACTTCGAATCCGACTGAATGGAGATAATTAGGGTAATGCCCCGTTACCGTAAAAGTGCAAGAATGTGCAGGACCTGTTTTCAAGGTCGATCTGCGGACATGCGTCATTCCCATACTTTGTTCGTCACGGTTTACTGAGCCTTATCGACGCAAATATTCGTCTCTTAAATTCTCTACGTAATTCGCAGACGTAACACAGTCTTTTTGTTTTTCTAGGCGTAGCTCTACCTGTCTTTAACAAGTTGTTGCCCCTTTCTTGTTACTCTAAAACTGTCGAGTCGGATTAATGCAGCCCAATAGTGTTAATTTTTCTATCGATCGCTTTGGGCAGTACCATTTTCGCGTTAACCTAAAAAAAAAAAATAAAAGTATGACTAATCCTCATATTCTTGGCTTAATAAATACAGGTGCCTCCCAAAATCATAAGCGTTCAGATACTATGAAGACGTTTTATGAGACGACGACAGCAGTGCCAATATTGTTGTACGCTGTATGTTAGCCAATCTTGGGTGTTAAATAAACATAACTTACAAATATCGTAAAGCACGATGATCGTATACGGGGATCGTGGTGGTGAAAGTTTCTAGCTGTGCAGATAGATTGAGAATCAACAAGTGCCAGTAGCAGAAATGAGTAACAGATTTAAAATAATTTACTTAGTACCCAGCGCCGCAACTCGCAAGTAGGGAAGAGAAAGAAAAAGGATGAGAAGGAGGAGGAGGAGGAGGAGGAGCAGAAGAAGAAGAAGAAGAAGAAGAAGAAGAAGAAGAAGAAGAAGAAGAAATACTTGAGTCCAATAATTTTATCCTCTTCAGTAAAATAAAAGATTATAAACTGTGATGAACATCTGTACCAGAACATCCGTAGTGACAGATTACCTTAAAAAAGAAAGGTTTGTGGCGTACATAAACCAGATGACGCAAGCGGGACGTTTTCTTATCATTGTTATAACAGGTTTAAATAACAAGGTAATGCACTGCCATAGCGAATGGCACTGGTAACAGAATACGTATTATTTATTTATTACACGCATACCCGGAGATATCTTTTTTTTGTATTCGTTGGCTTGTGTGACTAATTTTCGGTTGTCAGTAGTGGGTACTGAGTGGAAAACAGAAAAGAAAATTTTACATTAGATACGTGACCTACTTGAAAGGCGCTACAAGAAAGTACAGAATAAGAATTCAAAAAATTAGAAAACGTCCAGAAGTACAGTCTACGCTAGAATTTGTAGACAACAGTTGAGTTTGTGTGGACACCTAGAGTGTAGAAGGAGACAAGGTCAGTGAAACAAAGGGAGGCAAACATTTTTGATAAAATTACGAAAATGGGAACACCTAAATAGTTATGTATTTTTTTTATTTACCTTCATTGCAACTAGTTACAAACTATCTAGCAATTTTATTCTAATACATGAGTTAACAGTGTGTAGGATAAGCTTCCACTGGAGCATTGCTCAGTATAGTTACACTTTGTTCATGTGCTTAGAATAACTATACAGATTTAGTTCACTAGTTCAAACGGTTTCTGTCTCTGCAATCGCCGAACGAGTCCAGCGTTATCAAGCAGTTGTAGCACTTAAAATGTTTACGTGTTCATGAAGTCTTCTTTGATATTTATCCGCAACCCGTTTAATCTCGTCAGCAACCGTAGGCATTTTCAGGTCCAGATAGATGTCGTAATTTCTTACGTACCATGGTGCATCAACAATACTGCGAAGAACCTTATTTTGAAAAGTCTGAATTATTTTAATATTAGATTTCTTAGTACAATCCCAAAGCTGTACACCATACACCCAAACTGGTTTCAAGACGTGTTTGTATAACAACAGCTGTTATGCAGCGGCAGCTCAGAGTGTCTTCCAAGCAGCCGCCACATTTTCTTCAATTTTAATCCAAGTTCTTCCCGTTTCTTCTTAACGTGTTCTTTCCAGCTAAGTTTCACATCCAGAGTCATGCACAAATAATTCACTGAGCCTGCGTGTGAGTTCTTTGCTAATCGATTACGACTGGTAAATAATCTGTTTTGCGGTTGGTAAAATTGAGAACGATATGTAAAAAACAGTTGCAGAGACTAGTGGCGATCGAGAAACTACTCACTGGTTGGCAAGCACATTTAGCAGCCACTCTGCCTGCCTGATACGTCAGGTGTAGACGATAAGAATTTCAGTCGGCAAAGCTATCAGATGCATTAAATACCACACGTCACTTAATCGGAAGGAGCGCGCGGGTGTTTACAGCAGCGATCGCGATCGCCGGCTGCACAAACAATGCGCATTGTTCGCGATATCGCTCGTCTGCATGTGTGTTTGTGCACGGTAGAAATAACGTCTGTTGCGTATACTGAATGCTTATAACGTGAAATCATAAAATAAAACGATTATTTGTTTATTTTCACTGCGGAATGATTATAAAACTGTCAAGTGGTTTTAGCTTTACACAGGCTTACATGACCGTGATATTATACCAACTATAACGATGGTCCAGCTATTATGGGCCTTTTAACGATGATAGGCTACAAATTCTTCATTTTCTTCTCCTTCTTGTTCGCGTGCATAACAAGCGGATACATCTGGCCTTGGCCAGCTCCGCTATTGCGTCCATCCGTCACGGTCCTGGGTTTGGGCGCCCCTTAGCCCCAACTGCTTGTGAGCATCCAGTACGAGAGTTGTTATTCACAAGATTTTACGCTCGGAAAACCAATGAAACCGACGATTGACACTGCACGAAAAACCATACAAATCACTGCTCAAACCGCAACAAACTCAACGCCTTCTTTACATATTTCTAGTGTAAGCTCTTCTGTTCCCTGAATTCGGTTGTTTTTCTGAAAATATTTTTAGTTTAACATCTCTTGTGCCAAAGGGTCTATATCGAAACCCAACCTTAGGTAGTCGTCCATTCTCCTCCATTCTGTCCAGGTGCTGTAACCATTCCCTGCGATACATCTGGATTTAGGAAGAGATGTAGGAAGCCCGAGAGTGAGATGGAGAGATACTCTGTGAAGACGGAACAGCCAAAGTGCCTACCCCGTTAGGTGCAGAAGAAGAAGAAGAGATTTTTAGTTTAAAAACAGTAGTTGGCGCGTGCGGAAAAGGAACACAATATTCACTTTATCATACCCAGCCGTTTTAATTTTTTGCCACTAAACAACAGTGTACCGGGTCGTACACCTTTCTCTAGACCAGTGGTTCCCAACCTTTCCGGACCCCCGTACCACTTTGGTCTTCCGCGTTTTTTCGAGTACCACCAGAGCTTAAGGAAAGGTTATTGGGGTTTTCTCGATAAAACACTTGATACAGCATGAATAGTATATCTTATTATTTCTAGTTATGTATAATTATTTAAATCTAAGACATAAAATTTACAAGGAACTTATTTAAAAATTAATTTCAGGTTGGTTCTATGCTAAAATAACGTATTTGGCACCGCAAAGTGTTTAGGTTGCGTTTTTATAAAGTTAATCGTTTTAAATCATGTCCGATGAAAATTTATTGTTGTTCTGAACATAAATTTCTATTTATTTTAAGCAAATACTTTTTTCTCTACTTGCGTACCACCGGTTGGGAACCACTGCTCTAGACCACGCTCCGACTTATACAGTTTCGTCACCACAATCCTACTACCATACGCGCTCAATACGATCCGCATCAAAAGTTTTCGATTGACTCGTTGCAATAATTCACTGTTGGATTTGGGTGACTCCTCCAGATTTGGATTCCGTACTTCCAAATAGGTTTTAGCACTACTTTGTACGGTAACAACTTCCTTTAAATAAAAAAAGTTGACTTTTTGCCCAGTAACCAATAAGTTTGATAAATGAACGTAAGCTTTAACGATCGGTGTTTACATTATCACAATTTTCCGGGCTGTTAGACCGTGGTCTAAATTGTTCATGTTATCACCAGACGTTTCGTCCATACCGCTGTCGGGACATCTTCAGTGGCGCGGGAACACTTTATTCCCGGACATTCGTTCGCGGGCGGTTGTAATCTGTGTTCCCGCGCCGACTGTTCCTATCCGTTCGCGGATGTTGTGATCTGTGTTCTCGCACCGACTGTTCCTATCCGTTCGCGGATGTTGTAATCTGTGTTCCCGCGCCGACTGTTCCTATCCGTTCGCGGATGTTGTGATCTGTGTTCCCGCGCCGACTGTTCCCATCCGTTCGCGGATGTTGTGATCTGTGTTCTCGCGCCGACTGTTCCCATCCGTTCGCGGATGTTGTGATCTGTGTTCTCGCGCCGACTGTTCCCATCCGTTCACGGATGTTGTGATCTGTGTTCTCGCGCCGACTGTTCCTATCCGTTCGCGGATGTTGTGATCTGTGTTCCCGCGCCGACTGTTCCTATCCGTTCGCGGATGTTTTGATCTGTGTTCTCGCGCCGACTGTTCCCATCCGTTCGCGGATGTTGTGATCTGTGTTCTCGCGCCGACTGTTCCTATCCGTTCGCGGATGTTGTGATCTGTGTTCTCGCGCCGACTGTTCCTATCCGTTCGCGGATGTTGTGACCTGTGTTCTCGCGCCGACTGTTCCTATCCGTTCGCGGATGTTGTGACCTGTGTTCTCGCGCCGACTGTTCCTATCCGTTCGCGGATGTTGTGATCTCTGTTCTCGCGCCGACTGTTCCTATCCGTTCGCGGATGTTGTGATCTGTGTTCCCGCGCTACTGAAGATGTCCGTCATCGGTATGGACGAAACGTCTGGTGAAAAACATGACCAACATAGATCATGACCTATCAGCCCGGATTATTGTGATAATACGAAACAATACATTTGTTTTCGCCTTAAGTATGAGCTAGTTTCGTTTGGTTTAGATATGTTTTACTCAGGTAAGTTTCCTGCAAGGTGCATATCAAGATACCTATCTTCTTCGTCCTTTTGAGGTAATTCCTACAAATTTTATTGTAGGTCAGGTTTTATCGCGCGCTGTAAATACTACATGCTTTGATTCGTTTATTTTGATTTTCCATTGTTTTCCGTTTCGTAGGCCTATATTCTGTTGACCTTCTCTTGGAGTTTTGTTGAGCGGAGGCAACTCTTACCGGAGGCAATCGCTAGTTTCCGCTACTACTGTTGGTGTATCACAGCAAAAAGGAATAATTGTTGCAGTACAGTTGTGATCCTAAAACACTCCCTAGCGCGACTCCCGCTTCAATTTTTTTTAGGTTAACTTTTACTTGAAAGAATCTGTTTGCCAAATACGACTGAAAGGTTTTCTTTAATTTACCTAACTTCTTGGTGCCATAACTTGTCAAATGCTTCCGAAGTGTCAGAAACCCTGCTAATTATATTGCTTTCTTTATGCGCTTCTATTTCTCTATTGTGGATAGATAACGACGAAATCCAAACTGGTGATCTTGTAGTATCTTTTATTCATGTAGTATTGGCTGAAGCGGTTTATACTCAGCTGCTTCAAATACTTTGCTCATAACGGGTAACAAACTAAACGTGACTAGTGAAATAATTACTTTCCGTATGGAAGCAATTAACAATGCACATGCTTCACAGCTAGCCATTGTTAAGTACGACGATAAATAGTCGAAGCTACCCTAGCTGTCGCTAAATCCTTACGTCCACACTCTACACGGTATTATTGCCTCTCTCACAGTCGTGCACCGCTCCTGGTGGCTAAACACACAACTACATAATTGGTTTGTAGTAACGCGTGTCGTTAATTATGTTCCTGTTTTTGACAATAGCACATTAAGTGGTGATAATAGCAACAACAACACTTGAGATACCGTAATCGAACTTAACACCTGTCTAAAAAATACACAGATCTATGATAACGTACTACTCAGGCTCAAGCAGCTATACGTGATTGTACGCACAACGTGTTTTCAGATATTTATCACTTGTGTGTGTGTGTGTGTGTGCGTGTGTGTGAACATTTAAAACAGAGTACACCTTTATTCGTAGGGTAAATAAATATCTTTACATAATAAAATATAGATTTAAGAAAATTAATATTAATAAGACTAAAGTAATGCCAGTAGTAGACGTCACAGCACTGATGGTTATCCGATTGGGAGGGGGGTAAAGTGAGGCAGACCAGGTTGCATATTGTACCTCGATAGCAAAGTTTCAGAGGATGGAATACTTACTGTTTACATTAAATCTATAATAGCTGTAGCAAAAGTAGCTTTCACGAAAAAGAACAGTACACTAATTTCTAGGAACAGTGGTATCGGGGCCAAGATAAATGTCATAGAATCTTTTGTATGGAATGTGGTTCTGTTTGAATGTGAAACACAGGCATTGGAAAAAGATACAAGGAAGGAATACAGGCTTTTGAGACATGATGCTCGGAGGAGGAATTCATGAAAGAATGGAGTAAGCAACGATAAGGTATTTAAATTGATAGATGAAAAGCGAATTTTGTGGGAAACGCCGTTGGTTGAGGCACTTAGCGACTACGATACTACAGGGAAACGTTTGCTTGCAGAAGACGAAGGAAAAAGTACCTGGAACAAACGGCTAGAGACGTTGAGAATATACAAATGTTTCAAGGAGAAGCAATCAACAGGGAAGGCCGCCCGCTTAGCTTCTGTTTGAGGATAGACGAAACAAATATTTCTTCAATTATTTTAATGTAACGTTCGGTGCAAGTAATTCTTTTACTTTACGCATATGTTATTTAATTTACATATTTAACTACATTCTTTTTCAAGAACTATTTTTTTCATTATCATCGTCAAACTTATTTATTTTTTATGTTATAATTTAAATTTTCTTTTTATATTCAGATCCTTAGTTTACATTTTTCAACCTTTTTTTTTACTTTGATTTAGATAAATAATTCTAAATTATTTTATTTATATACATTACACCGAATATCTTAAATTCTTTTAAGCCATAAAAATGTGTGTGTGTGTGTGTGTGTGTGTACATAGAAAGTATGTGAGGAATATTGTTTGTCACCTGTTGTATATATTATAGCTCCGATCAACCGGATTTTTTAAACGCGACATCAATTTATTATCTGCCTCATTTTCAGGAGAGCTAAAAAAAATGTAAGTGTAGCTAGGAATAATATGTAAGCGTTGAAATGTAGCTAGTGTGTTGGAATGTTGTCTGAATGTTAAAATAATTAATTCTTGGATTATTTTTCACGGTGGTCTCAATGGCTTCCACTCTAAAGTTCCTTTTTCTGAAGCTTTATCCGTGCTTCGTAATGTAAGGGTCTGGCCTGCAAAAGCCCGAGTAATCGAAGTCACATTGATATTTATTTATAAAGATTCTTTGCAACCTCCGAGTGTATCCAAATATATAAAGTATTCACACACACACACACACACACACACACACACACACACACACACACACACACACACACACACACACACACACACACACACACACACACACACACACACACACACACACACACACACACACACACACACACACACACACACACACACACACACACACACACACACACACACACACACACACACACACACACACACACACACACACACACACACAGTATCTCATGAGAAAACGGAGTGCCATGTACTACTAAACTACAGAATTTACTTAGAACTTTCTAAATTTTTGCCGACTCTAAATTATTATCTTTTGTTGGTATTTTTTCGCCATTGAAAATATAAATTGAGGGAAATGAGTTAAATTATTTGCAATAGGCCTATACTATTGGAAAAGAATGATTTCTTATCCTTTTTTGTTCTGTTTCGTTTTGAATAAAAGAAGATTTTTAAAAACGTGAATTCCTTGTTATTCATTAAAAATTATATAAATGTGCTCAAAATTAAATTCTCTGCAGGTTTTATCATTAAATTTTACAAGATTATTGCCATTTTAATAATAATAGTGGCTCCATTTTGTGCAACCCAATTAGTTTAGGAGAGGCAGAATAAGTTGGCTGATTAAACCTCCGATAAAATGGAAGATAGTGAAGATAGCTTACTACGCTTCAACCTTATTGTCAATTTGATAAAGCTAATTTACTCCAAACAAAAAAAGGTTTTTGAAAGATATTTAATGATTTTCATTTTAAAAAATGTTGGCTAATAGTGAAAATGCAGCTTTGAGAACCAATTTTTAAAACATTTTTAGTCAAATTACACTTAAAATCATAAAACCTGTTACAAAATTGGCATCAGTACAGATATACAGAATTGTATTATTTAACATTAATAGCATGTAATTTGGAATTTTTTTCTTGTAGCAATACCCAGAAGCAACACTTTCAGACCTGTGGATTCTTTTGTCTTTATTTTAGCATGTCCAGTCTATTCCAGCAAAATGTCGGTTTCCACAGGAAAACCCCTATATGAAATTTTAAGCTTTGAATTTTGGTAACATCAATAAACAAAATAATTTTTCGAATTTTTGTAATACACGCTGAGTATTTCTTAGTTATGTCTTTTTATAATGTGACTCTTAAATTTTACAGAAAATTTGTTTCTCCGGAAACACATTGATTATGCCTGACAATTCTATTACAACTAATAATTCATATTTGTTTGAACTAGTTTCTACAGTTTCTTACCATCATGTTGTTAGTGGATAATCTAGGTTGACGGTCAAAAATTATCTAATATTTCACTCACTTTTTGTCCAACATTTTTCTTCAAAAAGTCTTGACAAATTATCGTGCGACACCACGGTTCTGTAAAATCGGGTTGAACGAACGAAAGCGTCTCTCTGCGTGCTATAGAATAGTTTCATTGTGTAGTGCATTAGTATTCAGCGTGTGCCCAGCCGAATCGTTTGTCAGTATCACAGTGGACATGGACACATCACTGCTTCGAACCGTGATCGAGCGACAATGTAGTGTTTCGAATCGACAATAAAAACGCTTTTCGCTGTTCGCTCAACGATACGTTGTGTAGGCTACAGGGAATCGAGGCCACGGATATGAAAACTTGTAATTTCCTTTGTCGCTTTCACGTTGGCATTGTCACTCTCCAAGTGAAATATTTCTAATGTAAATACGATGTGTGCAAGCAATAGTTTAGTTTTGGAATCGATCCTAAGCCTTGTCTAGGATTAACTTAACCCTTGTCAAAGGTATTGTCTTAAAAGGAAATAGTTCTGTCCGCGCGGGGTGGGGTGGGGGGTACTATACCTGATATTTAAAGTTTCAATTTCGCTTGCTCTTCTGGTTATATGGCCAAAGTAGACTGAATATGAATTATTAATAACGTTTCGTATCCTATTCATGCGCAGTTCTTCAAATGTGAAAGCACCAAGTTGGCGTTCTACGTCTGTGAGAATACAAGGCTTGATCAAAAAGTTTGTACAAGTTTTGTTTATTTGAAAATGTATGCCGCCATTTAAATAGGAATAAATTTTAATTAGTCCTTTCAAAGTAGTTTCAGTCGGATGAACACGCTTTTCTAAAATCTTCACGACATTTCTCGAATCTATCATTTGGTACAGTCATTACTTTTGTTTTACGTCTTCAACAGTCGCGAAATGTTGTTCTTTTGTGATACCGGTACTTTCATTATTGGGAAACAGGAAAGATAGAACTGGGACAAATCCGCGAATACCGGCGGTTGCCTTGTCATTATGATATTTGTTTGCCTAAAACTGAAACAATGACGTGTGTCCTGGTGCATTATTGGGGCGCAATTTCCATAAATTTTCCTTCCGTAATCTGGTCGTTTTCTATGAACAGCTTCACAAAGTGACGTAAAATAAACGAATAGTACACTTTATTTATCGTTGAACTTGGTGATGAAAACTTATGAACACAAAACCTCAAGTTCATTTTACTGTCACGACCTTCAACTTGTTCATGACAGTCTTTAAGCTTTGTGTCATTTTTAAACCACTCGTTCGTCCGTACAGGCTCGCCAGAGCTCGCAACAAGTTTATCACGGTAGATCTGTGTACTGGACTCTTCACACAAAAATGTAATCCATGTTCTTCACTTTGCATTGTACTTCTGCAATGTCAACAAAAAAAAATCATCTGATACACCAAAATACACATTACTCAATTACCTGTCAGTCTAACTGCGCATCCAATAGGTCGAATCTTTTACACGATTGTCACTGAGATGTGTACCAACATCACTTTAAAAACAGTTTTTTAATTGGTCATTTCTAGCGCGGGAAACTTAATCTTGCGCGAACTTTCTGTATGTCATACATTTCGTATCGTTTTCGTGATACGTTTTTCTCGTACTGTACGAGGTACATAACTGTAATCGTGCATAATTGTAGATACAGATATATGACATGATATAGGGAATCATCCACAGAACACTTATGTAAGAACAAAGTGCGACCATATAATAAAAATAAATTTTAGTAAACGGTAGCTGCCCTTATTTTATTACATGGTAACAAGACATCAGTTGAAAATTAAATTTTAAAAAATGTTATCATCTGATATGATATTCTTACCAGGCGTGAGAGGATAAATGAAATCTGACAGAATTAGAAATAAAGACATTAGCAACTAAATAAATATACGTACGGCTTCTAGGAAAAGAGATCGTAGACAAAACGGAAAGAGCTTAAAGAAGAACTCGAACACAAAGCAAAATCCAATATTGTACAAATTTGAATACAAATATAATACATATTGTACAATACACGTACAATAAAATATATATTGTACACGCGTGAAATACTCGTAGCGCGAAAAAGAATGATAATATAAAACCTCCAGAAATAATGCGCAAAGTTGACCTATTAACATACTATCATACTGTGAAACTTGGTTAATTGGGAGTTGAAGGGTCCACAATAAAACTTCAAAAATTCGAATTAAGCAACTTCCAACTTGGGGAGTTAATTTTTAGTGGCATACAGTCCTTGTTAGGCGAATTAGTCGGTCACGAAAAATATGTATGCAGGCCAACTGTAAAACCGTGAAAACTAAGCCAGGAATTCAGTTACGTTATAATTCAACCACAAAGATCTATAAACTATAGTACTTACAATTGTATTCATATAAAATTACAAATTAACCCTGTCCTGTAATTATTAAAAATAAGTACTACAGTAATTGTAATTTAATAATGAAACACGTACAAATCGTTTGCTTGTTTTAACAAGAGACGATTAACGCAAATAATTTATGTAAGGAAGGGTGCAAGGAATTTAATTTGACCAAATAGGGAGAGAGTCGGAGTGGGTTTGTTATTACTTACCGCAGCACAGAAGTTTGAACTTACGGTAGGGAATTGTATTTACAGTGGATCTGATAAAAAGGAATTCTTCTGCCTAAAAGTAAACCCAGCTAGGGGATTAAAATACCAGGCATTCTGTCACGTAGGTGTAGACCTTTCGCATAGGCAGACGAAAAGTTCATAAGAAATTAATTACGATACAGTAATAACTCAAATAGATACATGGAATAGTACAAACAGATATCGCAGACTTTTATGTACCAATCAAAACGAAGATTTTTTTACAATTTTTTCTCCCGAGAGAATTATTCGAATTAACCGAAACCGTCAAAATGAACTTCAAATTAAAGGAGGATATTATACACTAATGATAAAGCAGAATTCAAGGCGACAAAAGCTAGTTGGAATTTTAAAAAAAAACGAATTATCCAAGTTTCGCCGTATTTTAAAAATACATTCAACAATTCGAGAAGCACGTCTGCCACCTATGTAAGATTAGTATACAGCACAGGTGTCTTTGAAAAGTGTATTTGGTTTGTTAAATGTTATTATTATGTTCTTATCAATTTTTAATGAAAATAATATTTAATAGTTTAGCAATGTAGGGATACGAAAAACATATTTAGCAAACGCAAAGCAGCACTGGGACGGCGCTGGCTCTCTCAGAAACCACATTACATGGGGATTGTCAGCAGAGCCTATTACTCGTCTGTCTGTCTACGACTGTGTTATGTCGCAACGGGCCGATGTTAATCGTTATTTAATTCGTTGATATTTCCTTCTGCTGGGACTATTCTGCGTGTTGCCTACGGCCAGCCAACCGAGATTTGTGCTGGCGTCTCCCTACCTCTGTACAGCTGTATAGGTAGGTAGGTACACGCGTCCTTGGTATTTCACATCACTGTTGTTGGTTGCAGGTCGTATGACGCTGTACCAACTGGTACGGCCTTATAACACACCAATCTCTCTCTCTCTCTCTCACTCTCTCTCTCTCGCTCTAGCTCTCGCTCTCCGGTAAGTAGCAATAACCGAACCGAATGCCGCACACAAATACTGGACGTGGCAAGACCAATCCGTCACGTTCCTACGCAGTACATAATTTTTGACAGCCTTCTCTCGGCGCAAACTACGATTAGAAACGTAATCACTACGATTACGTAAACTACGATTTCAAAACACGAAACAGTTTAATCGACTCTTTGTGTTAAACATAGTCATTTACGTCGGAGATTCTATGTTAATATAATTATTTTATATACAATAGTAATTATGAAAAATCATATTAGTTAAAAAATAATAAATTATAATAGTCCCAATTCTGCTACACGGTAGTAAATCTTGGGTTACGAGAACGCAGAGAGGCCATCAGAACCTCGGGCTACGACGTATTCAAGCAACAGAAATGAAATTTCCTACGAGCTGTCAAAGATTGCACAGGACCAGACAACGAAATGAAGATATTCGAGTGGAGGTTGAGATACTATACCTATCGTAAACGGAATCGGATGACAAGGCCCATATAAACTAGGCTGACTGTGCCTTTCTCTGTCTTTCTGTCGTAAAAGCTTTGTCTCTTTTTGTCTTTGCCTCAAAGCCTTTGTTTGAGACAAATCCGAGAAGTTTTACGAGAATGAACTATTTCTCGAAAACATTTTCATCAGAACTACTTTTTCACACACGTCACTTTATTATACATATTACTATTAACATAAAACATAATAACAATAGAAATAATAATAATAATTATTATTATTATTATATCATATTGTTATTGGTATCCAAGTCACTTTGTTATTTATAAATGAATAAATTACCTTAAATCCGTCGTGTGATTTTGTTTTATATTTAAAATGACGCGTTTCGGAACATATGTTCCATCATCAGATTACTTCACTCATTTGAGATCGTGAAATGTCAAAATCACATTACTCAAATGTTAAAAATTTGAGTATTTTTTTAAATATTTGAGTTAAAACATTTGAGGAATGTGATTTTAACATTTAACAATCTTAACTGAGTGAAGTAATCTGAAGATGGAACATATGTTCCGAAACGCGTCATTTTAAATACAAAACAAAGTCACACGACGAATCTAAGGTAATTTATTATTATTAACCATACACACAACATCAATCAGATTTTGTGTTTCTTATGTTGAAAGCTCCAAACATGGTGAAGGTGTCTTGCATTAATGATATGTACTGACAGCCGAGACCCGAAAACTTCAATATTTAGGGATGTTTTGAGATGGGGTGCAAACACTTACGCCGGGAAAATCATTGGAAAGCGTAGAGTAGGAATAAGGCGAATGTCATGGCTTTAGAAGCTAAGAGAGCTATTTATTTCTCTCAATATAATTTTAGAGCAGCCGTTAACAAAATGGGAACAATCATGACGGTCACCAATCTTCGAAAGAAGACGTGACGTTAAGAAGAAAATAGGAAATGCACTCACTCACATTTGGGAGATAAACGAACGATGAACTGAGATCATTTGACCAATGTTATTTGATAGTGTAGTGTGTGTGAAGAGTATTCACAAAATTCCAGTAGGTTTAAAGTGTAACGTGCGAAGATCCGATCAATCAGATACAGGTGCCGGTTTAGTCAGCGTACAGCTCAGCTCACTTCGGCAGTGATGTCACCTGGCCAATCTGACGCGCATGACTCAGCATCAGCACAACAGTCAACAAACTCGTATAACATCAGAAATTCTTTCACTGCCAAGGTTTTCGATATTCATTATACACAGTATAATTGCATTCCATTAATGCACCACGACTGTTCAACACAGCTTACATTCCATTGTCCATCGTAGTCGACTTGGGTCAATGTCACCTTGAAACTAGCCGGCTGCTCGAACTGCAACGTACACGTCACACGCAAAATATGTAAACATCATAACAGAATCTTGAATCTGTTCTAAAGGTAAATAATAATTCCATATTCGTTACGTTATTGATCATAGTCTCAATGTTCGACATAGATTAATTACAGCAACAAGTCGTAAATACTTGGACAAAAACCCTCGGTTATGAGAAAGACCGTGTTATTTTTTTTAAATCGAAGTTAACATATTACTAAAAGAGAAAACGTTTCACGTAAAACAGCAATGGAATAATTGCTCGACATTGTAGTAACATGAATAACTTATCAAACCCGCGCAACGTTTGCGAAACTAGACGACCGGCATAAAGTCACACTCGTCAAAGATTTATTTAATAATCCATTTGAGTTTGACAATCAAACAAAACAAACCGTCTCTGTTCTCAGGGAATCCCATCCGCACCGGGCACGAAGGCTTTCTGCCTCGCGGAGAGCGACCGACCCCACAAAGCGTCTGGTGGCGATGCTATGACATGAAGACACAATCTTCCGCCAACTAGCGAATAATCGCTTTGGCGGCTTCCCTTCCAGTTGTAGGTAGGCCTACCTGACGATTGACCAGCAATAGTTAATCCGGCAGTCATAGGGCTCGGTCCGGATGCTGCAGCCGAGACACGGGCACAAAGACGCCCCGCTTCAACAACGGTACGGTCTTTTACAAGATGGGGGTACGATCTGGGTCAAGCACTGAGGTATTGTGAACAGATCTAGAATTAGTCATGAAAGAAATCACTGAAGAATAACCAGGGAGACAGTCACGCACCGGTGTAATGACAAGGGGGAACTACGATAATGTTCTTGTATTATATTTCCATCTTGATATTAGATTATTTTTTACACTTTACATCACGAGGAAAATAATTAGGCTAGCTATGTATATTGGTGGACTGGATGATTGCTATTTCATTTTCCAGTTTTACTATTAATTATCATCATAAACTATACGTATGAGACTGGACAGTCCTACAACTACAGTTCAGACGTTACAACTGCTGGCCACTCCATTTTCCTCTCGGCCGCCCTATTTTTCTTTTACTGACCTCTTCATCTACATATAATCCTAGAAACGCTGCCACAACTCATTATGCACACATGTTCCCTCAGTGCCTATTTGTATCTTTCTGCTGCAAAAAAAAACTCCTTCTACCCTCAAATTTGTCCAATTACATCACTCTTTACATGATCCTTCAAAACACTTCTAACATTCAGTGTAAAAACTCATCTCTGTTGTTTCAATTCGTTAGCACCGACGTGGTGTGAGGATTCAAGTTGTATAACCGTGCACAAACGTCAACACGACCGTAGTTGTGTAAAATTTAATAACAGCGCCTTCCTTACTTTCCTGTACGTGTTCGGTTAATGGTTCTCAGAAGTCTTATTCACCTTTTTTTCACTTCTCTTCCTCACTTCAACTTTTATTTTTTTACATCCATTAACTTATTAAAGGAGCCCTAATAACTCGAATTTATTACTAACTCGAATTTAATATTTATCTTGCATTGAAACCGGCCTACGTTAATAGCGTATATTCCTCAATATTTGTAATTGTGCACAAAAAGAGTGAGCGAGAAGTAGAGGAAGGACGGACGGACAGACTCTACTATACTCAGACGGTACACGAATATGCGAGGAACCAGCATCGATGTATACTATATGGATCGCGTGCTGCACTGAATTCGGTCCGACCGCTGCACAACGGGGGGCAAGAATACTGCGTATGCTATACACTGTACCTGTACAAAGTCTGACTTTTCTGCTTTTTTATAACTGTTGTTGCTTTAGCGGGCCATATTTTGGGTTAAACGGTATAGCTATATCATATTTTAACATTAATTAATGGCTCTAAAGTGAGAGGTTTTTAATAAGTTTTTCTTTTCCAAAATAAACACATTTGTTTCACTGTAAGGTTTCAGTATTGTGACACATTATTTCAGTTTATCGCTAAGTTCTATTGCGTTCATAAATACTATTTATGAACATTTAATGTTGAAGACAGACTAAAGATTAAAAATAAGGGAAACAAAGAATAAAAGACCTGTTCCGTAAACTTTAATATGTTTATTGCGTAAAAGAAGCTGGCGTATACGCTCGCCATGGTCGTTAAAGTGTTCAATTAGCAATCCTAATTTACATAAATTTTTTTTATTTAATTAGCTACATATTAATTGTATAAAAATTGTTTACATTAAACACTACTAAATAATACAAATTTATTTAACTTTTGGCGGACACCAAACTTAGAGAAGGTAGCTGCAGCGGTTCTTTTCTTAGCGGTATCATAGCACAAGATTTTATAAAATAATGTCCCTATTAATTTGATAAGTTTCACTTCATGGCTGTCTTCAGAAAAATCATTGTTTGAAATATGTTTTCTAAACACTGTGCCGGCAAAGTTTTTGCATGCTGATATAATCATTTTTTCGGTATTAAGTTTACTGTCAGATATAATCAATAAATTATACATAAATTTTACAATCTTTAAAAGTCTGATGACGCTCTAATTAATTATAAATTATATTAATTATACTTCAATAATTATAATTATACATCGATGGGAACCAGTTTCAGTTGTTACGAAGTTAAAGTCTGAAGCGAAAACGAAGTGAAAGTTTCAGTTTTTACAACAGCCGAGTCTGACGCACTCCACATAACTTTCTTAATAAATCAAGTTAAGTCTTAAGGCAGCGTGACCATGATTCACTTCTATTTCCCGAACCAGCTCGCGATGCTTTGTTATACGTTCTTTTGCTCAGTTTTATCATCGTGTCTCCGTGGCCGAACGGACAAAATTACAAAACTTGTTACACTAACAACAAACTGAAAAAATAATCTATGCCAAGTTTTTGTTCTTCGACAACTTTCGTTTCTATACTTAAATTATAGTCAGCGTACGACAGATTATTAATGAGGCTTGAAAGCCCAATAGCAATAATATACATGCTTCGTTGATTGTACGTACAGAGGCGTTTGATTCCGTGTGAAATGGCCATGAGTTGGACAATACTAATACGTGTTCTGAACATTCGATATATATCTGATACAAAAACTGTGTATGAAGACAATATTACTATATCAGAACGGGAAAGCACTAACCAAAACATTCAATGATGCGGCTGGAATATAACAGACCGCTCCCCGAAAAGTCGGTGTACCTCTGTAAAATGTGTAGCTCCTAACTCTTGGTTACTGAAAGGTTGCTAAATTGCCAAATTAAATTATTTTACCTTAATCCGTCACTGTGACCGCTTGGTTTCTGTCTTCTTACGCGTTTCGGATTAAACTTAATCCATCATCAGAGTAAAAAATCCGTCAGTTATGACTTCGTTAAAACATTAAAAGGAGACACTAAAGTACATCTATTTATATATTATACAAACACAGCGACGTACGCGGATGTGAGTGCGCACTCGACACCGGTTGAAGACGTACTGCCACGACAGTACTACTGCTACTGTACTTTGGCAGTACGTCTTCAACCGGTGTCGAGTGCGCACTCACATCCGCGTACGTCGCTGTGTTTGTATAATATATAAATAGATGTACTTTAGTGTCTCCTTTTAATGTTTTAACGAAGTCATAACTGACGGATTTTTTACTCTGATGATGGATTAAGTTTAATCCGAAACGCGTAAGAAGACAGAAACCAAGCGGTCACAGTGACGGATTAAGGTAAAATAATTTAATTATAATAATTGTGACGCGGATACCAGTACAATGACTTTAAAAATAAATTGCCAAACTGAAGAAGGAAACTAACTAATTTTAAATATGCCGATGATCTTAGTTGCAAATGAAGAAGAATTAACAGAAACATCCTCTCTACAATCTTCTGTTAATTCTAGACGGCAGCTTCCTCTCTAGAACCTTCCTAGATCCCAGCCTTCAGTAATGTTAATCATACACTTATTAAGTCGATACAATGACCTATGCGTCCCATGCCATTCTTGATTATTTTCCTTGTTTCCGGGATTGAATATGTCCATTTTACGTTGGACAACCGCTCACAACCCGCTTCTCAAATGTCTCTACCAGATTCTTTTGTCGTACACGTCTGACCCGCAAAGACACATGTTTTAACCAATTTCTTCGCCGTCGTTAAACTGACGTTCTTAGAAGTTAATAACGTCGTATTAATGTGAACGTTACTTTTGATTTACTTGGTTTATTTTTGGTTTGGCTTCATGTATTCTGTACTCCCATCACGTTTGATATTACAGCTTTCTAACTTTTGTAAGATCAACTAATTCATTTTACTACTAATTATTTTTGTATCTGTGGAGCAATCAATCCCTCTGTTTACAAATTTAGTTTATAATGCACTTTTAGTACGACATCCTGTTTAAATTGCTCTCATCGGGAGTCACTACAGCAGTGGTATCCACAAACACTCGCATTTGCGCTGTTTCGTCAGGTCAGAAATGCGG
The DNA here is from genome assembly GCA_034769895.1 of Magicicada septendecula. Taxonomy (NCBI): domain Eukaryota; kingdom Metazoa; phylum Arthropoda; class Insecta; order Hemiptera; family Cicadidae; genus Magicicada; species Magicicada septendecula. The sequence continues at coordinate 775,555,419 of CM068368.1, forward strand.
TTCCGATACTTGTCAGAACTGTTTTGTCAACAGAAAACTCCTTGCATTTATTAAACACCAGAAGTGTGTATAGGCCTATATATAAATACCGCTGGGAAGTGTAATTTTGCTCGTACTCCCAGCTTCCCTATAGATGTCGCGGATTCTTCTGAATTTGGATACAAGTTTCTAATTAGTCTCATGTTCTCAAATTCCACGTAAACACGACTTAGACGGAATTTGTTTAGACAAAGTGTCAACTTACACAGAACGGTCGCTTAAAATAGTAAACTCGTTACCCGTTCAAATTAATTAAACTTGTTAATGTAATAAGAAAGGAATTGTAACTAGTACAATGAATGGATTCGGTTTATTCTCAATGTAACATGCAAACACTCAGCAGTGCAACGTAACACTTTGTAGCGTCAGCGTTAATAGTTTTCCAAACAACGCACGAATGTATGCAATACAGGAAACCAGCTACAATGTATGCAATACAGCCAAGCTGTGTCTCCGGTTACCTAGCAGTCTAGTTTACAGCTAATTAATCAGTTTATTAATTCATTTTACACTGTACTTGCCTGTTATATCCTTGGTAGGTGCAAGCAAGCTATATGCAACGTTAGTTACAGTATACGTGTTATTGCAATGCACGAATTCAGTCACCGTTCGAAGTTGTAACCCACAAATATTTAGAATTATTTCGTTCATTATAAACGGGTGTATTTGAAAAGTTATGATTTTGTTTGTGTATTTTTTAGAGTTTGGAATTTGCCAAGGGTGAAATTTGATTTTCAGTTCTGTCGACTGTTTCCCGTGTTCGATTGAAACTTTTGAGAAGGAACATTTTTGGGTGTTCATCTTCATTTCGTCTTCACTGTAAGGCTTAAGCTTGCACTGTGTCCCGTTTAACACACACACCACTCACTTTTTCTTTGTCTTGCCAAATCTCTTCTGCCAGAACGTATATAACGCTGCCATCCATTCTCATTATACGTCGCAGCGAATTTTCTAAACATTCGCTGTTTTTCTCTTAAGTAAAATGTATTTCACTTAAGAGACATCGACAGCTGCAAACGCTGTTTTGTAAAACTCTGTCATTAACAAAAATATTTCTAAGTCTATTCTCACCTCCCCATTTCTGATCTAGTGTCTTGGAACGCAATCCTTGATTCGTTTTAGGAAATTTCGTCTTGACGTACGGTAGACACTGTTCACGTTTCCTAGTGAGGTCCACGACGTACTACCGTATAATACGACCGTATCTTCATTACGTTATGAAACTTATCAATTATTCGAAGATTTAAACTGTAAAGCAATTTGGGTAATACAGGAAAAGAATTTCCCTTCTGCCAAGCGCCAACGACCTTTTCGGAGAAAACGAATAGCGGATAGTTAGCCTTTTAGTCTAAGTGAGCACAAGGATACCCTTTAACGTTTCTGGGGGGGGGAGAGGACTGCCTCGAAAGTGGGCTAAGAATCGGCTGGAAACGGAACAGGATCCAGAAGGCGAGCCGAAACAAATTACATTAAAGAGTTTCAAGGTATCTAAGGTCTGTGGACATGAACATCATTAAAAGGAAATGTTGATGCTGAGAAATTACTGGAACTACTTAGGGATTATAAATGTGTGATTATAGAAGTTATTGAATTTTGGCTTTTGAATGAACTTGAATTTTGGGTATATGGTAGGCTTCTCAAAAGGTCGTGGATGAGAAAATTCTCGTACAGAAATGTCGAGAACGGTTCCATTGTTCAGGGCGCCTGTGTCGAGTTCGGACAGACGTGGTGATTGCCAACTTCTAACGAGAGACGGAACCAAAAGTAATATGTGATATTGTATCGAAGCAAAGGACTCATGGCAGAAACATTAACGGAAAAGCAAACAAGAGCAAAAGCAAACAACCTAGATCTTCTACGATCAAGTAGCTGTAGAATTAGGTACAGGAATACAGGAGTTGCCTTTACAAAGAAATATGAATTCTAAACAGAGGACGATTAAATGATCTGTTTACATATAACAAGAGCTCTGATATCAGAATATAACAATCCCCAAATTGGGATCGCTCTAAGAGAAAATTCGGGTGTTCAGAGAAATGCTAACACACTTTAGGTATTCATATTTACACATTTGTCGATTGAGTGATACACTGTATCTTGACAGAAAACGTTTAGTTCGTAAACAAACATAATAAAAGTTGATTCGTCATAATTTTATTAGACAAACATTATCCTGTCACTTAGAGGAAATGCTGGAGATTTACAATTGGATAACGAAGTTATTTTTATCATTAGATTAGCAAAGTACAAAATATTCTATAAAGTAATGGACTGGCGTGTAGTTTGGTAGAGATCCATTAGCGTGATGAGGTTCCAGCAGACCTCTTTCACCCTGCACAGTCGTGCTGGCCACCGATTTTTTACTCTTTTTATAGCGCACTCTTGTAGAAATAGTTACAGTAATGTATCTGAATGGAATTCACATTTCTTCGGTTACTTAGTTCGTTACGAAGAATGATACTCTTCGTACTTTCTTGGCAGAAAAACCTTTACGTCGTATGAATCGGCAAACATAACAAAATGTTGGTTACACTATCATTTTTCAGTCGTTACATTCTATAGGTGTTAACGAATACTTTGGACTGACATCATTATACGACTGCAAAGTTGGACTTGCTAGTACCGTCTCCTTACCGGAATCGTTGTACTACAGCAAATTCCTCCGTTAGGCAAAGGGAAAAGTAAAATTACTATAGAATCAAATCAATATTTCACAAACATTTCAATATATCATTAGTTTTCTTCTGAATTTCCAAGGAATAGACTCGCTAGTCCTGATACCCACCGTTAGGCCTACTATACAGGCCCCTAGGCTGAACATGTGATACGGGCCCCCAACTCGGGGGGGGGGTGTCTGGAGGTATGGAAACCCCCCAGTAAAACGGGGTCCAGGTCCCTCCACCGGAAATTTTTGAAAAATATATCTACCAGAATTGCAAATAAAATCGCTGTTAAGTGTAGAAATTAAATTGGGGTACACTGTTTTCTGTAAATTTTTAATACTATATTATACAATTTAACGGTTTCAGGATATCTTATTGTTCAATGACATTCTGGATTCTATGAAAATAATAATAAAAGATTTCAATCGTTTTTGTATTACATTTAAAAGACGCTAATCAGAATAAAACTGTAGGAAAAATAAAAACAAGCGATTTCCAAAGGAAAATAAATAAATGTCATTGTAGTTATCACAATTAAGCATATTTTTAAAAAGAACATAAAAGTAATTAGGATATATTTATATTGTACAAGTCTGTAACTAAATCATAATATTTCTGCATCATAAAAAGATAATACAACATTCATTAAGTTTTCAATTGATTTATTGGCACTCGCCTACACTTAATTAAATTTTAAAAAGTAGTATAATATTAAATATTATTTATTAAATATGTTAATAAAATAAAAAAGTCATCAACAAAATTGTTTAAAGTTAAATAAACTTAATTTTTTCAAATTAATTTAATTGCAACTTTTGGCCCACCTATGGGGGTAAAAGATCGCACTTGGCACGTTTTGGAAATATGTTTATTTACTTGTGTTGCAGTAGACGAAATTACAAAAAAATGGTCTTGATCGAAGCTTAAGGGATTCACGATATTTCTGTCAAAATATAATGAGTCTCAGTGCAAGGAATGCAGTTTGAGATGAATTTAAAGTTTAAGTGCGCACTCTTGCCCCACTCTACCCTATACATGGCTCATGATCCCACCTTTTTCTCTAATAACTTCTACTGTTTTCTGAAAAAACGAACCACATAATTTTTATGCAAATTGACTGTTCTTTTTTTTTCTTTTTATTTGTGGTGCTGGCCCCTAGGCTGCAGCCTATGTAGCCTATGCTTAAATCCGGCACTGCTTGGGGAACATCACCAACAGGCTCGAGCTGGAAAATGTATTTCACTTAAGAGACATCGACAGCTGCAAACGCTGTTTTGTAAACACCACGGTAAAACAGATAAGATCAATGAAAGTACGATTACAGTTAGTTCACGACCGTTCATCCATCAAGGTATCCACTACCGTGTGACCGGCGGCGTAAAAAGTGTGGGAAAAAACTGCGCGGTCAGTTGTTTTACAAGGAAAGGAAACAAACGACTCTAAGAGACGGAACCGGTGGTTGGAAGAGATAAGTGACTCGAAGAAATCGCTGAGTCCGTGAAAACGATGTATAAATAACGGAGAAACGAGTCGCAAGTCCAACCTGACGAATCGTGACGTAACGAAGAAAATCTCCGGAGCATACAGCAGCTGTCTGTCTGGTTTTTACTGGAGTCGATTTTCCAGCAATGACAAGTAATTAGAAAATAACGTGTTGTGTCAATGTGTACAGCTTAGACAGTGGAAACATATCGAGTACTTGAGTACTTTCTCATTATAACCATTTCACTTTCTTATATAATAAAGAAAAAATAAACTATAAGGAAAGTTATAGACAAGACAGCGCGAGTTAACAGATCAAGCAAAAAAACAGTTTGATAAAAACTCAGTACTAACACAACGACACTTCAGTAAGAATTGTATTTTCTCTACTCGCCATTAGAAATCCTATATTTTCGTTTCATTTACCGACAGCGTTCTGCTTGTAAATTTACAAGGATCTGGTCAAAAATTTCACGCGTTTTTTGTATATTTAAAAAAACTATGTCCTTATTCAACTATATTTCTTAACTTCCATTCAAATTAATCTCCATTCATGTACATACATACGTACATATCCGACCTTGGCCTCCCTAATGATCTGCCTCCAGATAGTCCGATCATGTGCCTTGGTCTTTCACGAGCCGACACTCATCCTAATCAGGTCTTCTGCCACTTCTTTAGAAGACAGGTCTTGTCATCGTTTTCTTGGCCTGCCTCGTCTTCTGCGCTCATCGATATACTCATTCATTATCCTTTTGGGGAGTCTTTGGTTGTCCATTCTTTCTACATGCTCCATCCAGCTGATTCTTCTGGACTTTATAAATCGGACTATATCTCCATGTTTTAGAATGGAGTCTATTTCTTGATTAGATCTGATCCTCCATTCTCCATTACAACATACTGGTTCGAAAATTCTTCTAATAATACAAAATTTATAGAAAGCTAGAAAGCCAACCACCACAGATACTACAATACATGCTAATTCACACCACCCGTTTATACAAAAAATGGCACCCTTTAATAGTTTAATACATACATTATTAACAATACCAATGGACGCCAGTGATTTCAATGAAGAACTAACGACAATTAAGCAGATAGCTATAGCTAATGGATATAAGGCGTTAATGATAGATAACCTAATCAGGCAACATCGAAAGAGAAAGGAAAAGAACGGTACGCCCCGTAAAAATCTAGATAATACAAGGTATATATCATGTGAATATGGCAACACCTTACCCAAAGTATTAAATAGTGTGTTCAACACGTCAAATATTAAAATGGCATTCCGCACTTCTAATACCATTGGGAAAATACTTAAATCGAAACAATCCACACCATTAGAAGAGAAGACAGGGGTATACAAGATTTCATGTAGCGACTCTAATAGCTATTATATCGGACAAACTGGTAAATCTTTTAGTAAACGTTTCAAAGAACATCTCCCCCCAAAAAACATTAAAAAACTAAGTTCCAGTTTTGCACGCCATTTAGTTGATAACAATGATAATTACACGAACTTCAAGACCAACTTTAGACCCCTGCATATATGTAAGAAAGGCAGATACATGAACGCTGCTGAAGAATTTGAAATATATAAGGCACAAAAAATTCTCAGTAAAATTAAAGGTAGTGACACAAATAATAGTAAGAATATCCCTGAGTTCCTATTAAATAATCAACTGCAGTTTCAATCAAACTCACTATATCACGTAGTATCAAAGATAAGATTGAAAACACACGGACTACAGAGTAAATAACGTACAGTAATAACAACAGTGCGGGCTCGACTTCAACGCGGTGCGCACCGGCCGTATATGTTCCGTTCACGATTGTGTTTTTATGTGTTCGTTTATTTATTTTATTTTAATGTATTGACGACCTCTTCTATGGAGTGAAGCACCTGATGATGAGACATACGTCTTGAAACGCGTCGTAGCGACAAAAAAAGTAAGTCACTGACGGAACTATTAACGTAAGTTTTTGAATATAATTTCAAGTGACTTGGATACTTGTGAAAAATGAATCTTAAATAATAATTTTCCTTTCAAAAGTCCTCAGTGCCTTCTCATCAACTGCTCTTATGTCCAGGTTTCGGAACCGTATGTCACTACAAGCCTGATCATTGCTTTGTACGTTTACTGTTTAGTCTCTTGGGTGAGAAGACTAGATCTTAATCTGCACTCATGTATGTCAACGTTTTTAACAGTCTTAAAAACATTTCTGAATTGCACTTTCTCCGTATAGCCTTGTGCCCCCACTAAACGTGTTTTTTTTTTTTTTTTTTTTTGCTTTTTCACCGGTCGCCACCAAACGTTGCTGTCGTAGAGTTTACATCATTCTTTCAAAGAAAAAATATCAAGTAGAGCCATATACGTTACACACGGTAGTTACAGGAATCATTACGGTGTTATTTTTGGATAAATGTTCTGACGTGAATTCTGATGCATTATTATGATGCAATTTCCATAAATTATCCCAAAATACATGACCGTTGTTTTGTTGTTTTTTTTTTTTACTACCAGTTTCACGCAACTCACGTAAAATACCCAATTAATGTCCTACCCTTTATCCCTTTATTGACTATAACGTATAGTAATAAAAATTCATGGAATACGCTACCACGATCTTCATGTTAATACCACAATTTTCAGCTAATTCACGACGGCCTAAGAAGCTTTTGTACCGTTTTTAAACAGCTCGTCCATGCATATTAGAGACTATAAAAGCTTTCACCACGTTATAGCAGTTAATTTTAATTAATCGTCAAGCCATGATTTGCACAACTTGCTGCAGATATCTCTTATCATACCATGATTGCGATTTCACACACGCACACACACACAATTTTTTTATAACGTAACTTAATCAAATTTTGTTTTTATTAAAACGATGAATCGAATTTAATATTTACACTCTGTAGACTCTTACGAATGTGGAGATCCCCAGTCTGCACACAAGCTGTCGTATGGTATACCATCCGCGCATAATATTCACACATGTAATGCTTGAGTTTACAAGTGAAGTCAGGATTCTTTAACCACACAACCGTGCTTTCGCTTAACCAGACAATAGTAATTTCTCTAATTATTACTACACTATTAACCCATCTTTCACATGCCTTAATAAAAAAAATCGGCTACTTTCAAACGGTCTTATCAGTAGCGTGGCGTCCATGTAACCGCTGTTGCCGGCGGCAACAATACTGGAAATAAGAGAAAATAATATTAATTATATGACGGAATGAGCTATTGAATAATTTTAAATCCGAACAATATTGGTAGGGAAACTTGAAGAAAAGCGTAGCATTGCTTTCGAACTGCTGCGCACTTGAATCGTCTTGTGTTGCCGGCTCAGACATCGGCAATGTTTTACTGTGTGTGGTCATTGACCTCGTAGTAGTTGTCACTGTACAAACTGTGGGGGGGCATCGTCCACCCAATGTGTTGCCGCTGTATAAACCGGCAAAACGCTCAGTTAGCAGATTCGTTTTCGGAACTGACGTGCAGCAGATGCTACGTACCTATTTGTGTTTTGTTCGTTTTTAATTCGATTCTTTGTGTTCTGATATTCTGTGTACGTATAATGAGAGTCAGATCCCGTTGAACCGGGACCCTCTTCTTCTCCCAGCGAAAGATAGAAAACGGTATAAAAAGAACACTTGGTACAAGGAAAAATTCGAATTAATTTTTACGTTACGTTTTAGGCCTGTCACAACCGGCAACAGCCATGTACCCACGCCACGCCACTGACTGTCGAACCATAACATTACAAAACAATAATCACTCCACATCTAAAGAGTTATTGTGACATTAACAAACATTCCTTACGTCTTATACAAACGTTAACACTAGGTTTATTATTGTTGGATCAAAAGTCGTTGAAGTTTGGAACTGCAGTGCTAGACCACCAGCTACGAGGAACGCTGGATCCCTACCTGGTACCAACCGACATTAAAAAGGTGCCCACTCTTTATCATATTGCTGACGGATACTTCCCTTCGCTTTCTTTGGGTCTTCACGATGTAGCGATGATCTTTTCAGAAACTTAAAATTACCTGTTCTGAACCATTCGCTAGAAAACGAGGAATAGCCTTGAGGGAATACTCCCTAAACCAGCAGTTGGCAACCTGCGCTCGCGAACCAATTTGTAATTTTCTTTTCTTTTGAATGAAGAAACGCACCCGAATTGAACCTGCTTCGAAGTACTGTATTATCAAATGGTACAAGCCATTTACCGAACCGCGCTACGTGTTCTCCCAATACGATTGTCGAGCTTGTCGCCTAGAGCCTGTAAACACCTTTCTCCCCAAAGTGATTTTTCAAGTTTTACATTTCTGTGCATTTTATGAAAATAAATAGTGTTGTTGTGGTAAGTTCATTAAATTATTTTTGTTAAAATGTTTTCCTGTATAACTTTCTTTTTGTTTAAAGTTTTGTTAGTTTTAACGTTCGTCTGCATGATGACAAATTATTGATGACCTACTCCTAATGTGAAATATTTTCACTTTATATGAAAAATATTGCACAGCTTTTTTTTTGTTTCGGTGTTCCACGCCGCTAAATATAAGCGCAAGGTATTATAAAGTGACAGTTAATGTCTGTAACGTCCAACTATTGACCACTGATGTCCAACGTCCAGCTCCGCACCTTTCTATTTTCCATCGATGGTGGTGGGCCCATTGAACTGGTCCTCAGTTAAATACGTGCCCCCATAAATTCAAAGGTTGCCTACGACTGCCCTATACCATTCGGTTTAAGAATAAGAACTACTACTTTTAGTTAAGGCTTCCGTGGTGCAAGGCGTGATCAACTTTTTAAAATCCCAGGTGCCGATGGAACAGCAGTCGGCTGACAAAAGGATCGCCCACTGAAGATGACTCTAGCAGTTGGAGTGAAAACGTTTTGGATGTTAAGGAATGGATCGCGGCTCGACAGTCCAGGAATTTTCATCTACCCATTAACCGTGAAAGCTAGTACATCTGTAACTACCTGCAGTCATCGGCCAGTTTCTACGAACACCGCTAACCTGCTCGATACCGATTTACCTGATATACCTTTATGCGAAACGTTTTACGTTTTGGTCGCTATGTAGGCTATGTCTCGTGTTTCTCTATAGACAAGTCCTTACACCAGCAGTCGGCAACCCTGCGCCCGTCGATAAGGTTAGACGCGCCCACGAACCAATTTGTAGTTGTATTTTCTTTTGAAAGAAGAAGCCCACCCGAATTGTACCTGCTTCGAAGTACTTTATTATAAAATAGTACAAGCCATTTCAAATTTTAATTTTATCTAATACAATAATTACTTTACGTTAGTTTTTTCAAGAAAATGAACTGAAACTTTTATGTTTTAAATGTGATTTTTTCAAAATTTACATTTCTTTATAAAAATAAATAGTGTTATTGTGATAATCTCTTTAATTTATTTTTATTAAAATATGTTCTTGTTTAACCATTTTTTTTCGTTTAAAGTTTTGTTAGTTTTAACGTGTGTGTGCATGATGAACACATTGCTGATGACCTACTCCTAATGTGAAAAAGTTTTACAAATTTATATGAAAAATACTGCAAAGCTTTTTTTGATTCGGTGTTCCACGTCGCTGATTTTTGTAATTTTCCACGACAGTTCATATTTGTAACCTCCAGCCATTTACCATTGATGTCCAACGTCCAGCTCCGCACCTTTCTATTTTCCATTGGCGCGGTGGGGAGGGGTGCGCCCATCGAACTGGTCCTCAGTTATTATATGGGCCCCAGTAAATTAAAAGGTTGCCTATGACTGCCTTACACTATGTCGTAGCTTGTTTCAGTGGAGTTTCCAGAATATAGTATACGTCTCTGTGAATGTTATCTTAGTGCCAATCAAACTGCATGGAACAGCTAGATTCAATAAATAATGGGAACTCGCGAAAGATTGACAATGCCGCGCGCGCGCGCGCACACACACACACACACACACACACAACGTCACAATATCACAATAAAAGTCGTAACGAATGCAAAACAAAACGGCAGCGTTCAATCGCTGCTGATACTGTAACAGATAACAGATTGATTAAATGTGCCTGCAAATGCAACTTGTTTATGAAGCGTCAGTCAATATTTGCACAGCCTATATTGATATTGATACTGCATTATTTATAAAATATCAAACATGCGATAATAACAATTTTAATTAGCATCACTGCTACAGCTTATTAGTTAATTAATATTATAAGAAACGGAGACTGCCGATGATACTAAAAAAGTAATTTAAAAAAATACCAAGAGTTGGGCACCAGAAACTGTACAACAGTTTGAATTGAAACTATACAAGAGTAAAAGAACTCACTTTGTGTCAGAAATTAATTTTCAGTATTAAAATTACTGATAAGTGAAGAAAGAGACAATACAGAAATTCAAGCCTGAATTAGTATAGACACGCTCTTAACATGTTCGATAACTTATGTGCTGGTTAAGCAAAACTAGATCAAAATAAAGAAAATGTATTATTTATGAAACAACAGTCAGGAACTTGGGAGAGAGGCTGTGGTACAAACGTGGCCTGGCTTGGATTGCCTCCACTGGCAAAGTAATATCTAGTTCTAATCGAAGCTATAGGTTCCATATACCCAAGAGATAATCTGTAACACACACACACCAAGCCCAGTATGATGAACACAGAAGGGAATAGTAACGATTATTAATTGCAACAATCAATGCTCTTGAAATGAATGTCTGGACGCGATCACACAGAATATTATAATAGATCGGATACGTACTGAAATGGTCATTGAATCGACAGGAATGAACTGAAAATAGACGACAGTAGAACTTCACAAGAACTTCTCGATCACAGTCATGTTAAAAGAATTTTAAATCAGACTATCCTATCAAGCCTTAGACCGAATAACTGGCTGGGGCAGGAGAAAGGGCGAACGGGAACGTCTTGGTATCAAACGAAACGATAATTTTAAACGAACGGGACATGGAAAAACAATATGAGATAACAAAAATGTGAACACCGGCAGCATCTATAGACGCTCCATACCGGTCACACATAAGTAGCATAAATATGTAAGTACAGAGAGTTAGGTATTTAAACGTGCTGATATGACGTCATCGTACGTGATCACAGCGTACGCAAACGGAATTGAGTTCGCTGAAACATTATTCATATTTCTTCAATTTTCTTCTTTCTGCATCGTACTAAGGTAGTCAACCTTAGTTTTCTACAATAAGTCCTCTCTAGAGCAAATCTTATCTAGTCCAGTGTACGACAGTAGGTCTACTCAACTGGGTCATTGTCACATCTTCAAAGAGCCATTGCCATGACCTCTTTAGGTAGCTTGAATCCAGCCTAGCTAACTTCGTTACCATGTGTAACTTCTCTCGCCGAATGGCAAACGGTAATTGCAGGGGCGTATTTACGGGGGGGGGGGACGAGCGGGACCAAACCCCTCCCCAAAGAGGATTGAAAAAGCTGACGAATTCTGTTAATCTCTTAATTTTTATGCTGTTTTATTTTGTTTTCCAGCTCTGTACGCAAATACAGTAATAGCTCCTTTTCAGATATACAAACAGGTTTATTACACACCATTAGCACATACGTTTGAAATATGAAATAAGCTATAGGAAAATCAATTCAGTTAATAAGTATCTTTTAACAGTGTTTCAATAATGTGTTTTTTGTATTTACCGTTTACTCTAATGTGACTGATTTCAGTATGTTATCACGCGTTTTTCAGCCGCTTTAAAGATAGTAATGTTGATTAGTCTTAACCTATTTCTCCTTCCGTATGAAGCCGACCCAACCCCGGACCCCCAAGCCAAATTCTAAATACGCCACTGTAGCCTATAATTGTGCTTACAAATTCTACCGGAATTCTTTCAACAAATCTTTATTATATTTAATTCACTTTCTACGTTTCCTTGTATAAAGAAAACTGAATCCAATCAACGTGATAAGAGATTCAACACGGTCCCTTTTTAAGTCAAGAGGTGTGTAAGGGGAACCAATGAGTACCAGCCTGTACAATGAATTTTTTACTCTTCACATTTAACAACTTAATATAATAAAATTGTTATTTGTTTTGTCGAGGACATTTGAATTTAAAAATTAAAGTCATTAGCAATGCAAATTAATTGTTCTGAGGATTTGATCTTTTGTTTCTCTTGATAGCGTAATTTTGTTTATCTAATCTCTATCAGACCATAATTATTCATTTCATTGTACCAAATTTTTATCAAATCGATGATTATTTGATATTTTTGACATTTTTTCTTTTTATTATTTTAAAACTTGATGTACTGACATTTCTTGGATACGACAACTTCGTAAATTATTGTTTTCTCCAATAACTTATAGCTTTTAATTCTTATCTTAGTGTAGATTCATCAGTAAACTAGAAACAAAAACCATTTGTTTGTAATGGACTTTCTTTTGATTTAGTTATTTGTTTTATTTTCAAACATGGGTCTGGCCCCTCCCCGAAATCAAAACATGGTTACGCTCTTGTTTTCATCAGTTAATTGCACTCTTTTGTTATTTTTTTATATTTATTAACATAATAATTACGTGTAAGAGTGTATTCTTTTTTTATTGTTACTTTAAAAAAATCACCAGTGTGTTAAATATCATGTATAAAATATTGGAAAATATTCATATATTTGTTGGGCGTCTTCTTGAAGCAACAGACAACGCTCAGTATTGGTTCCAAATTCTCTGCATACCGATATTCAGCCAGTTAATTGTTCTCAAACTCTCGTACACTTAGCTACGTTTGTTGTAAGAGTAACACAGATCTCACTGACCTGGACACTTAATATTTTTTCAAACAAAAAGAGGAAACACATACCATGCATTATGATCACGTGTTATTTACATGAATTCCCTGTTCTGTGATGTTTTCCATGTTCTTTTCGTGTTATTATGTATAGGAATGTGCACAAAGTGCGTATGTATATTATACTGGCGCATACATGATAATGTACATTTTATTTACTATTGTAAATAAAACGATAAATAATGAACTATCGAAGTATAGTTAATGAATAATGAATAATGAACTATCGTTAATTCATTATTTATTCCAATGGAGATACAGCCATATCGAGTCTTGGCCAGTTCAGTTGATCTCTTGACATAAAGTTCTCATACGAGATTTGATCAAAAAGTTTATGCGTTTCTTGTTTATTTTAAAAATTATATCTTCATTCATCGAGACTTATACTGCCCCCTTCAAAGTAGTCTTAGTTGAATGTAACTCGATTAAGCCAGCCGTTTTACAGTCTTCAAAATATTTCAAGCATGCACTTTTTGGTGCAGCCTTCAGCTCGCTTAGCGAATTTCGTTTTACGTCTTCAACGGTCGCGAAACGTTGTCCTCTCGAGGAAACATTGCGTTGGGAAACACCTGGTGAATAGGCAGCTGCCGCGTCATCATTACGCCGTTTTCTTTTGCCTAGGCTGGCAAAATTCTTAACAAGTAATGAAGTGCGTCCACGCGCATTATCGGGCTGCAATTTTCATAAATTATTCTTCTGTAAATCTGGCCGTTTTCTACGAATAGCTTCGTAAAATTTTCGAATAGTATTATTTATTTACCACTTCGCCTAGCCATGAAATTTAGTGGAACACAAAAACATAATCTTCATCTGACATCCACGATCTTCAACTCATTTACGGCAGTCTTTGAACCTTATAAACCGTTTGTTCACGCACTGCAGTCTCGCCGGAAACCTGAACACGTTTACCAGGACAGAGCAATTTATCTCACAGTTTACACAAAATTTAATCCATGTTCTTCAGTCTTACATTGTAGAAAGACAAAAAAGTCGCCTATTACACCTACGGATGACTTACTCAAGTAGGTGTGAAATCTAAACTATACATCAAATAGTGCTAAAATGTTAGACGATTGTCACTAACATGTGCACCAACATCACTTAAAAACAGTTTGTAATCGGACACTTGTAGCGGTGGAAACTGCAAAATTGCTCGAAATCTTTTATCAAACCTCGTACATTCACTTGTTACCCTATCACTCTACCACATTCCTCATTCCTCTTTTCCCACTGGTCGCTTCCTCCTCCCTTTTGTCCTCTACCCACCATTTATTGGGACTCCGTCTTCCGGCATTCGCAGTACATGTCCCATCCATTAGAGAAGCTTCCTTTCTATATCCTCGGAGAATTTGGTTTGTTTGTTCAAGATTGTACCGAACCCAGTAAGTTCTTCCTTCACCATATCTACGTACCACTTTCCGCTCCAAGACACCCAACATATCGCAAGGCTTTTTTCCGTTTGGGTCCGGTTCTATAGCAGCCGTAACTTACCACTGTCCGGAAAACACTTTTTACAGCTGGACACTGCTAGATTTCATAAAGGTTTACAAAAGACGTAAACAGAAAACGTATCCCGGAATCTGAGAAACCGTCCGTCAAGATGAAACATAGAGCGGTTTCCCCTCCTCTGTTTCGTTTCAGAATGGAACCCAAATCGCAGAATTCGTGAACTGATTAAAAGTTGGCGCTCAGCGTAACGCCCCCCCCCCCCCACCGACGACTCACAGTTTTCTTCTCTGACCCATTGGACTGGTGGTCTGTTCATCAAATCTGAGACCCTTTATTTACTTTATGAAATATATATATATATTACATTTAATTATAATTAAATATATATATATATTGTAATAAAATAAATTAAATGTGATGTGTTGTAATGTTGATGATATACTGCTATCGTGGAGTATGTGACTCCGATGTAATCAAGTCCAATGTAATATGTTTAATTGGTGTGGCTCTCGACGTCTTACTGGCCTGAAACACTTCCTTAAGTTTCCCAGCTGGTCGAGTCCCAATGGTAGCAAGACCGGTCGAGTAGCGTAAAGTTGATGAAGAAATATATATGCTCAGCTTCACCGAAAGTTTCAAAACAAAAATTATTGTTTTGAAGAAAATTAAAAAAAAATTATGTTTATAAAAAAAAAATAATAAAAAAAAATTTTAATTTTATTAATTAATTAATTAGGATCAATTAATTAATATAGGGCTGTGAAGTTTTAAACAGTGTAATGCTCTTCTGAAAATTTTTATTAAAGTTTTAGTATAATTTAAATAATCTATCACCACTCATAAGACTGTCTGTAAACCAATCGATATTTGTTTACCTTTCTATTTTTTAGGTTATCTTCACTTACGGGTGGTAAAGTCCTTGTAGATTATCAATTAGAATTATATTATTGGTAATTAGTATTATTGAAGAAATAAAGAACTATTAAGTATTAAAAAGTATTAATGTTTTATTAAGTAACAGCAATATTGACTCTTATCGATTAGTATCGATTCTCAGGATATCGAAAAAAGTTACAAGTATATGTTATAAAAATTATATAGGGTTCTTTAAACAGCCAGTTATTACCAAAGTCAGAGAAATCGGGCTAATATTTAAAAAGTATAACGTTACAATCAAATTAATAGTTATTAATAAACACAGACATTGAATAATAAATTGTAAATATAATAATTGTTTTCACCAAACAGCTGTGCTGAACCAAGAAGAGGCACTGGGATGGTCAAAGAAAGATGGCTGCCGTCAATTCGATGAAAATGTGACTCGTCCCTGCTGCGTTCCAAATAATGTATTTTGACGCAAAATTTCTGTTCTCGTGTCCGCAAATCTCTTGTTATATGTTGTGTAGTGACTGGTGTAGTGATTCTGGGTTGTATTTAGTATGTCTGTGTAATTATAAGTCAAACACTTTCTCCGATTCCGTCACTAATTTGGTTTAATGTATTATACAGTTTTCTAGTGTTTTATGGTGTTTTTCGGAGTAGATTTATATTGTTCTGTGTTATGGAGTGTTACTTGATCGTTTCTGTTATAATATGATAGTTTCAGAAGTATTTTACAAGTCACTCGCGATTTCACAATAACTCACTATACACTCGCTTTGTATGACGATTATAGGTTAGGTTATCCACGATATCAAAGGTATGTCATGTTAACCGTTCAACTACCAATAATTAACTAACTGTTTCCTCCAGTTTCAATTAAACTCTTAGCCCATATAATATTATCCTTAACATTGTTCAAATATTTTTCACATCCTGTATGCACTTTTACATTTTCACTATATGAATGCCTATACTTTGGTTATTTGTCAATTTTATTCACTAGATTTGATTTAAATTAATCTTTCAGTTCATTCTGGTTATTTTCAGATTAAATAATGCCATTTTATAGTGTTTTCTGTAAAAAAAAATAGTAATTTCACTTTCAGTTTGGTATACTGTGAAGAGTCAAAACATCAAAATTTACTTCCTGTCATTATATAAATTCAGCCATTTTATCAGTTATATTTAATATTAATAATCCTATATTGTATTAAAAGGTTCCTATTCCCTTATTTTCTGGTAATTAATTGAATTAGTTGTATTCTGAAACATTATTCTGAAATATATGACTCCCATGTCTAAATTTCTGAGTTTAGTCATTTTATTTTTATTTATAATTCTGAATATAATTTATTAAAATCTCTCTAAATGGTATGTGCAATTATATGGCATGATCTCAAGTTTATTTTGTCTAAACCCCTTTTGTTTATTTGCATTTAATTGAGCAATTTCTCTGTTTTGATGAAGTTTGGTTTCCATTCTTTTGGCCTATGATTTTTTAACAATTTTTCTTACAAAATAATTTACAAACAATATATGATGTGTGATACCCTCTCTGACTTTTACAAATAGTATTATAAATTAAACATGCTTTCAAATTACACAAAAACAATTAGTATTGGTTACAATACAAATAATAGTTAAACAGAATAAAGAACATTTTTTTTTTTAAATAAATGGTTGTCTTCAAATCAGACATTTTGCAACAAAATTCCCATTTCCAACATGTAAATATGGTTTACAACAAAGGTTTTGTACTAACTAACATCTTAATTACTCTCTACTATTTACAAGTGGTAATTATTTTTATAGTTCTGATGTTAGTTGTTTCAGACCCAAACAAATGGCCTTATATCTAAAACATTTTTAAACATTCTTGTACTATATACATTAAAACCTTATATTTATATTCTTATTTCTAACTATTATTATAAGTAGGATTCTACAGTTTTTATACAGTCTTTTATACCTTGTCTTTGGGGAATTGTACCCTGTCATTAACAAATAAATAGTATGAACCGTTCAAAAAGCACTATGAAATCTGTTTTTCTTTTTTCATGTAAAACAAAAATGTTATTTTAAACAGATTCATGTCTTATGAACAACATATTGTCACCGTACACATTTTAAGTCATTGAAAAATGCATATTTCATTGCATCCAATGTTTGTGATTGTCAAGAATGAAACACAAGGTTCATTTTTTATAATACCCCAAAACTATCACTGGTTCACTTTGCACTTATATATTATGTTAATGCTAAATGGTCGTATAGTCTTATTAACATAATAAATTGGTTAGCGTTTTTTCAATGGAGATTTGTTCCATGGGTACTATATTATTGTTTCATCTTAGTTCACAGGAAACTTTTACTTTATACACTCCTCTCTCTTAAATTTGTATACATGTGGTTTTTATTTCGTTATACTTTTATTTTTAGATATTTATTTTGGGGATCTAGGGATTTGGGTGTCTTTTATAAGAGCATGACATCTTCTTCAGGATGCTGCCCTCTTCTTCTTTCTTCAGTCTTCTTTTCTCCTGCCTTCTGGGACTGGTATCTTCTCCATCTTCTTCTTGTTGCCGTCAGGTTTCTTGGGATCTTCTCCATCTTCTTCTTTATTACTGAAATACACAACCGGTATTGGTTGATCTTGGTTTATTTTAGGGTTTCTCTTCTATTTATTCTCCCTCGATGTGGGTTTGGTCATATTGTGTACTGCTTTGTTATTTACTATTTTACCTTCCTGGGTTATACCTTGAAAACCTTTGGTTATGAGACTGGTTTTGGATGACTCATCACTAGTAACTCCTTTTACTTGAACTTGGATTTTCTTTATAATAATGATTTCTTTCCACAGTTGCTATGAATTAATCTATTTATATTAAACTTAATGCTTTCTTCCAAATTTAAATATTATAACTTTATTATTCTAATGATCAATTGCCATTCAATATTATGCTTATATCTGTCACGCTACAATATATATATATAAAACACATCTGAAGGACAGTATTACTGATATTTACATTCAGGAATTAAGGGAATTTACAAAAAAAATGCAATTATACGTTCACACATTATATCAGAAATCTTGATAACATAACTATTAATTAATTTCTGTAGTAGCAACACCTACAACAATTTATTCAGCGATGTTTAAACGTTTACTTTCTTACTGATTTTATTATTATTATTATTATTATTAATACGAATAATCTTTTATCGGCTTGTTTAAATTTAACTAAAATGATTAATTTACAATTCGACGGTTTATATATAAACGTTATCGGCTGTTTCCATTTTATATTAAAAGTACAGTAGTCACAAGAACGTAATCGAGTTAACGCATAAAAAATAATAATGTCGGTACAGGTGCACGTGGTGATAAGCTCGCTAGGCCTTATAACAATAACAGGTGTATTAATTTGATAAGAAACACTGATAACGAGTCACGTAGCAATGACGTTGATTACATCATTAAGATTTTGACTAATTCAGTAATTGTGTAACGGTATAGCAAAACAGTTCTAGGCACAATGTCAGCTGCTACAGAAGACGTGTGACTGAAGTTAAGGGATAGTTAACAGGTTTGAAGTTGATTGAATGTAAACGCAATGAAATGATAATAGTGACTATTTGTCTGGAATGAATTGTTTTTCAGTGATTATTTACAAAACTTACAATATAAAACGACGTAACTTATTATAGGCCCAGCGGTCGTAAAAATAAATGATAAGTCTCTCATCGGTCTGTGAATTAAAAATCGGTATGGAGAACCATAGATGACTTCCATGTTCTAAGATTTCTATTTAAAATCATTTCCTTGAATTCGGCTCCATATATCTATCCATATAACTTCTAACATCCCCCACCTTGTAAATCGAGTTTTATTTTTGACAAATTTAAATGAAATACGTATATCCATAGAAACTACTTCTTTGTTGCCGATAATTCAGTACACATATAAATATCGGTACGGAGAACCATACATGACTTCCATGTTCTAAGATTTATATTTTAAATCATTTTCGAAATGAAATATTTCCATAGAAACTACTTTTTTCTTCAGCCTCAACCATAGTACTGTGGTCACTAACATATACCACCTCACGTTAGCGAACTCGATGTTCACTGATGATGGCAGTCGATAACACTGCCGAAACGTCTGGTTTTGCAGAAGACATTGGACAACGGCCAAACAGCCCGGGAAGGAACTTTTAACAACAAACTACTTCTTTGTTGCCGTAGTAACGTAGTATACATATAAAAAATTATCCCCTCCGCCTTCAACTACCCTTTTCATTTATAGAGATTTCATTTACCTTTCTACTGTGGATTATTATGACCTTCTTTTCAGCATACTTTATTTATCAAAAATAAGTACTTTACTCTCGTTAAAACATAAAACGTTGCAGGTAAACTATCCCTTCCCCTTAACCGATCTTCACCAAAATCAATAGGCCTTGACTACTTTACAACCCAGACACATATGTACAAAATTATTTTGCTTCTGTTTGAATTTGTGGCAGTTATTAGGAAAATTGCTCTTGTTAAAACATAAAATGTTGCAGGTAAACTACCCCTTCACCTTAACCGATCTGTACAAAAAACAATAAGCA
The DNA here is from genome assembly GCA_034769895.1 of Magicicada septendecula. NCBI lineage: Eukaryota > Metazoa > Arthropoda > Insecta > Hemiptera > Cicadidae > Magicicada > Magicicada septendecula. The sequence goes on from CM068368.1 coordinate 775,575,382, forward strand.
CTGAGTGCTCTACAATTCAGAGACGTATGCAAAAAATTATTTGATTCTGTTTGAATTTGCGGCAGTTATCGTTCGTCATAGAAAAAATTACCCTTGTAAAACATAAAACGTTGCAGGTAAACTACCCCTTCTTCCCCTTCAGCGATCTTCACCAAAATCAATAGGCCTTGGGTCCTCTACAATGTAGGGATGTACGCAAAAAATTATTTGATTCTGTTTGAATTCGCGGCTGTTATCGTTCGCCATAGAAACAATTCTACACACAGACACTTTTCGAAAAATGACTTTTCTTCATGTTTTGAGGGTAGTACAATCAGAATCACCCCTTATCTCGAACACGATTTTCGCCATCACCATACTTCCATTCCCTTACGGGATATGGAAGTAAAACTTAACAATTTAATGTTTGTTTTACTAAAATTGATCAATTTGTTCCAAAGATATACAGGTTTAAACATGTTCTAAATAAAAATTGAATATTTTACTATTTTCGTACGTATTAGCCTACGTATAACTTTGATCATACTACTCGTTTTTACAAGTTGTACACTTACATTATGGACACAGGTTTTTAAACTGTCTTGTTTTAGGAGAAGCGTTTCCGTTTAAACGATCATTTTCAACTGGCAGCGACCACAACATCAATGGAACGGTTTGAATACGTTGTGTCCGTTCAGGTCTGTTTGTTCACTGATGATTATGTTTACATCTACATAACCTATGCTTCCCAATTGTATTGAATATTCCTTGTAAAAACAGCCACTCTATTCTACAAAGACATCGTACGTGGCACGACTGACAGTGAGGATGTCTCGCCGTGGATGCGAAACTTTTAGTGTAGGTCTAAACATAATTATAAAGTCTGGTAAATACAAAACATTGTTCTGTTTATATCGCTGTTAGTTTTTTTGGAATGATGCACGTGTTTCAAAATCGTCACCTTCAGCTTGCGTCAACAAACCAAGACTTCTTGACGCATCATATTATTTGCTATCAATATAATGTTATGATTAGGTATGTGAAACGATCAGTTAAAATTGTTACAGTAATTCAGAAGAGGCGACTTCGACAAATATTGATTACAATTTAAAATAATTAGTTGCAATCGATTTAATGATGAGTCACAGTAATACAAAAATGATAGTTAACAAGTAACAGCTGTTACAACAGCAGGAAAGGAATGGCTGAACTAATTTAAATTAAAATAACGCCACATCATTTCAAACATTTTTTCTAGATTAATAAATTCCAAAAAATTAAAAATTGGTGGTCCATGGATTAAAAATGTTTAATCAGCCGTCACATAAAACAACATGATCCTTTTCGATTTTCGGGTAAAAAGAAATTCTAATATACATAAACAGTGACACTCAGAAGGTGAAAATGACTTGTTTGGTACGTGATTCAATAAAATCGGCCCAGCCGTTCACTCTGTGCGAGTAAACAAAGAAACAAAAAAATTACTTGTGAATAACGTTTAGTATCGTTTGTGTGAACGCAGTCGGGCAGAGAATATCGGCGACACCTCTGAACTAGTCTGTCATGTGGAACGAGAAAGAGAGCGGGAAAGATAAAGAGGGAGAGAAAGAGAGAAATGGACAGATACAGTCTTCCTCCATTCTGTAATAACAAATAAGTGAAATGTAATTAAATGATATTACATTAAGAAAAAAATAATTCAATTTGGTGGAGAGCATTCACGAATAACACAAAGGCGGTAATGTACTGAAATAACACAGCTGGTGAATGTCACTGAAAATTAGCGTCTTTCAAAGAACAGTTGTAAATATTAGAAATAACAGACCGTCTGAGAACTGAATCTGAGAACTAACATAAGCACTTCAATTCGAAACACAAATTGTAAAGAAAAAGTAGCGCAGTTTGGTTTTCGAAAACCAAAGACATTTCGCACAATACTCACCACTGTGCCAATTGAAAAGAAATGACTTTGGAGCTCAGACAAAACAACAGGTGGAGGCACAATAAATGCACAATGTAGAACGTAAGACGGCCTACGAAAACGTTCGTAATATTTCCAAAACAGTAGGACGTCTTGTGAAGCCCACAGTATTGTGTTGTATATTTACTAACGGACCAGTACTATACAGTTTTGGCGAAAGCTAAGCATTTGCACGCACATGAGTATCCGCTGAGGAAAACTATTTGCTAGAAGTTTGCGCGGGACTATCACTAATGCAGGAAAGACGATCTAAATTATTGAAATTATTCAAATAATTCTGGACGTTAAGGCTTCTTGACTTTTTAAAGCACAAATGTATCATTTAGCGGCCGAAACACCCTTAAACGTAGTTCTCTCTCTTAACGAAACAGTGTCTCCCCCTCCCGAAGCGAAACTTACATATATCCAGGGGATCGTCCACTACCCATCCGCGCGCTTTCATACTATTTGCACACCACCACTCCACGATCTTCTTCTTCTTCCACCATCACGGGTCTTCTCTTCTTACGTCCTTCACGTGATGTCCTCTTGAATACCTGCTTCGGCCATCGTTTATCAACCATTCTCAGCACGTGACCAAACCTGTGCAGCCCCCTTTAATTCAATACGAGCTACTGTGGTCTCTCTCGCTCGCATTCGTCTCCTGTTTTCCTCCTTACAGCTTCTTTGCACTCGATACATCTTAAACATAGTTTTTGTATTGTTACGTTTTATTTTTTTGTTACTAGTTCTGAGGATTTCATGAAGGTCTGCGTTATTAAATAATGATGGTTCCTTTTATACCACCGAAGTAGTTTAGGAGTCAAACATAATATGCCGTCTGTACAGGACTATGTTTCGACCAACCAATTTTACTCAAGATTATTATCGCAGCTGGCTAAAAAAACGTGTCTTGATTTTACGGTTCTGACAGGGAATTTAATCTGAACCCGGCACATCTAGATTAGTAGTCAACAGCGACATCTTTCATGTTCTCATACGCAGGCGTACTATAATTTTGTCCGTCTCATTGCCCTGCATTAACGTATTCCTATAGAAAATATTTTTTGTTTGCTTTGTGGTCTGCTGTTAGTCTCTTCAGCCAGACATTTAGGGTGTATCTATTTTGTATTTTAACTTCAACAGTGAATTATGAGACGCAGTATGAAAAACATGGTGTGTACCTGGCAAGGTCAAGGCAGCCACTGAAGAAGCACTACCACGTCTGGCTGAAGTCATGGACGACAATAGACCGCGACCTCAACATCCACCCGGAAATCCGACACAAAGCAGAGATTAAATTGCGTCCGTGAAAACTACGAAACATTCTTTTTTGTGTGTATTTGTGAAAAGAAAAATTCAAACCACTCCATAAAAGTTAATGTGAACGTTTTTTACTGGTAACATGGTGTTATGTAAAAATGTGGATGATACGGCTCTACGGAATTTATCTGCCCACATGTTTAAACGGCATACAAATAATTTGAGCACTTTAAAAGTTCCGTTCTCCTATTATACTAGTACCATCGAAGTAAGGCAGCCTCTACGGTTCGAATGATACAGAGCATGTCTCATTGTAGTAGGGAAACGTTTTGGTGTCAACAAAAACAAAGTGTACGTTAAATGCGAAACGTTGCGTTTACAACGCTGATTATTACAGGACGTGATTCGACTGATCAAACAGTCGTTAAGTTGAAGCTCACGTCAACAAACCAATTAAATTGGTTGCTAAATCCCAAAATTATATTTTGATTCTGTATGTAAAATAGTTAAATTAATTATTTATTTTATTTTTTTTAATACCGCCTGACTTTGCGTTCTAACGTTTGAATTGTTCGACAATAAAAGTTAAGTATAACAACAGAATCATGTAATGTTCACTATACATAAATAGTCAGACTGTAATTCAAAATAAAATGTCGCTGCCTCGAGCGATGATGTAGGCCTAGCATATTGTGGAATGCTGTTGGATCGGTCGATAACGTGGCGTAAGCAAAAAAAAAGTTGAACAACTTGGACTTAAATTTCACCAGACCTATTGGTTCAATAAAAAAAAGTTTCAACTTTTCCTGAAAAGCGATATTCTTCTCTTCAATTTTATAATCACTTATAACATTTGATATTGGCGGAAATCAATTGGGCTACGTCTAATATCGGCGTAATGTATTATTCCAAAATAAGCAGCTTAGAACAATTTAAAGGTCCCGGTGTGTTAACAATACATTAATTATACCGTCTATCATCCTAAGGTAATTGCCAATAAATTATTGAACACAGAGGGCGACAGCCTGAACGGATCCAAGCCATTGTAGCCTACAAGCGCTGGATTTTAGAAACATCGCATTTGTATACGCATTTTGGTCTCTAAAATTCACACTGTCAAATAGTTTAGCTTTAACAATTTAAAATAATAACACAACGAACCCGCTGATCTTTCTCCACAAGCCACAGTTTCTATTTTTACTTATTCTTCATGTACGTAGCGCAATTTAAGAACAGATCGCAAACGCACGCAGAAAAAACAACATAGATAACATTTGTGGTAGGTTGTCGTACGATATGGTGTGGTATGCAACAGGCCCACATGTAAATGGAAAGGCGAGCCCATTAGGTAGGCACTGGCCTTCACTGTACGAGCTGGCCATGGGACTGCATCCCGTTGGTGAAAAGGTGCAACGAGTTCTCTGTGTGCAGTGCACTAGTTGCGCGTGCATGTCATCTTCCCGCTAATAATACAGTAACATACTCGTAAATAAATAATGAGCTCTCGTAATGACTTTACCAGTAGTTATCCAGCACACATGCGGCGAAATATTTATTTATTTTTTGACGGATCAAACCGTCATCCCCAAGATAGTGAAACAAGGCTAGTATAGGTTACACATAGGCCTATAGGCTATACTGCTGTACGGTAGCACAATTTTATTGAAGTAATAAGAGTTAAGTACTGATCGTTTTCCTTTATTTACTACTTCTGACCGTAAATTTTTCATTGCTATTACTCATTAAATTGTTAACAATTGTTTTTATTCTAAGCAGCCATTGTTAAAGTCGACCTTTCTCTATTGTCGTAACAATTTCAACAATTTTACATATAAAAATCGTAATACTGATTTGGAAATTATCAAATTATCTAAGACTAGGTTTGCTGACGTGGGCTGAAGATAACGGTCTGAGTTTTGAAACAGCGCCAGTCCGAAAAATACACAGCGATGTATACTTAACAATGTTTTTGCATCTATCGGGCTTCTTTTCATGTTTGTTTATACTAAAGTTTCGCTTCTACAATGGACACCCTCAGTGCAGTTGGGCCACAGAGGATGTCTCGAAGTAGAATAAGCCCCAATCCCTTGTTGTCAACGTAGACGAACAAGTGTTAAAAACAAAGCATTCTTCTTGTTAGTGACGAAATCACAAAACATACTCCGCGTATTCCTTGCTGACTCTGCAACAAAGTACCACAACACCTCTGCTGCTGACGAAGTGAAGTCTTTGGACTTTACTTGAACAGGAAGCTACACTGGAGGAGGATGTATGGACTGTATTCTCAGGAAAAAAAAATCAGCTTGGGCATAAATAAAAAAAACTATACTGGCCAATAGCTCTCAAGCTGAAAATACGCCGATAGCGTACAAATCAGCTCTGAGTTCTGAGCCCGGTATGGCGTTCAGCTTTGGGGAACTGCCTCAAAACCAAATGACTGTATAAGACGACGTTTCCCAAACTGTGTGCCTAGCTGAGTGTGCCGAAAAATGTTGGAAAAATATTAAAAATAATAAATAAAATAAAATGTCTAACACGGCAAAATTAGAAATCAAATTGCTTACTTAGTTAATAATCCTGACAAGTGTAAATAAAAATTATGTGAGATAATGTGTTTCAATGGCTTTTTGTACTTTTATCGGTCACAAAAATCTACGTTCGTTGATAAATTTGCGTTACAATTGGAAAAGTCGACTGACATAATTGGGAAACCACGAGTAGTGCTGTGGTAAGTAACATTCATTATTATGATATATTACGCTGCGGTGTGATTTTAAAGACATCACACTGATGGTACTGAAAGGTATATTTAAAGGGAAAGGTACTGATGGTGAGGGGGATCGGTATGTAGAGGGAGACGGTTTCTGACTATTTATTTGTAGTGTGCCGTGGGCTAATAAAGTTTGGGAAACGCTGAAATAAGTCATTCAGATTTCAGTCCAAGGTGCTGTCAATGAAAGTGCAAAATGTTCGTCGCGACCTATAGCTGTCGTTCATACAGGAATAAATTACACTAAATAATAAAAGGTACAACAAAAGATTGAAAACTCATCTGAACACATTGACCGAAGACTTAATGAAACGCCGTATCGTACATATACTTACAGGTCGGGAAACAAAGTGACCTCGTTTGACGTTTTAGTGCATAGACATCGTGCAGTACAGTATAGTATGCCATCAAAGAGCACAACCCTCAGACTAGCCGAAAAGAGAGATTTGTCTCACAATCTCACAAGTCATACCTGTCTATGTTACATCTATTGCTTGCTGCCTTTTCATTTCACAGTTTTCAGCAAATGAAGATCCGGTACAAAAACGTCGAACTGTGAGCGTAGATTACATAAGATAATGTCAAACTTACATTTATATAGCCTATAAGAAAAATACGCAGAACTTATAATGAAATCACAAAGTATGAAACGTTAACTTTGTAATGTTATGCAAAATAAAAACGTGGAGTTTTTTCATATAAATTTTCGCGCTACAATGTGACGTCATTTATACTTGACTCAGCGTTTTATTTGAATGCCAGATCTTTCTATTATAACGTTAGTTTACGCAAACACGTCCAAATACTCTTTTTCGCACTTCGCAGTTACGTAATTCAAGAACCAATATACCGTTTACACCTGTTGTTCATTCATCTCTTTCGAAAACCCAGGCGGGATTTAACGAACCACAAAAAAAAAAAATTCTTAATTGCCTAAACGTTTTTTACAACGAAAAGTCAATACTAACAATACTTAACCTATGTTTACAACTAACCTAACAATACTTTTCCATAGCAGAATAGTTATCTACGTTTATAATTGGCTAGTCGAATATTCTCTATTAATAAATTTAATTTTATAAAATACTTTAGAGATACAACGTTATTCATAACGCTGTTCACAGGTAGCAGTAAGATATGTTTTTTACCTTTGGTATGTTATTCTGAAGTGTAGAAAACAATATGCGTTGCCAGGCAACGTAATATTTCGCCAAACGTAAATTCCAACGCTACTCAACGACACACTTCACTCACTCAGAATAAATATACATATAATAAACCCTCAACTAATAAAACAGATTTATTATTAACAACAACACGACGAAAAACAAAACACAAAAACAACACGAACTAAAAAAAAACAACACAAGCACACTGTAACAGCACCCAGCAACAATGTGTTGTTTTACAATACTGAAGACACGCCAGTCGTTTTGAGGTTAAGACTCGCTTTGCGCATGCGTACTAACTTGAATTTACCGTTGTTTTCCCCCGCCACCAGTGATTGTTTCTTTCACTCACTCACTCGCTCACTCTCTCACTCACTCTCTCTAGTTCTCCTGCCGCTTAATAATAAACCTGAATCTTATTTGTAGGATTTTTGTTTTGGCCTTCCTTTGTCACCGAGACACGACTAAATACCAGTTTCTTTCACGTTTCTATTTTTAAAGACGTTTTAAATAAAGATAAATTGTTACTTCTGGCGGAACACGGTGACCCACTGTAATACGTGACACCAATTCGTTTTACAATCGTTTAAATGCTTAGCTTAAAATTGACGCATCAATCAATACGGACAACAGATTCTGTAATATACGCACAGTTTCAGAAACCTTCAAACTGAACATCTATCGTCATAGGATTTTTAATACGTTCCATACTACTTGATGTAGAATATTTGATGTAGCAGTTTGTTATTTTCTAGTTAATTTATCATATTATATCTTTTGTGAGCAATATTTTATAAGCCAGTGAGGGTAAATAAACTTGTGTATACCGATGATTTCGCGTTTTTTTTTTGTCAAAAGTAGTAGAAATTCGGTAACTCGTCATTCTCTGTAATTCGTCATATCAGAAAATTAAGCCAGGAGCTAAACAGAAATACAGTTGAAATTTTTTGAGAGTATAAGTTTGAACACGTAAAAATAAATCAAGCCCGCAGTTAATCTATTAGGAAGAATGAACTTAAATTGCCTGATCAGTAACTGCAGGCTGGTATAAGTGTCTGACATTAACTAAATCAAATGTAGATAAATCAGACGCAGGATAGAAAATTTTGATTGACGATGAGATCATCAAAGAGCAAACAGTAAATAAAAAGCATACAATGTGCAGAAGGTAATGACGACGAAGTGATGACTCTAGCCAATGGGATACCTAGGCCACTGGACACCCCGGACGGATTTCTTTCTGAGGCCCCCCTCCCATAACACGGGTGTTTATAATCCAATTTATCTTTAAGTAATTCACAGCAAAAGCACTTCACTGTTACATATTTATTGTCTAATTACTGTATCGATACGTCTCGTCAGGAAACTTTATAATAAGCTGTAGTAATGTTTGAAATAAATATCCAATTTCATATTGTAAATACAAAGTTTAAAGAAATAATAGAAGTAGTTTTTTTTATAGATTGCATTAAATTTATTACAATACTTTATAATAGGCCTATACAATAAACGTATACCTACACTGCAAAACAAATTTGTCATTACTGCAAACAATACTTGGCATTTTTTTTCAACTCAGCAGTTTTAGTGCATAACACACGCTATGTTATCTGTACAGTTGTCTTCAATGTCACTCACTTTTTTTTCACTCACGCAATATGTGATGCACTTTTTATGTGAATTCGTTCGTTCGAGTAACTGGCCTGATTTCAGCACTCTGAATTATCCATTCTTTGGGAAAAATTCTGATGAGAGGTTTTAAATAAATTGTTGGTCTCTTAAACTTAATTTTCCAAATCCAGAGGCCCCCTACGAAGTGAGGCCCGGGGCGGGCCGCCCCCCTCGCCCCCTTTAGTCCGCTACTGACTCAAGCACATGAAGCGGAATAGGTGGAGCTGGTAGTGCAGGGTACTAAAATACAGGAGAAATGCGTAAAATATTTCAGGGCCAATAATGGATAACACAGAAAAGTTGGAGCTGAAAACAGCGAATACGTAGAATTAGTTAAGTATAGGCCTATTGTGACGATTTAAATAAAAGAAATAATCAAGAAAATAAAAAAAATTTTAAAAATTAAGGTTGCGAGCTATTAAGCCATTTAAATCTCACTGTATTAATATAAAATACCTGTATGTACTCAGTATGAGAGGAAGCAGTAATTAGTTAGTTAGAAGATACTCTAATAAAAAGATAAATTGTAAAGAGTTATTAATATCGTATTTAACCCTTTGCTTGTGAGCAGGCGCTGTCCTGTTGATTCCAGACTCGACATGTTTTCCGAGTCTTGTGTAAGTTAGAATAAGATAAAAAAAACCTAATGTTAATAATGAAAAATCTGAAGACACAGATAGTCGCTAAAACAACTGATTTAAATTATGTATATTTGTTTAGGGATAGTTTGTATAAATAAAAATGTTAACTTAAATATAGTTAGGGACTATATTCTCGCGCGGTAATTACCCCACTACCATTTTGTCCAGTACCAGGCGAAGGGAGCAGAATTTCGCTCTCTCGCAATGGTGACTTCGTACAGTATAGACGTAAGAGCTGTGCTCTTAAAATATGTTACCTATACTTTGTTTTACCTTAAGATGGTATACCAGAAATAGCTGCTTAAAGCATCTGGATGTGTTAACTAATATAGTTATGTAAATAAACAAGAGATTTAAAGTGTAAAACTCGAAACGTAAAAAAGGTGTAACGCAAGATGACTTCGAACTTCAAGAAATAACAACACTTCCAACGTCATACCTGGAGATGTGAACTATCAGAAGCCACAAACTCTAGTACACGCGACAGAATATGCAGATCAGGACATCCGAGAATCTACAAGTATCATCGTAGAAGGTTCAACCTGCGAACTTTGGAGCCCTTTTCTGACGAAGACCAGACCGAGATGACGACGTAGCTGTTCCTGTTTCCCAAGACGGATACCCCAGGACGAGTCTTCTGCATACCAATTAAAAGGTGACTCGATAGCCTGTCTATCGAGGGTTACTAATATTTGTTACACAACACATCTTGAAAGAGACTTTTCAGAAACTATTAACTTTGTAAAGACTTATAAATTAAATCTAAGAATTTCATGTAACTATTCTAACTTCATACGTTGTAACAGTTTATATGCTAATGTAGAGTAATATAATTCAAGCAATAATACCATTCTTCCAATGGTTGAATAAAAGAAAGTCTTGCAAGCTAATATCATGAATTGATTATGACTAAAAGTTTTAATGAATAAATACCGAAGGTTACCCGGATCCGAGGTATAGCTATATAGAATCAATTTTGATCCCAAAGTTTAAAGAAACCTTTCAAATAACTTAATAATTGAATTAGTAATGTCATGGGATCTGTCAGTAAATGTTTTTAAATGTTAAATAAAGAGAAGTCTTCTTGTTACACACATATGAGGAGTGCTTAAATCAATTGTATACCTTGCCATTGTTTCCTTACACAGTTAGTAAGTAATTTGTTATATTAATTATTTGTGATACATTCTGTTACAACGTAGGCAGCCCATCTAATTAACGGAGTTTAATTACGATGGGTTCCCTGGATTTGTAACGCGGCGAAAAGACGTTACACTATGTATTATATACAATCGTGTATAACCCATTCTTGAATAAGAAGAAAGTGGCTAAAGAAACGAAGATAAACGCCGAGAGTCAGTTCTGGCGCCCATGACCATGTATTGCTGTGACCTTGGTCGCTTGCAGACAGTCTGAAGAAGCGGGTGGAGTCACGCTATATGAGTGTGCTGCGGAAGATTTAATGGGTTATGGAAGTGAATAAGATTAGGAGTGAGACAGCGTAGGCTAGGTGTAGGCGGATTGTCGGAAGAAAATGAGGAGGAACAGCTGTCCATGTGGGTGGGTGAAGAGAGATCGCTGGAACCAATTTGGGAAATGAAAAGACGATGAGAGTAAGTTAAAGACGACCTGGACGTCTAAGAAAAACGTGAAAAACATCGAGTAACCTCTAGTTAGGAGAGAAGTTGGGAACAAGAAGAAATGGAAAAGTATCACACCACCCCGACACCGCAGCTAGAAGGGACTAAGGGGTAATTAAGTAAGTACCGGTAAGTAAGAAACGTTTTCACTGAAAGGACAACTAGTAGAGGTGTGCTAAACTAGTATTTGAAAATAACAGGTACGAACGAAACCGTTCCAAAAAAATAACACGTACAAATACCTGTTATTATATTCTTATTATACATATACCTATATTATATAGGCTAATTTCTTATACAAATAAATTGAAATTAAAAGTATTAACAGTGTTAATTTTCACTGGGACTTTATTAGCCTGTTACTGTTTAAAAGAAAATAAGAAACAAGAGAATTTATAGGCATATCTCCTTTTGGGAATACTAATTTAAGTTTTCACTAGGAGTAAACAAACTGACATAGGTTTAATATTAAATTATTGATTCCATTTTGGTTACACAAATCAGCTGCGAAACTCGGGCAATAAAATTTAGAGTGCACGTAATAGCACAACAAATAATGTCAAAAAAACATCAGAAACATAATAAAAACATAACAGTAAGCCACAAGAGTTACAACAACCTCATAATTTACATGATATGTGCAGTGAAGTTAAAATCATCCCCGAAATCACATTAACAAAAAGTACTATATGGCCTATCAATTACCAGCCACTCTGTAGGTTATAATACAATAGTCTATAATTCGCTTTTTCATTTGTTATTAGGCTATAATCTGTATTATATATCTGCATAACACACGAGAATAAATGTAACATCAGTATGAATTTTTTCATTTATTAAAAACAGCTTCGTCTCTTTGGCATATTCTGAACCTCGCTGTTTTGCTTCGTTTCGTGCTTGTATGGCAATCGGCACATGCGCAGAATGAAGTATGTAGCACCAAAATACTATGAATACTCGCCGTACTCGTACTAAACTATGAATCATAGTACTCGTTTATTCGTTAGCTGCGTAGGTGGCTCCCGCGACTCGTAACCGCAAGGCCGCAAGTAATCGGAACGGGTATTTCGACTTTCAGTTATTGTTGAATCGGAATAGGTATTTCAACTTTTCAGTCACTGGTCCACAAAAATATCGTTCCAAAATACCTGTTATAGGTTTATCGGCCCATCTCTAACAACTAGTAACTGATCGCTATTAAGTAACAGAAAAATGGTTACAATAAAGCAGGTTTGCCAGTTTGCTAAAACGAACTAGTAGTACAATCGGGTTCAAAAACTAGGACAATCCTGAACATGAAGCCGGTTAAGTTCAAATCTACATTTAAAACAACAACAAAACATCCGACGCGTTTGCTGTGTCATTAACACGTCATTCATAATAAAATTATTGTACAATGGCAGCCATCAACGCGTTCGTTCATAGAATGCTTGCTATTCCCCTTGAGCAAAAAGACAGAGTGGAAGAGTCTAATATAATCAAAAGTATAGCTATCGCTAATGGGTATAACAGTGGAATCGTAGACAAGCTTATAAGAAGACACTCGGTAAAAATCAATAGTAAAAGCAGATTAACCGGCCCATCTAAAGAAGATACTAAGTTTATAGTAACTGAGTACACGAATGTACTACCAGTCATTGTAAATAATGAGCTAAAAAAAAACGTAAAATAACAGTGGCCTTCAAAACCACAAATAACATCAAAAAACGTTTGAGACAAAGAACTCATATCCCGGCTGAAGAGAAGACTGGAGTATACAAGCTTGAATGCGATGACTGTGACAAATTTTATATAGGACAAACGGGCAGGCCGTCAGCCGAACGTTTTAAAGAACACCTGCCCAAAAGTGATATCTCGAAAACAAGATCCAGTTACGCTCAGCATTTAATGCTGTATAATCATAAGTACTCAGACTTCCACACAAATTTTAACTGCTTCATAATTGTAAAAAAGGTGCATACATGAACTCTGTCTAGGAATATGAGATATACAAGGGTTCTAAGTTACAAACGGACCAGCTACTTAATGACAAAGTTTCGTTCCGATCGAATCTGCCGTATAACACGGCCATCGATATCGATGGGTCAACGGGCAATGATAACGGTCATGTAAGACAAAGTGCAACAGTTGGTCGTTGGCAACGAGACGATGCGCATCGGACTGTGCCGAGACTGTGTCGGTGTTAAATTATGTGTGGTGTTTTTTGTGTGTTTTAACTAGTTGACGACCCCTTTTGGGTGAATTTGATGTTTTTATAGTATTGAACCTGATGATGAGAATTTATTCTCGAAACGCGTCGTTTTAAGAAAAAACCAAATAAGTCACAAGACGGAAGTTAATACAGGTAATTGCCCAATATTAATTCTAAATAGTTAAAATTATTGGGTTGTTGAAACAATCACAACAATTTTCAAACATATTTTTTTGCTAATAGAACATTTAGTCGATAAAACTCACTCAGTATTTAATAACGACAAAAAATATATACATATCACAATAGTCTATTGTTATTTATTAAAAAATGGTGTAATTTTCTTAACGGAAACGAGAGTTCAATTAAGAACGAAACAATTAAAGGTAAAAAATTAAATATCAATGGGAAAATAATAGAAAAAATGGTAATAAGCAATGTTTTTTGCGATAATCAATACAGTTTTTTGTATACCGTACTAGCCCCTGCGGTGTTTCTCAATTTCCAGCTTCCCAATCATTTTTTTTTTTTTTTATTGACGGACACTTTTTTTTAATGAGTCAATAAACAAACATTTTGAAATTGCTAAAGTAGATAATGGGTTAAAAATAAAATAAAGAACCGCTTTGTTTATTTAAACGCAAAAATCACAACCCAATCATAATTAGGCTTGTCTATAACTGATGCTGAATCTCAGCGCTACCGACCATTTTTAAGGACTGATACAAATCCTCCCACGGGTATACATTTGTTAAATCGAATCTGCAAAAACTCTGGATTGCAAATATCCACACTTAAGACCAAGGTGAGGTGGTGGCTTTTCGTGGAACTGATCCCGTACGGGCAAAAATTGTTATAGATGGTACTGTCGTGGAACAAGTTAGCAATTTTGAATACCTGGGTTACAGTGTGTCTTAAAATGCAAGCAACGACGTTGTGAATAAATTGCATAAGTTCAACCTTATGTGCGGGACCATTACGTGAACTCTTAAGTAAGCAAGTAAAGGAACACGCCTAAAATTCTACAAGGTGATGGCCCTTCCCACACTTCTTTATGGGTCTGAGAATTGGACAGGTCAGTCGCATCCAAGCGGCTGAAATGAGATTTCTCAGGCGCGTGGCAGGGAATACTCTCCATGATCGTAGAAGAAACACAGGTATACGGCAGGAACTGAATATTATGCGTATACTCGACAGGATTGCATAGTATCGACTGAATTGGTGGGAACATCTTTGCCGACTAGATGACTGTCGCATCACCAAACAGCTATGGAAATATAAGCCGACGGGACGGAGAGGTGTGGGACGTCCTCGAGGAAGCGGTGGAGTGACCAGCTCTAATCTTTGGCTTTTTGAGACCGGAACAAACCATCCCTGGTTTAATCCTTGTAGATGATGATGACAAATCCTCCCTCCGGACGTTCCCGCTTACATAAAGGCTTCACATGTCGCGGAAAACCAGGAAGGAAGACAACCCTAAATAAAATGGGAAACTCAACTTGCACCAAATTAATTATGTCTTGTCGATCGACCGGAGATGATTTGAGTTGGCGAATATCTCCTTTCGGGTTTTCCTGTTCACGTCATTCTAATTAGGTATCAAGCATCGTTAATTTTTATTATTCACCTTATATTACATCACCCGTTACGTATGTTAGTCTTCGTGTGTAGCTTGTTGCTTCTACAACACACTTTCTACCGTAATTTGCGCACGATAAGTCTTTAAAGAAACTTATCGTATCCCTTACTGTAGATTTGCTTTTCTTCTCTTATTTGATGGGCCCACAATAGGAGACGATGAATGACGCATCAGATACAACTACGCTACCATATTAGACTCAGTTTTCATGGAACCATAGAGTGAGGAGAGAGGTAGTGTTCATGAGAAAATATGACTGTGGAAATACCATATCACTACGAAATATAAAATGACAGCATTATATTCATTAATATACCGTATGTATAGAATCCCATTAAATAAACAAGAAAGAAACAAAGAAAGAAATATTATCACACAAATAGCAATGGACAATGGATACAAAATAAAAATTATCAATAAATTAGAAAATAAAATAAAACATAAACTCACTAAACAAACACTATTCAAACCTTCTTGTCAAAATCTTTCCACTAATGACAATATAAAATATATTAACTTTACTTATCACGGAAACATAACTCGTAAACTAAGAAAACTATTTAAAGATACAAACTTAAAAATATCTTATAACATAGATAATACTGTTTTTAATAAAATAAAACCTAAAACTAAATTCAACATTCATAATAAAAATGGAATTTAAAAAATAGAATGTCCAGATTCCAATAAATTTTACGTAAGCCAGACGAAGAAAAACAGTCCGAGAGATACATTCAACATCGCAATGCGTTTTTAAAACATAATATTTACACATCTAATTTAGCCACACATTGTTTAAGTAATAAACATAAATTTGCAGACATTCAAAATGTCAAATTAATTAAAAACGTACAAAAATGTAATAAAATGAATATCTGGGAAAATCTTAATATTTACAACATAATTAATAATAATAAATAAAAACAAAACAAGACGATTTTATTTAAAATCATACATTTATTAGAATAATAAAATAAAACATTAAATATATAATAAATAGCTTACTACGTAACCATTACAAGAATCGAAAATAGAATCGAAGTAAAATCGATTATCCGTTAACTATATTGTAAGCGAAACATTCAATTACAATTCAAACAAACCTCTGAAGATACAGAATAATTTCTGTGAAACGTGCGTCAGGTGAAAATAAACCTACTTGCAGTGTATTTATTTGAAGATATTACTACGAAAGATGAAAGGCAGTTATACTTAATGAGATACAGTCGCCTCGTTCTGTTAGTAACTATTTTCTTGTGTATGACTCCTCAACAAAACATAGACTTTAATAACTAAAACAAAATTTGTAACTTTTATTTTTTTTTGCCGGTAGTGCCATCAAGTTAATTTTTCCAATATAAACACTACATTTAGATTTGGCTTAAAATTTTCTTCAGTATATCCGTGATCCGGTTCTCGGTCTCCGGTGTCCCCAAAATTTTAAAAATTGCACAACTAAAGACTGTTTTTTTTCAATTTTGGTTAAAATTTTCTTTAATCTGATACGCCAACTAGATATTTGCGATTTTTTCCAAATTCTAACCCTCACATTTTTGCCACCCGCCCCTATTTTGAAGGGATCAGTCTAAAAAACAACAGGGTTCTGTTGGGTATATGTATTGCTATGCAAAGTAAGTTTTATAATCCCTTCGGCGGACTGGATCGGTAAGCAAACGAGGGGTTCTGTCAGGGCACCCTGGCCTGGCAGATGATGCACATCGGCAGCAGGGTGTGCATCTAGTGTGGAGGCGGAGGAGCCTAGAGTAAGCCAACGGCTGCACACATGGACTAAGTTAGTCTATTGCGATCGGTCAGCGAGAGTTCGTCAGCTGAGGTGAAAGGGGAAGAGATGCCCGAAATCAAAGTTTCTGGTCTTCCAGGTTGAGGGTTTTACAGCAGGCCAGTAGGCTGCTTAAGTAAAAATATATGTATTTACAGAACTCGTACGAGCCTCGGAAATCGGATGGGAAATACGACAAAACGACCTAAGCTAACGCTTGAAGACCACAGAAGGAGATGGTGTGAACACTTGAATCGCATGCCTGATATCCGTCTACCTATGGCTGCCTTGGGTTATCACCCTATTGGGGAGAGAGATGTCGGTAGACCGAGGAGGAGATGGGTTCCAGAACAGGTCTAAGGCCTAGTGCTGGAGTGGTGATGATGATGACTAAGTTTTATGAAAATCGGTTTGATGCACTCCGAAGTTAAAGTGAGAAACACCCAAGCAGACAGACGGTCGAGTTCAAACTGAGAACTCGCTTCGCTGGCGCAATAATATTTTACGACATGGAGTAAACAAGCATATTACGTATTTGTTATTATATTATTCTTATTGTTGTTGTTGCTGCTGCTGCTGTTATTGTTAAATTAACAATAGCCTATTATCATATTATTGCTCATCTGCAATGCACAACATTATTACAAATCATAAACACAGATGTAATTTTTAATTCTTGTTTTTGACAGAAAAGTATTTTTCAATTACGTAAGCCTATGCCAGTTTATTACCTCGTTACGTAATAGCATTATACAGGAGGGAAAATATGATGTTTGTTTGTTTGTTTGCGGGAGAAATTGCACCTTATAATTGCAATTGTTTACTTACTTTAATTAGTGCTTTTTATCAGCCTACTAAATCTCGTAATTTCTATCACACTTCACTTTTCGCGTGTTCGCGATACACAGCCGATGTTCCCTATAATGCGAATTTATGCATTATATTTAATTAATATGATAATTAATATGATTAACTATTTAATTGACAAAGTTATTAATTAAACATTGTGAAAAAAAAATGTAAATTTGTTATGCTGTTATATTCATAATCTTTTGATTAATCATTAGTAATTAATTGACTGTTTATTAATTATCAAAAAGTGTATCAAATAATACAAAGTTATGCGGATCTGGGTTCTCAAAACGTGTTTATTATAATCATGCACTTATCACCTAACATTACACATACAAAATACATATATTCCTGCAAATGATACATAAAACAAACAATTCCCTCCTTAGTTGGGGATATATCCTGAAATAGAACACATACATAAAATACACATAATAAAATTCACATTATTGCTACTTCTACTTCTACACATTTTTACGTTTAATGTATTCATACCCCAGATTTATGGTCCGCTTTGATTAATATGTTTACTAGATTGGATTTTCTCTTAAGACTATGTTTATCTCAAGCTGGTTTCTTTGTGAGTTACAGGTCAGTGGTTTTTCTACGTTAACATAATATATTAAATGTTACTTGATATTTGAGTATCCATAGTGCGTTGGCTAAACTCTGAACTTGCCATCCTCGTTCCAGCGCTGCCGTTGTCACTTGGTGTTTAAATTATTGTTGATCAGAATACGGTCGTTTCCACTTTCCACGTCCGTCCCGCACTCCTGCGTCATTACGTCACCAAATTCTCACGCAAAGATCAGATTGTTCATACTACGAGTCGCTTATAACTTCACTTATTTATTCAAAGTTCCCGCATTCAAGATATCGATTGACCTTGATACAGTTTATATATAGTTCATACAAGCATCGCATACATTGTCCTTGTTTACGTACACATATCACTTCGACTCCGTTTACAAATCGTTTATGACACTGAGTCTACAATTCATCGGTTAATGTTATACCGAATAATATACTTATAAATTGTCTACGTTAAAACAAAAACGTCCGTATAATACATTATTAGTTAATGTTCTAAGTCTACTTGTATTCGAAACACAAATGGTAACACTGGATTTACAACTTAGAAATTTAGAAGACTAGTTTTAAGAATACTCTCCTTTAGACGACTTCACGACTATAAGAAGACTCTCGCTTTTAGAAAAAACTGTCGCTCCTCGTGGCGAACACTATCTTTTATAATCTTCGTTCCCACCAAGCTACTTCATACCTTTATGTCCAAGCCCTATAGCTGTGTCTTATTGGCTTCTGGTCCTAAGTTCCAGATAATTCTTCTCCCAACATCTCGAATTCCGGAGAAAACTCCACCCAACGTCTTGAGTCGTTTCCACCACCTTCAGATGATTCGTTCTCTGGTTTCATCACCATGGAGACGTAGTCTAGATGTCCAACCCTTGTCAATCCTCGGCTTCCTATAGGTCGACACTAGTTCACGTAGTCACCCCTAAATTTTTAAAAAAAATCTAGGGTTACATCCCTTTCCCTAAACATTATGTTGCGTATTTAGTAAATATTATACGACCTGAGTACAGTTCCTTATGGCGCCGAAACGTTGATAGAAAGTACTAAAATAGGCTTATGGTGACCGAAACGAATTACCTATTACCTGAGAAGTTGAAGAGGGTATACCTTGGAAAGAGATGACGAGGAAATCTAACAATTATCATAATAATTTCATCTCATTTGCAAAGAGTATATCAGATTTAGTTGAATGTGGTGTGTTGATTTTGTGTTGAAAATTGTCATAACTGCGAAATATTAGGTTAATTATTTTGTATTATTAATAATAATTGTTAATACTTAATCTTAGTTGCCACCATTGATGTGAATTAAGGTTAAAAATGGATTATTTCAGTTGGGGTTAATTTTGAAATATTAATGATCTACTTTCTAGTATCTGTTAGTATTTAATGTAGTCTGTATAAGTTTCAGTGACTACGCAATAAATGTGTGACAAAACTGTTGGCGACAGGAGTTAATCGGACCTATGAAAGTGTTTTTTGTTGAAATACATATATATAACAAGGACATTAATATACCTTAACTTGTCACTGCTCACAGTATGTGGTGAGCAGGTAATTCCTAGTGCTGTGAATGTAATGAATATTGTAAAGTTTAATAATGGGAATAACGATATTAAAAAAAAAAGAATAGAATTGAGAATGGAGAAGTGTCAGAGACCGTAGAATTCCGCGCGCGCGTGTATGTCTTGCTATGAGGTTAAAATTCTGTTAATATAAAATAGCAGTGGATCTGACACAATGCGAAATGCATAATTTTAAAATGGAATGAAACACTTGGTTTATACATAGACCAAAAATTAACGTGGCAGAAAAACGTCGAAAGAAAGAGTCTGCAAACAAACTTGAAGCTACAAAAACATCTTGGCAGCTATATGTCGGAAATCAAAATTATCCCTAGGAAACAATATTTTTTAAACATCTTCATATGGACATATGGTATAGAACTGTGGGGTTGTAGTAAACCATCTAACTCAAAAATTATTCAGAGACCGCAGTAAAAATGTTGCGATTAATAACTGATTCACGTTGGTATGTCTTCAACTTAGGAGGCGTTAAGTGACAGGTCCTAATTAAGATGTTATCAATTGTCTCCACTCAGTAGCCGAATAAAAAACTGAGGAGACACTAGTTATCTGCTCTTCCGGAGCCTGCAAACCAAGAATCTTAAACGCAACTCGACGAACCACATAGCTTCCTCAAGAAGATCGTGATTGGATGATTTCTTTACACACAGCATCTCTTTAAGCAGATTTACTTATTGTTCAATATGTAATTGTGTGTAGATTGCAAATTTTCGAATGAAATAAAAAAAGTCGACACACAGTTGTGGAAATAAGGGAAAGACAATATTTAGAGGCCGGACAGTGAAAATTGAACGCTAAGGTCTCGATGCGCAGTAGACAAACGCCTCGCTGCGAGGCTAACAAAATTTTCTTTCAGTTCGCACATGCGCAGAACAGTTTTGTGCAGTGTTTCGGAATGTGCACATCGGGCTTTGCAAACGTGGTGTATAGTCATTTACAAATTGTACTGTGACGACAAAACTATTTGTGTTAATCAGTGAAATTAGTTGTAGGCTACCTATTTACATTTTATTAGAGAACGTATTATTATATTTTAGAAAAGTATTAATAAACTATTTCATAATTGCGCATATATGTTTTAAATATTAGTGTGAAACGTACATTAATATGCCCCCCAAAAGTTCCAGATTGAGTTCAAAAACTCTGCATAGCCAGACTCGCGAGGTAGTGTGGAATGTGTATAATTTCATGAAGAGTGCGGCTGAAAGTGGGAAACCTCTCTTAGATTTCCATAAAGTACAAGATCGTGTTGCAAAAGCGACGGGTATTTCTCATAGCTCCGTAAGGAGAATAATAAAGGAAGGTCAGCAGCTACACAGTCCAGATGCAGAAGCGGGAACGTCATTTAGCACACCGGGAAAGAAACACCGCGTTCGTAAACCTATAACCTATAACCGGGATAAAGGTGTAATTAGGAGAACAGTTCGGAATTTTTACATTGAAGAAAAGTGTCTCCCAACGGTAAAAAAGCTGTTAGAAAAATTAAAAGAATCTATCAACTTTAAAGGCAGCAGTAGCAGCCTAAAAATTATCTTGAAGGAAATAGGCTTTAGTTGGTTAAAAACTTAAAATAATCGACCTTTGTTAACAGAAATTCACGAAATAAGAGCTATGAGAATACATTATTTACAAAACATAAAAAAATTTAGAGAAGAAGGCAGAACCGTAGTATATCAGGACGAAACATATATTCATAGCAGCCACACACTTCCGTACACCTGGAACGATCAGATTCAGCCTGGTGGCTACGCTGTTCCAGTTGCGAAAGGACAAAGATTAATTATTGTTCACGCCGGCAGTCAATACGGGTTTGTTCCAAATGCACTGCTGATTTTTAAATCTAACCAAAAGACAGGAGATTACCACGATAACATGAACGCTGACAACTACAGACGTTGGATTGAAGAAAAATTGGTCCCGAATTTGCATGCCAACAGTGTGTTGATAATTGACAATGCCAGCTATCATAATGTACAGCTAGAAAAAACATCTACGTCTAACTCTACGAAACGTGATATGCAAGACTGGCTAACACGACACGAAATACCGTTCCGTCCTGATATGGTTAAAGCAGAACTTTATGAAGTTGTTAAAATGTATAAATCAAACTTTAAAACATACTTAATAGATCAAATTCTGCAAAGCAGAGGACATTTAGTTTTAAGGCTTCCCCCTTACCACCCTGAACTAAATCCTATAGAGATGATGTGGTCAGAAATTAAGCGAGGTGTTGCTGAAAAAAAAGTAACGTTTAATTTAAATGATGTGAAAAACTTATGTGAAGAAAAAATTTCAACTGTGACTGCTGACGATTGGGAAAAAATATGCAAACATGTAGAAAGCATTGAAAAAGAATATCTGGAAAAGGAAGCTATTGTTGATGAAACAGTAGACCGCTTCATAATTAATCTTGGAGGAGAGAGCAGTTCAGACAGTTCCGACGATTTTGCTGAAAAGGAAGATGGTAATATCTCTGGAATACAGGTATTGCCTGACAGCGACTGAAAACTTCCTTCAAACGTAAGTACTGTAAAATAGTTTTTGTAGTTAAATAACTCCAATATTATTTTTTAAATATAGTACAAATTTTTATATTTAATTAAATATAATAATTAATATTTGCTCAGTTATTCTTGTTTATATTTTTTATTATTATTAATAAATAAAACTTTTCTTACAATATATTTTTTTGTATTTTTTGAATATATAACACTATTTCGATAGTATAAATTATCATCATCAAAACTATGATGATGATAGTTTATACTATCGAAACAGTGCCTTATTAAAAAAATACAAAAAAATATATTCTTGTAAGAAAAGTTGAATTTATTGTTAATAATATTAAAAAAATAATTAAATATGAATAACTCAAAATGTTCTCGAATTTATAATTTTAAAATAAATTTAGGTTACATACATTAAAAACAATGCAAATAACAAATATATCAAAAACTGTAAATGACTGTTTTCAAAGTAATGAGTACATGTAGTACTATGTTACACATACCCTAAGTAACATCAGTGATGTTAAGTAACAAAATAGATAAAGTGAAGTTAAAATGTAAATAGATTTCTGGCAAGAACATCATAAGCGTGCACGTTTTGTTTTGAAGGGACTGTACGTGTTAGAGAGACGCTGTTATCGCATACTCTCCTCTCTCGAGTACTTTTTGAGTGGGGGTAATTCATACATTGGGTCTGCGCCGATGACTGTTCAGTAATCACTGGCGGGCCTATAATATAATAAACCTTCGCCAGCCGATGTTATGAAAATACCGATGTAGCCGATGTTATGGTAAATTACCGACGGCTGGAAATGCAGTTTTTGAGAACAGGTTGTACATTTGGGTAATCCATGGGTCGGCAGTCTACAGTTCGCGGACCAAATCCGTCCCTTCCTCCAGATGATTGTATACATCCCGAGGGTTAATCACTTGAAATGTCAAAAATTTTATAATGGTAGGCCTATATTTAAGTGACATAGTGATTCAATTTTTGTGGTTATAAAAAAATAACTTATTGAAACGCTGAGGCGTTAATCGTCTATACTGCTAATACAAAACAATCTCGGTGCAAAAAGAAATAATCAAACTAAATCCATTATTACTGTACAATAATAAGTCTGTTCATTAAATTTTGCACGTAACTGCAATACTGTACCAAATAATTTATTTAGTGTAACGCTAATTTGAATTTCATTAACAAAGGATTTGGGAAAACGTGTGTTTTCTTGTAAGTACCTACCTACAAATTGATTTCTATTTCGCCCTTTGGCCAATTAAGCCTAAAGGTACATATCATCTGGTACCTTTATTTACGCGTTTGCCGACTACTAAGCCAGACGAGTAGGTAGCAGATTATCTCAGATTTTACTGAAACGGAGAACAAGAGACATAGCCTACATTGGCCAAGACGTGAAGTCTATATCTAATAGAGTACAGTATCTGATTAAACGCCGTGGAAAAATGAACTGGACAAGATTTGCTATTAAAAGAGTCCCTGCAAAATGACTGGGCAGACAGAAAGTCACAAAGTGCACACAAAAGGTTCGTCCACAGAATGAAACAAAACATGAGCCACAAGTTTATATAAAAAAAAAAAGAAAGACGTTGTCAAACTCAGTTGTACAACAAGACTTTTATGTTTCAGAAGTTATGTATTTTCCATGAATAGTTGGTAAAGACAAAGTATGTTTTCAACAATGTTTTACAACATGTTAGAGACATGCTGGGTAACATGTTTGTTTTTACAAGACAAACGTAACTTCACGTTGTCTATATTGTGATCTCATTTATCATTTTATTAATAAAATCTTCAGCATCACAGGGATCTGGAAGATGTGGAAACGGCTTTCCGAAGGAAAAGACTGAGGAAAAGACGAAGGAAAAGACTGGAACATATGGTTCGGATGGATCGGCCCAGATTAAATAAACAAATTTTCAACTATATTTGGCAACTTTCCAGTCTGAACGGATACAACCGAACAACTCGAGGAGGAAATGATGAAACTGGGCATCTCTTTGAACGACTGTGTGGATAGAAATACATACAGGAACAAAATTCAAAATCTGGAGGTTCTCTGCGGGTGAGAAGAAGACAAGAAAGGGGTGGACAGTGGAAAGGAAGGCGGCCCATAATGTGCGAATGAGGGCCTTCTAGCAGAAGAAGAGAAGGAAATGTTATTCGCGTGGTCCACGGCTGGCCTGTTCGTGAAAAAAAAAAAAAAACAGCATCCTAGTTTGTCATTCTGGCAGAATTCTGGAAGTTACAGTTCTCCTGCGAGTGGACCATTGTCATTATTTAGATCTTTTCAAAGACGAGTACCATTGTATTTTGTTTTGGATTGCAGAGACGGTCTACCCTAGATTCTTTCGACGTTTTACTCGCCAAAATCATACATGTTGCTGCTGTTTCAATCGCTTCCTATTCGAGCGAAACAGTTTTACTAAACACCCAAGAAAATGAAGTTTCACGATATGTCGCAAATTAGAAAAGGCGAATGTGAAATATATGTCTCGAAAAAAAAAAGTTGTACAACAAATTTGTTTTACACGTTTTTGCTGCATACTGCGAACTGAAGCCAAATGCTGCTGCTCATGATACACGCGCGCATTGCATACTTGCATGTGTGTGTGTGAAGGGAGATGAGAAAGAGAGAGAGGGTGGGGGAGAGAGTAAGTGAAGGAGAGCGGGAGATACTATTAAAATTGTAAATGGGTGTATCTTGGTACATACCACACTGATTGTCACATTTCGTATTACGGAATACGTGCTTCTCACCAATCTGTAACAACAGTGAGGTTCGAGGACATCGAGATAATGCACGGCTGGAGATAACAGTTATTCTAAGTAGCTTGTGCATTGTACGTAAACAAACGTGTTTTCAGTATCGTTTGTATTACTGAGAATGTAAACAACCCCAATTAAACGATATCTTCAGCAAGCGAGATACACAAGACACAAGAGTAAACACGGTCCTTATAAGAAGATTAAAGTTATAGTCTTTTCACATATTTTTCTTGTTCTTACGAACCCTAATGTGACATTCGTTAAGTACATGAATGTCTGCGGGTTTATAGCTCACCTAATCATAATCAAATATCTTCTTTGTTTCTAATCCCGAATGTCTGAATTTGGTGTCCTCTCTTGAATACTCCCACAGTTCTGAAAAAAAATCACGTGCATTTGTCACAGATTTGTCTTCTGCTTTCGTTAATATGTTTTTAACATATCAATTCTTCTCCTCAATCTCTTTTTCTTTAATATCCGCTTAGTTTCTTTACGTTTTCTATTCTGCACTGTGTTCTTTCTGTTGACTCTGGAGCAAACTTCGCTTCTATACCATTCTTTCACATTCTGCTGCAAACCAGTTTCCATGATTTTATTAATCAACACGGGAGTAAGGCGGAAAGATAACTGTTGTTTAGTATAGCATTCGAGTAAGTTCCTGGCGCAATGGTATCGTTTGGGGCTCACAATCACAACGGCTGTGTTGCGATCGGGGTGGGGTGGGGGTCGAACCAAGGCCACGACTCGGTCTGCCTGCTCATCCTATCACTGTAGACAAATAATACAGAGGTCTTACACGACACGATTGGGGTAGACTGTAACATAGGAAAACCTGCTCTACGAGCGCGAGCACATTGAAATTACACGACCTAGAAACTGTTGCACGTTCTTTGCCAGTCGCATGTATTAAAGAAAATTGATTATGAATTAGACATATGCAGAGCCACTGGTGGAATACAGAATGATATTCACTAAACACAGAGAAAAAATTGTTAGAAATATTATTTGCCAGGCTGTTAGGTCGTGGTCTCCTGTTGTTCGAAACAGACATTTCGGCCCCACCATCGGAGGCCATCTTCAGTGTCGGAAGAAACTATTGAAACAACTGGCAAGGTGTACGCTAAATCACCCCAGTACTGAGGTAGAGACTATCATTACATATGATGATAAATACCTAGGTGTTGATTGATCATGAACAGTTGGTAATAAACCAATAAAAAGTCAAAAGCCAAATTCGTAAAGGTGGCAGATTAGCCGGGTGCTTGTCACACTCCATTTGGCACAACACCATCTAAAACAGGATACTGGTGTTGGAATAAATAAATCAGTAATAACACCAATAATTATTATAGACAGAGTGTTCATTTTTGCGGGGCAACATAAACACATTTACGTTAATATTGTGACATATGCTTTGATGGTAGCTCACCACTAGGAGCGCTAGTATCGCTCCGTTTTGATTTTCATACGTATATGCCTATAATATACAGAATTTGGCTGCTACACGTTTTGTTGGCCTTTGGTTAAGCTGTTATGTTATAAATCCTTGTATTTTGTATTTTATATATATATATATACTGTAACGGTACATAACCCGGTCCCAATAAATGATAACTCTTGTAATACCATAAAGGTCAGAAATGGGTAAACTATAACGAGCTAAAAATTAAGTTGTATCACTAAACATTATAAACAACATTGAAGTGATATACAGTGATAAGTGAGTTATAGTGCACCCAATGAGGTAATAAGTGAAGGTGAAGGGAACTTTTTACAGAATTGTGCTGTAGATGTGAGCGTTATAGACTATAATAGTAGACTATAATGTTACCAACTAATTATGTATTTTGTTTAGTTATTGTAGGATTTATATTGTGTAGTACCTATGTTAATTTTATATTTTATAAAATAATTGTTTTATTGTATAAGATAACCCAGGGTTTTTAAAAAATAAAAGATTTAAATATCAGATGATAATAAAAATTAAAATAATACTGTATGAGGGAAATGGCAGAGGAAAATAGTTCAGTGTAAGAATACTATAAGAGATGAATAAATAATATATAAATTCATTTAAAGTTAATAAAAATATTAAATACTTATATCCAAAGTAAATAAAAAGTAAATAGCAGCACCAATAAAAAATGACATAAAAATTATGGGTTACTAAGAGTAACAAAATAACAAGTATTGTTTAATCGAATTTGGAATTGAAACCTGTCCGGTTGACAAAATGATGAGACAAAATTTTATTAAAATATCCTTTAGAAATCTTTGAACAGCACCAAACTGTTACCAAATTTAAATAACAGTATGAACATTATGTACTACTACCTTAGTTATCAAAGTTAACTTGCTATACTCCATAATAAAAGTGAAAAAAAAACATTTTGGACGATCAGGCTTCGCTGTGTTTCGAGTTTTGACGAGATAGTATTAGACGGACGGGTATGAAATTACAAACAACTACGAACGCCACCTAAGAAACAGCTTCACCCAAGTAAGAACTTCGAGAAGAGAGGTAATATAAACATTTCTTTTAATATTTAACGAAGAAAACTCAAACTGAATGGTCGTGCAGTACAGAAACGATTAAAGTGTAATCACATGTTTTAATAAAAACAAACGCAATCTGCTCTCTTACGGACGAATCCGGAACTACGTACTAAGCGAAATAAACAAATTTTTGAAGTTTTTTTTTCTATATTGGTAAAGCGTAGTATAATTATCCATTTCTGACCATCTCATAACAAAAAGGACTTACCCTTAACCCTGGGGAAATAACTAAAAGAATTATATGTTGATTGATGTTTAAATAAAAGATAAAATTGTAAAATCGCTCAAAACTGTATATTTTTTATGACAATTCCATGTTACTCAATGAAGTCGATATCATGTACTAGTTAATGAAAATATCGATTGTAATATTTGTATTTTGGCGGAAGGGAAAAAACCAATAATATAAACAATAAATATTATTGAGAAAATGATATTGAATAATAAAATGTGATTCCTTTATTGTAGTGGGTAGTTGTAGTAGGTTTCAGAAAGACTAAGAAGAGGACGATCAACCAGGTCGTATTCAGCAACAGTGTAGTTTGGTTAACTCATATTTGGAGACTAATGTCAAAATCAGCTGATTCAATTCACGGCAGATATTTGAAAATTTAGAAATCGTCTAATCCGAGGGTAAACCAACGGTACTTGCTCTCTCTTCAAAAGAAGGCTAAACAACTTCCCTACTTGACCCAAATCACACACACTCGATTTCGGCTTTGTTTGGGTAACATTACCACCAACTTTATTTAAACTTCAGTCTTTATAGTTCATAAGTGGCGATTGCTAAGAGGTGTTCTGACCGATCCGAGACTGTAAAAAAAACGGACGTCACACTCACACCTAAAATAGGCGGTACGTTACAGAATTGGCGCTTACAACAGTGCGTCTTAATTAAATAAGACGAGCACTCAATAGGCCGCATACAAAAACATCTCGGAAGGTACATACTCTAAAACCCGCTACGTTACAAAATTGGCGCTCAACGTAAAAGGGCTGTAATTAGAAAAGAATTTTGAGATATTCAATAAATTAATATACCAAAAAATCTAATTATCGTCGGAAGTTATGAGAAAACAAGAAATGCATAATACCAGAGGCAGATCGAAGAAGAGGGCAGAAGAAAAGGAGAAGGAAGAAGGTGGACAGGAACGAGAGATAGAATTATTTACAGACAGTGAAATGGAACAACCAATGGGTGATAAAGAAGAAACTGAAGCAATTACAAACACGGAAAAGGAAAGAGTTGAAGAAGATGCCCAAGGGGATCAACCAGATAAATCCAACCAAAAAGAAGATATAAGCATACAGGAGATGTTAAGAATTATAATGGAAGGGAATACAAGATCCAGGAAGATAATAAGCGAACGAATGACAAAATAGATGAAAATTTTAGAAAACAGGAGGAAGCCTTGAAACAAACCAATGAGGAAAATAAGGAGAATTTTAAGAAACAGGAGGAACAAAATAGACAGACCAATGAGAAAATAGATAGCATTCAGGAAAGTTTAGTCAAACAACTAAATGAAAAAATAGAGATCATTCATGGAAATATCAAACAAACCATGAATGAACAATACCATGAACTGAAAGAAACTGTTGAAGGACAAAGAGAAGAGATGAATGCAAAATTTGCAGAGAATAAAGAAAATTTAAAACAATTTGAGGGTAAAATGGAGAATTTCAATAAGGAGATATGGAAAACTTTCGGAGAGAAGTTGAAAAATGTTAATACGCTTATCCAAAAAGCAGATACATACAAGGAGGAGACGAATAAGCAAATGGACAGTGGTTTTAATAATTTGGATGAAACGTTAGACAGCACTTCCGAAGGTTTTAAAGTAAGTACGAACATGGAAGAGAATATCAAGAAAATAAGGAAAATATTGAGAAAGAAAATATTCAATACAAAAGAAGAAATGGAGATGAGGAAGGGTGGATTAATTAATATATTTAACCCTCCCATTAATAAACGAAGGGAGTTAAATAAAGTTAGAAATTGTAGACAAAACTCAACAAAAATATCAAAGGTAAACCACCATAGAATAATAACAAAAAACTTGAATAAATTTAAATATCAGTTAAAAATATCGACGATCAAAGAGTATCTGACCACATCAATTATATTTTCAAGACGGAGTATACCAACAGAACATTGTGTAAATAATACAGAGGTCAAAGAGAATGGAATAGTGGCATATATGAGTGATTACATTAACATAGAGGAGATACAATACCTATTAATTAAGAAGGACCTAAATATGACCGGAAACCGTGACTTAAATGAAGACTTTGTATCAGCCGAGTTACAGTACCAGATACACG
The DNA here is from genome assembly GCA_034769895.1 of Magicicada septendecula. Classification (NCBI taxonomy): domain Eukaryota; kingdom Metazoa; phylum Arthropoda; class Insecta; order Hemiptera; family Cicadidae; genus Magicicada; species Magicicada septendecula. The sequence goes on from CM068368.1 coordinate 775,605,289, forward strand.
AGAGATATTTAACAAGGAAAAAAATCATTATGGACACTGCAGTAATCCGAGAACATGGAGTACCTGAGTTAATGGACCATGGTTAACCTAAATAATAACAAACCAGAAAAAAAAGGGACTGAATTTTTGAAAATCGACCAAGCAACCCATTGAATAGCGGAAGAAAACCCCAAAATTCTAAAAAACTGTAAGGACAACTTACTCAACAATTTATTCAGAAATAATACGATTTAAGATATTTTGAAACCATTTGATTTAACAAAAAATAAGAACAGATTAGTAAATAAGAGTTATAAAGAATTGATGTAAAATGAAATAATAGGAAAAAGTAATATTTTTAATGGTAACAAACAGAAGAAAAATTAAATGAACAAAAACAATTTATGGTAATGTGCTCAGATAAGAAGAATAAAGAATAATTTAATGACTCCAATGAAAATGAAGGAGGATGATAATTAATACAATAATTAGAATGTCTCGGAATTGAAGATTATATAAGAAGAAATGATACGGAGAAATATGTCACAAGAAGTAAAGTCAAAAGAATTTTAACATAAAGCCTATCAATAATGTTATATGCTATTAGTTAATGGAAAAGAAGAAGGAATCAAGGAGAAGAAGAAATATATAAATAAATGCAAACAGCTACAGTATGAAGAATCCCAAAAGTGTTTAGTACTAGTCGCTAATTGACTACTACTTATAATTTTTTTTATTTTTATGTATTGACCGTAGAAATGTTCCGGCAATAATTTTCCTGAGCAGGGATGATGTTCCCCTGGTCTCAGAAGGTGTAAGGATGGACAGCGGAGTTATGGACCCAAAAGTGGCCACCCGACTGGTACCACCGCACAGGATAGGGAAAAATGTTAGGGAAATTTAATATTTAAGGGATAATAATTATAAAATAGCTGTATAGATTGATATTAGATTCCAGAAGTATAGATGAAGAAAATAGAAGGAAGATAGCAGACCGAAGCTTAATTGATAAAGCTAATTTATAGAAGTAAATAGAAATGAGTGTTAAAACAAGTTTAATATGATTAGTGTGACCAGTCCTTATCAAATAAACTGTGGAAGTACCACTACCCAGAGAAATAAATCAATAATGAATTTGCCTCCAAGAGAGAGAGAGTTGAGTAAGAAAACAGCAATTACCACCAGTCTGAATTACCAGTCAGTATATAACCAGTTTGAAATAAAGGAAGATATTATGAAGAATAAAACCAAGAATATTAGGAGAATTGAAACAATCAACAATTTATTTTAGTAAACCAGTAAAACCAAAATAAATTTGTTCTAGTGGGGGGGCTTTATGTAACGGTACATAACCCGGTCCCAATAAATGATAACTCTTGTAATACCATAAAGGTCAGAAATGGGTAAACTATAACGAGCTAAAAATTAAGTTGTATCACTAAACATTATAAACAACATTGAAGTGATATACAGTGATAAGTGAGTTATAGTGCACCCAATGAGGTAATAGGTGAAGGTGAAGGGAACTTTTTACAGAATTGTGCTGTAGATGTGAGCATTATAGACTATAATAGTAGACTATAATTTTACCAACTAATTATGTATTTTGTTTAGTTATTGTAGGATTTATATTGTGTAGTACCTATGTTAATTTTATATTTTATAAAATAATTGTTTTATTGTATAAGATAACCCAGGGTTTTTAAAAAATAAAAGATTTAAATATCAGATGATAATAAAAATAAAATAATACTGTATGAGGGAAATGGCAGAAGAAAATAGTTCAGTGTAAGAATACTATAAGAGATGAATAAATAATATATAAATTCATTTAAAGTTAATAAAAATATTAAATACTTATATCCAAAGTTATAAGAAAATAAACAGAAAACTATTATGTAAATCAAATTGGGAAAGAAACCAAAATTAAAAAGAATTATTTTTCTGTAAATCAAAAATAAATTTATAATAATTACAAACTGCCTATATACTAAAAAGTAAATAGCAGCACCAATAAAAAATGACATAAAAATTATGGGTTACTAAGAGTAAAAAAATAACAAGTATTGTTTAATCGAATTTGGAATTGAAATCTGTCCGGTTGACAAAATGATGAGACAAAATTTTATTAAAATATCCTTTAGAAATCTTTGAACAGCACCAAATTGTTACCAAATTTAAATAACAGTATGAACATTATGTACTACTACCTTAGTTATCAAAGTTAACTTGCTATACTCCATAATAAAAGTGAAAAAAAAAACATTTTGGACGATCAGGCCTAGCTTCGCTGTGTTTCGAGTTTTGACGAGATAGTATTAGACGGACGGGTATGAAATTACAAACAACTACGAACGCCACCTGAGAAACAGCTTCACCCCTTCACCCAAGTAAGAACTTCGAGAAGAGAGGTAATATAAACATTTCTTTTAATATTTAACGAAGAAAACTCAAACTGAATGGTCGTGCAGTACAGAAACGATTAAAGTGTAATCACATGTTTTAATAAAAACAAACGCAATCTGCTCTCTTACGGACGAATCCGGAACTACGTACTAAGCGAAATAAACAAATTTTTGAAGTTGTTTTTTCTATATTGGTAAAGCGTAGTATAATTATCCATTTCTGACCATCTCATAACAAAAAGGACTTACCCTTAACCCTGGGGAAATAACTAAAAGAATTATATGTTGATTGATGTTTAAATAAAAGATAAAATTGTAAAATCGCTCAAAACTGTATATTTTTTATGACAATTCCATGTTACTCAATGAAGTCGATATCATGTACTAGTTAATGAAAATATCGATTGTAATATTTGTATTTTGGCGGAAGGGAAAAACCAATAATATAAACAATAAATATTATTGAGAAAGCGATATTGAATAATAAAATGTGATTCCTTTATTGTAGTGGGTAGTTGTAGTAGGTTTCAGAAAGATTAAGGAGAGGACGATCAACCAGGTCGTATTCAGCAACAGTGTAGTTTGGTTAACCCATATTTGGAGACTAATGTCAAAATCAGCTGATTCAATTCACGGCAGATATTTGAAAATTTAGAAATCGTCTAATCCGAGGGTAAACCAACGGTACTTGCTCTCTCTTCAAAAGAAGGCTAAACAACTTCCCTACTTGACCCAAATCACACACACTCGATTTCGGCTTTGTTTGGGTAACATTACCACCAACTTCATTTAAACTTCAGTCTTTATAGTTCATAAGTGGCGATTGCTAAGAGGTGTTCTGACCGATCCGAGACTGTAAAAAAACGGACGTCACACTCACACCTAAAAAAGGCGGTACGTTACAGAATTGGCGCTTACAACAGTGCGTCTTAATTAAATAAGACGAGCACTCAATAGGCCGCATACAAAAACATCTCGGAAGGTACATACTCTAAAACCCGCTACGTTACAATATATATATTCATATCCATCATTTTCTCTAATTAAATTTCTAATATTTAAATTAGAGAATTATTTCGATTGTAATTGATTTACTTACAAACATCTGATGATGCTGATAATTTTCAGTGAAACGTGTGTCAGATATTGAAACGATAAAAACGCAATACACTACTTGCAGAAGAAACTATATTGAATAATATCACAATACTATATATTTATATATATTGCGACAATACAATCATACGCTGTACTGTGCATTTATTAGATAAAATGAATATTTAAATTAAATTTATAAATATGTAATAAATAAGTAGGTATGAGATTGAAAGCTGAGTTTATGTTAAAAATACGGCATATAGACATACAGGATACATGGATTTTGGGAAGCGCTTGGAGGGTAGGTGCTGATGGTCGGATTTGTTTCATGTAGGGCTTTTGTTTATGTGTCAAAAGCTGACAAAGGCAACACGACTGTAATTATCCCCACAGACAACCTACACAAAAAAGTACAAAACTTCATGGAACAGAACAACATCACAGAACTAAAACACGACCCCACCGACAGATACCAAAACTCAGTAAAACAACTAGTCAACAAAGCAAACACATAATCAGCACCTACCCTCCAAGCGCTTCCCAAAATCCATAAAGAAGACATTCCGATCCGCCCCATTATCAACTACCGTAATGCCCCTGCACGCAAACTCGCAAAATATCTAGACAAAATTATTAGACAACACAAACAAATAGACAACAACATTGCAGTAAAAAACAACACTGACCTAGTAACAAAAATAAAAGACATACACATCCCTTATAATGCCACATTAGCCTCCTTTGACATTAAAAACCTGTACACAAACATCCCCATCTCTGAAACAATCACCATCCTACAAAACAAACTCAAACAAAACAACACACCAGACGAACTTATCAACGAAATAACAGAAACTCTGAACATGATCACAAAACAAAACTACTTTATTTATAACAATAAATACTACACACAGAACGATGGCTTACCCATGGGCTCCCCCATATCCAGCATTCTAGCAGAAGTCTTCCTCCAACACTTAGAAAAAACAAAAATATTCACAAACAATGACAGACACTCACATAAAATACTATATTGGCACAGATACGTTGATGACATTCTAATACTATACAGGGGGAACAAAAGACAATGTGAACAGTTACTAACGCACATAAACAAAATACATAAAAACATAACCTTCACTGCCGAATACGACCACAACAATACCATAAACTTCTTAGACCTCTCCATCACAAAACTAGAACACAAGCACAAATTCAGTATATACAGATAACCAACTACAACTGACACACTAATACACAACACCTCCAATCACCCAACACAACACAAACTAGCTGCTTTTAAAACCATGATACATAGACTTACCAACATCCCCTTAGATGAAAAAGACTACAAAGACGAACTAAACACGATAAAATATCTAGCAGAATCTAACGGATATGACAGAACAATAGTCAGTAAACTCCTACACAAAACACAAAACTAACAACAGACAAAGACAGAAAACAACAAATTCATAACACTAACATACATCAACAAACAAACTGAAAAAATTGCCCACAAATTCAAAAAAGCAGGATACAGAATCGCTTACAAAACTACTAACAAAACAGAACACACACTATCAAAACGCACGCACAAAGCACAAAACAAATTCGATCTACCCGGTGTATACAAGCTAAATTGCTCAAATTGCAATAAATTCTACATAGGCCAGACAGGACGTAGCTTCAAACAGAGATACATTGAACACACAAAGGCACTCCACACCACTACAGAATCCACCTTTGCAAACCACCTCATTGAAGCAAACCACACATATAAAAACATCGACAATAACATGAACATTCTACACGTACACACAAAAGGCCGAAAACTAGACACTCTAGAACAATTAGAAATATACAAACACACAAAAACAAAAAAAAAACGACATCCTAAACGAACAGACACAATTCAAATCGCACGCATTATTCGAACACATCTCACCACACACACACAGTTTCGATCTTTCGAAAATCTATCCTGTCGCCAACAACAAGACGGACAGCGCTACCTACGGCAGCCTCTGATGAAGCCTTCTAAAGGTGAAAGCCGGTTTACGCTGTAAGGTAAATCTTTACGATTTTACTTATAAAAAACTTAGTGTTCCGAGTCGTCAAACAATAGTGATATTTAAAAAAATGATTTAAAAGGACTACCATGAGTGTAGAATGATACTAGAAAAAACATAAGAATCAAAGACCGTCTAATGACTGACAATATTATTAGTAATAAGATGTTTTAATTACAGTTAAATAAGTTATAAGGAGGACATAAATACCCAAGGACAGTTCATAACTGAGAGTATGACTAGTAATAATATGTTTTTATTTTTGTTAATCAAATTATATATTAGATAGATAAAGATAATAGATAAGGTATTTTGTTATAATTAAATAAGACAGTTAAGGATAATAGGCATAAGATATTTTTATTATAATTAAGGGATATATAAAAATTAGTAGATATAAGATGTTATGTTGTATTTAAATAATGTTCAATAATTTCAAAGTTTGTTAAGGCAGAGAAGGCAAGTAGATAATATGAATATTGTGTTATTAAACTGTAAACCATATAAAGAATAATAGGGCAAAATAATTAACAAACCCCATAGAAAAATAAAACAGAATTTTAGACCAAAATCAACTACTATCATAGAATCAAACCCAAATGAATAAATTCAATAGAACTGTATATAGTTAATAGAAACTAGTCCATGTAAAACAAAAATATGAAAATGTAATCAGCACAGAAACAAATATTAGCAAACGTAATGACAAAAGAATAAAATTAACTTTATTTGGAAATATGTAATACTAGGCCTAGAAGGGTACACTACTCAGATAAAGTGTAATTTAATCAATATTGGAGTATTATAACAACAAATTATTAACAACAAGCAATAATCATGAAGTGAGTAAAATTATTTAAAGGAAATATTAACATAAAATCACTTGTAAACCATTTAATTACTAATATTGTAAAAAATACAAGGCCTATAAGAGATATCAAAAATTGTAAATTTTAGGTATATTTGAACTTAAAACAGACCCAGTTATGTATTGAATTATGTAAAATTCGCACAAGAATATTGCTAGATAGTTAAATTTTAATAAAATTTATAAATAATTAAGTTACAGCAATAAATAGGAAAACTTGTCATGTATTTTTATGAGTTGAAATCAAATCCAAGACATGTAGATGTGAACAGACAATGGTAAGAGGAATAAGATATTTTATAAATTACCACCTAAAACGACGACTTTAAGTCATCAGTCTATTGTTACTCGTGAATGTGTGCAGATCAAAATTTACGGACGGAAGATCTGAAAAATATAAATGGTGACAAAACATTGAAGTACAACCTCGAAAAATATTACAGGGGTTACCTAATGGAAAATAATAACACGACAACTTAACTAACACCAAAACTGAACCAGAACAACAGGAATAATAAGATCCAGTACGAGGCACAAGAAATCAACCGCCATATTGCAAATTTATACAAAACCAATATTCACTGGACAACGAACTCAACAGAATTTTTTGAACACGGAACACAGCACTATTAACCTAACACCAAACAACATCGCCGAGGAGAAGAAAACACATCACACAATTATCCAGAGGGACTACATTGTCGCAGAAGAAGGAATCCGTATTTATATTTGAGGGAGCAGACCAAATAGCAGTTGGGGTGTGCAGCAGAAAATCGAGGTGAACGGCAGCCATCTTTCATTTACTAGGCATCCGAGATGAACACAGCCTTCACGAGCCAGTGACGTCATTCTACAAGACGGTTCGAATTTTTACTTATTAATTGACAGTATTTTCAGAATCCTGTTATTTTTAGCGAATAATAATTTAGATTAAAGTATTTGTAAGTATTGTATCTTGTTCCTTGCCCTCTCTGACCATTTCGACAGTTAAAAGAACTCGAATAATTAACATTATAATATTATAATTATTGTCATTTATCACAATCGACCTGAGTGAGTCTCAGCCAATGCCATTGTCGATGCACGTAAGATTGGCGCACTAATTTAAATTTTAAAAATAAATATCAGAATTATTCAAATACTTGTGTTCATTATTATTTGTATTAGCAATATTAGCTTTTTCTTTCTTCTCAACATAAATAAGAAGTCTTAGAAGAATTTATCAAGAAGAAGAAGAAGAGAAGATGAGTGAGAAGAGAGATTATTTGATCCAAGTAACATAAATAGAATAACACTTGTGAACCAAATATTTTCACACACAAAATAACTCATTTACCATTCAAATAATTACAAATTATAATTAATTAATTAATTGATCAAATAGAAAGAAAAACAAAATAAAACATTATTAAAATTTTTTTTTATTAAATTCATAAACAATAAAACTTTTTGTATTTGATAACATAATTTATTATTTGTAATTTAGTTTTATTACAATATAGGAAGTAAAAGTTTATAATAATAATAATAATAATAAACTCTGTAGGTTGGCATGCCATTATTAAATTGTTGAAAATACTTTGACATATTTTGTGTAATTAAACCATCATGTGAATTTAAAGAGCGAGCTGAATGGAAGTCAAGTATTAAGAAAACTCAGACAAAATAATTGTAAAACTAATTGTTCAAAAAAAAATTAAATAAAATCTTGTTACTGTTGATCAGCTGTTTTCTTGCAAGACCTGTCACTGTGGGCTCAGCACATTTTATTTCCAATCTAGGCCACATGCCTAGTCTTAAATATTAAGTTACGCCTTCCCAGAAAAAAAAAAAAAATAATTTTTTTTTTTTAGTAGAAAAGGGGTGTAAAAAAATATTCTGAGTATAAGGGGGCGTTTCAACTTTACCAGTAATGTTGTATGAATTTGGCACTCTACAAATTAATGTACTTATAGTTATAATTTGTTGTGTTATATAAAATGTCTCCCAAAAGCGTGGGGCTACACAAATTAAATTACATTTAAATTTGTAAATTGTCTTGTTATAATATATATTTTATATTATATATATATATATATAAAACCTTGTATGCCTACACAGTATTCTTATTTAACGTAAATATATCTTATGTGAATTGGTTTAAAAAAATCAAAGCTATTGGCGGGTCTCGGTTCCATGCCATTGGAGTTTCGGAACCTCTACATTAACATAATACTCCTCATGTAGTATTAGTATTGTTAGTCTGGCCTAGTATTACTATAATTCCATTATATATCATTAGCTTTATTTCAATATTAACAGAAAGAGACAAACGACAAAGGTGAACTGTGTACGTCGGCTCGGTGTTTGTTTTAGAGGACGCATCAAAATTGAGGTCAGAGAAGAAAGTGTTCTGTAACGATCACATCAATAATACACAACGGTGGAGTTAGTCGTGAGAAAAGGTAACAACAGACGTCGTCGTTGGGAAGCAATGACCGTTCCGGGGTCACTGCAAATGTCACAGAATCGATACGGCCTACAATATTCTGTCTAGCGTGCGTAATCCGTCGCAATTATTGTGTTCACTAAACCGCAGTAAAATCACTGCGGCTGTTTTAATTGAACCTGCGACGATGGTCGTGTTTAATTTAACCGCTCGACGATAAACGACGCCATTATAATCTCAACTATGTTACCATTCTGTTCCAGTGTTGTAATACTGAAATATTCTAATTAATTACACCTCGTTAGTTATTTCATTAGTTATAGTTTAAGCGGTTCCAACCATGACGGGTCTTCAATTAGCAAAACTGCAACACTATTGTGAAGGAAACAGCACTACTAAAGAACACAAAAATTAGAACAAGTATTTACAAATAACACAATTTTAAATAATTAAGATCGTTAATAAGAGAAAAAGTGGAAAGAAAAATAAAGGAATAAATGAAAAAATAGATAACATTTGTAGAGTATATTATGATTTTCCCTGAAAAAATTTGGGGGCGAATAGAATTGTCAACAGCAGCGTCTGACTAAGAGTGAGCGGCTGCAAACGGCGACTGATCCACAGTGGGCGGCCGAACAAAACGGTCCTCCAAAATGGGGGTTGTGGCGTTTAGGCATAAACAACCAAACACACGTAAAAATTGAAGGAGTTTGAAAGACAAAAGGAAAGATAATCCCCGGGTGGAAATCCACACTTCAACTAGAGGGAGCCCCGTCGGATACGGGGGGGGGGGCAGTTCTGCTGATGATTTTCGAAGTCCAGTTGATAACTTCAACCAAGGCAAGAACACAAACAAGACGAAGAAGAGGAAAGAAAGCAGATTAAAGTTCGGAACATGGAACATCCAAGGCTGGAATACAAAGGATAAAGAAATCTTAAGCGAATTTAACAAAATGAAATAGGACATATAAGTCATCACCGAAACCAAGAAAAAAGGAAACGGAACAGAAGAAATACAAGGTACAATACATGTATGGAATGGAGTAAATAAAGATCAGAGGGCAAAATCCGGCGTAGGAATACTTATCAAGAAAAGGTACAAAAGAAATATGAAATCATAGGAACCAGTGAACGAAAGAATAATAAAACTAAACTTGACTTTGTATGGTAGAGAAATAGCAATACTAGCTGTTTATGGTCCAACGGATGACAGCTCTGCTGCAGAAAAAGATTACTTTATGAATACGCTACAAGATGAAATTGCAAAAATAAAACAAAACTACGAAATCATAATAGCTGGTGATCTTAATGGAAGAGTCGGGAAGAGGGAAAATGACAAAACAGTAGGAAGATTTGGAGAACAGATATTGAATGATAATGGAGAAAGGCTAATAGACCTATGTGAACTAAATGACTTAAAAATTACAAACGGATTCTTTGAACACAAAAACATACATAAGTATACTTGGACACAGGAAACAAGAAAGCTGAGGTCGATTATTGACTATGTAATAATAAGGAACAGAACAACAATTATAATAAAAGACGTCAGAGTTCAGAGAGGAGCGGAGTGTGGAATAGACCATAAACTACTGATAGAAAAAATGAAATTCCGATGGACAGGAACCAAAATGCCAACAAAGACAGAAGAGACAATTCCGGCAACACAAATAAGTAAGGAAAAAAAAATTCAAAATTCAATTATTACAGGACGAATCGGTAAGGAACCTATACAAGCAACGTCTAGATCAAAAGTTAATAGAATTTAGGTATAATGAAGAAGTAAACATCACATATGAACACATAAAAGAAGCTATGCTGCAAGCAGCACTAGAAGCCCTAGGAGAGACTGAACAGGGAAATAATACATACAAATGGGACATGAAGGAAGAAACGATAGAAGAGATAAAAGCAAAGAAAAAATTATATAACAAATGGATGTCCACGAAAAAAGAAGAAGATTACAGAAACTACAGAGAGAAGAACAAGGAACTGAAGGAAATGGTCAGCAAAGAGAAAAATGAAGCATGGGAAAACAGGTGTAGAAATGTAGACCAATACATAGGAGTTCAGAAGCATGGAATATAATTAAATCATTACGAATGAATAGGAAGGATAAAACCTATATTCAATACACACAAGACAATGAGTGGGAGACACACTATAAAAACCTACTTAAGGAGCGTAGACAAGAATTCCTGAATAACAATGGAGAAGAAATAGAGACAGAAACAGAAAATAAAATTACTATAACGGCAGCAGAAATCAGTAAACTGAATGAAAAACAACAAAGCATCATGCCCAGGAGGGTTAGTAGCGGAACTAATAAAGTACGGAACCGAAAAACTTATGAGAATGATAGGAAGAATGTTTGAGAAGGTTATAAATGGAGAAGATTTACCGGCGGAATGGAAAGAGGCACAAATTACATCGATATTTAAAAAGGGCAATAGAAAAGACTGCGAAAACTATAAAGGCATAAGTGTCATAGCAACAATGGGAAGGCTGTATGGTAGGGTGAAGATTTACCGGCGGAATGGAAAGAGGCACAAATTACATCGATATTTAAAAAGGGCAATAGAAAAGACTGCGAAAACTATAAAGGCATAAGTGTCATAGCAACAATGGGAAGGCTGTATGGTAGGGTGCTAAGAAATAAAATCGAGGAAAAGATAGAGGGAAAGATTGGAGAAGAACAAGCAGGTTTTACAGCCGGGAGATCATGCGTAGACCAGATATTTACAATCCAACAGATCATAGAAAAGAAAAAAGTGAATAACAGGGAAGTACATCTAGCATTTATCGACCTTAGAAAAGAATATGATACAGTACCCAGACAAGAAATGTTTAAAGCTCTATCACAATTGGAAATACCGAAAGTCCTGACGCAAACGGTAAAAACTCTATATAAAAACAACAACGTACAAATTAAAGTAGGTAACAAAATTGTCTGTAGGTTTAAAACATCCAAAGGGTTATTGCAAGGCTGCCCAACATCGCCCAACCTGTTTAAGATATTTTTAGAATATGCATTAACCATGTGGAAACAGAAATGCCATGGAATGGGAATACCGATACGAAATGAACACCTGTACACACTATGCTTCGCCGATGACCAGGTAGTTATAGCCCAGGGTGAAGAAGATCTAAGCTACATGGTCAGAAAGCTGAATGAAGAATACACAAAGATGGGGTTGAAAATAAACATAAAAAAGACTGAATACTTGGCAATTAGAGATGAAGAAACAACAGATTTAGAAGTAGACGAAAATGTTAAAATTAGAGGAACAGACAAATTCAAGTACCTAGGATTTACACTGAGTAAACAAGGCACAACGGAAGAGGAAATAAAAAGTAGATTAGGGCAGACTAGAACAGGGATTAGACAATTACACAGTGTTATATGGGACAAAAATATTAGAAAAAGCACCAAAAAAAATGATATATCAGACCATAGTCCAAAGCATTATGACATATGCAGCGGAAGTATGGGTTATTAACAAAAAGAATGAAAGAAAGATTCTTGCAACGGAGATGGAATATTGGAGGAGGTGCTGTGGAATAACGAGAGCAGACCGAATAACAAACGAGGAGATCAAAAGAAGAATGGAAACGGAAAGAAGTGTAATTGACTACATCGAAGAAAAAAGATTGGTGTGGTACGGTCATGTCCGGAGAGCCCAAAATAGGTGGATCAACAAAGTGACGGAATGGAGTCCATTAGGAAGGAGAAAAAGGGGAAGACCGAGAAGATCTTGGAGGGACGAAGTGGATGAATCTATGCAACGTATAGGACTTGAGGAAGGACAATGGGAACATCGGGAGAATTGGAAAGCCAGGTTGAAGGAAGGGAGACGGCACTAGCTGTAGCAACCCTATTATATATTGCAACGATACATCCATATGCTGTATTGAGCATTGATTTAAATGAATATAAAATTATTATAAGTTTGGGGTAAATGGACAGGTCTGGGATTGTAAAAATGTTTCATTGTTATACTAGGGGAGAAATTAACCTGTTCCAACAGGCAAAGAACACCTGCTCGATTGTATGTGTTACGCGTGTATCTTGTGTGTGTTAGTGATGCATGTACAGACAGGAATCTCAGCTACCCTCCCCAAGTAATTACTAAAATAATTATTTTAATTCACTGTGTGAAAACTAGTTAGTGTATAAACAAACAAAAGGCACCAAAGTGTGTGTAAATTTTATAGTTATCCACAGTAAGAAAATGACGTTAATAGGACACACTACGCGAAGTCAGTGCGAAATAAATGTGCCAAAAATACGCAAATTAACTAAGACGCTCAAATTAATACAGTGAGTGCTTAATCAAATTATTTGTGGTATAAATAATTATTTGTGGTATTTGTGCTTAAACTATCATTTGTGCTATCTCAATTCCGTACAAAACATTGCCATTTGCAAAAAATTGCAAATATATGAAAAGGTTCGGGAGTGGGGGCTATCATGTGATCTGCAGGTCTTGACAGGATAATTTCGGAACTAACAGGTGCGGAATCTGGAGAGGGTATAAATTAAGGGTTCGACTGGAAACCCTTATCTTCATTTCAACACACAGTTGCAGTCGGACACGCTGTCCGTCGGCAGAACAGTTTTATTTTGTTATAAGTCTCATCTACGAATGAATAAAGACGTTTTCAGTAATGTTTACACTAGTACGGGAAACGTAGAGTACCGGGACCGTTTAAGTCAGCAAGAGTATCTACAGAGAAGCTACAAAGAGCGACGCGAGATGCTGGACGTTAGGATATGCTTTTTAGACGCCTAACAGCCGAACGAGATCCACCTCGCAGCCGATATTAATTCTCTGGGACGGACCACACACTGCTGGAGAACGACGCTGGACTCTGGACATATCCAAGGCCACGCCAAGCCAGTAGTAACGGTAACCCAACGCTGGACAACGCTGGACCCCGTCAATAAGTCGTAAGGTCATCAAAACTCGAGGTGACATGCATAATGCATTTATAAATGATTTTTGTAAAGAGCTCATAAAGACTATATAAAGAGACAATGAATTAAAAAAAAAAAGTTTATAATTAGGTAAATAATGTAATAGAGTCTTATGTAAATGTTTTAATCGTAAGAATGAGCGATCGCATATAGATAAATATAGAAAAAAAAGAGTTTAATTTTGAGATGGTATATTTTTTTTTATCAAAGAAATATAATTGAAATGATTTGATACTTGCATTTTGTAGAAAAGAATAATTTAAATTTTGAATACGAAACAAATGCCAGTCTAAGAGTTATTAATATAATTTTAAATTTATTTTTAAAAAACATTGGTATAGACTGAGCAAGCTGAGGTCAGATCTGATTTAAATGAATTCAATTAAAATAAAACTGAATTACATTTAAATTTTATTTCTTTTATTAAATCAATTTGAATAAATGTCTAGATTAAGATTATTAACATGTCTAGATGTAACAGTGTTTTAAATGTGTGTAACACCGTATAGCTTAAGAGATAAACACTTAATAATGAGTGATATCTTGATCGGAGATTATTAACAATGTTTTATTATTTATAATGCTTTTTAAACAATAAACATGAAATTTTAACTACTCATAAGTTTACTACTCTTATTATAGTTACACCTGGTATCGTCATATACGTTTAAACACCTGGTATCGTTATAACTGTTAACACCTGGTATCGTTATAACTGTTTAAAGACCCGGTATCGTTATATGAAATATATAGAATTGTCAAGAGAAATAAGATCTGAAATTGTAAAACGGTAGTCATAAGACAGACCTCCTTGTTTCCACGTCCAAAACAGCTAAAAAATTGTTGAAACTTCATACAAAAGTACCGCAAAGTAACGAGAAATGGCATATTGTCCCGTCCTCAATGAAGAGAAATCCTCCAACCTACATCTCCTCATGGTGGGAGCGGACAACGCCAATGGCGGCTGACGTAAGTAGGAACTAAGCGATTCCCGTGGTAAAGAGTCCCTCCCCTTCTTATCAAGTAACAACGGTGTCTCATGAGGGAGGGTAGCTGTTACAGGGTCAGGGCACCTTTTTGCCCTCGAGATGGAAAGTTGTCCCTAAAGGCGGATGAGCCACAGCCACAGCCAAGATACCAATAAACCATTCCAATAAAGATCTTTGAGGTATCCTTAGTAATGAATGGTACGGTGTCCTGTATGCTATAAATGAATCCGGAGGTAACATCAGTCCCCTTCGTATTGCAGAAGGAGGAAGGAAATCAAACTACGGAATGGCACCTGGAGTGATGTTCGCACTCTGTTACAAGCAGGACGGTTATAAAGTGCGAAATAGGTGATATATAAATTAAGCTAGCCATCCTTGGCACGTATGAAGTGTAATTGCATGGATCTGGGTACATACGAAATGGAAATTATTATTTGTTTTATAATTTGAAGTGAAGAAAATCATGGAGGGAGCATGCTCTGTAGCATCTCTCGTTGGACAGAAACACATGATGATTGTACCAAAAATTTCGAATGGCCCTAACTGTACTTTAGGTGATGTATTTAAACAACAGAGCAGATAGTTCTTCTTCTTCATCTCTTCTTCTTCTTCTTCTTCTTCTTCTTCTTCTTCTTCTTCTTCTTTTATATAGGCTTTTATATCGCCTTGTTTTTCTTCACGCATCAAGGAGATTCGCTAGAGGTCGATTCCAAGTCCCTCCTCCATCTCTTCCGTGGTCGGCCAGGATTCCGTTTTCCAAACGGTCTAGAATCTTAATTCATTTTTATTAGTCTATCGTGGCTTGCTCTGTCAATATGGACACTCCATTACTTTTTAACCTTCTGACACATTTATCAATATCCTCTATTTGACACTGCCATCTTATATCACTATTTCGTATTCTATCGCGTCTTGTTTTTCCAATAATTGTCCTGAGTATTTTCCAACAGTTTTAATTTCTATCGCCTTTAACAGTCGTTCTGTACTATTGTACATTGTACTATTGTCAACCCGCATGTCAGCTCCGTAAGTCAGCTCTTATACACAAATATTAAAAATAATTCTAAACGACTTATGTGAAATAAAAATTAAACAGTTGAATTTGTTAAAAAAAATATAAAAATAGTCTCAAACAAATTAGACTTTAATAGAAAAGAAAATCATTGTTTCTTCACAACAACGTAAACTAATTTTACATGTTTACAATATAATAGACGAAAACTCTCAATGCGTCCTTCAACTCCCAAAACTAACTTACAATAAAGAATAAATAGTTATGGAAAACTGTAAGCTCTCTCCACAAATTTGCGAAATTTTCAACGGTCCCGTGAATTGTAATTCACTTTACACAGAACTTATCTCTAACAAATTTAATTAAGATTAATATTAAGTTAGATGTTTTATTTATTAAGTAAAAAGTCGTTCGTGTCTTTTCATTAATTAAATGATGTGAAATAGTATTTTACAAACTTCGTCTTTTAATTAACTATACGTTTTACCAAATCCTTAAATTTGTAGTGACCGTCAATCAATGAATTTTTTAGTGGATGGTTAGTGAGGATCGGTCAAAAATAACACAAATTTTAACTATTTTGCGTCGACGTTTCGACAATGTTTATTGTCATCTTCAGGACCTGTGTATGAAATACAAAAGAAATGTCAAACACAACGGAACAATTAAATATTTGGGTGAATGTGTTCGTGTATGTGAGTGTGTGCGTGCGTATGTATGTATCATTGTATATGTGAAGGCTTATGATAGTTTGTTTACATCTTCCAATTATCTTTAAAAAAACGAGCAAATTATAGTATGACAGATAAATTAAGTTCTGTCATACTATAATTTGCTCGTTTTCTTAAAGATAATTGGGAGATGTAAACAAACTATCATAAGTCTTCACATATAGAATGATACATACATACGCACGCACACACTCACATACACGAACACGTTCACCCAAATATTTAATTGTTCCGTTGTGTTTGACATTTCTTTTGTATTTCATACACAGGTCCTGAAGTGACAATAAACACTGTCGAAACGTCGACGCAAAATAGTTAAAATTTGTGTTATTTTTTGACCGATCCTCACTAACCATCCACTAAAAAATATACGTTTTACCTTTGTTTGCAAACCAAAACTTCAAAGCTGGAAATCCCATTAATTTTGACGGTTATTAAAAGTATTCCAGCAAACATCCCGATTTGATGTTTCTGTATTTTTTTTTGTATTGGCTATTATTAGTATGTTAAGTATTTGTATAAGCAAATTCTAAGAACTGTTCAATGTAAAAAATAATTTAATGTAATTAAGTATTCTAAGTTGGTTTAATGGAATTTTAATTTATATTTCAATTTCAAAGTTTACAGAATACCGGGAAGACAGAAAGTTTTAGGAAATATCGATATAAGGTGTCTCGCTGGAGACACTAGTTCTCGTTCACAATACTGAATATATAAGCAATTGTATAAATACTAACTATACGCTAACTATTCAGACGTTTTTAATTGATTACTTGGTGGTAGTCAACTCTACAGTCTTACAAGTGTAACGTGGTGTCTACTTACAGGCGCGCCCTAGCAGAGCGTTGACTCCGAGGTAAAACTCTCTGTAGCCGAGCATACCTCGCCCTCTAGTATCCAACTTGCGAACCACGTCCTCCGCATCTTCCTGCAAGTTAAAAATAACGCTTACCTACTGTGCTATTTGATATGACAGAATCAGGCAATACGGTAAAAACTTAGTTTTGAAAAAGTATGATCATTAATGAAATCATATTTTTTATAATCTTAGTATCTACGTAAGTAGGCCTACTTAAATATTCACTTAAGTAATTTTGTAATTAAATGTATGAAAATAAAAATTATATTCATAATTCCAGAAAATTCAAATATTTACAGTAAACAATTTAAAACATTTTTTTTACACGAATATATTTTATTTTTTATTCTTGTAAAAAATAAAACATACTGTTTATTATTAATATTTTTTAATAATTAGAATAGCTTAAAGCAATTATGAATTTAAATATGTATATAGAATTTATTATTATTAGACCTATTATTATTATGACTGTGTATGTATAGGCCTACAGATGTTTTATTATATTATATACTATTATTATATTATATTAGTATTATTATTGTTACTACCATAATTATTATAAAAAAGAAATGATCTATTTTATATATGAATTCAAAAATATTGCTAGCAAATTTAACGATTTACTTAGCAAAATTAAAGATTTCGACCAGTTTTGGTAAATTACGGAATTTCAGAGTAAATACGATGTAAGAGCTATAGTTAAAATTGATAAAAATATTATTGTAAAGTTGGTAAACTTAAATACTTATGATGCAGTATATTATATTTAGGTAACTTTCATCAGATTAAAAAATAGAAATAGTCAGTTATATAAATGGCACCATAAGAAGATCTGCACAAAATAAGATTAGGAACGAAGCAGTAATAAAGTTAAGTTTTGTACGGATATACGCTCGCTCGCTCGCTCGCTCACACACACACACACACACACACACACACACACATTAGGTTCCACATTAATATACGTGATCGAGACACTGGCAACGAATATAAGGGACACAACCAGATTGGAAGAGAATGAACTAAAATTTAAGATCCGTAGCAGCATATAAATAGACGATCAAGAAAAGAAACACAGGTACTCGAAATATCTGTCTTAAATACTATAATTTTCTATATTTGTAACTCATAGTTTCTTGCAGCAATTATATAATACTGTGATATTATTCAGTATAGTTTCTTCTGGAAGCAGTGTATTGCGTTTTTTCGTTTCAACACCTGACGCACGTTTCAGTGAAAAATATCAGCATCATTAGAGGTTTGTAAGTAAATCAATAACGATCGAAATAATTCTATGTTAATATAGAAACTAACGAATAATCGAATTTGTTTCGATTTTAATGTAAAATAACGGATAATCGATTTAAGTCGATTAGTTAACGATTGTTTTAATGTTTATTTACTTAAGCAGCTGTTTTGTCGGATGTATTGGAAATATTTAATGTCTATATTTTATTTATTTTAATAAATTTATAATTTAAAGAGATCATCTTGTTTTGTTTTTATTTGAGTTTATATTTTTAACTATTTAATTTTTAAATAGTTTCTTTATTAACATAGAGTTATTTCGATTGTTATTGATTTACTTACAAACTTCTGATAATCCGAATGTAAGTCACTATATTTCACCTATGGGGAAATGAGGAAATATCTGTTACCGGCAACAAAAAAACATAATCTGCAAATAAAAGAATTAAACCACACACACGCGCGCGCGCGCGCGCACACACACCTTTCCGATAATGTAACTTAATCAAATATACAGTAATATTAATATATTATATGTGGTAAACGCTGATGATGTAGGCTAATAATAGCTAGATCGAGACAACGGCCTTTGAGGTTTACAAGGACATAAGTAACAAATCTGCTGGAATGGGACTGAATGTAAATATCAGAAAAACTAATACACGCTAATTTTTGCCTTAGAAAGGAAACGCAATCTGTATATGAGAGGTTAATCCATTCAATAACGGTTAATTAAGTTTGGATATCTAGGTAACATGACAGACAAAGAAGAGGTGCATAAACAAGACAATAAATGATTGGATATAAATGACACTAGCCTATTGAGAAGCAACCTCATTAGTCACGACACGAAATCGAAAATATGAGTTGAAATTATTGAAAATATTGAAATATATAAAACACTCATTAGACACCATTGTCGCTTATGGAGATGAGATGTGGACATTAGGAAAAAAAAAGAAACACCGAGAAGGCGTGAAAGAAAGATTGCACGACGTGTTTATGAATGTACGACCCGGTTATGGAAGATGATGAATGGAAAACAAGGAATGGAAAGCAATGAATAACCAGGAGATAGATGAGCATGAGGACATTGTAAGATTCGTAAAAGCTCAACGAATACAACGGCTAAGTCACCGTATGGATGATCAGAGTATGCCAAAGAAAATCCTGATGGCATAAGTGTATAAAAGCAGAAAGAGGCGCCGACTAGGATAAAATTGTTGGATGATGTGCTGTAACTGGAAGATCTCAGAAGAATGGTCGTGGCGGACTGGCATCCCTGGGGGCCCTCGGTTGGAAGCAGTCAAGGGGCCCCCTGTAGCTACACACACAAACGCGCACGCGCGTATTTGTGTGCGTATACTTTTTAAATTATTTATAAAAAATAAATCTGTAAATACTCTTTATAGATACATGGTATGTATAGTATTTACGTAAGTGAACGTTTTAATACAAAACATACAGGACAGTTTATTTGATTATTTAGAATTTAACATAACCAGCTTTAAAATCATAATTACCTATTATAAATGTTTCTACTGTAAAGAACATTTACACCCTACAAATCTACATAAAATCCCAATTAAAAATATTCCACAGTGTATTACGGCGGTGGAGCTCGGGACCCGGTCCATTGTCACTCAGTCCCACCAATCCATAGCTCCAGTAGCGAAACTTTATTTAACCGGGATCTCCTGCAAGTTTATGCCATGGGCCCCCTTTTGAATCTTGACATAAGGCCCTGAGGCCCTCCCAGGCACACACAACAATGCACATTCGATTAATGTTTTGTGTGTGTGTGTGTGAGTGTGTGTGTGTGTGAGAGAGAGAGAGAGAGAGATACACTTGGAAGCAATTAAATAATAATATAAATGGAATATATTGATACTAATATTGCATATTAATACTACTTCTCCTTTTCCTCCTCCTTCTCCTCCTCCTCCTACTCCTCCTACTACTACTAATAATAAAAATAATAATAACATATTTAATATTAACAATAACAATTCTAATAAAATAATGTGTGTTATACTGTAAATAGTTCCACAAAACTGAGTTACGGAAAAAATTCATTCTTTAAAAATGTTCCGAATTTTGTCGCAGACAATTTGGTTAGACTACCTAAATCGTTTAACGATGCTGATGATAACGACGATTTTGACAATGATGATGATGATGAATAGAGTTTCTTTGGCTTCATAAGCTACTATTTAATTATTGATGAACTATTTAATCTGAAAATAAAATGACTTGCGCTAAAATAGTTATTGTTAGATACAAATATTTTGTGTTAAAAGGGTTCCGAAAAATTTCATATCCTTTGGCATCGGAAATCTACGTTATTGAAGTTTAGGCCACTGTTAACACTGGATCAAGATGTGATGTGAAATCAGACCGTACAATGAAGTAATGTGGTGTTTTTACTTACACCATGAAGTATAAAAGAAAAAGAGAATTCTTACAGTGTGTAGTAGTGTCAACTGTGAAAAGGTCAGGCAGATGTCAGTTTCTTTCCTATAGACAAAACTGACTAGACAAATGCGGCGACGGTGGGCTAAAAACAATACATACCAAAGCGACACCGCATGCCATAGAAACAATGCCTGCCGGAATAACAGTGCATTCCACAGTCGAGCTCAGTGCTTTGTATATTTCGTATTTTAATCACTGGCTCCTACAAGCTAACACAAAAATATTTTCTATTCATAGACAGACAGACAATAAAAAACACAGTAACACGACTTGTAAAAATATTTTCTTCCACAACCATCGTGAACAAAAAACAAAAGAGAAACGAAAGCTTATTACACTTGATTATGTTTTACTTTGATACAAGAAAACATTTCGCAATAAAAGTTAGCGGACCCGCGATCTCTTTGTGTTGTATAAGGCCATGACATCGATGTCTTGGGTTCGTAACAGACTGTAGTCAACGGGTAACGAGTCCGTGACAGCTGTTCGTCTTGTACCGTCGTTGTAACCCATGTCTGGCATCAGCAACTTTCTTTTCGGCATGGTTACCAGCAAAGATATGAAATAAACGTTTTACTGAAATCCGGTTCTTAGTTTAGTTTGTCTCGCAACAACGATTGGTTCTGTCTTATTCTAACGACTGAGTTCTGTCGAACGAACGAAATCAACTTATTCAGACTCAGAAGATTAAATCGTACACCTACATAAATTTACATACACCTACATAAGATTATTTCCATTTCATAGTGCTTTGTGGTATCTTACAACAAGATTAGGCACAAAATCAGGAATGGAGTACCTGAATAGCTAATTTCACTTAATGCCGTATGAGGACACACGGAGACGAATCAATAGCAACATATTCATTACAAAAGTCTTGGAAATTTGAGCTTCTACAGTGACATTGACATATTCAACGTGGCCAAAGAGAACTTTGTGAATGACAACCACCCAGAAAAAAAGATCAAAATGACCAGCAGTAGGATGGCTTACTGTAATAGGATTTTGAGGTGCATCAAAATCAAAGTGGTAATGGCAGATAGATATTGATAAATGCGTGGTGGCTGTATGACAAACGGAGTCTTGAGAGAATTGGAAATAGGTAAACTGTTAAAAGTGAAGCTGAAGTTGGGGACGACGACGACGACGAAGAAGAAGAAGAAGAAGAAGAAGAAGAAGAAGAAGAAGAAGAAGAAGAAGAAGAAGAAGAAGAAGAAGAAGAAGAAGAAGAAGAACGACGACGGCGACGACAAGAAAGAGGATATTATTTTTAAAAGAAATATTAATACAATTTTAGAAACAAAGTTATCACTTTTACTTAAGGAACTGGAAATATATATTATTTCCAGAAGTCTGCTCTTAATTCTATAGAGATTTGTTGAATTACATTAATAAAGACTTTAACGTATTATGTAGTATAACAGTGTGGCTAATGGCATACATAAGTTAATAAAAAACACGTAAACTTACGAGACTTCATTAGGTACAGACAAAATAACTAGTGAAATTCCAGTTAAGCGACGGATAAGACAAGGGGAGTCTAACAGCCCTTCATTACTTAATGCAATTGTAAATGGAATAATATGAACATTGCTGAGTTACTGTAAGACGAAGTTACAAGATGGGTGCGAGTGAAGTAAGGACGGTTTGTTTTTGTTATTACAAGTTCAAGGACTGTGCAAGCCGCCATTACGCCTCGTCCCGAGCTTCAGATGAGCTCCGCCGCGGGGTCAACCACATCTGGGAATTCCTAGGCCTGATACCGCCCTTAGAAATTTACTCACAATATTTAGTTTACTATGGAAACTGAGACCAACAATGAACTCAACTTTCTCGATCTTACTGTTACTAGGCGACTTAACCACTTAAATTTCAAAATTTACAGAAAGCCTACCACCACAGACGTGACCTTACATGCAGACTCACACCACCCTTTCTCTAAAAAATTAGCGGCCTACAACAGTTTCATTCACAGGCTTTTGATGATCCCCTTAAATAATGATGATTTCGAGAGTGAACTCAACATAATTAAACAGATAGCTATGGCCAGCGGTTATGAGTGCCAAATGATTGACAACATCCTTAAAAAACACAAAGCCCGTCGTTCCAGACAGACACAAGATAATACACCTAATAACAAATTCATCTCAACAACATACACCGAGTTGATGCCTAAGATCCTATCATCCACCTTAAGTAAAATAGGTTACACCGTTACCTTTAAAACAAACAACCGTCTACGGAACTTGGTTCGTCCAGTCGTTCAGACCAACATTGAATCTAAAACCGGTGTCTATAAGCTTATATGCGACGATTGTGACCGTTTTTATACCGGCCAAACAGGTAGACCTTTCATCAAACGATTCCGTGAACACACACCACACAGCCACTTTAACAGGGGTGATTTTTCCTTAGAAAATATTAAATCTAATTTTACACGACATCTAATTTCAAGCAATCATTCATATACCAATTTCAACGCTAACCTTATACCTCTACGTTACTGTAGTAAGGGCCGTCACATGGATGCACTCGAAGAATTCGAGATTTATAGAGGTCATAATAACCCCGATGTATGTGACGACATACTCAACGATAAACTCAACTTCAGGTCGAACCCACTGTATGACACCGCGCTTCGATCGCTTAAAGATAAAACTAAATAATAGTGCCCATCGACACAGTCTTGACATACTACACGCGGTGCACCGTGTCGGTTACTAGTGCGCTGATAATATGATCACTCATTGTATTTTACGTGTTTGTTTTACCCTGGATTTTAATATATAACAAGCTCCTTTGGAGTGAAGGTCTGAAGATGGGTCATATGATCTGAAACGCGTAACCCAGCTCAAATCACGTTAGAAGTCACTTGACGGAAATCATAAGGTAAATTATATTATTACTTAGAAATTTGTTACACAGACGACGCAACTTTGGTTGCAGATAATGAGGAAGAGTTCAAAGATTGCTTCTTGAGTTCCATAAATCTTGTACGCAATTTGACTACAGAATATGAACATCGAAAACGGAGGTATTAACAATAAGCAAGGAACCATGGTGCTATATAAATTGGAACACTAGGCACAAGTTGTTCATTTATAGAGACTGTGATAACTAGCAGTGAGATTTTAGGAAGTGAGGTAGTGAAGCCAGTGGCGTATCTATAATTTGGTCTTGGAGTGGGTCTGATCATGTCAGCTTCCTACAAAAGAAAAAATAAGTTAAGACTAATCAATATTATATTCTTCAAAGTGGCTGAAAAACGTATAATAACATCTCGAAATCAAATCCATTAAAGTAAGCAGTAATAACACAATAAACATATGTGTTACTGAAACATTGTTTACACGATATATATTGACACTTTACATTTAAAAATGATAAACACAGTTTCAATTAAAAAAAAGATAAACTAAGAAAATTGTATACATCAAAAAGATACACTGTTTGCAAATGTTTTAGAGTTTAATATCCGTTCGCCGTGATTTTTTGGCCCTTTCATTCAGAATTTCTTCCGGGGTCACTGGGTTGATTTTCCTATATTTCATGGTTCAAACGTATTCGCAAATTCTGTATAATAAACCTTTTTGTATACTTAAAAGAAGAGTTGCTACTGTATTAGCGTACACAGCTCAAAAAATAATAAAAACAGCCTAAAAATTAGGACATTAACAAACTTTGTCAACTCTAGCTGGAGGGGGTGCGGTCCCGTTCGTCCCCTCCCAGTAAATATGCCCCTGAGTGCAGAAAGCCAACAAAGTCGCGAATGTATCTGCACGCCCAAATGACGTTACGTAACACAATCACTCTTAATGTTAAAGCAGTGAAAAGTAAGAATTTACAAAACGGTACTAACATGTGCAGCGGAAACAAGATCTACAAGACCAAACAAATATCGGAAGCAACAGAGATGGAAACTTTAAGTAAATAAAAGTATCGGAAGCATCACTGATATTAGTAAGTAGAAGAGGCCGTATGCGCACCCAAGGATTACGAAGACTGTGTAATGTAGAGAATACTGGACACTGGCTGTCTAAGGAACAGGATGAGAACATGAGTAGAATGGCGGCTGATAGACTGGCAAAAATCGAAAGACACCACGTGCTGCAGCCAAGAGGGGCCCAGGAAGGCCAAGGAGGACGGAATTGTTGGAGTGAACAGGCCTAATATAAAAGGAGAAAAGGACAAGAAAAAAGGAAAGAAGAAGAAGAAGAAGAAGAAGAAGAAGAAGAAGAAGAAGAAGAAGAAGAAGAAGAAGAAGAAGAAGAAGGCAACGACGATAAAAGACATCTTTACAGAAATCAAATTTGTGTTAACTTTTTAAATTTAGTTTTAGCGTGTTAACGTTTATTTGTAACATAAAGTGACTAATCCGATAAGACGTTTACGTTAATACTAACGAAATCCATTGAAGAGAAAGAGAAAAACTTAATAATCTTTTAAACAGATTGAAAATTCCTGTTTTACCACATAAATAAACAACTTCAGTCACCTCTCGTTATATGATATTTTGCCGTCACTAAATCAATTTTTCATCAGCGTTTGTTATTCCAGTACTGTTTGCAGAGTCAGGCCACGTGTGTGTGTGCGCGCGCGCGCGCCTATACGTCGTTTTCTATATTTCTTTTTTTTTTTTGACATACCGGATTTTGACCGAATAGTCTGTTTTTCTGTAGAAAAATAAAGTTCCATTTCTTAGGTTTGAATCGAATGAGTTATCGCAGAATACGTAGTTTATCTAAAGAATTCTTTAGTTGCTTCTTTCCTACCGATAACGTACAAGGCGAAGTAAAAAACCGAAACCGATTCTGTTGTAAATACTTGCACACTATTATTTTTCTATGGCACGGCATTTAGGATTATCTTCGTTGTATTGTATTTATTAATTTGTATTCACTTACGCAAGCTCTCAAGCTTTCACGGCCGGCTTCAACATTGTTGAAATTATTAAACTATAAACTACAGGCTGTGGTCTATAGTTCTCATTATTGACTGAAGTTTCGACCCTACCATCAGAGGCCATTATCAGTGTCGGTAACGATTGGCACGGTGTCCGCCAATTCACCCCAGTGATGAGTTAGAAACTATGTTGGTAGACGCAGATGATGGCTTCCGATGGTCACGCCGAAACATCTGTCAATAACGATACCTGTGGACGACGGCCTAACAGTCCAGCTGATAATAATAATTCCAACAATGTTAATTTATTTACTTTTATTTAATTATTAGTGTACTATTTTTACTGCTACTTACGTTAGCATAAATAATCGGGCAACGCAATATAAAAAAATTAATTTCTCTTAAGAATCGTTGCGTGTGTTTTGTAAAACTAGACTTGGCAAAACGGATTTGCAAACTTCAGCCTACGCTGGGATTTAGCTTTACGAGTGAAAGCACGTACCATATAATTCTTAATTCTGTACGCTGATAAACAGTCCGCTCTGTGAAATATTACGTGGTTTCTGTCGTCCCTGTTTGCTGCGGAGAAAAGGAAACTTGCGAACTGGGCCCGCGTAATGTACAGCGGGCTCACGGTAATCCGATACGAGTCAATCCAGCAGACCCTGTAATCCGATACACGCCTCAGAGAGGCACCAAAGCAGTGGCAGCGGTTACTAAACGGGGTTCTATAGTAATTGTGAACGCTCTACTGCAATGGACTGAGAAGAAAAATAGCGGCACGATAAGAAAATGTAACAAAAGGCAATAACATACGTCATTGAGGTCAAGAAACAAATGGTTTTGAGAGACCTCTTTAAATCTCAAAATATAGTTGTATGACTATAGACTCTGACTAGTAATCTGGCCATTATACGTATGAGAGTCAAGCGCACGTGCGCGCGTACACACACATAAACACACTTGTGCGTGCGCGCTTCCATACTATGCTATTTCCTGTTTTTGGCATTCCGGATTTTGAATCAATAGTCTGTTTTCCTGTAGAAAAATAATGCTTTATTTCTTACGTTTGAATCGAATACGTTATCCGAACTAAATCTTATGAATTTAACAGTAAATATCGGTATGGAGAACCATACATGACTTCCATATTCTAAGATTTATATTTAAAATCATTTTCAGCCAAACAGCCAGGCTGTGTCTTACCTGCCTTTTTATTGCTGTATTAAATGAAAAATATTATATTACATTAAAATGAAAAAATTATAATTTTATTGCCTGGCAACAAAATTATTTTATTTTTAACAATTACCATTGTTTCAAAAAGTTTAATAAAATTTTCAAGTACTTTACTCTTGTTAAAACGTAAAAGGTTGCAGGTAAACTACCCCTTCCCCTTAACCGATCTTCACCAAAATCGAAAGTCATTGAGACCTCTACAATTCAGGGACGTATGCAAAACATTATTTGATTCTGTTTGCATTTGCGGCTGTTATCGTTTGCCATAGAAAATACGCTTGATAAAAAAACGTTGCAGGTAAACTACCCCTTATCCTTAACCGATCTTCACCAAAAACAATAGGTCTTGAGTACTCTACAAATCAGGGCTGTATGCAAAACATTATTTGATTCTGTTTGAATTTGCGGCTGTTATCGTTTGCCATAGAAAATACCCTTGTTAAAAAAACGTTGCAGGTAAACTACCCCTTTCCCTCAACCGATCTTCACCAAAAACAATAGGTCTTGAGAACTCTACAATTTAGGGCTGTATGCAAATAATCTTTTGATTCTGTTTGAATTTGCGGCTGTTATCGTTTGCCATAGGAAATACCCTTGTTAAAACATAAAACGTTACAGGTAAACTACCCCTTTCCCTTAACCGATCTTCACCAAAAACAATAGGTCCTGAGTACTCTACAAATCAGGGCTGTATGCAAAACATTATTTGATTCTGTTTGAATTTGCGGCTGTTATCGTTTGCCATAGAAAATACCCTTGTTAAAAAAACGTTGCAGGTAAACTACCCCTTTCCCTCAACCGATCTTCACCAAAAACAATAGGTCTTGAGAACTCTACAATTTAGGGCTGTATGCAAATAATCTTTTGATTCTGTTTGAATTTGCGGCAGTTATCGTTTGCCATAGGAAATACCCTTGTTAAAACATAAAACGTTACAGGTAAACTACCCCTTTCCCTTAACCGATCTTCACCAAAATCAGCAGATCTTGAGAACTCTACAATTCCGGGCTGAATGCGAAACATTATTTGATTCTGTTTGAATTTGCGGCTGTTATCGTTTGCCAAACAAACAAAATTACCCTTGCTAAAAAAAAACCGTTGCAGGTAAACTACCCCTTTCCCTCAACCGATCTTCACCAAAAACAATAGGTCGCGAGTACTCTGCAAATCAGGGCTGTATGCAAAAAATTATTTGATTCTGTTTGAATTTGCGGCAGTTATCGTTTGCCATAGAAAAAAAATCTACAGACAGACAGACACACACACACACAGACAGACAGACACACACACAGACACTTTTCGGAAAACGACTTTTTTTCATGTTTTGAGTGTAGTAGAATCAGAATCTGCAATAATCTCGAACACGATTTTTTTTGCCATCACCATACTTCCATTCCTTAAGGAATATGGAAGTAAAAAGCGTAGTCCGATGGTTTACAAATGATATACGTGCGAGGACTGAAATAATTTCTCGAGTGAGCAATTAGGGTGCAATAAAAGTAAAACCAAGAATGGTATTTTTACAACCATCTATATACCTGGCACACCTATCTCCGCAGTCATCATTTTCACGGCGTTTTTACTGCCGAGCCGTTAAAAAACAGTTCACAGTTCACGAACACCAGTGTCTGAGACTGAACACGCACACACGCACACACACACACACACACACACACAATTATTATCGTAGTTTAAAAAATTAAACGAACGAAATATACGTACAGATATGGATTTCCCACACGCGCATACGGGCAATATCGTTCCCTTGCACAAACTTTTCCACTCATTTCATCGTAAGAAAGTATACAAAGGTAATAATTGTGACAAGGGGCGCAAGGAAAGATTGATCCAGAAACCAAGGCGTAACAGATGATCGCAAGTGATGAGTCATGCAATGTACATAAAGCATCTCTCTCTCTCTCTCTCTCTCTTTCTCTCTCTCTCTCACTCCCTCCCTGTCTCCCTCTCGCTCTCTCCGTTGCAGTCTATAACCTCTTCTTTTGAGTTATAACGGAGGGAACCCAAAATAATTGGTTCTGCCAATTATTTCAGGCTGCCTTATTCGAGACGAGCTGAAATTTAAATCACAACAACACACAGTACGACATACAAGGAATCAGGGAAGGTGAAACTGTTGATTTATATACTCAGTATATGTGTGTAACAAGAAGACTTGCTTTATTAAACATTTGAAATATAACATTTACTCCAAAGAACAGATCCCATGACATTATTAATTAAATTATTAAAATTAAGTGAAATGCTTTATTTAGAATATGGGATCACAACAAATTTATCTAGCTATACCCCCGGATCCGGGTAACCATTGGTATTTAGTCTCTAATCTTTTAATTATATTTAATTCAAAATTTTATCTTGCAAGACTTTTACCTTTTTGCTTTATATATATTCCATTAGAAGAATGGTATTAATAACACTACGTTACGTTAATATCTAAACTGTTACAATTGAATGATATTGAATAGTTACAATTAAATTCTCAAATTTAAGTTTTTATATTCTTATAAAATCAATCGTCTCTGAAAGTCTCTAAAATAGAGTATTGTGTTACAAAAATATTATCATTATTCCTCGATAGACGTGCTATCGAGTCACCTCTATTTTTGGATGTAGTAATCGCCTCCATGTGGTTCCGTCTTGGGAGTCCTAAAACGTCGTCCTCATCTTGGTCTGGTCTCTGTTGTTCATGGCTTAATACGTCTGCAGGATAGGTAGAGTCTTCTACGCCGATACTCGTCGATTCTCAGATGTCTCGAACTGCATCATCGGTAGGGTATACTGGAGTTCTCATTTAGATGGTCCATGACCACAGGTCAGATGTTGAAAAGATTCGTCCGTCGGTGAAGATTGCAGTCATCGTTTTTTCTTTATTAACACTCGTCGTTTGTAGTTACATCTTTCTTCTTGTTACAAAGTTTTTGGAATTTTCTTTTTGTTAACGTTACATGTTACACTTTTTGTAACAGTTAGTAAAATACAAAATAATAATTAATTAATCCACACTAACAACAAATTGTATAACTTTTGAACAGAGCATTTTGCTCGTGCGTCTGCACTTCTGGGCGTCGTCATCGCAAGAGAGCGATTTTTCGTCCGCTACCCTTGTACATTACGAGAGAGAGTGGGGTGTTTATTCCGCGAGCATATATAGTTCCTATTTCTCTTTAAATAAACCTTTTTATTTATACTGACTATCGCTAGATGAAAATACATCATTTAAATTAATTGTTTTAGTTACTATCTGTGTCTACAGATACTTTAATTATTAACATTAGTTTACTCTATTATTTTTAATTACAGTAGACTCGGAAAACATGTCGAGTCCGGTATCAACAGGTAGGCGCTTGATAGCAAGCAAAGGGTTAAATACGAACATAATAATTACTTACAATATGCCTTTTCTTTATGGATACTTTGCCCTTATTAATTACTTCTTCCATTCACACTTAGTACCTACATGTTTTTATTATTATTATTGTGAGATTTAAATGGTTAATTGTACGCAACCTTAATTAATTAAATTTTTTTTTATTCTGTAAATGTCACAATTTAAATCGTCACAAGTCATTAGGCCTATCTGTTTTCCATATTTTCTATAACGGATATTTTAACAGACTTGTATCCGGCTGAGGCCTATTGTTCATTAAAAAAATGCTTGCTGTTTCATACTGTGTCACTTTTGGCCCTCCGATGTTTTATACAAGTTAATGTATTGAGCTATACAATCGTGTTTTGTACTAGCCCTTAATTATGTGAATTTTCACTAATCCCGTTAACTCTAGGTCCCATAAACGCTGCAGCCTACAATACTCGTTGCATGGATGACGCCTAACGGACTACCATCCTACCCGACGATTAAACCCAATGAGTCGAGTATACAAACGTGATCGTCGCTCTCATGAAACAACGCAGAACTGATGACATATATGATGAGCGGTTTACTGACTTTCGTTTAATTTTTAACAGATTATTATAATTTAATTTTTTTAAATTAGTATAGCTCAAAATTTCTACAATTGAAAGACATTTTTTTAAGTTCACTTTTCTAAATTACAAATTATTTATAAAATCGTATACTATTTCAGTATCGTATAAAATCATAAGAAACTCAAATCTTACTTTGAATCGTATTTCAAATTCAATTAGAAACTGCAAAATACAGTAATGCCTGTGATTCCATTTACAACTACGTGTGGAAGTCGTACTCCCTTCTGAATGTGAATGTGATAGTCTTGCTTTAATATGCACTTTGTTTGCAAGTACGCTTGGTGTGAATTTGTGAATATACATTGTAACATTTCACAAGGAACTGAAAAGAACATAATTCAAAATAAAACGATTTTCCAACTTTGTCGTGCTTACTTGCTTAACTGCTACATGCCATGCTTCGGATGAGGCTTTTCAGTATCTCCACCATTATCAAATCCTAAACCACGACCTTGATACGAAACCATTGGTTGTGGTTTAGAGTCTGATAATGGTGGATACACTGAAATGCCTTTCCCGGAGCATAACAGTTCAGCACGTAAGCACGACAAAGTTAGAATTACAGAATATGAGTTAGATAGAGATTAAAATTTGTGTTTTTAACAGAGTTAGATTTGTGTTAAAATTCCCTTTAGTATGACATCCGGCTGGATTTAGAAAAATTTTCAAATTTTTAATCCCATTTTTCGTCCTGGGGTCAAAAAGTTTTGAAATTTCCTAAATTATACACTGTATTTACATTTTGGTATAATATGATATCTCTCACATGAAATCTGCAGTTTTATCAAACTTTTGTTCCACTTTTTATGCCCTGGAATCTCCAAATTTTGAAATTTCGAGAAAACAACACTACATTCAGTTTTTAGTTCAAATTCCTTTTAATTTGACAGGCCACATGAATTTTTGCGATTTTATAAATATTTCCACCCAATTTTTGGGCCTAAATCCAAAAATTGGCGGCTCAGTAGACCAGTGGGTATGGCACCTGGCTACTAACCTAGAGGTCACGGGTTCGATTCCCAGCCCGCACCATAAGATCAAGGTGCGTTTTTCAGCCCCCAGGTCGACTCAGCCTGTTGAAAATGAATACGTGGGATAACATCCTGGGGATAATAATGGGCGGCTGAAGCGTAGTGCTGGCCACACTACCTTCCTTGTATGCCGTACGGCTCACATAAGGCAGCCTACCCTGCCTCCTCCTACACTACTTCATGTGGTACACACGGGAGCCATTATTATTTATTAATCCAAAAATTTTGAAAAATAAATACTATAATCAAATTTCGGTTAAAAGTCCTATTAATTTGATACCCTATAAGGGCTTTTACGATTTACTTATGATTTTGACCCCTCACATTTTTTGCCTCCCGCTACCTATTTTTGAGGGGTCAATAAAAACAAAATAGTTTCTGTAGGATGAAAGTATGAACACGGATGCCAACTTTTACGAAAATCGGCTGATACGTTCAAAAGTCATCGTGAGACGTTCCCCTAATAGACAAACAGACAGACAAACATAAATGCCAAACGGTCGAGTTGAAACTGAGAACTCGCTTCGCTCGTTCAATTATGATTGCAGTTTTTCTAAAATATTCCTGGTTTTTCACTATTAAAAATTCTGTTGTTGGTGTAATACACATTTTACTTTTTCGCAATAACAAAAGTTTCGCTCAATCACGAATGAGACATTCTCAGTTGCTCAGTTGTCTCATCGTAGAAACAGCGAAATGTTTGGTGAAAAAATCACGCGTTAAACCCAAAAACAGCGATGAACTGAATTATAGCTAATCAACTCACAAACAAAAACTTACATGCGCGTGATCGCAAAACGCATACCAGTTTATAGACACGTGCACCTATAAATTCGACAATACATCTATGTAATTTGACAATACAAAAACATCTATAGTGTAAAGACGATTTTAACGTCAAACTTCGTATAAATCCTGTCGAACGTTAACGCAAAAACTTTAATTGTGGACATAATATTTGTATACGGAACCTCACGGCAAATTGATTAAATAAATAATGTAGCAAAGCTTTACAGCAATTAAAGAGTTTATGGTCGCATTATATGGACTTGTATTCTACTCAACACTGACACTATGCGTGGTTACGTAGAACACGTTGGCCAGGAGCACAAACACCAGCGTTGACAGCACCAACAGAAGCACCCACACCATCGTGAACCAACAGCACAACACAGACACAAACTGATCTTGCACAAGTACAGTACAGGAACAGTGTGTTATTATTAGCGTAGGGCAAAGATCCGTCGCTCAGTTATCAGTGTGTCTCTTGTTACGTAACACAGTTCGGCTGTTACTGATAAATACCAGTGACGAAATGGCATTTATTTGTGCCTTTTTTTAATAATCCAAAGCTTTTGTATTTCCAGCTGGGTATTTAATAATCAATACTATATCACAGCATTGAAAAGCGATAGCAAACAGGATGTGTCGAATTTTTTGTTAGTCGCTTCACGGTGTAAACAAATACTTCGAATAACTTCACGCATCATAAGTCGCATCATTCACGCAGTGTAGGAAACAGAAATAAAAATTAAATATTGCAATGGTGAAGTAAATTTGTTTACTCGTTAGAAAAATTAAACGGCGCCTTTACAAGACCAAAGTGGATGATACCGCCACATAAGCATCAGACTGCAAAGAACTAGACTGGAACAATGAGAATGGATATTTTTGTGGAAGCCCTACACGATCCGGCAACATAACAAATGCAGAAATCAGAGCAGCAACATAAGTGTGTATGCATATTACGGACGAAGAGACAAAGTAACTGAATTGGTACGGGCACACGATAAGACAAATAGAAAAAACAAATTGATGGAAGTAGTTTCTTAGAAACAAGAAACTGGCAGCCAGTAGCATACAGAAAAACAAAACGATCAAACATTCTTCGGCAGACTATCTGAAGAAACTGATGGGAGTCAGTAACTGAAACAAAGATTGGAATGTGTACAGGGAAACCTCGAATTACTCAAAATTCGAATTAAGAAATTTGCAACTTGTAGAGTTAAAATTTACTGACACAAGCGAGTCCTTGACTTACACAGAATTCGTTCATATATTAAAACGGTATAAATTAAACCCATAATAAAATCCGAATCCCGTAGTTAGGTTCTAATTCAACCATAGACTACAATACTATAATTTCTCATAATTACGAGTGATTATAGTATCGTATAAACATACTATACAGTTATAAATAGTGTAAATAGAAATAGAAATATTGTAATAATACACAGTATTTACTTTTTTTTACGAGTATATATTTTTTTATTTATTTACAGTGTTTCGTCAGTTTTTCTGTACCGTCATCTTCAGACATTAAATATTGTAACGATGGAACCCTCTCGAAAAGGCGAGAGCGTCCTCCTACACATTTCTCGGCTAGCCGAGCAGATGTACGTTTCTGCCAAAGTCGCACAAAAGTACCCTCTAGAGAAGTGGTTTCCAAACTTTCCCGCGGACCCCTCTAAAAATTAAAAATTTGACGGACCCCCTTAGAGTTATGAAATAAAACAAACAGTAAATATGATACAAACTCTTATATAAACAACCCAATACGACCATTAATCAACTTCAAAAAAGCACCTACATACAAAATATCAAAAATAATAGCACAAACACTAAAAAATAACCATCTAACAAATAATTATCACAACATAAAAAATACGTACGAATTAATAGATAAACTAAAAGTAATAAATATAGATGAAAAAACATATCTCACATCATATGACATCAAAAATATGTACACCAACATTCCAATTGATGAAACAATAGACATAATAATAAATAAACTTAAAGAACAAAATGAAGACACAATATATAACTGAAATAAAAAATAGCCTCCAACTAATACTAAAACAAAATTACTTTGAATTCAATAGCAAAATTTATCAACAACAAGAAGGATTGGCAATGGGATCTCCATTATCTAGCATAATAGCAGAAATATTCTTCCAACATATAGACACCAAAATACAAAATATTATAAAATCCTTTGAGCCAAATGGCATTTGGATAAGATATGTAGATTGTGGGCTATATATATCAAGTAACAAAAATACTAATGCAGATAACATTTTAAAACAAATCAATAACATACATCCAAAAACACAATTCACAGAAGAAAAAGAAAATCACAACAAAATCAACTATTTAGACATAACCATCACAAGATACAATAACCACCTACAATATGAAATATACAGAAAACCAACTTCCACTAACATCATTATACCTAATCATTCTGACCACCCACCACAACATAAAATGGCAGCATTCTATTCACTATTTAACAGAATGTACAAAATACCCCTAAACAAACAAGAAACAGACAAAGAAAGAAATATAATATACCAAATTGCTTGTGAAAATGGATATAATAAAAACACTGTAAACAAAATAGAAAATAAAATCAAATATAAAATAAAAACTGAACAATTAAGAATTAATCAAAATGAACAAAACAAAAATAATAACAAAAATAAAAAATGGGCCACATTCACATACATAAATAATAAAATGACAAAGCTAACAAAACTGTTTAAGAACACAGACATTAAAATAGCATACAAAACGAACAAAAATAATCTACAAAAACTAAATAACCCACACAACAAAGATAATACAACAACCAATGGTATATACAAAATTGAATGCCAAGAATGCAATAAATGTTACATAGGACAAACAAAAAAAAAAACGTTATTTTAAACACCTAAACGCAAAAAAAAACAGAATTATACAAATCTAATTTGGCCACACATGGAATAAACACTGGACACGAATTCCCAAACATAACCAACATGACACTATTAAAACACATACCACACAAAGCCACCATAATGAACATTTGGGAAAATTTACAAATATACAAACATAAAACACAAAACAAACTGATACCTGAACAAATACAAATCAATACAAAACATGACACAATTTTCAAAGCACTCAACATCGAAAATACACAAAATACTAATACATACACCACAATCACACACAATAAAACCAATTTAAAGTACCAGAAGCCAACAGAAAGCCACAATAACAACCAACCAACACATATGTACTTCACCAGACACAAAATCCGGAAGGCTGAGGATGGGTACAAAATGGTACCCGAAACATGTACCTAATAAGGAAAGAAACATCTTGAGGTAAATTCAATATAAAAATTAAATTTAATTAAAACGTATTAAAATCAGAATTTTTTTTAACTTGCAAAATTATAATATTAATGATATCAAACATAGTTTAACGTGAACAATGAAGCTGCTTTTGAACAATTAGCTCTGCAATATTAGGTTTAATGTCTGATAATTTCAATATTAAGTCACTTTCGACATCAAGTTTATTTCTTAACTTTGCCAACCTCGGCTCTATCTTTCCAGCCACACGTGTCAAAATCCAGCTACTTAAGTGTAAAACCAGCTACACGGAAAAACGTTATGCTTAGACATAGTGCTTATACGTGGACTAAAACACCGCGATCAGTTCTGCGTTGATGCGGCGCTCTAGTCAGTTCGGCTGGCAAACATATCTGCTACGCGACTTGATTTAAAGACATTATTAAAGCCATTAGTTTGAAATTACTTTTACAAGTACAATTAGTTTGCACAAAAAAAAAAACTAGAATCTTCTACTAATTGTTTTAAGATTCTAAAATATTTAGATGTTACACTACAAAAAATCGGAGAAAACTACGGTATATTCTATTTTTTCTTAAAAGTGTCCGCGAACCCCCCTGAAACATTGTCGCGGACCCCACTTTGGGACCATTGCTCTAGAGTTTTTGAATGCTTGTTGTCGCATATTATGGAACACTAGTCTGGAACATCAGCAGGCTATATAGGCAACAGCTGCATCTTACAGTCAGTTATAAGTGGCGATTTATTCAAGTGTGGTTCCAAGCACTGTGGCGAAATGTTATTGTGTTGTAATTTGTGTGGAATTCTAATAGTTGACATTATTTTGTGTGTGAACAAATTTAACTAGAATTATTGTACGAGACTACGTTGTTGATTACAAATTGTTATTTGTGATTAATTAAAGCTGGCAATTAGTGATTTTATTGGTGTCTGTACTTGTTTCCATTGTACCAATTAATAAAAAAGTAATTAATTAAATTGAAAATCAATTGTTTAATAACAGCTGTTGTACATATAAGTAACGTATGTTATGTACATAAATATGTTATAGCGTATATAAGTAGATAGTTATATTGTAAATACATGTCATTTTATCAAAATTCTGAATTAAAAAATGTATTCTTGTAAAAAAACAAAATATTGTATATTATTAAAATTCATTAAAACAAGAATAGTTGAGTTATCATGAATATAAATATAAATATATTTTACAAGTTTTAATGAAATATTTATCATAATAAACAATAATTTATCGTAATTAAATATTATACGCTTTATAATCGTCTCGCCTCATTTGCGACAAGCCGGTTAACTCACAACAGCTGATGTAGAGTTTTAATAAAAATTTCACTTGACCAAGTATAAAGAGAATTTGAGTTTTATGTGTTGCCACACATATGTGTACCTACAATACGATTAAAAACTAGAAGGAATTGTTTTGCTAAAAATAAACTGCGGGGGAAACTTAAAATTCCAAGAACCTGTGATGTAACTGTAGATCTATTTCCTCACAGACAGTCAAAGAAGAAAGTGTAATAAGAAATAAATTACAATAGAGAAGTACTTAAATAGATAAAAAACTAGCATAACGAATTTATAGACTTTTATTTCTCGTACACAAATTAGGAATTTGTACAATTTTATTGCTGCGAGAATTATTTGAATTAAAGAAACACGTTAACATTAAAAAACTAAAGGGGTCTCTTATATATTACTGACGTACCAGAAT
Source organism: Magicicada septendecula (assembly GCA_034769895.1). NCBI lineage: Eukaryota > Metazoa > Arthropoda > Insecta > Hemiptera > Cicadidae > Magicicada > Magicicada septendecula. The sequence continues at coordinate 775,643,491 of CM068368.1, forward strand.
TAGGGATAAAAAGTTAGACTTATCCAAGTTCCAAATAATGATGTTTCACTGTATATTGGTGTGTAATGTTCTCCGGCGTTTTCCGATTTTTTAACTCCAGCATTCCGGCCATTCTTTAGATTGTCCTCGAGTCCCCTTTATCTTAATTCCGCATCTATACCCCTTCTCCAGCTTCTTTTTCACCCCCTGGTTCTTGTTCCCTTTGGTTCCCAGTTTAGGATATGTGTTGATTGTCTCTGGTCATTCGTCGTGTACGTCCGAATCAGATTAATTGTTTATTTCTGACGTCATCTGCAATAGTACGCGTACCGACAGTGTCCTTTACCCCGTTTGTTTGGATATTCTATCTTTTCTGGTGTTCCGGTTTTCCGTAGCCAAAATTAATTTTCGTTGTTCTTAGCGCTCTTTCTGTTGTTTCCTTCAGGAACCGTACATAAGAAACATAAATACGTGATGAAGCTTTTTATGTAATAACGGTAATATTATAAACGCGTTTTTAATTTTGTTGTAATGTTCTATCTCAAAGAATACCGTCTAGCAGGACAACTGCTATTCCTTCTAGACATTTCTGTCTTTAATTCCAGTATTAAGTATCAAGTCAGCATCAAGTGTTGAATCCTGCGTATTTTAACACAAGAGATATTTATACTATTTAGTTTGACATGATGTCTCAAACAAACCGTATTTTTTATTGACATACATTCTGTTATTCTGTGTTTACTTTCAACTCCATTTTTTTTAGTCTTCAATAAGATTTCAAGTCGTCAAAGTCTTGGTCTATAGTGCCTGATCGTCTGCAAATGATCATATCGTTAACACGGTGTATATTAAGAATATTACCTCACACCAAAGAATATTACTGTACATCTGGGTAGCACTATGACTAATGATATGCCTTGCATGGGAGAAATCAAGTTTAGTAGATTGGATGGCTTTAATAGGAAACGCGAGTTGCTCTGCGGGCCTTTGGAGTTAAGGAAGAGGTTCGAAGAATCTTTTATGAAGTATTGGAGTGAGCACTGTACGATGCTAAAACACGGACATTGAGGTGTGAGTATGTAAGACAATTGGTGACACTGGAGACCTTGAAGTAGAGGAGAAAGGTGGGGAGGAGAATTGAGGTGGGAGAGTTAAGTAAGGAATGATGAAATGGTGCAAAGGGTTTGTCAGGAAAGACAAACGATCAACAGTGCAAGAAGAAGAAAGATGGATTGACTGGGTTACTGGAAGAGGCGAGACTTTGTACTGAAGGCGGCACTTGAGGAAAGACGAGTGATGTGTAGAAGACAGGGACAGGGAAGTGCAGCACGGTGAAACCAATGAAGAATGGCGTAGTATGTGAAAACTCCAAGAGGCTAACTCAGAACCGGGAGGTATGGAGGACCATCGAGTGAAACCAGAGTACCAGGGAAAGACAACACATTTGAATGATTATCCCCTAATCCTGTACTTAACTGACGTATAATTCCATTTCGTTCGGCAAATTACTTTTATATTTCGTCGTCTCCTTCTAACTCAATATCATATCAACACATTTGAAAGTATCAAATACAGTACTTCACATTTTTTTGCTACGGTTCGATTGATTGATATTTTCTCTTATTACCATAAGCGCAGCTTCAATAATATTGTTCGTATGAGTTTACTTGTTTCCCAACTGAGTTAATTAGGATTCCAAGTTACAGAGGTAACTGCATGCGAGTAGAGAAATTTATAAGCGAAGTCGCTGCATGTTTGTGTGCGCCTTCAAATACGCGAAGCAACCCAGTCGATACATGGAAACTCGTCAACATGACTCTGACAAACAGCAAAAGTAATTCTGTTCGCATTAGATCATTGGATCGTGATAGTTTTAGACAAGTACAACCGCAAACACACAAGTTGTTATGGTTACCGCTAATCTATATAGGTCGGCACAGTAGTACTCGCTGCTTTGTGAGTTCCCACACACAGGTCGACAAATTGACTTTCCTGATAAGGCAAAAAACAAAAGCAAGGTTTATAGGACCGACAATGACTCACAGACACATGATTAAAAATAGCGTATAATACCAAATGGGTTAGTAATTTGTGACGGTAGCCGAAATGAGGGTGACTTGAGTAAAAAGTATTCTTGTTCGTCTTTTTCATTTTCAAAACGTCTGTTTCAATATGCATTACCCCTTACGGCCAACAACTAATTCAGTGCCGTTTTCGCCAGTCTATCCTGCGCATTCGTTCCAAATAGCCACATTATTTTCATTTATTACCTTTTATTTCATCGTTCAAAGATGGCAGATTTAACTCTCTGCTTACATCTTTATTACCTACCCTATCTTAAGTGTATACTCTAGGATACTTCTTGAGAATCTTATCTCTGATGACTGTATCTTCGCTCGTCTCGCCTTGTTACAGTCCACATTTCACATTAGGTACTGGCTGGAATAGGCAACATTTTATCATTGTCCATCATTTTAAACACGTTTCTTTCCACTTCTTTTCCTCTAAATTAATGTGTTATCGCTCCACAGATTCTTATAAATTTCAACCATTTGTTGTATAGCGTATATTATTATCATAAGTTAGAATAATATCACACCCTAAATAAATAATTAAAATAGCTCACTTTTTTCCTATTACTATCTCCCATTACGTATAAACGCCATTCATTGGTTCGGTATATGGAGTATCTTTAACTCATACGCCGTTAAAGTTAAAATAGTACGCTTTACGGATCCACACACACACACACACACACACACACACACACACACACACACACACACACACACACACACACACACACACACACACACACACACACACACACACACACACACACACACACACACACACACACACACACACACACACACACACACACACACACACACACACACACACACACACACACACACACACCCCTCTTATTGTTACTTTTTCTCATGTGTCTGCATGACATCTTCATCCTTTGCGTAAAGCATGTAACTGAAAATTACTCTTTGTTGCAGTCGAATTTCGGGAGCAACTTTTCTTACGGAACACGGTTCCGTATGGTCCCTGCAGTCGCTTCAGGATTTCGATCTCGCTTTCCATCGACCAAGACACTTTTTCTCGTGGTCCGACGCCGTTCAGCAGTTCAGAAAAAAACTCCGAACTTATTCAACATAAGGTGAGACGTTTCAAAGAATACCAACACTTACATTGCAGCTAGAGGACGAAGTAATGACCTCCTCCATGTTTCTTCTGTCACTACTTGAACGAAAATTAAAAAAAAAACTGGGGCACGGGTTTGTGTTTAATAATGTAAACGGTTATAGGTATGGCCGGGTCCAGTAGAAGGCCGGAACATTAAATGTGGCACCACTGGAACCAGCTGATATTTTGAGGCCGACTAGACGATCTCTTAATTTATGTATTTCAGTCATCAAATAGCGTCATTTTTAATTGCCGGTTAATAACAGTTTTATAATTCTTCATTTTTTTTCAAATTAAAAGTTTATTATGTAAAATAATGTTATATTGTTTAAGAGATATAATAATTAATTCATTCATATGATACGAATTCAATAACTCGAACAAAATTAATTCATTACGCCTAACACTAATTCACTAATTTCTTCAACTTAAACGTATACTTAGTACTAAGTGCGCACAGACCTATAATTTAGATTTAGCTATCAACAGGCCTACTCAGAATATAACATGTTCATTTTAGCTATTTTATTACACTATGCTTATAGCCCTCAGACGCAACGTTGCCACGTTTAATATTCCGGCCTTCTACTAGAGCCGGCCATGATATAGGTCGTTACTACGCATGCGCCGCGTTATTGTGGTAACAAGTTTGTGTAGGCCTATATCAGTCAATCGAAGATTAATTTTGAGTAGCCCTCTTAATAGTTTTAAAATAATAAATACAACAACAATAATAGTAATAATAATAATAATGCTGATGCATTTTTAATTTAATACATTGAGCAGTATATTTATATTAAATTTTTACTTAATAGTATTTTATTTCATAATTTTGTGTTGGTTGTTTCAACGTTATGTTTTGTTTAAATTACCATCGATTGTTACTATTCGGAACGTGCTTATTGAGTTACCAACGACAGCTGTTGTCCGAATCAATATAATTAATAATAAAATCAAATTTTCTTTTACATCTTTCAGTACACCTTAAGCATGCACGTCAAACACGAACTGTGGCAGGCTACACCTTAACAAACCCGTCCGGAGATAAGTAGGATGCCATATTTTGACGTAGTGAGGTCATTTTGAACGCTGCGTCTAAAATACGCAGGCCATTGGGCTGTGATTTCTTCCCGAAATCTAAACATGCGTTTAGACAGAGGAGTTGTGACTTTCGGGACGATTCGAATATGTTTAGCGCCAGGCGTCGTGTGAGGATCACGACGAGGATGCTGTCCGATTTGATTTTTAGGAACACGACCGGCGGAGTAGACATAGAATGCATAGTAAAGTGGTAAACTATAAAAGAAAATGGAACATTGAAACATCAGAACTGAAGAACAGTGACTGATTACTATGGACGATCTGAAAATACAAACCGCATGGCCACATGGGGAGACAGAATCTCTGGATGTGTTGAAATGAAATTTTCTTTGTGGTGCCCGAATCTTCGCCTGATGAGCACCATTATTACACGGTTCAGTCCCCCCCCCCCTACAGAGCTACTAAACATATTCAGTAAAATTCTATAAAAACTTAACGTAGGACCATTTCTGAACCAGTTGCGTGCGTTAAAATAAGGCTAGTAAATAATTGTATCAATAATTATATGGGAAGAATCGTAAATATCTCATTTGTCCTGAAGGAAGTGGGGAGTCCAACTTTCAAGTTAGTCAACACATATATTTAAAGAACTCGAACTACTTAAGGTTTAATTGATAAAAATTTGATGCCCAAAAGGTACTTTCGTTCTCCTTTCGGAAGTAATGAGGGGTTCACGATGACGGTATCCGATTTAATATTTCAAACAGGGGAAGACGATAAGAGAAACTTGGGCGATGAAGATAGCGACAGAGGCTAGAATAGTAGGCCATATGCTTAACAGAAGTGCAGGTAGAGAAAAAAATAATGAGTTGGTCATAAGTCGTTTGACACAAAAACCATTTTTTGACAACTCTTATTGGTTTTGTGAGTCTCTGTCATTTGACTATACATGATTTCAAAACGTTTGCATGCCATCGGCGTCTCGACTATATTTATCGTCGTCATTAGGATGTGTATAGGGCAATACGGTAATAATTACTACACATATAATGAGTAGGATATTAATACCATATAATATAACGTACACATATCAATATCAATGGAATATTATAATTATATATTATTAATACAAGAATATTAATGTAAGTGTAATAATAATAATTATTATAATTCTTTATATAAAGCACACACACACACACACACACACACACACACACACACACACACACACACACACACACACACACACACACACACACACACACACACACACACACACACACACACACACCTTCGTATGTCTAGGCCTATTAATTATTCTGTACGGCGTGTATACTGGTCCTAACAATGACAATTAATTTTGTACAAACATCGACAAACTGTTTTAACATTGGGTATAGTTAATGACTGGTCTGTATAAAACGTTTCATATTTATTAACTCTAGTCATTCATAAAGTAAGGATAATTTTGGGTGTCAAGCAACTTACAATTCTTTCTCTGGTGTCAAACAAGCACACCTTCTCATTATACGAACTGCAGTGTTTTATTTAACGAAAGTCTGCAGTAATAAAACTAACAAATGCTCATTCTATTCTCACTTGACTACAATAACCAACAGTAGAACGTGACGATAACAATGAGTATGAATATAAACAACAGGTGTAAATATTTATCGATACGTTAAATAGCACAAGTATCAACGGTGAAGGGCATCGCACACAGCCCTAGCTACATGCAGATCATGTGGATTCTTTCTGAACCATGCATTGAGAACGTTTATGTTTGTATAAACGGATTCGGAGTAGTAGGCAGTGAAAGCATTACTTTCGTACCCGGTGTTGCGTGACGGGGTCAGATGTGTCTGTCGCTCAATCACACCGACGCGATAAACCCTTCGTCTCATTGATTGACTGCTGTTTACTCATACTCCCACACTGATACTCAACGAGTTACTTCTTTTTAAATAAAATCTCGTTAGCTTCAGTTTCCCTTAATCTTGAATTCATTTAAACTATAAACTGGTGAGAAACTTCTGACGTTGTACGCTTAGGATCTGCCTACGCCTCTTTTCCGCCCCCGTAGTAATCCAGTGTAATCCACCTCTTTCGTTCTCTAGCTTTCGTTCTTCAACTCGAGGGCTAACAACATACTCACATACGTCGTCATCGCTATCACCAGCACCAGTGTCAGCATTAGCACTTGGAACAACAGAGTAAAAGATGACGATTTGGTATTGGGAAACGTAAAGTGTTATAAACCAACTGTTTTGATATTGTAAATCTGTGTTGACAATCTCCTAAGCGCTTAGTTGTGTACGAGGCCTTTCGGTGTCCCCACCATTCTCAAATCTTATTCTGCAAAAATTTTCGTATAGTAGAGACTTTGAAAGAGTGACACAAATAGTGCAGACAGCAAAGTTTGCGGACAGCACGAATGTTGCGAAGAGTAAGGACAGTGGTACAGTCTCATACCTGAGGAGGGTAGACCGTGAAATCACAAACATTTGAAAATTATTTACAGTTTTTGGAACGTTTCTTACTTGCGTAAAGTTTTTAATTTACGTTACTTAAATTTATTAAAAGTTACAAATTAGAAAATAATTCTGAATTATTCATATTTAAGTAAAATAAAAATTTGTAGTACATTTAAAAACATCAAATTGGATTTTTGTAACTACAGAAATGGTTATACAGTACATACCATTGAAAGAGAGGCTCTGTTCTTCTTCTTCTTCAGCAAAATCATCCGATCTGTCAAAACTACTCTCTTCTCCAAGAGTAATTATGAAGCGATCTACTGTTTCAACCAAATAAAGATATTCCTTTTTAAATCTTCACAACTGCTAAATGTTACCAGTGGCGAAGCTAGTAGTTAATCAATGGGTAGGCAAAAATCGTATCTTAAATTTTTTTAAGGAATCATTAAAAGGACGGTGGTTCAAATCGGACGCTGAGGTAGAGTTTGCTGTAAGCGAATGGTTCCACAAACAGCCGTAAGAATTTTACTAGCAGGGAATCTACAGGTTAGTGCAACAGTGGAACTCATGTCTTAATGCTAATGGAGACTTCTTTTAAAATAGTTGAATGCTTTATAGCTCTAAACGTGTTTCTATTGAACAATCCTTGTATAAGTCATACACAATAATACTACTGATTGAACTTCAAAATTTTAAACTTGATTAATTTGTATATATATGTTTAATGTTACAAATAATTCAAATAACAATCGTGATCATGTGTTAGTTCAGCGGAATAACGGACACTTTTAATAACCGCATAAAATAAACACACTTATAAACAACACAGGCGCTTTAACTTAACTGTTTGGACCACAGAAGTGAGGCATGCCTCAACGCTCTATGTGTACAGCGCGGGACAATCCCCCCTCCCTTCACTTCCCTTTCCATCCCACACATTGCTTACATACGATGTATACAAAAAACGCTGAGGCAAGTTCAGGTTGCCTCATTCGCTTTAAACGAGCTATGCCGAATCTCACCTGTGACCATCTAGCGGTCGCTCAGTAAAGCACGTTTCGGTTAAATAAATTCGACAGTCGCGGTAACAATGTATAATCTTTACGTTATGTAGTTCATACGTATTTATAATTTTTATTCTACAGAATTTTTTAGGGTAGGCATTGCCTCAATTGCCTCCATGTAACTTCGCCACTGAAAGTTACATGTTTTTTCCCAGTCGTTAGTTGTCACTGTTCAAATTTTTTCTGCGCATAAGTTTTTGACGTCGTCTACGTTACATGTCACGTTTTTCGCAACATGCCGCTTAATTTCTGACCACATCATCCCTATAGGATTTAGTTCTGGGTGGAAAGTGGGGATACTAAAAACTAAACATCTTTTACTTTGCAGAAAGTAAACATTTCAGTTAAATATGTTTAAACTTTCTGTTTATTCTTTTTATCAATTTCACAAAATTCTGCTTTAATCATATCGGGACGGAACAGATTGCGTGTCGTGTTAGCCACTCTTGCATATTGCTTTTCTTACAATTAAAAGTAGTTGTTTTTTCTAACTGCCAAGGGCGGAGATATGGTCCCGCGTACACCGCAATTGCCGGGGGGAGGGGCGCAGTTATGGAGAGGAGGTTTGGGAGAGGAAAGTTTCAGTCGTGTAAGAGAGGGCGGTAGAAATTAAAAGGCGGTATCTCATTTAGCTGGACTAATTTGGGTTGACCCTCGTCCGGTTAAGCGTGAAATGAGTAGAATGAACAGATTGTAGGCAGGACTTATCTGTAGCCTACTGCTCATGTAGGCTAAAGGCAGTATGACAAAGATGAAAAAAAGTAGGTTACTTTTCTCTTTTGTTTGATTTTCACAGACACGTACATTTCTCTTAGAATGAGACGCTACACGCTGATAAATATACGACTTCACAAAAGTATGAAGTCATCGGTCTCCCTTGCAATGTTACAATTCGTCCTTTCAAGACCCGCCGCCGACAACGATTCTTTATAATCATTCCTTGACTAGTATTTGAATAGTGGCGTGTATATTCACGTAAACAATCTGAAAGCTAATTTGTCTGTGCTCGTCTGTAGTTCGTATAGACACTATGGAACACTGTAAAAAACTGTTCTGCGCACTTGCGAAGTGAATGAAAATTTCTTAGCCTTGCAAGGAGGTATTTGTCCATTGTGCATCTCAGTTCACTGTCGAAAATCTATCATTAGTCTATAGTCGTCTATATCTGAGTGTACCACTGTCCGCACTCTTCGTATGTCCATCGAAACGCCTCGTTCTGAACTAAGCGATTATCAAGTTGACAACTTCAGGATGGCGACTGTTAACAACAAATATTTAAACAATGTTTATAATAATTAACGTCGTTGTCGTCATCAGCATAATCATCTTTAACAATGTTTTCTCAGAACTGAGTGAATAGAACCCCGGTGATCAAGGTTGCAAGATTTTAAATTTAAACGATCGGGATCAACATTCGTAAAGCCAAAAAGTGTGCGGAATGTTTTCAGAGAAAAGCGAGACATAAGATGACATTATTTTGGCCTAGAAAAACGCAATAAAAATTATGGCCTACCAATTAGAAAACAGCTTTACTGAATTCAATTTAAATTACACCGATCAAATTGTTTTCATAATTGTTAAGCGTAGGCCTATATTACAGACGATTTAATCTATACCTCACTTGGTCTGTGTCTTATGAATTTCTCTGCCTTGTTTAACGTGTTAGTAAAAGTCGTTATAGGACAACTTAAAGTGAATTGAACGAGCACGCTATTTTGTAAGCTTAACAGAAAATGTGGCACACCTCCACACAACAGAGCACGCTTCTGTCAGAGATTATAATATACTCACTACCAATTTTCTATGCGGTAAATCAAAGCTGGTTTTATTTGTGAGTAACGTTTCAATTAACCAAAATCAATGGGTATTCAGATACTACTTGTTCAACGATTCAAATCATTCAACATTTACCATTGCCAGCTCCGGAATTCTTTAGCGGATCATTTTTTTAGTACGAGTTTTCCACTTTTCCTTGAACCTCTTATAATTTTTGATAACTCTTAAAACTAATTCTTCTTATTGTTTTACTTCTAATCCTGTCTTACCTAGTAGACCCCCTACTAGACATCAGAAAAATCATCTCGGAAGATTCTATCTGCTACATTCTTAGCGCTCAGTATTGGGACCCATACAATAGAGTAGGTTTAATATTAAGACTTGATATCAACTGTTTTCAGGAAAAATTCAACAACTCCAATTCCTGTTTCTAAAATGGTATTGTAAATTTGTAAGCTGCTTTTCCCTGTTTCCCCTTCTCCAAATTACATTCCGCATTTTGGCGTTATAATACGTTTCAGTATTTTTCTCTCCAATCTATTTTGTCGATTTGCCACAAGCTTGTTAAGAGCCCAGGCCTCGTTGCAACACGTTATGATTGGCTTAATTAGGATTTAAAGATTTTATAAATCCAAGTTTAGCTGTGTAGCTTATTAATTTACTTCTCAAGATGCTTATAAACTTATAGACCAGTAAAGTTAAACAGTTTGTTTTAATAATGTAACTTTTTTACAACGAACATTATTTTCTGTTCACGAAATGAATAACAGTTTGTTGGTTTACAGAAATGGTCAACCGGAAGGTGTGATCGTTACTTCCGGTCAGCGAAGGTATGGCGGTGTTTCCGTTACGTTTGTACAGTGCTCTGGCGATCAGCTGTGTAGACAATTTGACGCTTCGAGTAATAGTGCGCACGCGTGGACTATGATCAGCTGACCTTGACAGTTATTACGACCTGTCATTGCAGCAACAGATGCACCACCATCAACCGACGCGATGTTTGTTTCGTAACAGAGAGAGGTGTGAATGGGGAGAGAGAAAGGGCAGTGCCCTAGGCGCCACAAATGGGGTGAACCTGGTGAAATTACTTACGATTATTTTATTTATTTAATCATAAACATGATTTCATTTAACACGTTGCTTTGAAATAATTCATAACTCCATCCACAACGACACGACATACCAATATAATTATATCGTCCATTTATTTGAAATATTTAAGATTATAAATACGAGTACATCAGTGTATAATCTGTGTCTGCTTTCTATTGAACATGATGTAACGGGATTATTACATTCGGTATCATCGACATTAAAAATGTCTCTAAAAGACAAGAAAGGTTACGTTAAAATAGTGTTCAATTACTGTTACAACAAATTTTATTCCAATTATTTCTGGTATATCTCACTTAATACACGGGTGCCCACCCCGCTAAGCTTGATGACGCACCCTCCAAAAGTGATGAACCCTGAACCCCCTCCAAATGTATTTAAAATTAAAGAAAACATTATTTTAGTAAGCGTTTTATAACTAATAAGGTAAAGCTAAAGTACAGTTTACAAACAAATTGTCATTTGAAATTAAACAAAATAATTAAATAAAAATCTAATGAAATTAATACGAGTAAGACAATATTTGAAAGCAAAGGAATAAAATATCAACAAAGCGTATTGTAAAAAATAAAAATGTAAAAAAGAATTGTTTGATGAAGTCCTAGTTGCTTTGGCACAATAACTTCTTCCTCCGTGTTAACTAATTATGCATTAAAGTGTTATGATTGCTTCCACTCTTCACTAAGGAATCATGAACTTTTATAAACATTCAATTTTTCATTGCAACGTTGTTTTAATTTTTCATACTTTCCCAAAATTTTTTGACAACCTCCCTAAAATTTTAATGACGCAGTCTACGTCACGACCCCCCTATGGACACCCCTGATTAATATTAAACAGCTGAAGTTGTTTACGAAATTTTAAAAATATATTCGATTTTCACTCAAAATACACAATATCTGCTACCAAAATGATTAAACATACAAAAATTCCATACTATACGAAAGAGATGCAAATTTATGGTTTTCCAGGATGGCAGTATGTTCTTCGCTCGGGCGTGGTTAGTGTAATATTCCAAGAAAGCAAGTCTAGAGCCTCGACCCCATGAAAGTTGAATCTCTATACGTTTGCGTTATTTATTTTACATTGTTGTTTTTGTCATTTTTTTTATTAGTTTTTAGTTTTGTCAGAACACATGTTATTAATATTTTTTCGTGTATTATGTTATAGATAGGAACACAAACAGGTTACACATAGGTATATAATTTTATGTTTAATCTTCTACTGTGGCTGTGTCTTTAATTCTCCGTCCTTGAATATTACAGGCTTAACACATGTATTGTTCCGTCTTTTTTTCAGATTTCCCTTGAAGTAGACGAGGGATAAGACTGGGTACTGTAACATAAGACAGAACTACTCTTTCCTGATCACATGGAGCTCGATCCAACCGAGTCAATCCCCGGGAGATTAAAAAACAAATAAATTAAAATCGTTAGGTTTCATACTGCTAAGCAGCGGAACAATGGTAAAAAAATAAGAGCATTAAACAGTAGTATTAAATGCTCTGGAATGAGCACATAACTAAACATAACATAACATAAACTGTCAAAGTTATGTTCTCATAGCATAGAGTGGGGTGCTTGCAGTTGTCTCACTCCTGTAGTTGGGAAAGGCGTTTACGGCTGACATGCGCAAGCTACAACACCACTTCCTACAGATAACGTAGACGTGTGCGGACACGGAGATCACTACTAACAGTAGTGGGACTGTGCCATCTGAGACTACGTATCCGCCCATGAACTACGGCGCATCCACTGAACTACGCAAACTTAACTTTGTCCAACTGTACTAAATGGAAAATATACATAGATATGCAGTATAATGGCGCCCAGAGCCTAAAACTGGATGCTTCAGCAACGATAATAACAACAAAATTAGTTACACGAAATTGAGATGGATTTCATTAGAACGGAACTGCAGAACTTTAACAACGAGGCTCATTAATCGCGAGGAAGTTAACTGAATAATGTCAGTTTAAGAAACATTCTAAACTACATGGAAGAAAAAAATTTGCATATGGCAGACGTATCAGAAGGTAAATAGAAGCAGCTGGACTTGTGTGTTGTTGCCGACATAAGAAGTTGAAGGTGTCGGGCATTATAAACAGACGAGAAAAATTTCAGTTATACAAAAAGCCAGGTGCTTCTGAAGAATTACATGTTGTTGTTAAGCATGTATTTTTTAGTTAATTTATAAAAAATTAAATAAGTGTCAGATGATGTGTAGTACAATACGACGAACGCTAAGAAATAAAACAATAACTGGTACTAAAATGAAGTTAAAAAGAAATATAAATAAAGAAAAGAAAGATAATAAAAAGAAGGTAATAAAGAAATATCGATACCTGTTCTTACATATGCTAGTGAAACGTGGACGATAACTGGGAAAGAAAAGTAGCGTATACAAACCACTGAAATGAATTTTTTAAGGCGCGTGAGTGGTTATCGTCTAAGAGATCGAATGCGTAATAAACATATAACTGCCGAACTACTGTCGGATTTTTTATTATGGATACTCGAGTTTAAGCGTTAATTACAAGTGTACCTGTAGGTCTACTTAAAAACTAGTTACATCAAATTTTTGCGCGTTTAATTTTGCGTTGATCTGTGTAAGAAACATAGTTTTTGAAGGTTGATTTAAAATTTTTTTCGCGGTTAGAGTAAAAAAAGTCCATGTTTTTTTGTGTTTTTCAAGAAACCGCTCTCTTTGAAATTATATAAATTAAAAACCCTTGGTCCGATCATAACTAAATGTTTACACAGTATGGGCATAAGTATTTTCAATACATTACTTAAGTTACAAAATTGTTTTATGATCCAAAAAAAAGTTGTTATCAGTTTTGTGAAACAACGTTTTCTCGGTACAGGATAGTCGTACAAAGGCAGACTTGGTCTTGTTTTGAAGCTCTTGACCGTGGTTATCAAAATCCATAACTGCTGCAAACATACATTGAGATGCCGATTTTATACAGAGTGATATTCATGCAAGGGTGTGTGCGCGCTGGACCGTGTGTAAGCGGGCCTTCCGGCGGCGAAATCGGGTGCCGTGTTGCCAAGTTCAATTTATACAGGCGCACCGAACGTGGAAGCGCTCATCAAACTACACCCCACACAACAGGGTGCCTGAAGACCGTGAGACAATCGAAAGTTTCAGCCTGAATCTCAAACAAACAACAATATTTCAAATCCTAGTTACATGGCAACATAAAAAAATAAAAGAGAAATTTTATTCACACTTACATTTTCCAACGTGAGAATAAATCGGATATTTTCAGACCCAGTATCTACAGATTCTCATGCGCGAAACGTTTGCATGTTGAACGTCATTCAATCGACATTAGAGCGCAGTTCTTTTGTTACTGAATCGTGTTTTACGAAAGCATACGATGTTTTTGTTTTCCTTTTTTTATGACAACACAACGGATATTCACACGTTACAAAAGGTCTTCATTTGATCATTAACTGCGAAGAATCGTCGCATTATAGGCAGTAATGACCGAATAAAACTTTCTCTGCTGGGTAAAATTCAGTCTCATCATGCAAAAAGTATTCATTAAGAAACACGTTAAATACAATGGCCGCGGTGGTGATCAGATGAGAAAAGAAAACAGAATAAAAACTGAGGCTATAATTCCTGTTTAATTGCCTCACTGTCCGTTGTGAATAACACAGTTTGTTAGATTAATTATTACCAACTCGTTGATTCGAAAATTAAACAGTAATAATACGTTCGTAACGAAGAAAGTTTTGCTGTGTGTGTGTGTGTGTGTGTGTGTGTGTGTGTGTGTGTGTGTGTTTTATAGAATTAGTCCAATTGGTTGTGACACACTGGTTCCTTTTTCAAATAGAACGTAACGTGTTGCGTCCGAGCTGTAGGAAGGCGTAGGGCAAGACGTCAATATAATTGGCGAGAAATACCCACGGATATTTTCCGCTGAGTGAACGTCGTGCTGTTGCTACCCACTGTTTCACTTTCCACCCACTGTGTGTAATTAGAACGGATAGTGGTATCTGAAAAAACAAAAATCTGTGACTTATTTTAAGCCAGTGTTCCTCGACAACCTTTTTCTGTGTGCGGCACTCGACTTTTTCTTACTGCGCCCGCCCCTTTATCCTACTGGGAGAAAGGTAGTTTTTGACAGGAAAACGGTTCTATTTGAATATGTTGTCTGTAAACAAAACAAGTTATTTTTAACATGTTTAAAAACATATTAATTTTCTGGTGGCCACAAAATAATTTTTATAATTTGTACAAAACACAATTACAAAAAAATTGTACTTGATTCTACAAAATTAGATGTAAGAAACACAATCGAAAACAATTATTTAGCTTTACATAATTTTATAGGCTTTCACGGCCAGAGTCAACCATATTATTTGTTAAAACTATTGTGTCTTTAACCCGTGGTCCAATGTTAAACACCACATGTTAACCGGATGTCGTAAAGACGAATAACAAAGCACCGGTCTTTGGGACATCATGTGTATCATCCCCCTACTCTGATCATGACAACCGCTCGAGACGTAGACACCTTATGAAGTAAAAGACATCGTTTTAACGTGGCGAAAAGCGCCATAGTTTTAACATGACTTCTGCTTTATCCCTTGGAAAGTTTTTGTATTTGTTATCCAAAAATGGCGTTTTCCTAGATTGAATGTTTCTTTGGACTCGTCATTTCTGTGAGGGCTTACTACAAAGAAACATCGATGTTAACAGCAAATGGATCAACTACCAATGCTTTGCGGCGCAGCTCCCTAATCTTCTGTTATGTGGCCCCCCTTATGTGAATTTCGACTATGGCTGTCTTGAAATGTCCTGTGCCCCAGGTGGCCATATGCCCATCGACTGAGCACCACTGTTCTAAAACGGCTATCGAGACGTGGACCATTCATTAAAACTTCAGACGGTCCACCAAACTCTAAGGCAAGAGTCGACTGACAAGAAAGAAGACCATCCACTTAAGATGACTCTTACAGATGAACGCCCAGAATCTTAATACTACTACTACTACCACCACCACCACTACTACTAATACGACTAATAATAATAATTTAAAAAATAATAATAATAATCAATTACTCTGAGCTTAAACTTTATAATAATTCTAAAACAAGAGTCGATAAACTAAGGCCCGTGCGGATGTCGTTCTCTTCCGTACGGACCCGCTTCAGTTGATTTTATACGGCCCGCGAGTGATTCATTTATGAAGTCTAAAAAATTGAAAACAATTTATTATGACATATGCAAACTCATTACGATGCGCAATTCAGACACGCCATATTGTTCGTATTCTCGCGTTTTCGTTTTTATTCTTGTAAGCATTTATCTATAGACTGATTTCTACTTTGCCCTTTGGGCCACTGAAACTAAAATTACCTAATGTCTGGCACCTTTGCGAAAATGTTTGCCGATCACTGCTCAAAATGAATCATATTGGTTTATTATGGTTTATCGGTGGAAATACGATTATAGAGTGTATTGTACATCCTTCATGGGAAGTAACTGGATAGGTGTGTTAGATGTACACAATTAAATGACAAGCCGTAAATTAGAAACACCATCGTTAAGAAATTGGTTTTGACCAAAGAAACATCGTAAAAAAACAGTAGCATATAAATGCCCACTTCCGTGGTGGTAGACTCCAATAAATTTTCGGAAGGAATAGATTTGATCCATTTATCCGTGGTGGTAGACTACAATGAATTTTCAGAAGGAATAGGTTTTATCCATTTTTTCGTGGTGGAATAATTTTCGGAAGGAATAGATTTGATCCACTTATGTATTTTGCAACAAAAATTCAGCACTTTTTGGTAAGTACGCTGTTTTGAACAAGCGTTATCTATATATATAAAAGAGAAATACCACTGACTCACTGACTGATTCATCACGAAATCTCCGAAACTATAACATCTAGAAACTTGAAATTTGGCATGTAGGTTCCTTATGTGATGTAGGTATCCGCTAAGAAGGGATTTTTGGAAATTCGACCTTTAAAGGGGTAAAAAGGGGGGGGAAGTTTGCCTGACTGACTGACATAGAATCAACGTAGAGCAAAAACTACTGAATGGATATCAATGAAACTTTGAACATAGCTTCATTATAGGTCTTAGATGCTCACTAAGAAACGGTTTTAAAAACTTTCACTCCTAAGGGGCAACCCCCCCCCATTGTATGTATGTTCCACATCTCCTCCTAAACCACTGGACCGATTTCAACCAAACTTGGCACAAATATTTTACGCGACGGGAGAACCAACATAGGATAGGTGTTTTTTTCTAAGGGGTCCTTTGAGGGGGTTCTTTTGGGTCTTCCACATCTCCTCCTAAACCACTGGACCGATTTCAACCAAACTTGGCACAAATATTTTACGCGACGGGAGAACCAACATAGGATAGGTGTTTTTTTCGATGGGGTCCTTTGGGGGGTTCTTTGGGGTCTTCCACATCTCCTCCTAAACCACTGGACCGATTTCAACCAAACTTGGCACAAATATTTTACTCAACGGGAGAACCAATCTTAGGGTAGGTTTTTTCGATACAATCCTTCGCGGGGTCCTTTGGGTCTTCCACATCTCCTCCTAAGCCACTGGACCGATTTCAACCAAACTTGGCACAAATATTTTACGCAACGGGAGAACCAACATAGGACAAGTGTTTTTTCGATACGATCCTTTGGGGGGTCCTTTGGGTCTTACAAACTATTAGATCTGGTTACTATGGCAACCCAATAGAATAGATTCTGGTTACCATAGCATCGGTGGAAGTCTCCCGCGTAGGAAATAGCGCGGGAGTCGTCCGACGGACCTTCCCCGGAGTTCATCCATGGAACCCGGGGAGTCTTAGGTCGGATCCCGCGAAAGACGGCGGGGCCATAGTCCACGGTTCTTATAAATAAAGATATAGGTTATGATATCAAAGGTGGTGTATGCATCTTAAGAAACTTCTTAATAGTGTGTGAATTCAGAGTTGTTTCAGTTTGAATTTAAAAGTGGATAAGTTAAGATCGAAGTAAGTTATAAGCGAGTATAAAAAACAAAGTTTTGATAGCAAATGTATTCAGATCATAGTGTTCAGACAATATAAATGCACTTGCTTCAGTTTGAATTTAAAAATTGATAAGCTGAAATCTATAGAGGTATTGTATTGTTAGAATAAGTTTAGGAGACACTAATTTAACAAATGCCTTATTTCAACATTAACACAATGAATTATAAAAGACAGTAAATACGCAGCGCGTGCAAGTACTGTAGACATTTTATTGAAAACTAATTTAGCTGTTCGCCCTCTCCCAGAGTTAGAAATCGAGCAGGAGCATCACGCGCAACAGAATTCTTCTCCAGATATAAGAATACAGTTTATGACATGTTCTTAAACAGGTGCGCTACAGAGTATTACTCCAGTGAGAATGCGAACGTAACAATATAAGAAAGATTATACAATACACAAGTAATATAACGTTAGAACAAGAATAGGTGCCTATGAGCCTATGAATAAATTATGAACCCGAGCAACGCTGGGTAAATCGGCTAGATATAGATATCTATATAAGCCAAATACCACTGACTGACTCACTGATCACGATATCTCTGAAACCACTGAATGGATATCAATGAAACTTTGAACGTAGCTTCATCATAGGTCTTAGGTGCTCACAAAAAACCAAATAATGAAATTTATCGCGGGAATTGCATACTTTGTAAATGAAGTGGTTGAGATCTCAGTTTATTGGAAACCCCGAAAACATTTAGTTCTGAGTTTTTAATCATTGTTTTAAATTGAAAAACTTCGTTGTTTGCAGGTTCTTACAGTCGAGAAAATTTCGAAGTTCAATTAATTAATAAATGTATGTCCTTTTTTTTCTCGGAAACGGCTCTAACGATTTTCTCGAAATAAATAATAAATAGCTGTTGCTATGAATGTAAATAAACAAACTAAGAGTTGAGAATTTGTACAATCTATCTAATCCTATACTATTAAGCGAGCAATAATTGTACAATTACGTACAACGTGAAACTCCGTAGCGAAGCACGGGTATTTTGCTAGTAGTTCATAAAATAAATAATGAACTCGTTTTCACCACTACCTATGGTCTTGAGATAAGTTAGTAAAATTAAATACAACAAAAAAAAGATATTGTTGAAAAAGTGAACGTAAAAGAAATCGAAATGACAAATTGTGAATTTAGCTACAACAAATATTTAAAACCCAAGAATTCAGTATTTTTTCCTTTGTGGTTAGGAAAGCTAAGAACTGAAATACGTTAGTTTTGTAACTATTGTCCTATATTTTTAAACAAGTAGCCCACGAGTTTACTATTACGTGAAATTATAAAATGAAAATTCAATTTTCCATGCCTCTGTACAGCTACTTATCATCGTAGACACTTAGGCCGACACACTTACTCCACTTTCACTGCGATACTCCGCATCCGGTGCGTTGACTCATTCACCGGCCCAGCAGATAGGAAGCCAGACAAAACGTGGTACGCAACCAGAAAGTAGCTGAAATGGCACTTACTGTGTTACAATCAAACTGATTCACTGGCGTTCTCTTTTCCTTCTCATAAAAGCCACAGAACTGAATGAAGTAAGCGCCGCTTCTTAGATTCAAATAAAGAAGCAGTCGGTGTATTTTTGAACTCAGTGCTCAGACGACAAACTTAATGGAAGTTATGAGATCTCACAGGATTTATATTTGAAAAATACCAATTTGCGAAAATTCCTCTTATAATTATTTAGACTCCAATGTGATTATCACAACAAATGAGACAGAGGAGATTATGAAGAGAAGTCTAGCTGGCAGGAGAAGACAATTTTCACAAAGGAAGACTTTGGAGAGCCACTTAATAAGAAGGAAAACGACGCTCCAAATACATAAAACGCTTACTCAACCTATAGTTCGTTACCAGTGAGACACGGGCTCTTAGGAAGAAATCCTGGGGACAACTTGACTGGTTTCAGAGGAAGGCTCTGTAAAGAATAATCAATCCAATAAGAGAAGGCAGTTGAAGGTGAAGTAAAAAAACGTTAAGCTTTACAGAAACCTCCTGCTCTTTACACACATAAAAATTAAGAGACTAAAATTGCATACCCACATATGGCGCATGAATGAAAGACAGCTGAGGAAAGTCTTTTAGGGAACGCTGTTTGGCAAGAGAAGGAAAGGCCGCCGCAGAGCAAGATGAAGGACGCTATCGAGAAAGGCATTAGAAGGGTGGGAATGCGTTTTGCTGAAGATAGATCCAGCACCCAATCACGCTCACGGACTGGTTTCATATACTCTGATGGATAATGGATCACCTTGATCTATGGTGCCAGAGAAAGAAGAAGAAAACTCTCAGTTACTGTCTTGCAGTCTAGTTTATCGGAAATGTTTTCTTCGGCAGGTTTCTCCCTTAGGAGTCGGCCGTTTTTAAGTTACATAACTTGTGATCACCTGGTCCGACCTTTCTCTTTTTTTGTTTATGGGAGTTTGCCATGGTAACATTTTTTAAGGGCACTCGTGTTATAACATTCACCCCATATGCCTTTATCATATTCTCTCCAGGATCATCGTAATACTGCGCTTACATCATATCTATTTGATCCCTGCTAGTGAATAAACAAGTGATATTTAAACTATATAAGTATGAATGATGGGTAAATCGAATCCATCATCACAATCTCGTTTACTCATATGTTCATCACTAAAGCCAAATAGTAAACGCATTCTGAAACAGTCGCCAGTATTGTTAACACAGTCCTCCGATCGGTTTCCATTCCGGTTGCTAGGGTCGTCCATATCCCGAATCTACCATAAATGGGGCGTCTATGCACATTACGTGCCAAATAAATGCATTTATTTATTTAGGGGCTTATTGGATTAGTTGCGTTTGAATAATAGTTTAGACATTATTAACTTGCTCGTGGAAGAAAGTAATTATGTGAATAACTGCCATGATGTAAATTTGCAGACAGCAAAGAGAATAGACAGAGACAATGTGGTACAGTGGCAGACTAGGTGGAAAGAGTATGATAAAAAAGTACAACATCTAATCTCAATGTATCGAAGTGGCTGGGTTGTAAACACAAGATGCTGGATTATTGTTTGACCCTGGCTCTAACTGGTCATGGAAATTCTGAAGCTTCTTTACGGGGGATTGGAAAGATAGGGAATGACACATGTATCTATTGCTGAGGGAGTGTGTTGTAGAAAAATGGTACATCTATGCAACAAATGAAAAGGGGAGGGGGAGTGATAAGTCCCAAGCTAAGACGTGAGTCCTAATGGAACGATAGAGCATATGATTTAGACAAAATGTAATTGAGTGTTAAAACAGTACATCAAAACCATGAGAAACAAAAGATACTAAGATTGGAGGCAAGCTAGTAGGGATATTGCAGGGGATGGTTATGCTCAGAAGGAAGAAGTTGTAGGAAACTGGAACACTTTTCCCGTGTTATATGAAAATATATGTGTTTAACGGTTCCAGGGGCACACGTCCACACGTGTAGCAAAGAAGAGGAGTTTTAGTGAGTGACAGTTAGTGCCAGGTCTGGAAAGATTTGGAATGATGATGTAGCTGAAATAAAGCCCTCGAACGACTGAAAACAGAGTGCTATAGACAATGAGAAGCACTGCATCAGTTCAGTAGGGATTGTAGCGATTTAGGAAGTTTTGTATATTAAACGACTAGTTTTGTTTCTCCTAGAGTGATACTATAACTCAAACTAAACCTTGATCTCCTTCATCCTTTATTCTAAATATTTCGATCTCTTGCTGCCCTTTGGCAGTTTCTCACGCACAGAAGTTTCTCTTAAACATTGTCCCTTCAACGGATTCTCGGTCTTTCCCGTTCTTTGGTGCCCATCATTCGTCCTTTCATTACCTTTTTTGGTATTCTTAGTGTCACTCGTTCATTGTAGATGTCCTACCCAGACTTTGTAGCCTAATAAAGTAGTGTACACAGTCTATAATGCTGGGTTCTTTGTGCAGTTGTCTTATTTGGTAACTGAACGTGATGCGCCATCCGTCATTCTTTCTAAATGGGTCAAAGTTTTTCTCACTAGAACGACTAGTTTCGTATATGTTAATAGTTTTAAGTGTGTATGAATGTATGCAGATTTATGCATTTATTATATACTATAATACTTTAACTATTTAATGTGCGAACCCCCTCTTCTTGGGCGACAAATCTTTACAACACTACAACACATTAAATACTTCGTGTTGTATATGATGATGGGTGTAATCGTAATTATAATAACACTATGTAATTTGGTTTAAAATCATTTAAATATTTATTAAATAAAAATTCTTATTTTTGTTGCGAATTAAAATCATTATTATTTGCATGTGTTAACACGTCTTAACACACATCTAATTATTACATATAATTGATACTCTCATATTAGACCTAGACATATTATACAATCTTATACTCTAATACATCTTTACAATTATCTAATATTGCTCTCGGCTTGCTCATTAGTATGATACTGATTAGATTATCTAATTATTTTCTAATGATCTAATCTCTTTTGAATTTACAGCATATGCATTGGTTTCTAATAAAAATTCACTAATTACTTTTATCAATTTAAATATAAAAAGTTATAGATTCCAAATTATAGCTTCAAAGTTACTGATCAAAATTATAGTTAAACATTCTTAAACATTACATTACTTATTATACAAAGAATATTTACATTTTTAAAAATTATTAATTCATATTTGAATTAAATTGTCTCTCTTTTTACTTCGTTAATTATTGTCTGCAGTGAGTCTCGGTTTACAAGTACATGGTTGTTTGTCACCTTATTGTTGTGGTAAATCTGCAGCGTGTCCTCTTCGGTCCTAGGTCCTTGATACTGGATGCTCCTTTGTCGTCCTGGAGTCCTGGTCCTTCGTCCGTCGAATTCTCGTACGCTGGATTCTACTGCATGTACTTGGCTGGTCCCTCGTCTCCCGTCATGGCCTCAGGTTGCAAGTGCTCACACGAAATGATGAGTAGTCGTGAAGTCCCTGACTGGTGCTGTGGTTGAGATATAAACGTTATTGTCTCTAAGCAGAGTCTCTGGCTCTGGCTGTCACAGTAAGTCGATCAAGAAAAGAGTTGTAGTTGCCGAGCAGAGCCTCCGGCTGCGACTATGGTTGATCGAGAAAGAGTTGTACTCGTGATGCAGAGCCTCCGGCTGCGACTATGGTTGAACGAGAAAGAGTTGTACTCGTGAAGCAGAGCCTCCGGCTGCGACTATGGTTGAACGAGAAAGAGTTGTACTCGTGATGCAGAGCCTCCGGCTGCGACTATGGTTGAACGAGAAAGAGTTGTACTCGTGAAGCAGAGCCTCCGGCTGCGACTATGGTTGAACGAGAAAGAGTTGTACTCGTGAAGCAGAGCCTCCGGCTGCGACTATGGTTGATCGAGAAAGAGTTGTACTCGTGATGCAGAGCCTCCGGCTGCGACTATGGTTGAACGAGAAAGAGTTGTACTCGTGAAGCAGAGCCTCCGGCTGCGACTATGGTTGATCGAGAAAGAGTTGTACTCGTGATGCAGAGCCTCCGGCTGCGACTATGGTTGAACGAGAAAGAGTTGTACTCGTGAAGCAGAGCCACCGGCTGCGACTATGGTTGAACGAGAAAGAGTTGTACTCGTGATGCAGAGCCTCCGGCTGCGACTATGGTTGAACGAGAAAGAGTTGTACTCGTGAAGCAGAGCCTCCGGCTGCGACTATGGTTGATCGAGAAAGAGTTGTACTCGTGATGCAGAGCCTCCGGCTGCGACTATGGTTGAACGAGAAAGAGTTGTACTCGTGAAGCAGAGCCTCCGGCTGCGACTATGGTTGATCGAGAAAGAGTTGTACTCGTGATGCAGAGCCTCCGGCTGCGACTATGGTTGATCGAGAAAGAGTTGTACTCGTGATGCAGAGCCTCCGGCTGCGACTATGGTTGATCGAGAAAGAGTTGTACTCGTGATGCAGAGCCTCCGGCTGCGACTATGGTTGAACGAGAAAGAGTTGTACTCGTGAAGCAGAGCCTCCGGCTGCGACTATGGTTGATCGAGAAAGAGTTGTACTCGTGATGCAGAGCCTCCGGCTGCGACTATGGTTGAACGAGAAAGAGTTGTACTCGTGAAGCAGAGCCTCCGGCTGCGACTATGGTTGAACGAGAAAGAGTTGTACTCGTGATGCAGAGCCTCCGGCTGCGACTATGGTTGAACGAGAAAGAGTTGTACTCGTGAAGCAGAGCCTCCGGCTGCGACTATGGTTGAACGAGAAAGAGTTGTACTCGTGATGCAGAGCCTCCGGCTGCGACTATGGTTGAACGAGAAAGAGTTGTACTCGTGAAGCAGAGCCTCCGGCTGCGACTATGGTTGAACGAGAAAGAGTTGTACTCGTGAAGCAGAGCCTCCGGCTGCGACTATGGTTGATCGAGAAAGAGTTGTACTCGTGATGCAGAGCCTCCGGCTGCGACTATGGTTGAACGAGAAAGAGTTGTACTCGTGAAGCAGAGCCTCCGGCTGCGACTATGGTTGATCGAGAAAGAGTTGTACTCGTGATGCAGAGCCTCCGGCTGCGACTATGGTTGAACGAGAAAGAGTTGTACTCGTGAAGCAGAGCCTCCGGCTGCGACTATGGTTGAACGAGAAAGAGTTGTACTCGTGATGCAGAGCCTCCGGCTGCGACTATGGTTGAACGAGAAAGAGTTGTACTCGTGAAGCAGAGCCTCCGGCTGCGACTATGGTTGAACGAGAAAGAGTTGTACTCGTGAAGCAGAGCCTCCGGCTGCGACTATGGTCGAACGAGAAAGAGTTGTACTCGTGATGCAGAGCCTCCGGCTGCGACTATGGTTGAACGAGAAAGAGTTGTACTCGTGAAGCAGAGCCACCGGCTGCGACTATGGTTGAACGAGAAAGAGTTGTACTCGTGATGCAGAGCCTCCGGCTGCGACTATGGTTGAACGAGAAAGAGTTGTACTCGTGAAGCAGAGCCTCCGGCTGCGACTATGGTTGAACGAGAAAGAGTTGTACTCGTGAAGCAGAGCCTCCGGCTGCGACTATGGTTGATCGAGAAAGAGTTGTACTCGTGATGCAGAGCCTCCGGCTGCGACTATGGTTGAACGAGAAAGAGTTGTACTCGTGAAGCAGAGCCTCCGGCTGCGACTATGGTTGATCGAGAAAGAGAATGATGTTAGCGCGTCTCCTGTATTTATACCCAGGGCGCTAAAATCATGTTTCGACAATATTTTTCATGTCAGAGTCTGTCGAAGGCGTCACTTCCCCCACACGATTCTTGTCACACTTAATTCGCTCGTCTTCGCGATTTGCGAAGTCTTTTGCACATTACCCGATATTCATTCTGTCGGTAATTTTTATGTGTTCACCATGTACAAACCGTTTTTCTTTATCTTAATTAACATAAGTTCTATTTATTTTTATTTTCCTGTAATTACACTTTTTATCCTTTTTACACTATTCTTTTTACATATTTGCGTCACATTTTTATACACATTTTTGTGTATTTGGTTTGTGCTATTATGCACACAATTTTTACAAAATAAATAAATTCATATAATTACTAGCGTTCCTTACGGTTGACGCTTCTCAGGAATTGACAGGTCGCACACACACACACACACACACACACACACACATGTAACATACTCGTGTACACACAGACAGAGCAGCTGGCATGATCCACCTGTTCCAACATGAAAGTTTGGTCGTTCAGATTGCAAGCTGAACTATTATTATTAACAACATGAATTATTTATTTATTTTAATTAATTATTTATTTACTTTGTGCAATGCACAGTACCCTATACATTTGTACTGTTGCAACACTTTTTAACACTGTATCCATGTATACTACGATATATGTAACACTGTACGAGTTATCTACAGAAGATACTACGACGCGTTGCAAATATAGTTTAAATATATGTGGGACTATAAAATCGTCGGCAGTGACAATCTGTGGTATGTAGTATCAGTTAAAACGTCGGTCTTAAAAAGCGATTACTGGTAATTATAGATAATGGACATAATCAAACCGGTTCTCTCCTGCCACCGGCTACTTACGGATTATTGAGTCACTCTCAAGACTACGTAACTTCCTGTCAAATTAGTGTCACTCTGTGTGTTCGAATTGGCTTCTTTCTCTAAGGTCTCACTTAATGCGTGTGAACGTTGCCAACTAGAGGAGATCAAAAAATTGTGTAGATAGAGAAAGCTTGTTTTTACTTTTTAGATATCTATCCGGTAACGGTAACCATAATTTAGGACTCGTATTTTGTATATAGTGCAGCGTCTGTCAAAGTGCGCATTTCTATGACATCCTTTTATTTCGAAATTTTAGAAAATTGCATAAAGGCATAATATCGCTTTTAGTAATCTATTTGCACTCTTCTGGCTTTGCGACATGCCCTCACACCATCTGCCATCGAGTCGATTAGCTTACTGCATTCATCTAAGGTGACCTCTTGGCACAGGACAGCCAGTTTCTGTTTCATCTCATCCTTAGATGTATGATTCCTCTTGGCAAATTTGACTTCCTCTATTTGATTAAGGTTAGGTGAACGTACTGGCCAAGGTAGCAGTTTGGTTTGTCGTCCCTTAAACCACTGTGCAGTGCGGCAGGGCCATTATCTTGCTGAAAGAGAAAACTTTCGCCCATCCACATAGTGAACCACGACTTCTTCCAAGATTTACACATATCTCTGGCTGTCAACAGAATCATCAATGATGAAGAATTCTCCAGGACCTTCATAGGATATACAACCCCAAATCACCACTCCCTCTCCTCCAACTTGAACAGCATGTGTAATACAGGATGGCAGAATCATCTTTGGAGTGCGCCTATCCTTCACTTGTCGTCTGTGATACAGTTCAAATCTACTATCGTCACAGAAAATACATCACTGCCATGCTTCCTTCATAAAATTATGTCTCTCATAGTACCACCCCATTCGTTTTTTCTTCGCTAAGTAATTCAACAGAGGCTTACGCAATGATACATAAGACAACAGTTGAGCATCTCTGAGACGATGGCTTAGGGTTTCAGCACTGATGTTAACATGCAAAGAATATTTAACATTAGCCAAAAGATTTCAGGTAAGCTAGCTCCACGATCTTGATTACTCATGTTAACGATTTTTTGGCCAGTTCTATTTTAGGCTACTTTTCGGGGAGCTTCTTCCGCCATTTTGAAATTTAAAGTCACAAAATAACAAAGATTTTTATTTATTATAGAACAGAAATGTGAAGATATGTACCAAATTTTATTAAGATATCTCAGTCTCTTCTTGGGATATGAAATTTCCTTTTTAAAACACAGAATGACGGAGAGTGAGACGTTTCCTGTCCTGTGTTTATAGGAACTGTTTGCTTATATTATGCATGGAATCCTAATATGTACAGTAAGATACCGTTACATTAAGTTCACGTTGCACTCTGTACAAATGTGCCTGTTGTACCCGATCGTGTTAGTTTCCATCTCCAATTAGTAATTTTTTTGTTTTTTTAACCTTAGTTCAGGATTTTATTTTGATACCGTTTAAACTCAAAACACCAATAAAAATCTATAGTGTGTCCGTAACTCTTTCCAAACCTAACGCAGAACACAGAGTTCGGAAAGCGCCGTTTACTAACGCTCCACAGTCTATTCCAGTGAAATTGACTTTATTGATGATCAACGTCAACAAACTGTGCGGCCAACCATGTATTTGTCCATCCCATTTCGCGATGTTTGAATATTTTTATTTTTGAGTGTCTGAAGAGACCTTGTATTAAAATCTTTAATTTATTTCTGTTGTAAATACAGTAGATTTACTTCGATATGATGCAAAAAATTTAAAAGCTTCATACTCATTAAGACAAAGTTTAGAAAATGTTGGTACAATTACAAATCAGTTAAAACTATCCGTGTCAGCAAAAGAAGGGAGAAAGTTTGTATCGTTTATTTTATTTATATATAATGCAAGATATTAACTTTACCGTTTCATAGCATTATTAAATTTTAGATACATGTTATCGTAATCCTTATTATGTCGCAACACTTACCTGCTTTATTGCAAAAAAAAAAATAGCAAACGGAGTTCTTTTTATTTTCATTTTTGTAGTTTCACTCACAAAAATCTACCTCCTCCCTGCAGAAGGAAATTCCATTTAATGGTAACTGGAAGAGAGTTTTATGAAAACAATAATGTAGAACAAATCTTCCTATATCAGGTTTCTTGGGTTTCCGACATCAAGCAAATTTTGTTGTCGGGAACTTAAGTGAAAGCCGACAGTAAAAGTACAAAGTAACAACAAAAGAACCAAAATTGAAAGCAAATTCTTGCCACTCGGCAGATAAGTTACTTTTAAAATGTAAGCTTATAAAATACTTTAATTGTATGAACATCAATCCAGAGAAACTGTATCTGCATTTCAGTTATTAACTCCAATAATCGGCTTCCCTGTTTAAAATATAATAGTCTTGACTTTAAACTAAACCAAATGTTTATTTACAAGGAAATTTTCATTACAGAGAGCATCGTTATAGAAAAGTTTGCTGTATATTTTGTACTTTAGGAATGAAGAAAGACACCACCCTTTAATTTAATACTCTTTAATGTCTTATAATTTAATAAAATCATGTAACACATTAATAAGACCAGGTCGGAAAATGAATAAAGATATTAGAAGAGAATCCTCAAATCCTTGAAAAGTATATTAGGAACAATAGGGGGACACTTGGACCGCATGACAAATAACAGATTACCGGTAACAGGTATGCGACGGCTGGAAACAGAGTTAATCCTTGAAGTAGAGACGGTGAGGAATAAGGACAGTGAGAGAGTGACTGGTGAAGAGTCAGTAGTAACTTGAAATCGGTGGAATTTGTTAGCAATGAAGTCGGTGCGCATGATCGAATGTCTAAATCTTAGATTGACAAATCATGTTAAAAGAGTGTCGTATGAAAGAAAAGTCAGGCCATGTATTTTAAAGAGGTTTGGACAATAAGAGAAAAAATGATAGAATAAAAATATGGCAGTAGGATGTAGAAGAAAATCAGAGGAATGTAGCATGTAACATACATACCTCCTTTTGTACCACCAAAGTAGTTTAGGAGTTGGCAGGGTAGACTGTCTCAGGTAAGGCGTCTGGTATGCGTGGAAGAAATATAGTTAACGCTTCGCTTCTGATGCCCACTCTTACCCCGGGGTGCTATCCCAAATACTGATTTTCACAGGCTGAGTCTAGTTAGGAGCTACAAAAGGCGCCTTGATTTTATGGTGCTACCCCACAATTGAATTTGGTACAATATCCAAGTCTAGCACCATATCAGTCGATCTACTAATTCTAGTACTAGATCATGTTCTATTTTAGGAATATGAGAGTCAGGAGACACGCAATCATGAAGGCTCAAAAATCGTACAGTATAGCAAAGGCTATAGAGGTACGAAGCAAGTATAATTGAACGAGCGAAGGGAGTCTCAGTTTTAACTCGACCGTTTGGCATTTGCCTGTCTGTCTATCTATTTAGGGTATGTCTCACAATAACTTCTGAATGCATCAACTTTCATAAATAATAATTTTCATAAAACTTGGCATACATATACCCTACAGAACCCTATTGTTTTTCACATAGATTTCTCCAAAAAATAGGGGGTGGAAGGCAAAAAATCTAGATGTCATAATTGTGAAATACCGGTATCGCAAAACCCACGTGGGATATCAGATTAAGTGGATTTAAATTACAATATGAATGAAGTTGTTAAGGACAGCATGATTGTGAAAAATTCAATTGTTGATTTTATTAAAACAAAAAATTACAATGGTATGGACACATAAAAAGAATGGCACAGGAAAGATTGCCAAGGAGAGTTATGGAATGGAACCCACCAGGAAGAAGGAATTCACCTGGACAGAAGAAATTCAGACTATATTGAGGGAAAGGGAAATTGAAGATCTTTGGATGAACAATCAGCAGTGGAAGATAAAGAATTCAATCACTTCTGTAATCTTTGGTTCCGGAAAACGAGCAAACATTGTACAGCCGGAAAAATAACAATAAATCACAATGTGAACGTAGTGTTCATTTTTTAAAATTTCAAAATTTTTGTACTTAAGGGACCTAATTGTGAGTAAAAATTTTGATATAACTGAAAAAATTCATGTGAGGTATCAAATTAAAGAGAATTTTAACTAATACCTGAATGTAGTGTTATGATTAGACATTTCAAAATTTTGGGATCTCAGGGCACAAAAGAGATAAAATTTTTTTTGAAATTATCAGAATATATCAGGGTGTCTAGGTTAACAGGAATTTTAACCCAAATCCGAATGTTTCGACTTTTTAATGTTTTTTGTATGATTGTGTGCTCTACAACTGTTTATTAAACAAATAATAGTAATCGAGATTTTCGTAATTTTTCCCGTAATAAATGTACGTTGTTCAAAATAGTGAGCGAGTTCTGCACCACAGGGAGAAAAACTTGTTTCAGGTCTCTATTAAACAAGTAGTTAGTAATTTTCATGACAGTGTCTGTACAAAACTAAACGGTATTGTTAAAACGAAATTGAGTAAAACGCGGGAAATGAAGAAATGAGATTTACATCAGAAACGTAACCGAACAATAGATTACAACAAACGGATTTATTTACCTGATTCTGCGAGTACTTCCTGGCCAGCTGGGAGAGATGCTCGACCGACACGAATCCGGTGCCCTCGGGGTCGCAAAGCTCGAACACTTTTCTCAGCTGCCACGACGGTATAGTGCCGCCGCCGTGGTGACCTTCTGTGACGGGCATCGCTGTGTGGACCAATCGTCGTAAACGTCGTCGTCGCCGTTCAGTCGTCGTCAGGTGATCGCGTCTCGTCACATTGCCGTCAACAATACACATCACTGCACATCACTGCCAGGCTCGACCACCTCTGTTGGCTAGCCACTGCCGGGTCGCTCTCTTCCTGCAACACACAACGCACAATCGTGACAGCGTAAACACAGACGTGTTAGTGTAGTGCTTGCTGCAAAAACAATCCCGTGTCTCGGCTAGTTTTTCGTGCAGAATCGATTGACACGACGTCGAATGGAAAAGCGAGTGGTCGGAATAAAATGTGGGTCGATGTTACAGCCGCGATTTATCGACGACAAAACCAAAACTAAACAAAACACAAAGTAGTTTTATTAACCCATTTATTTACACAGGCTGACGCGGCTTGTTACGATATGGCCGAATCGTGATGTAAGCGGTAACGCTATTTTGGTCCGTAAACCGGTTGTCCGCTCTTACTTAATAACAAAAGCCAGTGTCAACTGCTAAAACACTTTGTATTTTGCATAAGAAAAAACGAAATCTTTAAAACTACAATTCGAATCTTCGCTCAGAATCTTATTCTACTCCATTTGGCGTACACCTGTTACGTACTCAGCTACTTTCATATTCTCTAAGACTGCGTAATACTTCTTCGCCACATTAGTTTGTACAACAACAATCGTTTGGACAATTTTTCTTTCACTATCTTTTCTGGAAGTTTTTTTTCAGTTTCTAACCTTGACCTTTGCCGATGAGGTCATTTCTGCGTTTCGATTTTTCATTTTTCGTTAATGCTATACATAAATCGTAACGATGTAGCTGCATTTTAATCTACCAATACGTCCATGTTTATCTACCATTAGGGGCATTGTTTAGTAAAATTTATTTTTTTATCCTGTTTATAAGAGGAGGGATCAAAAAGTAATTCCTCCTCCGCCGACACAACTTTATTAACGAACAGGTCAAAGCGAACGTAACACAGATTATAGCCTGAAGTCTCCTCTACACAAAACTACTTTTTACTGTAATCAAGATTACTTTTAATACATTACAGCATCGTCGACCCCAAATTATGGAATCCAGTTCAGAAAAATTCTGAATTTTATTTCTGACCAACGAACTCAAACGTAATATAACTTCGCCCAAGCAGTGGCGCAGCAAGGGGTTTTGGGGGCTCATCCCACCGAAGAAATAAAGAATATAAATTTTTTGAATTTTAAAAACGTGCCGGTGTACATAAGTAGTTGTGTAAATGGAATTAAATAATTAATTAGTCCAATTAGTGTGAGAACGAACATTTTGAATTGAGCTATTCTGTAATTGTCTTGCTATAGTTGTCTGTTGGTTGAGGGATGGTTCAAATTTTTATTCTAGTTTTTGAGCTTACGTCCTCTTAGCGAGTAGGAAACAGGGAGCCTTCCAATGTTTACTAAACCCGCAATGTAGCCAACTCAGTTTATGTTGTTTTACTGCAGTTATTTATTCCACAGAAAATTTTCCATTTTTCCTTCATTCCATTTCTACATTTAACACTTTTTGTTTAGTATTTGCTTGCTTACTCTTGTAAAAATGTAGACCTACTTACAATTGTACACAGTACAGTTGTATAGTTGTTTCGATTGTATTTAATAAATTTTACGTATATATTAATTTAGTGCTTTAAATTCTTGTCAATCTGTATTGTTTCACGAGTTTGGTAAATTTTAGAAATCTATTAATGTAAGACTTATAATGTATCCTTATGTTTTCACATTTACCGTCTTGGTTAGAACAATATATATCGTGGGGTTAGTGGTAAAACTACCAAAGTCCAATGATGTTTCAAAAAAAAATTAAACAGTACCGTACCGTTTACCAAATGGTAAAAGCTTAAGAGCATGATAATGTCTTTCAGCCGCCAGCTAAACACAACATTTGCGCAAAAGAAACAATCAGTCAGTCAATAACCATAATAATACTATATACCAGCAGCAGTGTATTTTACCACAACACAAAACAAACCTTTATTTACAACAATCCCAATGACATTATGTATCTGTGTTATATCTTCACATTTCTGCGGTGCGTAATTAAATATAAAGAGGAGTAGATTTGCATTTACGATGCAGTACAGACAAATATTTTAATGAATAGATGCAGGATCGTTAGCTGAATCACATACGAAGACAACCATTAACTAGAGACAATAACCTATCTACAGCTATGCAGTGTTGCTTGGTTGTTAGGTCTTTAATCTGCGACGACGTTAGCATGTTAGCGGTCGCGGTTTTAGTTAACGATTCCCGGCTGGTAAATTGTGCTAACACTTGATTTTAAACTTTCAGGACGCTTTATAAATCTGGTTTAATTGTTTGCAGTGATATTATTTTTAACACATTATATGTATACATATATATTGCGACGTACCAAAACAAACCTTTATTTACAACAATCCCAATGACGTCATGCAATGATGACGTCATACAGCGTGACGGTAAATAAAATGTTACAGAAAGTTTCAAACGATGTCCAGCTAAAAGACATTATCATGTCAAAAAGATATTTTATTTTTTTATTTACTTCTATTTTTATTTTTATTTTAAAAGGAATGTAACCAATAAAGAACTGAATCAACAATAAAAATTAACCTTATGCTTTATGACTGCACTTGAAAAGTTTTAATTTCAGTTTCACCTAAATGAACTTGAGTAACTTTACCAATAACCCCACTATATATCAATAACGAGCTTTTAAAAATGTTTTTGCAGTTTTATTCAGTAACTGTTAGTTTAAACAATAAGAGTGCTGATCGTGATAATGTATAAGTTTTAAAATGAACGTTATCTCAAAACACTTGTGAATTAAATTTTGATCATAGAAATTTTAATTCCGTAGTAAATTTTCCAAGATGTCTATAGAACAAACTGATCAGACAACTAAAGTTTGATGGCAAAAAAGTCTTCTCAGTTTCTTCATCTTCTTCTCTTACTCAAAGAATTAGGTTTTATAAACCTGGTCCGGCACCCATCTCATCCTAGGACGACCCACGTCTCTTCTATACCAATGGCTTTACAAGCAGAATGATCACTGTTGCACACCACTATATAAAAATCATCCCGATTGTGGTGTGCAACAGTGATCATTCTGCTTGTGATTTCAACCACTAACACAAATTTCTTCATTAAATGGCTTTATAGTTTAGTGCCACTTTCGGCAATCGATCCCCTGTCATCCTTTGCAGATGATCCCACCATTGTCTTCTGTAAATTGAAATAATTTCATTTACGTCTTTTACTTCGAGTTCTGCTTTGATATCTTCATTCCTTATTCTATCTTGTAATGTATAATTTAAAGTATTTCGAACAAACTGCATTTCAGCACTCTGAATCTTGCCGCATTCCTTTTTTGTCATGACCCACGTCTCACTCGCATAAATCAACGTGGGTATTTCAATTATCTTATAAAACTTAATCCTTGTGCTGTGTCTTGTTTGATTTCTAAGATTTCTATGAAGCGTACCACAAATATTCCTAAATTTATTTATCTTCTCTCTTATGTCATATTCAGACTCATAGCTTACTGCACAGCCGAGGTATTTGAAACGGCTCACTTGTTCTAAAGTGCTGTTATCTTCTCAGCCTCGCTACTAATTTAGAGTTCATAAAAACAAGTTTAAATTTTTAGACTTCCAGATCGACTCACCCTGTGGAAAATATGAGAGTCTAGATTAAAGACCTGGAGTTATAGTGGGTAGCTGAAGAGTAATGGTGGCCACATTATCTTGTTTGTCGCTGAATGGCTCACATAAGACAGCCTACTCTGTTTGACACCTTAACTACTTTGGTGGTACAAAAGAAACCATTATCATCAGTATAATAAGACGTTTTCTCAGATGCCTACAATTCTCTGAAAAAATAAATACGTTCTTATCGATATTTTAAAGTAATTTACTTCATATTCCTGATTTTATTTTGACCCGACAATTATGTGTGAAGCTGATAAAACAAAACAATACACTTAAAAACCTATTATTCCTTTGTAACTCGTCGAGTTTCCTGCAGGCCTCCCATGTAATATCTTTAAATAAATACACTGCAAGTAGGTTTATTTTCACCGTGACGTACGTTTCACAGAAATTATTCTGTATCTTCAGAGGTTTGTACTTGTAATTTAATGTTTCGCTTACGATGTAGTTAACGGATAATCGATTTTACTTCGATTCTATTTTCGATTGTTGTAATGTTTATGTAGTCAGCTATTTATGATGTATGTAATGTTTTATGTTTCTAATAAATGTATGATTTTAACTAAATCGTCTAGTTTTGTTTTTTATTTGAATTTGTTATTTAATTAGTAGATTATTTTTATTGTGTTTGTAAATAATAAGATTTTTCCATATATTCATTTTGTTACCTTTTTGTACGTTTTTAATTAATTTGATATTTTGAACGTCTGGAAATTTATGTGTATTATTTAAACAATGTGTGGCTAAATTATATTGGTAAATATTATGTTTTAAAAACGCACTGCGATGTTGAATTAATCTCTCGGACAGTTTTTTCTTCGTTTGGCCTACGTAGAATTTATTGCAATCTGGACATTCTATTTTGTAAACTCCAATTTTATTATGAATGTTGAATTTAGTTTTAGGTTTTATTTGATTAAAAACAATATTATCCCTGTTATAAGATATTTTTAAGTTTGTATCTTTAAATAGTTTGCTTAGTTTACGAGTTATGTTTCCGTGATAAATAAAGTTGATATTTTATATTGTCATTAATGGAAGGATTTTTACATGAAGTTTTGTATGGTGATTGTTTAGTGAGTTCATGT
Organism: Magicicada septendecula; assembly: GCA_034769895.1. Classification (NCBI taxonomy): domain Eukaryota; kingdom Metazoa; phylum Arthropoda; class Insecta; order Hemiptera; family Cicadidae; genus Magicicada; species Magicicada septendecula. The sequence goes on from CM068368.1 coordinate 775,678,730, forward strand.
TTTATTTTATTTTATAATTTATTGATAGTTTTTATTTTGTATTCATTTTCTATTTCCATTTCTTTAGTAATATTTCTTTCTTTGTTTCTTTCTTGTTCATTTAATGGGATTCTGTACATACGGTATATTAATGAATTGAATGCTGCCATTTTATGTTGGGGAGGTGAAAATAAACCTACTTGGAGTGTATTTATTTGAAGATATTACTTAAAAACCTTTAAAACTATTTCATAGTACTGGAAATATTACAAACTACAATGTTTTTACAGAACAGCTATTATGTTTTCTTAGGCTATTTGAAGTACAGTAATTTCCACGCATTAGAATCAGATCTGAATGTCAGAAATCGATTCAATTAAGAGGAGACAACAACATACTCGTACAATGCGGTTTGGGGGCTGAGAATTTGCTTTCAGTGAAACATCTGATTCAATTATCCAGTGACACAACGAAGCGGAACTCTGCGCATTACATGGTCAATTCTGTCCAGTAGGTCTAAATGTTTAGCGTTGTTTAACTAAGTTTTACTGCGTTTTCATTGTTGTGTCCTCGTTTTACATTGCAACAGACTTACACATGTACGCTTGACAGAACAACAAAGTCAAACACTGCGTTTTGTATGTGGTAGCTTCTTCGTTAAACGGTTGAAATTTAATTATAACCGGCAATTAAGGTTTTTGTAAATTGGAAACACGTAATTAGCAGTTCCGGTCCGTGTTTTCTATTTCGTCAGAACACACGTCTGCTTGTTTACCTATAAATTAACGTTTAGCCCTACTCGGTGAACACGTAAACATGGCAGAGAAAACGCAAGTAATCGTGTTATGTTGTAAGCAGTCTACTTCCTGCAACCTCAATCCGGAGGTTCGTGGGACACAGCGGCGGCCCTAGCCCTTTATTAGGGTGGAGCGAGAATCACGTTCGGGGCCCCTTGGTCGACACCTTTCAAATCAATTATACGTAATTCAATTTCTGTTAAGTAAAACACCAACTTTTCAAAAATCAATACGTTTATTGAATGAAAATTAAGTTGCTGTTCATATTGCAGTCTTGCTGCAGCATAAACAAAATTACTATTAATCACAATCCTTTCCTGACGCTGAGAGAGGCGAGAGTGGGAGATACTTGCTGACGCTGGGAGACTAGGCGCCAACATAATTTTATTTTTTTCACAATCGGATTTTGGCGCCGCTCCTTACCCGGCGCCTAGAGCGGTCGCTCCTCTCGCTCTACCCCAGAGCCGGCCCTGATGGGACACCACATCAAAGACCGTGCTGTTTGATCCCTTTATGTACAAAATGCGCGTATTTTGATCATTCCAAACATATTCCTTCAGCTGCCCGATTCAAGAACTTTTTCTTGGCCTCCCCCTAGCATTTCCCTGAACCTTTTCTTCTAACTGAACGAGCGAAGCGAGTTCTCAGTTTTAACTTGACTGTTTGGCATTTGTCTGCCTTTGCCTATTTGGGGTATGTCTCAAGATAACTTTTGAAAACACCAACCGATTTTAGTAAAACACGGCAAGCGTATCCATACTCTCACCTTACAGAAGCCTATTATTTTCGAGATTGATCCTCCCAAAGATAGGGAAATGCAGCCAAAAAGGGAGGAGTTAAAATTGTGAAAAAATCGATAAAGTTCATATGGGATATCAAATTAAAGAGTATTTTACTTATAATCTGAGTATAGGGTTTAGTTTTGAAAAGTTCAAAATTTGTGGTCGTCTGAGCCCAAAAAGTGGGTGAAAAGTTTGATAAAATTGCAAAACTGCATGTAAGGTATCAAATTAAAGAAAATTTTAACTACAATCTGAATATAGTATTCATGTTTGAAAATGTCAAAATTTTGGGTCTCCAAGGGCCCAAAAAATAGATATCAAAAATTGTGAAAATCTAGTAGGGTGTCAGATTAAAAGGAATTGTAATCCAAATCCGAATATTTCGTGTTTACGTCATGACTGTGCACTCTAAAAATGTTATATTACTAAAGCAATAGTAAAGTAATATGGATTTTTGTAATTTCTCTCATAACTGAAAAATTATCTTAGCTCGAAATTTATGTAGGCCTAATAATAAGTGTACGTACTTCGTACAAAATGGTAAGCGGTTTTGTAGCTCAGAGGGAGCGTACTGATGTGGTAATCATGTAACTGAGTCTCAATTATATTCGATTCAGATCCCTCTATAGCTGAAATACTGAAAAAAGAATTTAAAGAATTTTCCTTTTTTCTAGTTTTCTTTACTAGTCTTCATTTCCGTAAAGGTTTTATTTACTTGGCTTATGAAAGATTCCTCAAAAAGGACAATCAAATGACACAAAATTACAGTTTATTAGCTGAGTAGGAAATTTCGAGGGGTTAGAACGCTCCCAACCCCTTTTCCTACGCCCACCCCAAAACCCAATGTCTTAGCGTGGGCGTCAAATAACAAGTGACGTTAAGACTAAACTGCTTGCAAGCGAGACAGATTCTCTATTAAATAGAGAGGGTCAGCCACATTTATGAAGCCAAGACGTTATTAAAAAAGACACTAAAGGTGCCAGGTGGGAAACACAGTAATAGACTATATATCGTAATATTAATGATCTGGGAATAAAGAATAAAATATAAAAATTTGCCAACGATAAAAATGACGGTAAAGATGTTTCGAGAAACAGTAGGGTTTCTATAAACTTATGGGCCTCCCATGTGGTAAAACTATGTCGTGGCCCATCTCTCTCTCTCTCACTCTGCATATAAATATCCACGACGACACCAAAACTTTATGAAAATAAATTAAAGGGGTCACGTCTTTATTTATAAATATTTTATGCCTTTGCATGTTATATCCAAATGCTGTAAAATTGTAAAAGATGTATGTTTTAAACTATAGAACTTACGTAGACTCCTCCTTGTAGTCCCCTCATAATAACGACGATACGATGATGACGAGGACGTAACAAGCAACCCGTCTAACATACGTACGGAGTGCTGAAAAAAACTGGAATGGAACTCATATTTGAATTACTGAAAACAGCTTAAATGTAAGCAGATTAAACGAGTCAATGAGAACGACTCAGGAGTACAAGGAAAAGAGGAGCTAATAACGATAATGGCGAAGACGACGACGACAATGATGAAGACATAATTGTTGTTGTAGTTAATACTTAATATATGCGGTACTTCTTTATATAATTAGTATAGTACGTAACGGAAATAATTATAATGTTTGTATTTTAAATGCTAACAGTTAACCGCGGTTCACACGGTCCCTGTTGTATCCGTTCCATTTGTCTTCTGTTCAAATAGAAATAATAATGTTATAGAAGCAGGAATTGAAGAAAAACCTGTGGGCAGACGTAGCCTTCGTTGCTATTGCGATATGTATGTAAATCAATGTAATATGCGAGCAATGACTATACGTAAGCCGGCCGAAGTCGGACCTTGGCTGTAGTGGTCCCACGGCTCTCTGCAAATACGCCCATAAATACCTCACTGCCTTGTTGCAGACAAGCAAACCGAATCACTAATAAGTGGATTTATGCTACAATTGGAGCAAACAAAGTTGTGGAATGTATTTGGCTTCTGCTTCTTCTTGGCAGCTTTTCCTCCTTCTGAGTTGGTCGATTTTAACTTCAACAACGCGTGATCATCTTTATCGTCAGCTTGGAACTGTTTATCCTCCATGGTTCCTCTTATCTGTCTCCCACTCCATTGCCGGACTTCAAGTTTCTCTGAATCTGAGTGGATACTCTCCTGAGCCGTCTGCGCCTAATAAGTCCACACCTCTGCGGAGTTCTGTTCTATCTCTTCACCCCTGCATCCTATCTACCTCTTCATTCTGTGTATGGTCCCTTCGTGACAGCTGCAGACAGTATTGATCGTGAAATGCATGTTAATTGAGCTCTATATATTTAAAAATTCTTGGCTTTTATGGGCTTTGTTAATCATTTTTTAGAGTCCATTGTCTGCCATCGCTTCTAGGATGTCAACATCTTTTGATACCCAACGTCTGTTCTCCACAAGGTAGACAGGCCGTCTTCCGCTTCTTCCTTCCTTCGGATGTTAATTTCCTTGGCTATTATAGAGTTTTGGCAGAATTGGAAAGGCAAGAGCAGTGTACACTAGAAAGAGCAGTTTATTCAATAGTCACGATTTAAAAATAAACACAAAGATGAAACTTTTACGCTGCTACGTTTTCTCGGTCCTCTTCTACGGTGCAGAATTTTCGACTTTGACTGAAGCCACAACTAATAAATTGGAATCTTTCGAAATGTGGCTTTACTGTAGAATACTGAGCATGTCATGGACGGCACGTATAATTAATGAAGTTCTTAAAAAGATGAAGAAAGATACGGAAGTTATTAACACAGTGAAGATAAGAAAGCTTCAGTATCTGGGACATCTCATGAGAAATGAGAAATTTTATGAATAGAGATTTTACTTGTTGAGCCCATACTACAGGGAAAAGTACTTGGAAAGAGAGGAGTTGGGCGACCGAGAATATCATGGCTGAGAAGGACCTGGTTTGACACGAATACAACTGACTTATTCCGTGCAGCAGTGCAGAAAGTTAAAATAGTCTGTATGATATCCAACATCCGAAACGGATAGGAACTATCAGAAGAAGAAGATAGAGTTTGGGGGAAGAATTTTAGATGCAACAGTAGTTTAAACTAATAAAATACTGTTTAAAAATCTGAAAAATGAATTTATTTAATTTTAAACCCAATTAAAATTTAAAATTTCCGCTAGACAAATTACAGGCCAGGTTAAACACCAGGTTACCAATTTTGCTTTATAAACATATGACAACAGGCGTTCTGCGGCAATACCTACGGCTGTTCTTTCGTGTAAAAGTGGTTTCCTCAAGTGAGTTTAAAATGAAAAAAATCATTCATACGTTAGCCAATTACAGTACACAAAGGAAATCTGTCACATCTTTAACATGCAGATGTTATTTCAAGTTCTTTCAACGTACAGACGATTCTTAACTGTAAAGTAAACACAAAGTCAGGGAGCTTGTTTCAGTCAGCACAACTGTATTCGTTTCCAGTAATTCTGTGGAATTTTACATAAACATATGTAAAAATAAAAATAAATGTTTATTTATATTTTTTTCTTATTTAACTTGATCCTAAATAAGGGCATTTTTATAAAATATTAAAAAAAAAATCAAAGTATTTTTATAATAAAATGTTATAGACTGTGAAAGACAAAAATAAAACAAAATTTGGCATTGTCAGCTGAAACATGGTCAATCAGTTTAAAATTTTATTTTCAAATTTCCTTTATTGTTTTATACAGCCTCTACTGAATTTATTAGAGTATTAATTATAGTTTATTAATTTTGATTTAAATATGACGTACTTAATTACTGGATAACCATAAATATTTTATGCCTTTTGGTGATTTACATCAATTATGGACCACATTTGAGGCTTAGGCTGAACGTCAAAGTGGTGGAGGGGATTAGTGAGAAATTTTGGAGGACTGCGCCATGGCTTGGAGAGAGGTGGGGACACCGCTGTCTTTGGTCGTCTAATGACTGGAGGTTGATAGGCCTACACAATAAAACTTGCTTTTGGGCTGTTATACTTAAGACATTCTCTCTGATGCAAGTTAGTCCTTTAACTTGTTTGTTACTTGTCCTTTATTTGTTAGTGTTTACTCAAAAGTCTACCCTACTTTCTCCAGTAGTCCATCCCCACTGAGTTCAAGTGGTTTTTGTTTCGTTTATTTAACTTCTGAGTTTCCTACCTAATCTATGGTAATATAAGCGGGAGAAAGCAGTAAAGATGTTAGGCTTAGCATCAATCCAGAGAAAATGGGAATTTAGCAACTGCTGTATTCATATGATTTCCGCGCTGCATTTTGGACTTCTTCATCAGTTTCGCATGGGCCTCTTTCATAGGACCGAACACGTAGAAATCACACGACCCAAGGCCAGGGCTGTACGGAGGGAGTTCCAACTCCTCTCACTCGAATTTTTTTAGGAGTTCCTTCGTGACGCGTATTCTTCTGTCAACAGAGAAGGCACGGATCGACCGCAACTTCTTCGACACTGCAGACACTGAGAGATGATGTAGTGCACACTTTCATGCGAACCATCAAGTTCAGCCACAATTTCGTCCACTATAATTCTCCTATTTGCAAGCAACAATTGGTGAACGCGTACAACGTTTGTTGTCATCCATTGCCTGTACGGCGTTCCAAGTCGCATGGCACCTGATGGATTAGGAGACCCTTGCTAACACACACGCAAACGCAGCTGGACCGCACGCCTGGGGTATGAATCATCTACTGGGGCGTCCACTGCCACTGTTATCACATAAATTTTTCAACAAATGAGTTTAGCATATTTGTAATCTCCATAAAATTTTAAAGAAAATGACACCAAACACGACGTGGTTGTGATATATTTTAGATGTACATCTAAGTCTAATATTAATTTAGGCTTTAGAAATTAGTATTTTGCAAACGTTATTTAATTTTTGTTGGTATTCACGCATAATTCGACTTATCTTTATTGTAATAAAGTATATTATGTGTGTGTATATTGCATATATCAAATAAAATTTAACCCTGTAAGCATCGAAGTAGTTCAACAACTTACTCATCTTTATATGTAAAATATATTTCTTCGAAACTACCACATGAGTCATCAACTAGGAAAAAATTTGTAAATTTGTATATTTTAATCGTAAATTTGTAATTTTTAGTGCTTTATAATTAACTTTCAATTAAGTATTGTGCTTAACTTTTAATATGATATTTATTTTTGTTTATAATCATCAAGATATCACCAACATACTTATTACTTTATAATAAAGTCTTTAATAAGTATTACAATTCTGTGTTTGCTTTAGAAATCCCTAAAATACTCATATTTATCGCAATTATGTGTTGTTTGGACTTATTTTTCTCACAATTTCACGGAGATTACAAAAATTATAGTTCAATTTGGATTTAAGCTAAATTAAAAATTTTATAGTTTTGAATTGGACCGTATACGTACACCTGAACCGCCCAGGTCGGGCCAGTTGTGAGTGCGGGTGCGAGAGTAAGGGCCTTCTAATCCCTTAGGTGCCATCCAGTTTGGAACACCCTGTAAGTTGATGGTCTTCCCTGCCGGTAATCATCCTCCATATCTGTGCAGCCAGCCATTTTCGAACAACTCACATCATTTTGTGATGTCTTACCGTAAAAATGCTACGTCATCGTAAAGTTACTTCAACTGGCGATCAATTTCAGTAGGGTTATTCCTCGTTGCCTACAGAAAAGGAGTCAATGCGTAGATTTCTAATTTCGAGCCGCTTGGAAATAACATGACGTCTTTGGCACCGAACAATGGTGTACCCGTTCTTAGCAAGTTGGAAACGTTATTAAACCTGATAAAAACGAGAGTTTACCAATGTTGCCAACAACTTTCACACCAAAATATCTCTTAAAAAAAAAAAAAAAAAAAAAACGGGCAAATTCGTTTAACTTTTGACTACCCCTCGTGTTACTCGAGAGCACCGTATTCAAGCTGACATTATACGAGTTAAAACTTTTTTCCTTGGCCAGTGTTGTTTGATATATTCGAATCACTCCTACCTTGCTTCGAGAACGTCCACTCGACCACTCGAGTTCTTAAAGTAACACGGTTTGTCGTCGTCCATAAGATTAGGCTTCTGGTCTACTCCCACTTCACGATCCTTATCTTTTTTGATTTTCATATATATATATATATATATATATATATATCTTTTCCCTTTAGGCTTGTACTGGACAACCATTTTCCGTATTCTGTTACGTTGAAATTTGGTATTTGCTGTTTCGTTGATAATCCGATCTTTGCTGTCACATAAAAGTAATGGCACTTCGATGCTTTTTGTACATCTCTCTCCACACAAAATACATCTCTCTTTTTGTTCTGTCTCTTTTCTACACAGTTGCCCTAGTGTTCTTCAAAATCCTAGGTACCACGTATCCTAGTAAAAGTGGCCAGTTCCATATATGTATCGTACTTCAATATTTCAATTGTAAATTGTTGTGCAACTTCTCGTACTTCCTTATGCACTATTCTGTTGAACGAGTGGAGCGAGTTCTCAGTTTTAATTTGACCGTTTGGAATTTGTCTGCCTGTCTATCTGTCTATGCGGGGTATGTCCCACGATAACTTTTGAACGCATCAATCGATTTTCGTAACACTTGGGACGCGTGTCTATACTTTTACCCTACAGAACTCTTTTGTTTCTGAAGTTGATCCCCCAAAAATAGATGAGCAGGAGTCAAACATATGAGGGAGTCCAAATTTTGAAAAATAGCAAAACTCCATGTGGGATATCAAATTAAAGGAACTTTCAACCAAAATATGAATTTAGTGTTAGTTTATGAAAATTTAAAAATTTTGTGACACCGGGGGGCAAAAACTGGGTGAAGTATTGATACAGTCACACAAATTCATGTCGTGATAGTAACTAATTCATTCCGATAATAATTAAAATCTCAATGTAGTTTTGAGTTTTGGAAATTCAAATTTTGGGGCGCTATGCACCAAAACGTATGGCAAAGGTTTCATGAAATTTCAAATTCCATATAAATATATATACATATATAAACTTATATTTAAAATTTTTAATCCAATTAAGTAGGATTTTAACCAGAATCTGAATATAGCGTATAGTTTTCTAAATTTGAATATTTTCTGACGCCAGAGCACAAAAATGAGATCAAAATTTTGAAAAAAATTGTGAAAATCCAGCTGGGTGTCAGACTACAGGGAACTTTAACACAAATGCGACTATTTGGAATTTGTAGCGTTTATTGTGTTATTGTTGTACAATTGTTGCTTCGTTAAACAAAAAACAGTAAGGTAACTGAAGATTTTCATATTATTTTCTGATAATTGAAAAACTATCTAATATGAAAATTCATGCAATAATAAATGTGCTGTGTTCAAAATAGTGAGTGAATTTTGCAACTCAGGGAGCGTACTAGTTATGTCGATCGTAAGTCTCCATTCAGAACATTTCTCCGGAAGTTCCTAGTGATACAGCTGTCGTTTCCAGAATCTGATCCGATGACTTGATCTCAACAAACAGACCAAACAGTATAGTGTACAGTGTTATGTTTCTGACTGCTTCGTCTATCCAACATTAGTAACGAGCGTAAAATATTAAATAATAATTTGTATGAATCACTGGCAATGGATTCGCGCGCGGCACCATCAGCAAGCAATACAAGGTCATCACCGTACGGCCTACATAATTATACTGTATGTAGGTACTGGTTAGCAGTTAAACATTACTTAACGTATATGTTTATATACGCATTCACACGCGCGCGCACTATTTTGTTCCGGCGGATGTGTCAGTGTTACGGGTTCTGCACGCGTATGTTAAACGCCGTCCGCTAACAAAAGCTTTCGCAAACGCTGCGAACAAGGATAAACGTAATTGCAACATTACGATTTGTGGTTTGTTCTGTGATTATCTGTGCTTGAACGCGTTACTTAATAGATTTTAACGAAATGTGAAGCTGGCGAAAGGAATAGAACAGGATATATGTAGAAGTATACGTATAGTTCTTGTACAGAAGACATAGTTCTATGTAAGTCTTCCCAGATGGCTAATATTGTACACGTCGCTTCCCAGGTGCCCTAGCTTGCGACCCACACGTCTGGTACATAAACAAATTCCAGAATAGAAAACCACCAGGCACCATCCTTGCACAGGTTGTTTCACCAATGCTTGGGTGAATACAGTACCGAATATTGAGTAAGTGTCGAGGCCTGGGCTTCTGTGAGGTTGTGGCTCGCACCTCCTAACGAAAGTCCCGACTGCCACATACTCCTGATACGGTTGAAACCCTATGGTCGGATTTTATCGTCCACGACTATGCGGTTCAACTCTTGAGTAAGGCACAGTGCCGTGTTTGAAAGATAGCGATGCAATAAAAACAGAATCTGCTAAACCGACCGTCGTCACGGATAAACTCCAGTGGCGGCCAAGGAATCTCTGCTTCAGTCGTCGGACATCGTCTTCATAAGATTGAGAAAATTCCAGAACAAGGAAACTGTCAAGTGAATGTAACGGAAAACCAAACTCATGCGCTAGTACACTTAATATGCTAAATACGGAAAGTAACATTATTAGAAAAAACTGGAATCTTCTATCAGCGAGAGTAAGTATTCAAGAGTACTTCAAGAGGGGCTACCCGGCGCCTCTACCATGAGGATTTCGAGGGGATTTATTAAATTATTAATTTCATCTAAACTTAGTAGTAAATAATAATAACCTTTTATTTAATTAGAAAGAGAAAGAGAATTTTATGAATAATAATAAAGTAGGTAAAATTTGTTATATAATAAAACGTGTTGATTTGTACCGATATTTTTTTTTCAACTACTTAACATTTTTTTATTACCATAACTGTTTTATTAACTTTAGATTTTATTATTTGTACATAATTTAGTATTTAATTTTTACAAGAGAGTAACTCTGTTAAATTTTAAATAGTTAAAATAATAATCTTACGGTTCCTTGTTGCGGTCTATCTCGAGACTTAACACGCACATTCGTTTTTCTTTAACACTTCCCAGGAACTCTCCTCCCCTCCTTCTGTAACTCCTATTCATTAACTCCTTTCCTCACCTTTTGCATTTTTCCTCCATTTATCAATAAGTTGTTGATAGGTAGTTATGAAGGGAATAAGGGATAGGCGTTTTGGGACCAAGACTTCCACACGTGTAAAACCAAAGTTGCTGATACGTAGGTTCACACGAGAAGTCATCGTGGTCGTCATCCTTTAAGGTTTAGGCTAGTAGCCTGTTCCAGTCTCCATGGAAGTCTTCCAACCATCGCTTACGGGGTCTTCCCACACTTCTCTTCCCTCTTGAATGATAGTCAAGGGCTCTTCTTGAAAACCTAGTCGGATCCATTCTCTCTACGTGTAACCGCCACTCCGTTTTGTACCGGGAGATTTTCTTATTTAAGCTTCCAGCTATGCCTAGCTCCATTCCAATATGATCATTTATGATAAGATCTTTCCTGGTACAACCATTTACAGCCCTCAAGAACCTCATTTCCGCTCCTTGTGTTCCGGATATATCTTTGGCCTTTCTAATCCAAGTCTTACTCACTACCATGCAGTAGTTGAGGTATGACCATTACATTATAATATTTCAATTGAATAATTACAACCTAGATTTCATTATAATATTACACCCTAGATACTTGAAATATAACACATGAGACGTTCTCTGACTATTCTCGCTGACGGAAGATTCCATTTTTTTCAACTAATATGAACTTACTTTCCGTATTTAGCAGGTCAGCTGTATTAGCACAAGTGTTTGGTTTTCCATTACAGTCACTTGACAGTTTCTTTGTTCTGCAATTATCTCACCGTCTTACACCTGACAACGGTGTAACCAAGAAATTAAAATTTTCAGCCTTTCCCGACTTGTGCGCCAGTTCGCCGCCATTAACAATCAGTCAGGCCATCTGGTTTTCGTACGAAGATTTTCCAAGATAATCTGTCACCGTGGAAGTAAGTCGTAAGCACATCTGTAGTTTGTTTACTTGTATAAGAAGATACTTAAACAATAAATTTCCTTCCATGCACACCCCACCATCGGTATCGTAAGGGAAAAGTTGAGCAGGAGAGGAGGAAATAATGGAGGAGAGTACTGCTAGAGAACTCAACTCCCAACTAAGCGTAACTTATACTCCTAACGTGAATAGCCATGTCTATCTTCTCTAACGTGTTTACTGTTCTGGATTCGCTTCAGCGGTTCGTTTCTAACGTTTTCTTCAACACACTGAACCTTGCCGTTTAAGAGTGCAGGCATCCACGCCACGCAGTCATACGGTAGGCTGACGCGCCAAGTGTAAATAGAGTCAGGCATGCGTTATAACCGCGACCACCTGACCATGCAATAAGCTCTGTTGCTTAAACAACAGGCCGCGAGCACCTGACCATGCTCTGTTGCTTAAACAAGCACAGCCAGCACTTGCCCAGCGATTCTCGTAATACGCTTTTAATCTTACGTACGGTTTTTAGCAATAACTGTCAACTGTCATCATCACAATAAAAACAGACGACCTCAATTGTGTCTGTATCATTGCTAATTACTAATAACCTCCCTGAACTTTAGAACTTGTATTCTATTTTGAACAAACCCCATGTATTATTAGATGAGTATAAGATCATTTTTTGATTATTATTTTATCAGTAAAATAACAGCTGTAAAGCAGCATACGGTATTCCAAACTACTGCACAGGATTTTTACTTACATTTGTAACCATAATACTTAAGTGACAAATAATTTGCTCCTAGCTGTTTAAGATTATTTCTGTTTTCATAGATATCTTTAAGCCTGTACCTAATACGTTTCAGATACACATAATTAGATATACATAATCAGACATACATACGTTTCAGATAATATACATAATTATTATGCAATACGTAATTATTGTGTAATTATGTTATACAGTATATAAAATTTTATTCGCAAACATAGCTTACAAACGTATTGAAGGCGGTCCAAAATTTGCAAGGGATGTTGAAAGATATTAATTTTATCAAATTACTAAAAGTACCAAGTGTCTGTTTTGGATAAAAGTCCTCATAACTTGATCCCCCACAGAGGCTTCTAAAGTTTTTCTAAACTTTTAACTCCCAATATTTGGCCGCGGTGCCCATAAAGGTACACATTTTCCACCCATACAAAAGCTATATAAAGACAATGATCTGGCCACCACCGTCCGACTGCATAGATTGCAATGGGCAGGACATATCATTAGGATGGAAGGCAACCGAATAGGCCTACCTAGAAAGGTACTGTTTAGTCAAATCGAGGGTAGAAGGTCTGTCGGAAGACTCAAGCATCGCTAGATTGACGCAGTGTCAAGGGATGCTGATACTTTACTTAAAATAAAACGATGGACATCAATCGCCAAGGACAGGAAAAAATGAAGGCGGATGATTATGGAGGCTAAGTTAGACTCCGAACTGTGACGCCATAGAAGAAGAAGAATGATAATTCGGATTTAGGTAAAAATTCCATTTGGTCTGATACCCGGCACGGGTATTTACAACTTTTTAAAAGTTTTGACCCCTTATTTACGTCCTAATGTTCTAAAATTTTGAAATTTCATAATTTAACACTGTATTTAAATTTTACACAAACATATTTTTATTTTGATACGCGATATGTTTTTCCGGATTTTAACAAAATTGTGATTCACTTTTTGGGCCCTGCCGTTAGAAATTTATAAATTTCCAAGACTGGTTACTTAAATGATTAAAGACCCCACATGAATTTTTGCGATTTTTACGCACGCCAAGTTTTATGAAAATCGATTGATGCATTCAACGTTATCGTGAGACAATCGAAATGGACAGACAGACAAATGTCAACGGTCGAAGTAAACCTGAGAACTCGCCTCGCTCAGTCAATAATTGTAAAATTCTGACAGTGGCATGTCTAAGCATCATTGACATCATGTTATTCTATATTACGTTAAATTGTCTGTCATGTTTCCTCACGTTAAATACTATAAGAGAATACGTGACTATCCCAATGTAGTGGCCTACAGACTAACTGCATATTATTGATGAAATTCGCTACTTTAAAAGTGCTACCAAACAGCCTATTTGGACTGTTAGATTTAACATTTAATTTCAATTAACCTGTCTTTCATTACAAATTGTTAGCATACTAGAGACGAATGCTCAATTAAATATACTCTGTATGTCGTTAATTAATGAGCATAGCAGTTGGATATTGTATATTCAAACACATATTAAGTTTAAATAAAATACAAAAACAAATAATCGAATGTGATATATTTTCCTCAAGCCCGCTCGACGTCAATCAATTGTTCCACCGTACGAAGTAAGCTCAACTAACTGAGTTAAGGCAATTTTATGTAACGGTATTCTAGTCGCTCGTTTTCTTACTCTTTTGCAACATTTAAAATGTTTCTTTACAATAAAATTAGAAGAACAAAATACAATATTTTTAACTTTTGTGGAACAACTCCAAATTTTTTAGAGTGTTGTAAATTTAAAAACAGAACATCTTCTGGTTTTTGTGTGTGGGCGCGCGCGCGTTTGTACACGTCCCATTTAGGTTTTGGTAATTAATATTGTTACTACTTTTTATAAGCCCTTTATACGCAAGGGCAATAAATATTTCGTTTGCAATAAATATTCCGTTTGCTATCCGTACTCAGAAAATTTTAAACAGAATTAACACTGTTCACACCACTGCAGAAAAATTATTCCGATTAGCGCTTTCAAGCTTCACAGCTCATCATCACACTGGAAATAACCAATGTCTAAATAACCAATGATCGGTTTAATAAACAATGTCTGGCTAATAATGTCATTCCGAAATACGCGCAAGTTAAAATTAAAAATAGGCGGCTCAGTAGACCAGTGGGTATGTCACCTGGCTACTAATCTAGAGGTCCCGGGTTCAATTCCCGGGCCTGCACCATAAAATCAAGGTGCGCTTTTCAGCCCCCAGGTCGACTCAGCCTGTTTAAAATGAAGTACCTGGGATAACATCCTGGGGATAATAATGGGCGGCTGAAGCGTAGTGCTGGCCACACTGCCTTCCTTGTATTCCGTACGGCTCACATTAGGCAGCCTACCCTGCCTACTCCTAAGCTACTTCGGTGGTATACATGGGAGCCATTATTATTATAAAATTAAAAATAAGGACGCGGTAGCTAAAAAAGTAAAAGAACAAAGTGGAAATAAGGCCACTTTACGGCATAATTAATAAATATAATAAAGAATTATCTGATAGACATATAGAGAGGTTATTTCCGATCTGGTGATGAGCTGTGAAGCTTGAAAGCGCTAATCGGAATAATTTTTCTATAGTGCTGTGCAACAGTGTTAATTCTGTTTGTGATTATAACCACTAACACAACTTTATTAACTAATATTCTGAGAAAATTTTAAGACATCTCTAGCGTGGGCGTGCGTTCACACACACACGCGCACACGCGCGCTCGGATAGGGACTAAACTTTATTTAACAGTGTAATCTAGAAGATGTACATTTTGGGGCAACAGCAAAAAGTAAACTTCATACGTAAATTATAAACGTTACCTAACCTAATCACAATAATCAAAGTTGTAACCTAACCACAGTAACAGCAACGAAAATTCTGACGGACACGTTTCCGGTGTTAGGCAGTGAGATTAATTAAATCCTATAGGTATTTAATTAGTCAATCTATAGCATTATTCAAAGTATCAGTAACCTGAAAGAATCAATGTGGTGAGGCCAAATTAAGTCGGAGAGGTCTGTCGTGGAGTTAATACCATACTGATTAGCCTACCGGGTACAGAACCAGAAACGAGAAACATGTTTACTTTCGGTCATAATAATAACAACAAGGCGACTTGAAGCAAGTACTTTGTCGTTTGAACTCGACGGCTACAGTATTATACATTATAATTACAGTATTAAAACTTAAAATTACAGTACATTCACAGATATTAACAATATCGTATTGGATTTCGGACAACCTCTGACCACCATCAGACGAATATCAGAGTGTTCTTTAAAACTTATAAACGATGGGTGACTTCTACCAGGTCAGTTCTCTACTCGGACTGTCTTTCTAAACATAAAGTGTAATAGCTTTACACATTTTATGTTCACTTTTGTTTTTTAGCTACTTACGACGATCTCGGATGGAAACGTCAGGTGTAAATTTACTGCGACAGAGGGAGTCCGAGTTGAGGGTTAAAGTGACAAGGCAAAAAGCCGTTCTGATATCGTGTCCCATGGTGGGCACATGGTTAACAGAAACGGATTATGTTATTGTAAATATCTGAGACTATAATGTATTTCTAAGTCTTTCACGGCCGGCGATATGATTATTGAAATTAAGATACGGGCTATTAGGCCATGGTGTAGGCCTACTATAGTTATTATTCTGACATATAAACGGTACCTTTCGGGACCGCGAATATCCTTTGCCACGGTGGCTACTGGCGAACACCGTGTCAGTTGTATTAAAAACCGTTGATCACTGAAGGTGGCCTCCAGAGGTGAGGCCGGGCCGAAACGTCTGATAACAACATCTGTCAGAATAATAACTGTAGCAGACAACGGCCCAATCTGTGGATATAGTTTGCAGAGTACACTTAAGTAATAACATGTATAATGCTCCTTATTAAGAAGTAACATGCATGCTTATATCAATGGACCAAAGTTTGATATTGGGAGGATAAAACACGTGATTTATCGATAACGTGATTTCCCGCCCGTGTGCAATACACACCTTGTACGCTTACGGCGCGTCGGCCTGCAAGAGAAGACGAAGTGGCAGACTGAAACTATGGGGGATAAATGGGCTGATGGTGGAAGCTGAGCATCTGAGGAAGTCGGGCTTTCGAAATGGATTATGTTTGCTGGGAACCGTGATCGTTTGAAAAGGTTTAAGTTGAATTTTATTGTACTTATGCGTTATCATGCAAAACTGATAAGGGAGCGGCAACCAGTTGCCGAGAGAAACTGACGGTTTATTCTTTGAAGAGAAGCCGACCGCTCTACTCTATATGGATCAATAGGGATATATCAATATGGATACTAGAAATTATTATTTATTTCACAACGAAACGGATGAGTGTACAGCATCAATTTTGCCTTGTAGGAAATTATTAAACAATTTTTGTTCAAGAAAACAAATTCGTTATTGATACGTAAATACCTATGGAAAATTAATGAACACTTCACGAGTCCGTGAGACGGTATTTACAGTCTTCTAGAAAACTTTGCTGTTCGTTTTTTTTTAGTGAAGTTACATTTTTTGTGTTTTGAAGCTGAACGGACTATTATTCGTTATTTATTCATTATATTGTAAACACACATTTGTTAATTTAGGAAGAAAATTGATTTACGTCATCGGGAAAATCATTTTTTTCATTTCAAATAAAATTTGTTTAAAACTAACTTCTGTACGTGAAATATAACTGTTCGGATGCAACATCCCAAGTCAGGAAAAATGTGTAAATAACTTACAAATAGGGTACATTAAAGTTGCTTTGTGTAGTAACATCTAGCTACCGTCGTAATGATTTGACCTGAAGAGAGGGAGGGACCTGTCCACAGTTTTCGTTGGAGAGCCCAGTAAGCAGGCAGTTGGTCTTATAACCCGTTATTATCTCCCTGCTCCACCGAGGACTAATTTTTCTCATGAAACATGCACCACCTCGCTGAAGGAATGGTGCTTGCTGGATTTTCCAGACAGAGGATCACGGGGCCGGGGAGCTCACGAGTCATTAGTTTCACTACTACTACTACTACTACTACTACTACTACTACTGCTGCTGCTACTAATACTAATACTCCTGCTATTACTACTACTACTACTACTACTACTACTACTACCACTACTAGTACTACTACTCCTGCTGCTACTACTACTGCTGCTGCTGCTGCTGCTACTACTACTACTACTACATTGTCCACGTCTGTAAAAGAAAAAACACAGATCATGAAGTAAAAGGACAAACAAATAAGCAAGAATTTCTGGGTAGGCTTCCCAAAGCATGCAATTTGATCAAATATTTACGCATGAGCAGTATCATTAAAACATACAAGATAATTGCAGGCCGGCTATTTACTAACGGAACTGAGATAAGATCATACCTTTAAAAAAAACTGATAAGGCCAACGGAAATGAATCGCAACTTAGAGCGGTTATCGGTAAAACATGAATAGATATAAGTGGATAAAATGTAATTAATAAAATTAAT
Source organism: Magicicada septendecula (assembly GCA_034769895.1). Lineage (NCBI taxonomy): Eukaryota > Metazoa > Arthropoda > Insecta > Hemiptera > Cicadidae > Magicicada > Magicicada septendecula. The sequence goes on from CM068368.1 coordinate 775,696,488, forward strand.
TACCGGTATTATTAATGAATATTAAAATAAATTAATAAAACAAGAAAAGAAGCCAGAGTCTTTTCAAATGGGTCTGAGTATTACATGTCCCTCCTGCCCATCCAGAAATGCATCGGCCCCTGGTTCTTTTAGCACGACGAAAACACTAATACTGTTAGGGCATTACAGAACATACTACACGGTTCTCAGTTACCCCACCCGATAGTCCAGTCGCCAGAGTAAAAATAATGGTAAAATTTCGTAAAAAATTGAGGCAAAGTGATATTTGGTATAGTTATTGAAAAAGGTCTAAATATCGGTTTAAAATCATCTTTGCATGTTTATAAGGTCAGGCTTTAAAAAAAAACCTTATTTAAGGGCAGCGCGCGGTAAAATCGATAAAAACGTTTACATTCCGTGAATTTCTTTTCTTACTACTAAATAAACCATTGGATCATGATAAAGTCTTCATTCTTTTTGTTTAAAATAGTTCAAATATTAATAGTAATAAAATCAAAATAACGATTTTGTTATTATTTCATCGTTAGGAGTATTAAATCGATAGACGGAATGGTCGATTTTAACAAATCTTCCTCTGTTGAATAATATTATTAAATATGTGTATCTTAATATACATAAAAGTCGTTGTGTGTATTTATATTTCACACCTCCTACTAAACCACTGGACCGATTTCAACAAAACTTAGCACAAATATTTTATGCAACGGGAGAACCAACATAAGATAGGTGTTTTGGGCCCTGGGGGATGTCAAAAATGGAAAATATGAAAATACCGCATGTAGGGTATCAAATTAAAGGGGCTTTCAATGCAAGTAACAATTTTTCATGCATATAAGCACTATTGAAAATTCTTGGGCCCTGGGGCTCAATAAATGGGTGGTTTTGGGGGAGGTCAAAAATGGAAAATATGAAACTGGACCGATTTCCACCAAACTTGGCACAAATTTTTTACGCAATGGGAGAACCAACATAAGATAGGTGTTTTGGGCCCGGGGGGATGTCAAAAATGAAAAATATAAAATATGAAAATACTGTGGGGTATCAAATTAAAGGAAATTTCAATGCAAGTAACAATTTTACATGCATATACGTACTATTGAATACATTTGGGCCCTGGGGCTCAATAAATGGGTTGTAATGGAGGGGTGTAAAAAATGGAAAATATGAAATATCATATGTGACATGCATATACGCACTATTAAAAATTTTGGTTTTTAAAAATTTTGGGCTCAATAAATTAGTGGAATTGGCGGAGGGGTGATGTCAAAAATGGAAAATATGAAAATACCGCACGTGGGGTATCAAATTAAAGGGAATTTCAATGTAAGTAACAATTTGACGTGCATATAATTTATCATATAATTCTAAGGCTGTTTTCACAATTAATAAGTCTGCATCATCGTCAGCTTGTTTAACGTTAGCTTTCTTCTTCCAAATATCTCGTTAGAATTTCAATAAATCGAGTTTTATTAGTTTTATTCGAAAGAAATTCTTCTTGGGTCACTGTGACACACATATCTTCATAGAATAAAATATCTAAAGAGGAATTTTGATTGGTACGGCGATAACGCTCCATAGCTTTGATGCTGTTAGAATTGTTTGTATAGCCATCAAAAACTACAGTAACTTTTGATCCAAAGTGTCTCTTGACATAATTTACGTATCTTTGAAAAATACATTTGAACTTGTCATTTTTTGACCATACTACTCTATGCAGTAACATACCACCATCAATGATGTAAATGCAATCTTCAAGGTTAATCTCAGTGCGGTCCACTTCAAACATATCATATAGTTTAGACTTATCTGTTTTCCGAAATACACCTTCGTAAAACATAGATGTTGGGTACGGTGCAAGTTCATAACGCATGTAATCTTTTAATTCGTCGTCACTTTTTCTTGCTACACAAATGCGTTGAAATATAAACATTGGATCTATAGGGACAATTTCCTCTTGAATTTTCAGACTACTATTAACACTTTTTAATGACAGTACTCTATTTTTTCGTTTAAACGAAACTTTATGGAAGTTTGTACCAGCAATTTCTTCTAACCCTGCTTTTCCAACCTCAAAAGCATTATGACAGTTAATATTATTACCGCCAGTAACGCCAGTAGATATAGACATTATTGAATCTTGATAAGGAAATGTCTCGTGACAATCAAACCAGGATTTTATTTTGAGAATATCTTCAGTATCTCGTTTTATTCGAGAATCTCTAGCATCTACATGCTGATCGGAAGTAGAAAATTGTATACCACAAAAATTTTCTACTTCTTCGCAGATATCATGTGTATATGGCATCGCTAAAATCCATTTATTTGCAGTACTGGTAGTTACTCCCCGTCCAATCATACCACCATCAACTTTCATGACTCTCATTAAGTCCTGTTCGATTGTCATATCAGTATCAGTTCCTGACCAGAATTTCTCAGTTCGTCTTACAGTACAAAATCTGTTATTTATAAAATTTTGAAGTTCTTTAATTTTTAAAGCGGTAGTTTCTGGAATTACATTTTGGTTTTGCATTGAGGTGAAAAGTTTTTCAGATTCTTTTATAAATTGATTCATATATTGTACATATAATAAGGCTGATTTCGTATAATTAAAATGTCCAGTCGCATAAAACTATGGCAACATTTGCTGAATAACTTGTAATTGAATTTTTATATTACCCATTTTTTCAGAGCGCGCAAATGCTTTTGCAATAGAGATCATTCGTATGTATTGTATCCATAATTTTGCAGTTTTACCGCATTCCTCAATTTCAATAATTTTTTCTAGAAATTTACCATTTAAGATGTTAAAAAAATTATGATCTTGTACTTCTTTGTAAGTAAGATTATCATCTAAAAATTCTTGTAGTAAAAATTTCATATTTGAATATTCAACTTCTGAAAGATTCATTTCCTCAATAATCTTTTTACACAAAACTATCCAAATTAATGTGTGGCCTCGTACTGCTCTAGCATAAGCATGGCCATCTAACATCTTATCTACAGTTCCTGGCGCATAGTAACAGCTTAATGCTTCTTTTAAACCGCTTCCTGCCATCACATAACCGATTGAACCAAGAAAAGACATAAGCAGATGAAATCCTCCAAGTCGAACAATTACATTATGTATATCATCATCAGGTGAGGATTGGACCATTTTAAACGCTTTCTGATACAAAGGTTGATCGAAAGTAACAAAACAATTAAATAGATTTAAGTTTTCACTAGTTTTACAGCGTATTTTAAAACGGTGTATATTGTATTTTTGTCAGTTGGAGAAGAGTGTACAAAAGGCAAGCAAACAATTCTAGATAATGTATACGTCATATTTTCCAAAAGCTTGGACATAAAGGCATTCCAGCCAGTAATGCCTGGTTTGGTCACTCCATAAATCCAAAGCAAGTCAGCATTAGAAAAATCTATATTATTAAAACTCGGGTTATCTACTTTTTCAAAAACAATGTTTTGGAGTGCATGTGTATTAATATTTTCAAAAATTTGGAATGGTATTTTGTCAATTTTGCTAATTTCTTTTGCAGTAGGCTTAACTGTCAATCGTTTTAAGGGAACTTTGTTATAATAAAAATCTCTTGGACTTACAACCATAATACCTCCCATACTATGAAAAGTATTTTTCCCGTCTATAGTATTGATGTTAATATCTGAATTGTCAAATGCCAACTGTGCAAAACAACCAGATCTAAATGGAGAATGTGGACTAAGCAATACACTATCCTCATAAAGTGTATGATGAACACACTCCCAGATGCGACAATATATCTATAATTCGTTTTGAAGCAAATTTCCTGTGCAACATTACAGACAGACCAACTTGCAATGGTGATAGAAAGGTTCTAGGTCTTATGCAACTCATAATTGAATGAGTAATTGCTGTGCATTTTGTTTCATATGAACTAATATCACCTTTTTTATTTTTTAAAATTATTTCTTCTATCAGAAACTGAAGGGATTCTGGGATATTCTCATTAATATTTTGGAATATATTATCACTTGGAGGATAAAATTCTGTATTACTTTTCTTCAGATTAACATCGTTTCGAATAATTGCTGCTGCAGATTTTAAGATTTTTCTTTTTTCTTCATTTTCATCTTTTTTTGAGGCTATCCATGTCTACGTTTAATTTTTTTTAATGGTCAAAAAATGGTGTCAGAAAGGCCAAAAAATTTTGTTAATTAACCACCCGAAAGTATTTTTAATAAGCTTTAATTTAAGCCGTCGTACACCTTTGTGCCACAATCTTGCCGTACTTTATGAACACTCAAAGTTTTTTTGTGAATTGCGATTTTTTTGAGGTAATATTCGACATTTCAATATGAAATTTTTGGGTTTTATAGTACTCCACAAAGGTTACCTTTCCCTCAAGTTTTATCAACTTTCATTAATTTGCGTTAAAACAACAGCAATTTGTTTATAAACGCCATCGCCACTTTATTTATTTATTAACAATAATAATAACATCGACTTCCGTATTAAGGCTAGAAATGTTCTTAATTTATTATAGAATACTGAAAAAAAATCACATTAAAATCGGCTTGTTAGGTCCAAAGATATTTATAAAAACGCTATTTTGCAACTTAAATTGTTAATAAAAAAATAAACGGGTTGTTTTTACACAAAACTTAACTATTAGCTCAACTTGATCCCATTAACCAATTTAGCACACAAAAAATCGACTCCCAAAACAATTCACATTTGATTTTTATTTTGACTCCACTACACGTGCTCACAAATAAATAAATATTAGCATGTATAAAAAGTGTAAATAAAAACTTTAAACTGCAATTTTTTTACCTGTTTTATATGATAAAAACAAAAATATTTGTAATGTTTTGATTATAACCTTTGAAGAAATATCAACTGCGTTACTGCTCCGTTCTTGTATAGCAGATGTTTGTATGGCACACCACAACAATGGGTGTTGCGCGCGCAGCTACATTTACAGTTCACACTCGAGGGGAATAGAACGCCGCGCCGTTTAAAAATTTTACCTGTTTTCTAGGGTCTTGTTTTTAGAGTATAGGTATAATCAGGTAAGAGAAATAACATGAATAGATAGATTTAGTATTGTAGTAGCTGTAACGTTAATTTCAAGTACTCAAATAAACCCACTTAAAAGATACATGTATGTAACGCAAAGGAGGCACCTTTCTTTAGTATACACAATTTTTATTTATTTTTTTTAATTTCGAAAATGATTTTAATTTTCATGAGTATAGTTTTTGATGCAGAACACTTGCAGCTTTCAAATACAATTTTTTGTATTTCGATATCTCTATTTTTAAGATTAATAAAGGCAGATAAACTCTGAATTTTCGAGTAAATTTAAAATACGTCGAAATACTCACTTTTGAAAAGGTGTTTTTTTTTTAAATAACAACTTCAAAAGTATTTTTCATTATTATAAAATAAAAAGTTTATCTCTTTTAAAGGTAAATTAGTAAAGAACTACTATTTTTAAAAATTTTATTGTATAGTACTTGTAATTTTGTGGTTTCACTTCTTTTTGTATCTACAGTAAATATTTATACACTATAGTCTTTATGTTCAAATAAAATATTTATGTAAAAATCAACAAATTTTGAAAGCTATACTGTTCCCCTTCAAAACTAGCCTTTATTTAACTGGCTATGCTTAGATTAAAGAAAGTTATGATATTTTTGAATAGACGCGCCTGGCTAATTTAGCGAATTACGCAAGATCGGGGGCAAACGCTCTTTTTAAAACGCAGCGCTCATCATTACCAATTTTCAGGAAAACAGTTCCATTAACGTAAAAATATGTAAGGAGACTTTCTGAAGGAAATTGTTTGCTCTTCAATATACACCTTTTTATTTCTTCCAACTGTACATATTTACGGAGTGCTTTAAGAAAATCTGTCTTTACGATTTTTCCAGACCATTTTCAGAAAACCCTAGAAAGGTAAACATGCAAAGATTTTTTTATATTAATTATTAACGTTTATTTAACACGTGCACCAAATATTGCTTTGCCCCAATTGTTTATCAAGTCAAAATCTCTGGCGACTGGACTACGAGCCCAGCTGTACTGTGTGTGTGCATACATATTGCTGCTACTTTGGAATGAAAGACAATATTACGTGACACTTATCACGCGTCATCCACCGAGGTTGTTCCAGACTTCACCGGTCCGCCCGTACTGTGTTCAAGGCCGCAAGCAATTACGCTCTAGTGTTTTCTAGTAATGTCGCCGCATATTATGGATTATTTTGTAACACTTGTGCTATCAACTTCAACAACGACAGCTGCCGCGTAGATTCAGTTTAAGTGTCGATTTACTAAAGTGAGGGTCGAGTTTTATGTCGGGGGATTTACACAGTGCGTCTCAAGTGGTGTGTCAGTGAAAAGTAGTGATTATAGTGCGGAATGCTTTATAGTTGACATTATTATTTGTGTGGACAGATTAACTTGAATTATTGTACGAGTATAATCTTGTTGAATAACTTGTTGATTACAAACTGTTAATTGTGATAATTAAAGCTAGATTTAGTGACTTCATTGGTGTCTTCTATTTTGTTTTCCACTGTACCATACGACGATCAAGGAGACCCTCGTAACAATACTTAGAAAATAATCTAATATACTAAAACATCTACCCACAAATAGAAAGTTGAAGTGCCGATATTCCTATGTTAAAAACTTTTATAAATATTTAAATCTTTGCTTTCATAAGTTATTTGACAAAACTGTTTGCAAAATTTCAAAAATTTTATTTTGTGTAGTCGTATTTAGGCTTTATACTTATATTGCACTCGCACTACTATTCGTCGTCACTGTTTTTACAAACGATTGTTTCCAAAATACTTCCTCTGTACGGCAGAAAGTTCCAGCTCCTCTCTATTTCGTTCAGCTGAATAAGCTAGCCTGGATCACTATGTCCTCTCAAAGAAAGGTCATACGTTTCCTTTCATAAAACCTGACTTGAATAATCGGATGGAATTTTCTTCTGATTTTTATCGTGTAATGATCTACCTATAGGATTTTTTTGCGTCATCCTACGTTAGACGGCGTACACGTTGACCAAGATCATAATTTCGCGAGGCTTCAACCCCTTCATCCTCCTTGGCTACGCCACTGACAGACATAATACAAAGTGTGGAAAATACAGGCTCTTTATTCGGTTTAAACAGCAGATAGAATGATAGGTCAATAAATAATGAAGTTGTCTTTATTATCATAACAATCAAGAAACATCTACGTAACCCACTCGAACCGCCTACGCGCGCGCGCGCACACACACACATTATACTCGCACAACGGTAGGTTTATTTCTGTCAGTTTACCTTAGCATATTTATTAAATACGTTTCTGTGTGTGTGTAATCGATTAGGTAGAAACACGGGCGGAGTCGTGGCTTCGACACCAGTGCAACCTGTTTCACGCCAACATAAGTAATATGTTACACTAACACAGTTTGTTGTTAACAATAAGCGTGTACTCAAAGTCACTAGACCTACTTTATTTCCAAGTAAAATTAATGATGACATCAGTATGCATTCCTATGCACAATCCAACTAACTGTTGTCATTGTCTTCAGCTTGTGTTGCTTTGTGAAATATATGCTTTTTAGTTTTTTAAATATATAATTTTCGACAGAGAGAAAGAGAGAGAGAGAGAGAGAGAGAGAGAGAGAGAGAGAGAGAGAGTAGGAAAGAAGGCGAGTCATTAGCAAAACCGAACAGTCCCGAGAGTTCATTGTTATCTAGAAGTGTCGAGTGAGTCACTGAAGAAGGACTGACGGACGTGTATCCAAAACGTCTTACAGCAGATAGACATTCAACAATCAACCGCTCTGCTACATCCGAAAAAACGTTAATGCTTTAAAGACATTAATATATACGTCGACAGCTGTTTTAGAAATAGGAAGGCTTTGTAGAACATGTAAGGCATTTGACTACTAACCTAAAGGCGCCGAGTACGTTTCCGAGCGCACAATAAAATCAATGTGCATTTTTCAGTCCACTGCTTGTACAAGACCAAGACTCAATATATATACATCTAGGTAGTGTTGTTGAATGGAAGGACAATCTGAGAAGAATAGTAAGTTGAATATTAGGAAAAGAAAGCTTTGAGAGAAAGAAGGGGCCCTTGTGAATTATTTGTAGTGGTGAACAAATGACTCAGGTCAACGAGTACGAACATTTGGATGTGATATTTAGTAAAGGTGGGTCAAGAAGTACCAGATCGTCTGAAGAAAACAAACTCTATGTATATAACACATTAAACACAATATTACACAATATATAAGACTTCAGACTCCACCAACAATAATGTATGGAGCAGTAAGCTGAAACATCCTTCATAAGCATGGAAGGAGAATGACATCAGCAGAGACGCGGTTCTCAGGAGAATAATAGAGAAAACAAGAACAGATCATATTAGAAATGAAACGATCGGCTGAAACTGTGAATGGATTTAGAAGAAATGAGGCATTTGAAATTGCTTGGAGATTGCGAGTTGGGCCTACGAGAGAAGGAAAATAAAACAACTCCTGGAAGTTAAGTCTAAGAGCCAGAGACGTAGAGGAAGACGTACGCCAGGCGTATATTGAGAAATTGGGACAGAACCGTGGGAGACGTTTTTCAGGAAATAAAGATTATACGTATGATAAAAAATGAAAAGGGAAGATGGACAGAAGCCCCACACAACCCTATGCTGTGAGCCAGTAGAGTTCAATAGAGAAAACGTTTCAGCCCAACATCGACTCAGCCTGTAGACGCGAGTACCTTGGACAATACCCAGGGCCACATTGCCTTCTGTATCTACCGCCCCTAACTCCTAGCCATTCCGATGAAGGGAAAACGATCTATTATTATTTATTTGCAGCTGGATATTAGTGTTCTTCAGTACATGTGACTAAAAATTCACTTCAGATAACTTGAAATTTATTCAGCACCAGACGAAAGACCTGATGATGTAAACGGGACTCTCTCCTCGCCATTTAGGAATTGAGGATCCACGTACTCATTGCAAATTTCGATGAAAAGGTTACAATATCCAAATATTTTTAAACTTTTATTTAAAAAAATATTAATTGAAACCCGATGAAAATACCAACCAAACCTACAGAAAATATAACATAATTACTGTTAATGTTCCATAAATTTCGTTTATTTACATTCTGGGAAGAGAACCGTACTTCTCTGTTTATGTTTCCAATCCAATGAGAAGTAAATTTTGCTTTGTGTACTTTTCAAATTGTCGTTCTCAAAATGTTCCTGCTCCTTCAGTTTGTCTTGATTAGACCGGCAACAGCAGTCCTTGTTACGGAGCAGATTTTCAGTTTTATAATATTTATTTTTTATTTAACTTTTGTACATTCACACACGCTTGTAAACAAAAATTTAATAACTGTTCCTACCGAAAAAAAATTCGTAATCGACACTAATTACAAACACATTCGTGCTCAGTGGGTGAAAATATGTTAAATATGTCGGATGGATTTAGACCTACTGAGTTTAAAATTTTACCTTACGGTGCTTAGAACTAAACACTTTATTCATGTTTTCACCTATCTGTATTAATATAGTTTATGGTTAAAGACTGAACTTAGAGACATTTAACGTGAAATCTACCTGTCAAACAGTAAAATATATGCTTGAAGTTTTGACTAAAATGAATTACACTTGTAAATTCATTGCTGATTGCACTTATTGATCTTGCGCTAAATTTGACATGCACGTTTTAAATATTATTGTCTTTCTCATTGTTAAAGGAACCCTCACGGTCAATAATACGTTCTACTAATTATTTATGTTACATGATTTGTTATTCAGTTGGCATTGGCAACTCCCAATGAAGCGTCACGGATCCAACGCACGCGCTATACTTTCAAATCTTGTTTCATATTACAATTTAAACTGCTAATTTTTATGCGTGTATAATTGTTACAACTACACTTTGAATACTTCAAGTCTGATCGGCGTATTGAACTTCCCCAAAGTACACCAGAACGAAAAAAACATGAAAATATTTAGCACATATGAGAATTATTTTTGATTTGCTGTACAATGCTTTTCTGAAACACTAATTTTTTTAATCTCTAGAAGCTGAAATCAGCAGTGGTTTCTTTTTTATCAAAGTACTTGGTCAAATACTTGCCACAAAATAACTGTAAAAATATTTTAAGATTTTGGAAAACAAACATGTAACTGGGATAATATCGCTTGCTTTATTTCTTTTACGTGAGCTCTGTAAATGTAAAGCTGTGACGCTTTCAGTCTCTACGTAGTAAATACGCTGATGATATTTAATCTATGATAGCACAGTCAAGAATAGCTTTTACGAAATAGGAGAGGCTGACGTCTGAAATACTGACCTTAAGAAAAATATCAAAACAAGTCATCTGTATTGAACGTAATTTAAAATGGCCACGAATTATGGCCCAACGGGTACTGTAAAAAGACTTCTTCTTTATCGTTTCCTTTTGCCGTCAATCGTCGGTGTCTTTCAGTCACATTCTAAACATTGTTGTGTTTTGAGTGAAGCGTTTCTATTTTGATACAGTCTCTTCTCTTCTGGTTGCAAGCTTCTGAATATAAATAATCCATTCCAATCTTTGTTTAACTCTTCTTCTTCTTCTTCTTCCCGTACAAGCTTCCATTAAGATTTGCAATTCCTTTCGTTTTCCATTCTTGTTACGTTGTCAAACATCATTATACCTTCCACTGTCTCCATGTCTGTTTCCGATGGTCGTGTTTCTAATTTGGTCTCTCCTAGCTCTTCCACCTGCCAGCCTCAGAAATTTTATCTCACATACAAGCAATCTCCTTTTATGTTTCTCAACCAAGCTGGATGTTTCAGTTCTACAGAAAAGAACTGGATGGAAAAGAATCTTGTAGAATGGTATCTTGGTTTTCGGATGATTTATTTCTTTCCTACGATACAGTTGTAGTGCTAATAATAAATCTGGTGGTTTGCTTCTGTGTAAGATGTTTTACTTTCTCATCAGATTTTTGGTTCCTAGATACTGAATAATGTTGGTGCCTACTCCTACTTTCTTGCAGTTATAGTGTGCTAGTGCGCAGTGGGTCTTTTTTTATTATAAGGGAAGAAAAATAATGACAACTGTACGTAGAAAGACAGAGTGACTAAGTGTGAACAGAATGAGCATTACATGGACAAAATACGTAGTGTAAAAAAAACTCATATAATGAAAATACAGATGGCATGTCTAGGAATTTAATTAGTCACAATAGCTAAATGTTTAAGGAATGAGGATATCAGAGCAGAACTCGAAGTAGACGAATTAAATGAAATTATTTCAGCTTACAGAAGACAATGGTGGGATAAACTGCAAAGGATGGCAGAGGATCGATTGCCGAAAGCGGCACTGAACTATAAAGCCATTGGTAGAAGAGACGTGGATCGTTCTAGGATGAGATGGGTGTCGGAACAGGTTTATATAGTATGAAGAGACCATAGTATGACGATGACCCGAAGCGGAGACCCGATAGTGACGATAGTGAGAAGCGGAGACCCGAAGGCGGAAGGGACGAAGCCAGTGAAGACCGTGGAATGATGCACGAGAGGAAAAGTAGAAGCTCGCGGATTGGAAGTAGACGATAGAAGTATAGAAGGACAGAAGGGTATGGAAGGATAGAAGTAGGGGTCGGGGAGTCGAGAAAACCCTGTAGAAATCCCGTGTAAAGAAGCAGGATAACAGAAGCATTTCTTTTATTGAATAATTCGAAGCAGTGTAATATGTACGCAGACAGGAAAGGAAACAATGAATAGTATGAGAAGTGTAAGCAGAAAGTAGAAGAAGCAGAGTGGCAGAGAGAGAAGGGCAAAAGGTGAGAGAGAATAAGCAGAATAACGAGATAAAGAAGAACGGAAACGGGAAGCAGAAGAAGAAAAAGGGGGAAATTGGAATTATTACTATTGTTGCGGTTTGGAAGCTCTTGAAGAATCGCGAGTTATTCCAAAGACGCTAATAAGGAAAGCTGGATTGTTTGTTAGAAAGAAGTGGACTGTATTTGAGATATTGAACATGCGTTTATTGAATAATTTGGTTTGTTAGTTACGATCGGCACGTGCGGAAGCATTTGAGGCGAAAATGCCCGAGATTAATTTTGAATGAAATCGTGGTCCATTGCAGATGGACGCAGGTAGACGATTAAAGTGAAATGTTATAAATGCATGCTGTATAATAGCCAAAAGCCGCGGCTGTAAGAGAAGTGTTTAACGAGAGTTGCGCTCGGAGTCGTGTTATAAACTAAACTAATACTGGCTTGCAGTCGGCTAGGCTGGCCGATTGCAAGGTTTGATAAAAGCGTGACGTCATCCGCGCGTGCCGTGCAATGTTAGTAGGCTGCTTACAACTGACAAAACAGTACAAAGTTTAAACATACTGCCCGCCAAAATCGGGACGATTTTGTACATTAACGGTTAAATTGAACAATATAATAATTAGACTTACATGTCGTAAGCGATACAATAATTGGCGCACTGGCCAGAGAGCAATGACATAATGGACATAATATAAATTCAATTAACAATCACCAAGCATACAATAAATTGATAACACCATAAAAATACAATAATTTCCCCATGATATTGACATAACAACCCCAATGAATTTCATAATGTTTTGACCCTTAGAAAATACAATACATATATAGAATAATTGCCACTATAACTGACACTTGTGGTTCTCAGAATTTGAATCACACAAACACATTAACGATACACAACATTCATAATAATTGATAGTACATATGAGACACAGTCACTATTTCTGTAATAGCTAGCGACACTTAACAATGTTACAATGCTTATGATACAATTGACTTGTATGCTCGCCCCGGGGAATGTCCCGGGCGTGTTCCATGTAATGTGACACGCGCACACTCATGCATACACACACACACACACACACACACACACCGAAAGGCACGCAAACGACTAGCTTGTTGCCACCGGAAGGGGGCATAATTTGTGGATGGGTCGGCGTAAGATACCTAGCGCGGTGCGTACTTCTGCGACGCGTACTAAGGAATCTTGACCCGGACAAACATTGGTAATTACCCCACGCTTCCATTCTAGAGGGGGGGAATTGTCATCCAAAATGAGGACAAGTTGTCCGACCTTCAAATTTTTAAATGGGGAGCGCCATTTGTTGCGCTGCTGCAGCTGGTGCAGATAATCCCTAGACCACCGTTTCCAGATGGTCTGCGTAAATTTTTGGAGCAGAAGCCATCTGCCCAAATGAGTATTATTGCCTTGTGTATATTCGGGTTCCGGAAGTGCCGTCAGTGGAGCACCGACCAAAAAATGAGCGGGTGTTAAGGGTTCAGGGTCTCTAGCATCGTCGGACACGGCGCATAACGGGCGTGAATTAAGGCAAGCCTCAATTTGAGAAAGAAGGGTAGAATATTCCTCAAAATTCAAGATCGTACTGCCAATTACGCGACGTAAATGGAATTTAACACTCCTTACACCACTTTCCCACAAACCACCGAAATGAGGGGCTGAAGGGGGGATAAAGGACCATTTGATGCCGCGGAGACCGCAAAACTCCAGAGAAGATTGTTCAACTTCCTTGGAGGTTAAAAATTTGTACCAATCATGCAACGTGTGGTTGGCACGACGAAAATTCGTGCCATTATCCGAAAATATTTGCGCGGGAATACCTCTGCGCGATATGAACCTTTTTAAAGCCGCTATAAAGGCGTTGGAAGTAAGATCCGACACCAATTCTAAATGGATGGCCCTAGTACACATGCATATAAATAGAGCGATATATGCCTTGGTCGTGGACTTAGAGCGCTGCCCGCCATGGCGCAAAAACACCGGACCTGCGTAATCCACGGCCGACTGTGAGAATGGCCTTGACGGCGTGACCCTAGAAGAGGGTAATTGACCGAGTAATTGATTCGCGCCTTTAGCCCGGAAACGAAAACAAGTGACACACTTATGTATCACTGAGCGGATATAGGACTTATCGTGTATGATCCAATACTTACGCCTAAGCGAAGCTTGAGTTGATTGCACTCCAGCGTGCAACAAACGGATGTGTTCGTATTCAATTATTAATCTCGTGAGATGAGAGTGCGGGTGTAAAATTATTTGGTGTTTAGTCTCGTAGCTAAGTGGGGAGAATTGCAAGCGTCCACCCACTCTTAAAATGCCTGATTTATCCAGGAATGGGTTGAGAGCAAGAATTTTACTACTGCGTGGAAGGCACCGGTGTGCCTCAAGTTCCCTAACCTCTACGTCGAAATGCAACTTCTGAGATTGCCGGACAAAAACCAAGAGCGTGTCAGACAATTCTTGAGCCGACAAAAAGGACGTGTCTCTTTCAACCACCGCGAGCCTAGAATTGCGAAGAAATCGACGGCAGTATGTGAAGACGCGAATAAGCCTCGTAAGAGATGAATAGTTTTCAATGTAACTATGTGTTGAGGACGCGACAATTAGTGAGGTTTGAGCCTGCTTGCGACGTTCCTCTTCAATGTCGGGAAAGGTACAGGGAGTATTAATGTCGAACGCGCTGACCGGCCATGAGGCCGCATCGCGAGCCAACCAGGAGGGACCATGCCACCATTGAGCATGACAGTGCAGACCACGAGGGAGGCAACCGCGCGATAAAACGTCGGCCGGGTTGTCATTCGATACTACATGACGCCAAGTTCCACTGCTGCTAACAAGACGCTGTATTTCTGCGACACGGTTAGCCACAAATACCTTCCAGCGGGAAGATTGCTGATGTATCCAGTACAACGCTATCATCGAATCCGAATAAAGATATAATCCGTCAAAATTGTAATCGACGGCATTTAAAACCTTGGACGTTAATTGAGCCAACAATAAACAAGCACAAAGTTCAAGTCTAGGAAGCGTTATCTGTTTCAGCGGAGCGACCCTAGATTTAGCACACAACAAGTTTGATGATATGGCGCCGTTCGAATAGACCGCCCGCACATAAATGCAACACGCGTAACCTTTAACCGAAGCGTCGGCGAATCCGTGCAGCTGCAATGAACTAACTGGGCAACTGTTCGAACTCTTAACCGACCTCGTAATCTCAAAATGAGTGTCGGAGACTAATTGGGTGTATAATTCTGACCATTGATTGGCTAGTGACCCGGACAAGGGTTCGTCCCAATCAGTGCCCGCCAACCACAACTGCTGCACGAAATGCTTGCAGCAAAATGTGATGGGAGCAATTAGACCTAGTGGATCATAGATCCCGGCAATGATTGATAACACGCTTCTCTTGTTGAGAACGGTTAGATTGTCATCACCCCTAACGGTGTACAAAAAGTTATCCCCCTCAACATTCCACTGTATGCCCAAGGTACGCACGTTTTGACCCTTGCTGAAGTCACGGGTTACTTGGGCGCGAAGAGTCATAATCTTATGGTGGTTAGAGAACCATTTGTGTAACGAAAAACCATACCTCCTCAACAACTTCTCGATCTCGCCTTTCATTTCAGCTAAGCTGTTCGGATCATCCGAACCCGTTATGAGATCGTCTACGTAAAAGTCATTTGCTATGGCCTTAGCAGCGGTAGGGTAGTCGGCTTTGTTTTCAGATGCTATTTGAGCCAGACAACGCGTAGCAAGGAAGGAGGCACTAGCAGTGCCATATGTAACCGTCCTTAACGCGTAATGTCGCAATTCCTTATGCGGTGCATCACGCCAAACAATGCGTTGCAAGTTTGAATCCTTAGGATTAACAATGATCTGGCGATACATCTTTTCAATGTCCGCAATAAGTACGTATCGGTGGGTGCGGAACCGAACCATTATCGAAAACAGATCCTGCTGGATCGTAGGACCGACCATTAAAGTGTCGTTAAGGGACAAATTATTGGTGGTTTTAGCGGATGCGTCAAATACCACGCGCAATTTAGTGGTTAAGCTAGAGTCTTTGAAGACTGCGTGATGGGGCAGATAAAAGATCTCTGACCTGTCAAGCGACAGATCGTATTCATTAAGCGGCGACATGTGGCCAAGTCTTAAGTAGTCATTCATGAACTCACTATAATCCTTATAAAGGGTAGGGTTCTGCTTGAATTTGAATTCTAACGATTGGAATCTTCGTATTGCTCCGCGGAGAGAATCTCCCAAATAAGATTTATCAGATCTGCGGGGCAGGGCTACCACGAATCTCCCGTCGCGATTGCGGCTAGTGTTTTTCACGAAATGCCTTTCACACGGTGAGTCCTCAGATCGGGTTTCGCGACTAGAGATTTCCTCCAACTTCCAAAATTCCTTTAGTTGCGAGGAAACCTGATTATCATCCTTACAGACCATAAATGAAGAAACCGTTCTAGTCATGTCGACGTTGAATGGTAAGTCACCGGCCAAAATAAATCCTAACTTGGTTTCCTGAATTATAGGAAAGTGTGGTCCGCGCGTATATTTCACAGGTTCAATTAATTGTAGAAAATATTGAGCGCCGATTAATATATCGACCTGCGATGAGCAATGTAGGTGAGGATCCGCCAGGAATATGCGCTTGGGTAAATTTAAAGAGGTAAGATTGAATGACTCCGCCGGTAAATTATTAGTTATACTGGGTAGTACGGCACAATGTACGTTTAACGTGAAGGGTTTATAGCGTGAATGTAGCCTTACATTAGTGCTGAATTCAGCCTGGGAAAGCGAGTTGTTTATACCCGTGATGGGCAATTGCGATTTAACTAATTGGAGGCCCATCCTGCGGGCGAAATCCATTGTGCAAAAGTTCGCTTGAGAACCGGAATCCAGTAATATCCTAACGGGAAATTTTTTGCCGACCTTATTGTATGTCATACAGACGGCGGTAGATAACAATACCGATTTATTGGTCTGTGATTTCAGTGAGCACTGGTTGTTAACAGAAGTTACGTCCCTGTTGGGGACATGAATCATGGTGTGGTGACGCCTAGAACATTTTTTACACGAAAATTTGGAGGGACATTTTGAACCCTCGTGTCCCGAACGGAGACAGTTTAAGCAAAGTTTGTTTTTTAGTAACGCATTTTTTCTATCAGGGATAGACAGCGATATAAACTGTGGGCAATCGCTAAGTCTATGTTCACCGTTACATAGCCTGCATAAATTATTTCTAATATGTGAGTGGAATGCGCCCTTTGGATTGCTTATCTGTTTAACTGCCTTGCGATAAGGAGACTTATCGCTTTTGTTCAACCTGCTCGTTGGGCTAGTCGCGTTATCGATATTTTGCAGTAGTTTCCTACGTGAATTTAAAAAATTTATGAAATTATTAAAATCAGGGAGTTTATGCTCCGATAAACTCTCTTTCCACAAACGTAAAGTGTAACTGTCAAGTTTTTTGGCTAGATAATTTACGACAATAATTTCAAACGTGTTGACTGGCAGTTTGAGATTATTTAAAGCGTTTATATTTCCAGAGATTTGATCAATAAATTGCGATATGCTACCTTGGGATTCCTGCTGAACTAATGGTACGTCTAGGACATTCCACACGTGGTGAGCGGAGACAATCAGCTTACTATCATATCTATTCCTCAACAGATCGATAGCCACCGCGTAATTTTCATGTGTTATGGGTAATGATTTTATTACGTTAAGCGCCTCGCCATGTAATGACGAGTGTAAATAATGAAGCTTCTGTATATCTGTCAGGTCTGTTCTGACATGAATTAGCTCCATAAAAATATGGTAATAATGTTGCCATTCCACAATACTACCCTCGAACCGTGGTAATTTTATTGGTTCCAATTGAATGGGGGTTGTTTTAGGCTGTTTACCATCAGTATTAATTAGTGGTTTTTGGTTCAAGTGCTCAGATTGCTCCAACAAGTGTTGCAATTTACATTCTATAGCACAGAGATCGTCCTCCGTTTGCACTCTATCACTTGTTGACGCAACGTCTGCTTCCTCAGCCTCGATTTGTGACTGTATCTCGTCATATTTGGTGGATAATTCCATCAAATGACGCAGTTTTATTTTGAGCGCATGAGGATCGCTGTTTAACAAATCAAAATTATCCGCGAAGGTATTTATTCGGGATATTGAGGCCTTAATTGTACCTCGTTTTTTTATCAGAGCCCTTACATCGGCCATTATTACAGTTTGAGATAAAAAATGGAAAGATATTTAGAAACAATTGAGCATCGAGCATGTGAACCACAAACTTAATTTTGAATGAGTTTCAATACGTTTGGTAGCTAGCGATCGTTGGTTTGAACATAAACTTACTCTCTCTAACTAATCAAACTCGTTGGCAGTTAAATTATTGAAATTATAAATCTAAATGATTACAAAGTATAGCTTTATCTTTAAAGTTCTGACTGATAATGAGCTGCCAACCATCTATTAATTTATATTGTGTAATAAGTTAATTGTTTATATAAATATGTCAAAAATACACACTGGGTGAAATATTATTAAAAATAAATCAAATATAGGTAAAGTTTATAGTCACGTGGCCGTCGATCCATTCGTGATGAAGCTGGCTTCGATCCCGTTTGGAGCTGCTACACCTCCTGTCTCTGCCGGTTAGCCGTTGCCTCATGTTGTACCCTCCATCATTTAAAGCTGTGGAATCTCGAAAATGTTGTCCTGTTTCGTCCCGTCGTCTCTGGTCTACTGCTTGGCTGAATCTTGTCGAGATGACTGCGACGTGCTTCACGATAATGGTGTCGCTCAGGACGAAAATGATGCCCGTCTGTCGTGATTAACTTCAGATTGGTTTTTCCAGAAATGATGTATATAAATAAATGTTGTCGCCTGTGTACTCAGGTATGAGAAATCTGTGCCGTTGGGACCAAAAATGATGTAGTTTGTTTTGGCCTGAAAATGTGAAATCCTGCCTGATTGGACCAAAAATGATGTCGTTTTTGGCCTGAAATGTGAAATCCGGTCCGGTGGGACCAAAAATGTTGCGGTTTGGAAGCTCTTGAAGAATCGCGAGTTATTCCAAAGACGCTAATAAGGAAAGCTGGATTGTTTGTTAGAAAGAAGTTGACTGTATTTGAGATATTGAACATGCGTTTATTGAATAATTTGGTTTGTTAGTTACGATCGGCACGTGCGGAAGCATTTGAGGCGAAAATGCCCGAGATTAATTTTGAATGAAATCGTGGTCCATTGCAGATGGACGCAGGTAGACGATTAAAGTGAAATGTTATAAATGCATGCTGTATAATAGCCAAAAGCCGCGGCTGTAAGAGAAGTGTTTAACGAGAGTTGCGCTCGGAGTCGTGTTATAAACTAAACTAATACTGGCTTGCAGTCGGCTAGGCTGGCCGATTGCAAGGTTTGATAAAAGCGTGACGTCATCCGCGCGTGCCGTGCAATGTTAGTAGGCTGCTTACAACTGACAAAACAGTACAAAGTTTAAACAACTATAGTAGCAGATGATTAATGTGAGAAAGCAGAAGACAAAGCAAATTAGGGCGTCAATTCAAGAAGACAAAAATGTAAACGTTAGTACCTCGTGAAGTCGCCGTGAACAAAAAGTGAGATTATCAGAAGCAGAAGACTGCCAACATTAGAGAAACGTTCCTTCTGTAGTGTCAGTGTCAGTTTCCTGTTGCTACATGATGTAGCTTGAAAAACAGCGCTTTGGTATCTGAAGTGAAGCCATCCCTTTCTCGGAACGAAAACCGTCTACAAATAACAAACAATTGGAACCTACAACGTCGGCCATGTCTGATATTAGTGCATAATTCTGACACCAAACAGGCCTAATTTATTGTCATTTTCCGATTTACTTCTCTATACCTCGTCTCATTGCAGCTAGATTAGACTTTCATAGCTGTTAAATTATCAGTTAAGTGATTTAACGGGAGATAACCTGGTTCACGAAGATCCGTTAAAGTTAAAATAGGAAGATGGGTGACAGAATTTGTTTGGGTTTTTAGATATCTAACTGCCGTTAGAAAAGCGATAGTTAATTTTATAAAGGGGTCACCTACCAAAGTATTCCTTATAAAGGCGTCGCCTTCATGTATTATTCTTTAAATATAATTCTTGTAATTCTTGTATGTTATGTAGCCTAACATATATACGCAAAAAAATATTTGGTTTCTGCCTTCAGAAAATTTAAAATGTTCAATATTGTGTTTATTAACACACAAAAATGTCAACACACAAGCAAATATATGAAAGTATATAAAACCTGATGACGATATCTGGAGAAATTAGATTACAGCGCTTGATAAAGTGAATCACTCTTTAATTATTTATTCAGCGGAATTCCTGCAGTTTACACTGTACATAATAACGTAAGCCTGACTAATCGCATCACGCTTCCATTGTGTAAAGTATGAATAGATAACGGTAGCTTAGCTAGCGACCTTAGGTTGAAACACTTGAGCAAATAATGTTTTGCCGGTGTTGTGAAAACCTCGAGTGCCTGGTTCTGTTTAGGCAGTTGGTACAAGTTCGTATCTGTAGGTACTGAATCATTCGGTATAATTTAGAAAAACTATTTAACAGCTTTCAGTAACTTGAATAAGATCAAGACAATGTTTCCTGGTATGATTGGAGATTTATTGTTAATCGCACGCTCAACTCGGATATAAATTTCTAAAGTATATAATTTTAAAATTTTAATTACACAAAGATTTTATCTTCTTCTTCGGAAGCGCTACAGCCAATCGTGGTCATAGCTTCTCTTACTCGCTTTACTTCACTTGCCTGATCCTCTGTAAAATTATCTTCTCTGCATCCTACCCCCTCACTCTTCCTGAGTCTTCATTCAATATTTCCTTTAATACATAAGGTTCTTCCAATCTATTTATCACATATCCTGCTCTTTCGAAGCGGTACAGCCCTTCATGGACCTCAGCTAACTCCAATACTCTCCACCCCTCAGTTCTTCTTCCATGTCTCCCAACCTCCTCCAATTCCTGACCATCATCCTTGAATACTTCGCATCCGCTTCCCTTAACTCTTGTTTTTCCATCTTCCTACCAAACTCATTCTTCCCATTTCGGGACAAAAGAATCTCGTTGGTTGCCTGTTCAGATCTTTTCTCTCCACACACCCAAATCAATCAGTTGTTTTAGATTGAATAAATGTTAATGTGCCTTCTCCGTTGATAAAAGCTACCAGAAGAAAGAAAAAAAGGTGTTACTGTTATCTGAGGTTTCTACAGCAAAATAGTCAATATTTGCTTCCCTTGCGTCTATTGCGGCCCGCTTCACAACCATACCAATTATTTTCTTGTAGTCCTGTATTTTCTGGAATCAAAGTGTCTGGACTTTCTAATACGTCCTCGATTACGTCCTTTTTAATATGTTACTTCGATTATTCATTTCCAGACTAACTGTCAGCGTCTTTGATGGTTCGTTTCATAGAGTTGAATATACCATATATAATTATAGAATTTTGGGGAGGGGCTGTAATTTTTACGATTTCCTTTGGACTGCTGAAGCCTCTAACGTCTTGATTTGTTGCACGTTCGGTTTTGGAAATTCCAAATCTACTCCAGTAGTCATCTCAAGTGTTTTTAATTGTTTTTGTTTCTTTCACTTAATCTTCAAATACTGGGAAAATTCCCCTTGTTTTAAAGAACAAAAAACAGTTCAACGTTTAAGACCAATATATTTTTCCTGCTGTATCATATGAAAATCAAACTTGAAAAAATATAATTACCCTATAAGTCGCTCAAAGAGGTAAGTAAATTTCAAGAACAGACACTTGAGAAGGGAAATGATTGTTTTAGGCAGGTAACGGGGGATGTCCAAGCCAAGTGAAGTGAAACTAAGCAGGACACATAGTAGGAATCGACATTAGGCAGAAGATGAAATGTCAGGGTCTTCCGATGGAATTAACACTTCTTGTAGAGAGGCCTAAATAGACCAGTAACGGTATATTGTAACGATGTAAAATTAATAAAGAAAAGAGAACTGGAAATAAGTAACAAAAACGCCGATAATGAGGAATAATAGGGAAAAGAGTACGAAGCCAAAAACCTGAATAATTTGAAGAGGTGGATAGTTTTAGATATTTAGGTGTGGTAATCGATGGGAGCAGAAAAACTGACCAGCGTATTCTAGCTAGACACAAAACCTAGAATTTGTTTTTACTTTGGATATAAAGAATTGTTAAAAAACAAGAAGATTAATAACAAACTAAGATAATAATATACAAGGATGCAATAAGACCGGTCGTGATATATAAGCGTGAGACAATATGTCTTACAAACCGAGGCAAAGAGAAACTGGAAAGGTTTGTTTTCAAACTTTTGAAGATAATTAAAACTAATTTTTTTGAAGTTAACTAGAATAATACATGGTGTAAACAAAGCAAGAGAAAAATATAGAAGTAAAATGATTACGGAAATGGACCAAATATAAAAGGACAAGGGCACAAAACACAAAGGGCAAGATGGTGCAGAAACGTTTGTAGAAGACAAGGGCAAGATATTTAAAAAAATCACGGAGTTTAAATCAGAAGGAGTACGGAGAAGGTGTAGAACAAAAAATAAGGTGGAACGACCAAGTGTGGAAGACATAAAGAAATTAGGAATAGAATATTGGAGAAGAAATCGACAATATGGGAGTAAAATGGAAAAATTACACACAGCACAAAAACACACCAATCCGTAGGTCACAAAAAATAGGGAAAATAGTGAACCGATCACCTGCCAAAAAATAATGGATCTAAAGAGCTTCAACTCTCCAATATGGTGTAAAGCCTATTGTGTGTTGTGTGTAAACGTAGAGGGATGGAAGTTAGCACATTAGAAGTTAGCGTAGCGGGATGTGTAAACGTTGGAGTTAGAAAAAAGAAGGTCGGGGTGTGTGTACAGGCACACTTACATAAAAAGTGTGGCTGTACGGCTAAGTGTTCAAGCAATGCGGTTATTCGACAGAATTAACACTGTAAGGACAATTAAGAAGAAGAACTATTCGATTCGATGTCTACATTGAAACTGTCAGATAATTGAGCACATTTTGTGGTAATAAGACAAGCAATATAAGAACAAAATGAACAAACGGGAAATAACTAAACGACATTGAACAAACGAATCTTTGAAGTCGATTAGCATGTTAGGATAAAAATAAATTGTTTAATTAGAAATAAAAATTAAGCTCAACGCTAAGCTTAATTAATTAAAAAAAAACAACATTTGTCGGTACAATTAGGAATATACGTTGCTTTAAGTAGTTGCACTAGTAATGCCAAAGTATTTGGAATCGGAAAAGTTGACATAATGATAAAATATTATGTACTTGTTATAAATATTAATAATTGGTGTACTTCTCATTTGCATAAGAATCTTATATAGTGTAATTGCAAATGGAAAAGCTTCGTTGTCGGGTACAAGCTTAATCGAATGTTCCATAATTATCATCAAATAAGATAATCGAAATTATCAAAGAGCACGAAGATGATTCAGACGATAAGGATTATCACCATCGTTGGAATTATCACAACGAGTAGTTTATCTTTACTGTATAAAACAGAGATAGAGAACCAAAATAAGCGATTGAAAACCTAGGCTAGGTCAGTGACCTAAACATAAGCAGATTGCTATGATACACTAAATACGCTAACTTACAAATAGATTTAATTAAGCAGCCTGTAATACACAGCACGAAGAAGTAGGTGTAGAAACAGCCGAGGTCAGCACAGGAAGTACATAGCTGCGGGTACTTTAGAAGAGTGGTGATTAAATAGTGGACCATAGAACAAGAGATAGTAGTAAAGGAAAGTAACGCGAAGGAAGCGATGAAAAGGGGGGTTAGTGCAGAACGATAAAATTGGCTTGAAGAAGACTGGTGACACTTTATACACAGAGTGTTTTATTTTATGCGCCAGAGACACGGAGAATGAGAAAAAGAGATGAAGGTAAGACTGAGGCACTGGAAATTTGGATTTTGAGATGCATGGAAGGAACGGGTGGATGGATAAAGTAAGATCTGGAACAGACCTGGAGTGGATTAGCTCTGGAACAGGTCAGTAATTCTGAATACCCTGGGCTACAAAGTGTCTTATATTACAAATATTGATGTGGTGAATAAACTACATAAGTTTAACCATATAGGCCTATGCGGCACCATCAGGAGAACTCTAAAATCAATGAGAATTGGACTTTACCGATGTCCCAGGCAAGTCGTATTCAAGCGGCCGAAATGAGATTTCTTAGGCACGATATACCCTTCAGAAGAAATGCAGATTTACGGCAGGAACTGACTTTTACGAGTATACTCGATAGGATCGCACAATATCGGCTAAAATGTATGGAATATCTTAACCGAATGGATGACTGCCACATTCCCAAACAACTATTGAATTATAAGGCGAAAGGACGGAAAGGTGTGGCACGTCCGAAGAAGCGCTTGGAGTGGCCAACTCTAGTCTATATCTGCTTGGGACCGGAACAAACCATTTTTGATTGAAGCCTTGTTAAAAATGATGATGATCAAAATAAGCAGGCGGTTGGACTGTTTTGTGGGTTACGAAGACAAGAAACCCAAATTAGTTTTGTCAAATGCAGGGGTAAAGTGGACTACTAACAACAAACGGTTTTTAACAGAACAAAGCAGAGTTCCCGCAGAGGATGATGTCCGTCAGAATTTTTGGGTAGCATTATAGGGCACACTATAGATGCTATAGATTGGGGGGGGGGATTTAAGATGCTACAAAATTTTAAAACCAAACAAGTTGTGTTTAAAGAAAACTTAAAAAAATCTATTTATCCAGCTTTAATGCTAATTCGAATTTACATTTCCGCTAGACAGTTTAAGCAATTGTAGGCCAGTTTAAGCACCAGGTTACCAATTTTTCTTTTAAACTTGTGGTAACAGGTAGTGTATTCTCAACATTAGTGTAATGTAATTACTAATTAAAAACTTCTTTATAAAATATTTTTAAAAACAAAGAGTTTTTACAATGTTACAAATTTAAAATAAATAAATAAAACATGTCTTTGAAAGCTGAAGAAAGTGGTCAAGAAGTTTAAAATTTTATTTTTTTAAATTTCACTGAATTTTTCTATATACACATCTTACTAAATTCTAATACAGTACTAATTATATGGTTCACAGATTTTGATTAAACATATGAAATAGTGAAGTAAATAAATGTTTAAAGTTATTTTCAACTGCGATTAAATACAACAGTTATTATGAATTACATTTCAGGCATAAGACTGAGTGTGGTGTTTGGGGGGGGGGGTAGTGAGAAGTGTTGTAAGGGACTGCGCCATTGCACCACTAGAACAATGGAAGGGGAAAAGAAAATAGGGAGACGAAGATTGAAGCTGTTGGACGATATAAAATGTGTGGTATTGTATGAAGCAATGAAGGGCCAAACCTGGAAAAGATGAGAATGGAGACGGTGTGGGTAAGTAAAAATGCTACAAGTAAAAATACCATACGATGATGAATGCACACCGTCTATGGTTGTCTGTGTTTCTATTTAGTTGTGTAATATCATCATCATTCTCCCCAACAGTTGTCTACCTAGTGCTTGGCTAATTCTTTCATGTTACAAAGATTCATGCTCGCATCTCCTTTCTTTCATCGATTTAATTTTATCGTCGTTCCTTCTTGTCGCTCCTGCTTTCACTACTCCTTTCAGCGGTTCTTAGTTTTTGTATAGTTATCGTCTTCACTGTACACGTTTCTGTCCCTACAAGTCAACAGCGTTCGCTGACTAAAAACGTTCCGTTTTAAACACAACCCACTTTTAGTATTCCATAACAAACAAAAGTATAAGAGCGAATTCAACTTATGCTAACGACATGGCTGTGAGTCACTACATAATGACAGTTTCCTGCGGAAACGCAGCAGCGTTTTCAATTTGTACTTTAATTTAGTTCAAGGCATTTCCAGCGTTGTCCATTGTGTAACCGACAAAGGAACTAAATTGTTGTATTAATAATTACTTCAGGTCGTAAAAAAATATTATGTTACTTTCTTCCTATCTGGCTTTTAAGTTACTATACTATACGTAATGATTTACGACACTTTTGTATCTCTAACTGTTACCCGTACTCCTTAGTGTCGTTCTGTTTAACCATTCAGTAAAGAGTGGACCACAGATTGGTTAGCAAAAACATGTTTTTGTTGATAATTAGGCCTACTACTGTCAAACAACAAGACCCATGCTGTTTCTTCGTAAGAACATACGATACTTGTGAAACGTCTCTTCTCTTTACTTTTCAGAACTGCTGTTTCAGAGCATAGCTGACGACATTCCAGACACATTGTTCGTCGTCGTCATTGCTCTTTTCATTTCATAGGCTAATATCTGTTCCGTCTTCACTGCAACCAACATCTTCTCACAGATATAGCCCAACAGGTTTGTAGTCCATATCAGCCTAACTAACCTCCGATTTTACTTTATGAAAATGTGCTCCATCTATTGTCGTTTTCTTTCCTCCATTCTGTTGTTCATTGGAAAAAACATTATTGTTACGACGGTCTCACGGATTGTCGCGTTATACAGTGTAAAAAGAGTAACCGACGCCAATGAAGTGTGTAATTAAACACAAGCAACATTTAGAAATCAACAAAGGCACTCTTATCCAACAATTCGAGTTAAATTTGTCCAACGAACAACAATAAATGTCACCTTATTACAGTTACGCGCTAATTGACACGATAATCACTTCTCACTGAACCGCTAAGCCTACCGCTGACCCTTATATACCCCGTAGAGGTTCCAGAGAAGTCCGTAACTTTCCATCCGACGATTAGAGAGAGAGAGAGAGTGGCGTAGAGGGCTCTGGAATTTGCTAGAGACCAGGTCAGTGCACGATCTTGACAGCCGCGCCGACCACAAGCGGTACGCTAGTCGAGAAACGTGTGGAAACGCAATCTAGAATTATCTAGAGCGTTTGTCTTTCGGCTCAACGTAATAATATATTTAGTTCGGCCCTAATAGTTTCATAACGTTTCCGATCTATTGCCCGATATCCTTTTACTCTGCTTAAAACTTCATTTCAGCTGTTTGTTCAGCGACCCGCATTTTCCCCTGTTATCATCCAGAGATAATTAGATGATTCTCTTCTCTTCAATTCTCTTCATTGGCTTAAGTAAGAACATGTAAGTAGAGGGAAATTGGGGGTTCAAACGCAACACAATGTCAACTAATAGAGTCCCGCACCACCGCTGGACCCGCAGCATCCCAATGGACCACAGCATCCGCGAATTTCCGCGAATAAATTTTTTTATTTTTTTTATTTGGTTTTTTTATTTTTTTTATTAAATTGATTTGGTGGGATGAGGTTCAATGGACCACCAGCATCCGTGAATATAATTTTTTATTTTTTTAAGAAAGCTGATTTGCATATCAGTGGGTGGTGTTGGGTGGGAGGTTTTTTTATTTCATATCAGTGGGTGGGGGGGGGTGGTTCCAACTCGAAGCATTATAGTGTATACTAAAATATATGATCAGGTGTACCAACCTTTGCATGAGTTCAAATTTGTTGTGTGTTATAATGTATATTAAATCTATATGATCAGGTGTACCAACCTCTGTAGTATTATTATAGTGTATAGATATTTTATATGAGCAGGGTTGTCAACATTTTCTGCGGTGGGGGGAGGGAAATTCAAATATGTGTTATATAGTGTATATATTAAAATATATGATCAGGGTTACCAATCTTAAATTATTGTGTGCGTGTATAGAGCAGATCTGCCAACATTTCTTTCTCTTCTGTGGTGGGAAATTCAAACTATATATGATCATAATTGTTACTCTCTCTCGCTCTCTCTCTCTCTCTCTCGTTGTCAAACGTTATACTCACCGGCATTATAGTGTATATTAAAATATATGATTAGGTGTACCAACCTTTACATGAGTTCAAATTTGTCGTGTGTTATAATGTATATTAAATCTATATGATCAGATGCACCAACCTCTGTATTATTCGTCCTCTCTCTCTCCCTCTCTCTCTCTCACTCTCTCTTGTTGTCAAACCGTTCTCCTCTCTCTCTGTAGTCAGTACCGAGCGCATGTATATGAAATTAGAAAGTTTATTCGACATATATTAACGCCCTCTCTCTCTCTCTCTCTCTCTCTCTCTCTCTCTCTCTCTCTCTCTCTCTCTCTCTCTCTCTCTCTCTCTCTCACTCTCACTTGTTTCAACTGTGTCAACAAATAGTAACGTCCTCTCTCTCTCTCTCTCTCTCTCTCTCTCTCTCTCTCTCTCTCACTCTCACACGTTTCAACTATGCAAGGTTCCATACCCTTTCTCCTGTCTCCCTCTCGTACATTGAGTAGTCGGTGTGATGAATAAATAATTTTAGCACTATCTCTCTTTCGTTGTCAAAACGTCGTCTTCATTTTCAATGTATTAAATAATTAATTAATGCAGTCAGTGTGATTGATCCTTGTTAGAAATATGAATAATTTTAGCTCTCTCTCTCTAGGTTCAGTGGTGTATAGCGAAATAAATTAAAATTATACACACACATGAAAACGGTGGTTGAAATTCATAAATAATTTTAGCTCTCTCTCTCTTGTTGTCAAACGACGTCTTCATTTTTCATGTATCAAATAATTAATTAATAGTTTATAATGCAGTCAGTGTGGCTGAATTGTAAGCGTGCGAGCCTTCAGTGTGCATACAACGTCTAGCATTTAAGGGTACGTGTGTGGACAACGCTCACTAGTATGTTTGTTGCAAGTAAGTATACATTATGGCGGGTGGGTTATACAAATAATAATAATAATAAAGTGTGTACTATATACATTTATTAAAATACATACACAGCTCCAAGATTATATTAAACTAGTTTTACAATTAAAAATACATACACAACTCAATATTATATTGTTACACGTATTAAAATATATCTAAACTAGTTTTACAATTAAAAATACATACACACACAGCTCCAATATTATAATGTTACAAATATGAAAAATATATATATATTTAAAACTAGTATTTACAAAATGTGTATAAAATAAGACTTAAACACGTCTATGTACTGCGTTGGACAATGGTGTATATTCTACAAGCGTATCATGTAATATCATACAGTAGGCAGTCGTCTGTGCAGGAAAATTCATTGACGATTCAAATTCTAAACGTACATCTACTGCTGAAGACTTAAGCGCATCGTCCTGTTTGCTACAATCGAATGCAAGCAGCGGGGCTTTTGATTTGAATAATTCTGGTGTCAGTACTGGGCTGACGTCTAAACGGTGGTAATACGAACTTTGAAAACTGACGTACATATTGTACAATAATGCAAAACGGTCTTTCCCAATATCCAAGTTTAAATTATCGTAAGGATAATACTTGTCGTTTAGAAACAGTCTCGCATTGATTACATTACAATGATCAAATTCATCAGCGTGTGCCGTCAGTACATTCTTTCTTGCTGTCTGAAACGCTAACACAACAAAGCGTGGTTTTTCTAGCTGACTCGAGGTCTTGACAATCCAATTCTGCCTTTTAGTCTGTGGTAAGGCAGGATACTCATGCAACTCCCAGGTCCTAAAAGGCATAGTTATCGGGTGGTCATTCTCTATGAGTCGTAACAGTGGTAATCTGTACGCATTAGCTACATGTACATAAGGCATTTTCCAGTAAACTTTATCTAGTTCAAGAACACAATTAGCAGTCGTTTGTCCGCTTGTTAAAACCATAGCGTTTATGTCGGTAGATGTGCGTAGGAGTATAAGTTCTTGTTTCACGTTCAGCACGATGCGTGTATAGTCTTCTGCGAATCCCATTAGCATTTTCAGTGGAATACAAAAGTTGAATTCCCCGTCATCATTCACTTTTAATACGTTTGTGGTCGGCGCCACCCAACCTGCGTTTTTCATTGCGTCACGTGTGTTGTTGTTGAGTGATAGAAAAGTTTTAATAGTTGACGTAACACCGACGTTTCGAGTATGGTCCACTACCACACCGGCCAACTCGTAACGAATCTCTTCAAAGAGAAATGCTATAGCATTGTTCACCAGTTCCACATTCAACGCAGTATCTGCAGCCACACTAGGGTTTTTAACCAACTTGCCTTCGATGTAGAGGAAACTTTCCGACGGTAGTGTAAAGACGTCCTGTTGTTGTATCGGCACACGTATTTCATCATTGTTTCCATATCTTGTTGTTGCGTACGGTGCGTGTGAATGAAATGAAAAGTGTGTGATACTGTCTTCAAAGAACGGTTGCTGCTCCACAGATAATATTCCACTCGCCATGTTACTTGTTTACAACAAAACCCAATGAAATCAGAAAACGACGGTTAACTGATGTTAATCGTTTCAGTTTCGAACGAGTACTGATGCGTTTCCTAGCCGATCTTTCTTCTTCTTCTTTTATTGTCGACGACTGTGGTAGCAGGGGTGGCGAAGAAACAAAGTACAAGCCCATGTCTATAGTCGTTTTAGATGTAAACGCACAGTGATGACTTCGCCGCGAAAATCTATTACGTCACCGTCCTGGTCGTGTAAAGATAATGTTATGTTGTCCAAACGACTCACATTCACAGGTAGGTATATGACGTTTGTAGGTGATTCAATTATTTTGAATCCTGGCTCGACTGACGGATAGAATGAGTGCAGAGTGTGCTCGTTTTTACCGTTCTTGTATGATCCGTGCGCTATATTACACCTTATCAATATACTGTTCACTTTTATAATGTTAACTGTAGCGTCAGACGTATGAGTTTTATTCGCTTCAAGCAGACGCTTTTCCTTGAAACCCAACATATCACCAATACCGTACACTGTTTGTTGAAAGTCAATATCCAGTGCACAAGTCAGTTCACATTTCAGTGTATTATTGTTAGGACGTAGACTAATCTGTGAGTCTCCTAACTGCTTTTTGAGGAAGGCTTCTATGTCACCGATTTCATAAGCACCTGTAGGTAAAGTTATCAAGTCCCACGTTGTTCCGTCTCGTAGTACTGGAAACACATTGTTTTTCCTCTCAACCACGTTCGGTATACTGTTGTATGTAGTAAAGTCCAATAGACCTACATACCATTCCCCGTTTGTTAGTTCGAGAGGTGGGAAAAAGTCACATACAAGAGCAGCAGCATTCGTACCTGTTAAGGTGACCGACAGCGAAGACATCTTGTCGCTTACTGATCACTCACGCGTTAAGAAGTCCAAACATAAATGCCCACAGATGACTGTGTGTGACGACTGTTCACGCTCGTAATTGTAGTAAATGGCAGTGTCGGTTCCAAAATACTGTGTCAGCTCAAGAGGTGGTCGCATATTACCATACGCATCATAGTAGTAAACTCGATTGTTTCGCTTCTTGTAGCAAACCCAGTGCGTACCGAGTCCTTCTGCACTGTCCAGATTAACAACTGCACTCTCATTCTTCCATGGTCGTCTGCGCGGTAAAGTGTTACGCATAAAAACACCTCTGAAATAAGGTATTTTCAAAAGTTTTGCGTACACATACAAATCACTATCGGACAATGCACGCACTGGTATGCAAATTAGTTTTTTTGTCTGTAAGGACGTAGGTATAGACCTGACGCTATTTTTGTATTGTTACGTTTATGTCTTGAGACTGTTTTGCGTTTGCCCACGGATTGATGTTTAATTCCTGAACCCTTCTTCTTTTTTCTACAACCACTACGCGAACCCCCTCCACCCACTGCTGATTTCGCTTTCATTGCAGCGGCTACAGCTGCAGCATACACCGGAATTCACTAACACCGGAATTCCAACCTTTCACTCGTTCCCACGCTTTGTCGGCAAGAACGCGATCAGCTATACGTCTTCGACTGTTGTCTGTGTACCTTGCGTAGGCGATATCGTGTTCGCGACAGGCTTCGTCCAACTCGTTGATTCCACGCTCGCCACGTGCCAATCTCTCTTTGAGTTTTGTTCCGGGTCCACAGAATCGATAGCCGGGTAGGTGTAATTCTACCGGTAATGCATCCACCGCTCGATTAATCAAAGTAGGTACTGACGAAACGATAGCGGGCACAGTGTTTTTAAGTATTTTTCCAATTACACCGCGCCCCATTCTTTTCTTACGAAGTACGTGCATTCTTGTAAACAGATCTCCAATCCTTGATTTCCGTTTCCGTATCGAGAACGTCTATTAAACGTCCCACCTCTTCAATATATTCAGCCAGAACTGAACGCTGTGTCGCGCTGTCTTGATATTTATAGACAAACTTTATTAGATTGATTATATGAGCGTGAAATACCTGAGTGACCTTGTACAATTCGGTCTTTATATGTAATTTTAATTCGTGCATTTGTCGTACAGTGACTGCGTCTTTGTCATTGACACCGTTCGCTATATTCGTAATTTTTCTTCCGGCAGCGTAGAAAGCATCGCTTTGCAAACTGATTGTGTGTGCATGTAAAAATTCCAAATTCACTGCGTCTTTGAAGTCAACAGGCGCTTGCACACGTGTTAGTCGGCAGTCATTAACGATTACGTTACCTGCACGATCTTTTTTCAAACTCTTCTCGTCTACGTATCGTTTTGTGGCTGCATCTCTTGATTTAAGCGGATCGTTTAGCATTATTATTCGATGATCTTTTGCGTCTACGGTAGCGTCGTCGTTCTTGTACTGTAAGCATGCGTCCTTTACGTACTGTAAATAAACAACATCGTGCAGCTCTTCAGGATCACCCAAGTTGCGTATCTTTTTGTTTTTTACATCAAAGTGACCGTCGTTAGTCACTCCTAAACCGATATCCTCACGCAGACTTCGATGAGTTTCTTTTCGCACTCTTACAGCGCTGTCGTGTCTACCGAACTTGTCTACACTCATATTTATGAAGAAGAACTGGTGGTTGTAGAACGGTGCGTCTGCTTTTATATGATAATGCCGGCTTCACGTAATTCCTCCAATATCGACATGATTTCATTCCTATGACCAGTATGTCCACTATTTTGAGAAGCCATTAACAGTCTCAATCTATTAACTAACTCGTTAGGATCATCCCAATGCACGTAATCGATTGTAGTGTTCGGTTTCATCTCCATATACCCACTCCCTGTACGTTTTCGTGCACTCGATGCAAACAATTTAGATATTACTAGTCGGTACTTGACGCCACTGTTACTGTTTATTCGTGTATTGTGTTTATATTTTTGTTTGTGTCCGTTGGTTACTAGTAGTATGGACTTATATTTCCTCATATCGTCCTTATTGTATTTTTTCGGTAGTTTCATAAACAAAAGTTCATACAGACCAGGCGTACCCTCGTAAATTTTTCCTTTGACATAAAAGTTGTCGTTATCATCGATTTTTACATTTGAATCGCCTATCATAAATTTACCGCCTTCGTATCGAACACCATACATACGATCTATAATCCGTTTACAGTCCGTCGATTCGCACAAACGCACATATTTGTTTGCTAATGAATCGTCACTGAAATGTGAAGTGTTAGGGTTCCATGCGTCCTCGTCACTGAAATGAGAAGCGCTATGACTCTGCACGTCACTTTCGTTTTCTGTTATTATGTGTTGACTCTGCATGTCATCTTCGTTTTCTGTTATTACGTGTTGTGTAGGCTCTTCTTGTTTTATCTGCTGCTTCTTCTCCTCCTCCTCCTCCTCCTCCTCCTCCTCCTCCTCCTCCTCCATTATATCACCACTTAACTTTCGTGAAATAGCTTCTAACGGTTCCAGAATCGGTTTGTAATTTTTTCTAAACTTCTCGTCGCTTTCTCTGATACCGTGTTGTAATGCATGATATTTTTTCCTTATGTTGTCACTTATCGTATCTATATCATACACAAGTCGTTCCTCCTTATTCATCGCCATCTGTGTTAGCAAGAGGACTGATGACATTACTACAGTGCAACCACTTTTATACCTCGCCGGAAACAATTATGAATCGATCAAAGCCGATTCTATATCTACCTTCATTTATTGACGAGTCTTTGTCTATGACTAGAAATCCATAACGATCCTTCCACGCTTCCATGCAGACGTCTTTGAAAGCATCATATTTCATATCTATGTTAACGTGATCATTGTATGCATGTCGTAAATTTAGATCGTCTTGTTTGAACAATATCAACAAGTTAGCGTTGTCACGTACCAATTGTTTCGGTATCTGGCTATATGTCTGGCATAGATAGAATGTGTCCACACCGCTATGTCTCCCCATAGCAAAATACTTTCGAATATTGTTTTGTCTTTCACACGATACGTCATCGAATACGATAACAGAGTCGAGACCAGTGATTTCACTCGGTAGCGGGACTTCTTCATTCTCGCTGTATGCATGATAACCTAAACCTTCATCAGCGAGTGATTTCATCACTGTTTCTAGCATTCTGTATTTTGGTTGAAATAATGATTTTGAAAACACGTTGCGGAAACGTAGTCCGTTGGCATCAAACAGTAGGTTGAATAGCACATTTGATTTCCCACAGGAACTTGGGCCTGTAACGATACAGCGAATACTGTTCGGTAATAGCGGGCCATGTTTACGTTTAGCACTGTCTTCGTCACCAGCCAAAAAGTCCATATCCTTTATTGGTAATTTGTTTGCTTGCTGTACAATCTTCATCTTTGTGAATACCGAAAGCATACTGTTTTCATTACGTGCTGTCACCTTTTTTATATTAGATCTTTCTTATGTATCCATGCATCGTGTTTACCATCGAAACCAAGCCAACGAACACGCACTCTGTCACCTTTGCGTTGTAACACCTTTTCCACTAGGTATACGTCGCCGACTTTGGACTTACTAATCTCGTGCTCGTAAAAACCACCTTTCAACACTTTGTTTAGATGGTCTTTTAGCAGATAAGTGACTGGGATGGTCGTGGATTGTACTTTATCCACAGTGAATATTTCGTTAGTCCAATTCGGCGTATAACCTTTGGTGAACGTCATTTTGTGCTTACTTATACGAACACGGTCACCGACTTTAAATTTGGGTGGTTTCGTTGGACTGATTTTAGGCGCTGTGTTCTTCCTTATTCGTTCCAACACTATATGTTCGTTGGCGTCATTCACTTCACTAGGTTTCATACCAATGGTTCTGTGTGTTGTATTGTTGTACGATTTCAGTAATGTAGGTAGTAGATCCAACCAGCGGTAGTGTCCTTGTTCGCTGAAAGCTCGATACATGTGGGTCTTCAGTGTGCGATTAAAACGTTCCACTATGGAAGCTTTTTTCTCACTATAGGTTGAGTAATGTTTCACATTATACTTTTTTAGCAACGCTTGTACTGTGCTGTTGTAATACTCCTTCCCGTTGTCTGTCTGTAAATACTTCATTCGGTTAGCGGCTAGTATAGGCTTCAACGCGTTCGTCACTTCTTTCCCGGTCTTCGTTTTCAATGGTACAGCGTACGCGTACTTGGTAAACGCATTGATTACAGTCATCATATACTTGTACCCTTTGTTCACTCGAGCGTATGGTATCATTTCCACAAGATCCGCTTGGTACAAATCGTGCATACCCTTCAGTTCAACTGCGCGTCTAACGAAATTCCTTCTCGCCGCTCTGTGTAGCTCTTGCGCAATATTCTTGCGTGCGTTGTTCATGGTTTAAGATACACTAACATAATACATGCGGTTAAATAAAAACTATGTATATATATATGTATAACAGTTCCTTTGTTTTCAGTATTTGTTAATTTCGTTAGTAAACTTGTATATGCCTGCAGGCGATAACTATTTCTGACGACTTTCCTAATATATATTATGTAACAGTCATAATTCTGCATGT
Source organism: Magicicada septendecula (assembly GCA_034769895.1). NCBI lineage: Eukaryota > Metazoa > Arthropoda > Insecta > Hemiptera > Cicadidae > Magicicada > Magicicada septendecula. The sequence continues at coordinate 775,732,106 of CM068368.1, forward strand.
ATGTACATGCAAAAACACCACCTGTTAAAAACAACAACAAAAATTCTTACTGTGATATCTATAGTTATTGCCTCTCCATACTTCAGTTCGGACGATAGTAAACGTAAGTTTATGTACTATTATTATTGTAACGATATTAGTTCGTAATTTGTTTAAACGTTGATCTATGTACGTGACCATACGTACTTGTTTTCGTAATATTTGTTATAATACCTTTCCTGTTCCGGATTTATGATGTGTGTGTTGAAAGCCTTATGTATATATTTATATACAGCACATAATGTATATGATAATGAAGCAGGTACTGTTATTATTATAGGAACAAGAAGGATGGATCATAGAATAAATACCATATCAAAACAAGAGGAGGAGGATCTTCTCCATAAATGGTTTTTTTCTCCGAAACGGTTAACACCTGTAGAAATTACAAAATTAAAAGCAATAGTCAACAGGCCAAGCTCAAGTATAAGACCATTTCTAAAAGACTTAATAAACAATTTATAAAACCCCAGCGATCTACATCTCGTGTTTCGTGGCATGAGGAAAAACGGCGTAGGATAACAGTACTTGTTAAGGTAACAAACTACTTTTAATACACAATTTTTTTATCACTGTGTGTGCGTATGTTTGACTGTAGTGCAGAGAATACTATTTGAAAAGACATTAACTTATTTAGAACGGATCTGGCGATAACTATTTCTGTGGACTTTCCTAATATATATATTTTGTAACAGCGCTAATTCTGCCTGTGTGTATGTACATGCAAAGCTTCAGGCGATGAAAGTGAACTTTCCTGATGGCCACACCATTCCTTTCACTAGTCTTCTTTGTAGCGAATATTCTGACATTGTATGGTTCCACCTCGCTTGATACAGACGTCTTCACTTCTCATAAATAATGTCGTTTATCACAAAATTCAACGCAGTTTCTGCTATTGAGTACAAACGTTGTGCAGAATTAACAGTGGACAAACAGTATCCGATCGT